>JASJUZ010000270.1:0-622508 GCA_037159825.1 Tupiocoris notatus | reverse complement strand
GTATTAAATAACGCACTTGGAAAACTATAAAACCACGTAAAGAACACACAGTATTTCTATTATTGTATTGGTGGACAAATGTAACATCATCTGAATATTGTAGTGATGATAAAGATTTATTATTCCTTTTATTATTATTAAAGATTAATTTATTGGTCCAATATTAATTTAAAAAATTAATAATTTAAAAAAATATAAATCAAAAAATTTAAGGGGGTAAATTTAAGGGGGTAATTAAAAAAAATAATCGTAAGTTATGTGTAGGGAAACTAAGGGGCGAATAATTGTTAAACAAGGTATGGTGAGCTACTAAAGTATCTTTAGTAAAGGTGAGGACTACATTCATGACCCATAAAATGCGCAATTATTTGCAGTGTTTTTACGTCGCATCGATTTCTTATGACAATGTCCACAATAGGAAAGGGCCGAGCGGATATTTTATTTGACAACGGCTCATCCTCGATTTTATTGGTACCTTCGCCGGCGATCATTCCACTCGATAACATCAACATTCGAAGCACTTTCGCCTTCCTCGAAAGCTGTAAATAATTCACGATTCCGGTTTTCCGGCAGAATAGATCTTCAGAGATATGGATGAATGTTATTGACGTGTATCGATGCGATAGACAGCTGTGCCCCGTTATTTTCTAAAGCCTCACCTCGAGCAAACAGTAAAAAACTCTAACCTTTAGATGGATGATAAATATATTCACCTATGCCCAAAATCACAACTCCTTATTGAGACTCATTGAAATGAACATTGTAGCGAAAATATTCACTCCTCTAACCAGCCCTGACATCATTCATTCCTATTTAACTAAATGAATAACATGGAATGTAGATCTTCATCATATCTCTAAAAAAATACTAAGCATAAATAAAGCTATCGACACCGCTATGATCTCATTCGATGCAGCGTTCAAAAATCAGTAGAATTAATACCAAATACACCTAGACAAATTTTTCGTCTGAAAAAAGGTTTCTCCTCTCAGAACCCCCAAAAATACCCTTAAAATTGAAATAGCAATTTAGTCAAAGAATTCAACTATTGGGCAAGAATTGATTTTTGAAGAAACTTCAAGAAATTGGTTGTCCTTAGGAAAGTGTTGTCGGCGGATGGAGAGAATTTTTTTTAAATTGAATATTCAGATACTACATACCTTGAAACGTAAAACATCAAATGTTGAAGAGGAGTTAGAAAATCTTGTGCGATTACAATGGTTTATAATTGAAGGTAAGCCAAAAGCGAATTCCTCGATGATGGCAAAATCTAATATTGCATTTTTCATCATTCATAAATTCAAGTGTTCGATTGCTCTTTTTCCATTTCCGAGTAATCCCTCTCGGCTCGGAAATATTTAGCTAAACAGGAGAGAAAAAAAATTTAAAAACCAGAAAAAATAACATTAATTTATATCCAAAGGAGGACAAACAAATCGGAGACTTTTCCAATGTAAAATGCGCATAAAACGACAACCGCAAATTAGGCTTCGATCCAAGATTCCTTGATGGATGTAGCTGCGGGGGAAAAATAGCATGAATAAATCATCATTCGCGTCTCGGGACGTTTACTCGAATAAACTGTCTTTCTAACAACGATTCGAATAATTCCAAGTTGCCGTAAGGCGCAGAGGGAGCGTATACTTGGTCTGTCTCCACCGGCGAGCATTGTGATTAAGTTTCAAGAACTTGATTCAAGTAGTTGAGGTTGCACGGAGGATGGGATGTTATCTCTCTAGCCACCATCCACCGGCCTACAGTTTCTTGTTAGCCGAGCTGTCGTTGAAAATTAACTTATATCTGTAATCCGTTTCGCCCACCGTAAACCTGTTGGTGCCGCTGAGGATTGATTAAGGAGATCTCAATTAATCTTAATCTAGAAGGTTTTATTGTCCCCGAGAAAGCAGTTTAGCTGCGGTCGTTGTCATTAATCTCCGGAAAATAAATGTAACGGATGCCTACCACCTTAGACGATCGGAAAATATTTCCGAACTTGGAAAACTCGAAACGAACCACCAGGTTAGAAGAAAAAATGTTAAAAATACAGCGAAAAATCCAACGTGCATTTTATTCGGAATTCGTCCAAAAATAAAGTCCTCGAGAAGTATTTCTCGGAATAAGCTGAACGAAGATCGACAATGTTTTTATGACGATAAGTATACGACAATCGATGTGCAAGTTTGATTGGAACGAAGTTAGTTTTTCATTTCAAGTTATAATACTCGATAACCGGAAGCCTGAAACCGATAGATGTTATTTTCAATCGCTGCATCTGGCAAAGTTCGAGAAATTTCTTATTTTCACACCTGATTATAATTGTAATAAATATAAAATAAAATTTCCTCATCTTGTTACTATTTTCCGATAGAACTGAAAACGCGACAAACGAAAAAGAACTCGAAAAGCACAAAACAGCAAAGAACTCAAAGAAAGTAAAGACGCCGAAAAATCTCAAAGAAAATAAGTTCTCAAATGTAAAACGCTAAATCCCAAAAATATCAAAAATAAATAAGTACCTACAGCAAAACTTACTAGCCAATAAAAACTCGACATTTCCGCACTAATTCTAAAAACAGGATGTTTTCAAAATTGTTGTCAGTGAAAAGATCAGACACTTTTATTTTAAGTAAAGTTCTATAAAATGTTCCGAATTTGACTTTTCGAACGATCAGCATACTTCCATTTACTACGTAAACATGGAATTTAAAAGAAACGTTCAATAAAACCTCACAAAGCCAGTCTGTTTAATTTTATTTTATTTTTATTTTTAGGAATCTTTTGTTTTCTATTCCTAGTTTTTCTTCAACATTAAGTTCATTATAATTTTTTCAATTCTGTATTTCCCATTTTTCCAATTCCTTCCTGTATTCACAGCTTCTTCATTTCCGCCTATCTAGCTATCCGCTAAAACGAATTTACGAGTAACAAGACAAAAAAGTAGAAAAGAAGTTCTTCCTTTGGGCAAAACGATTCATCCCAAGCGAAATAACCGAAAACCCGGCTTCACGAGACAATCAAAAGGATAGAGCCAAAAAAGGCTCGGAATCTTTAATAGTCAGCGGCGAATTCGCGGAAAGAATTAAATTTCTCAGCGTACTTTGAACGCTTTTAAAAACGACACTGAGTCGGCCGCTCTTGTTTCAAAGAATTCACAAAATTGCGCGGGTATAAGTGTTTTGCATGTGTTTGAATACAGGATTGAAGCTCAAACGAGGCGGAAACGCTAAAAAACCAGGCACAAGTATTTTCAATTTGCCGGATGATGGTGGCTTTCATTTCGCCGAAACGTTGAACGGGAAATTCGACGATTTCAATCGTCCGATGAGGAGAAGGAGTTAACAAGAATCATGTGTCACGATTTTACACTTATTTATACGCGCATAAGGAGATGAATATTTTAATCTTTATTGTACCAATCCTTCAAGTAAAACTTTCACATTTTTCTTGGAAACCCTCAACTTTCAGTCGCCGCGTACGTTCGTTGGAATTTATTCTATTGGGATTACAATGTATCGCTAATAAACATGACGAAATCTATAGCCCCCGAAAAAATTTCAAATATTTGTCAGCGAAAGGGGCTCAGGTGGCTAGGAATCCGCGCGCAAAGATTAGTTAGAAAAAGGGACGCAAGAACAATCTAATTCATCATACGCCTCTGCCTGGACTAACAAACGTTTTAAGCGAGGACATAGGTACGTCGGATTTCGTATTGATGTTAGTCCAGGATTTATTGTCTACGTTTTTTTTTTTTTTTTTTTTTTTTTTTTTTTTTTTTTTTTTTCATAAGTCATTTCCCACATGGTTCAACGGGCAATTCATTTTTACACACGACTTTTGGGGGACCAGCCCTTGCGCATAAGGAGGAAAATACCCAATTTTTCGTATATGGAGTGTTGTTTTACAATTATAGTTAATATTACAAATAGATGGTCTTATATTTGAAGCAAAGGAATAACAAATAACTGTACAATCAGTTGCTGCGTTTTTAATCCGAATCGATACAGTATCGACACAAGATTTGAAAAAATACCGGAGAACGCGATTTTTGCGAGGAAAAAATGGCCACTTTTGACTTTGCATGCTTGTACCTTTTTAAATAGCTCGATTTTATTGTTTTTGACGTTATTTTGTCCATTGGCCTATGAGGGCTTAGCTCATCAGGAGGTGATCAGATAAAAAATGAAATGTGAATAGATTGAATAGCTGTGAAGTTGAGACGCGTTTGTTATTTTTCGGGGTTTTTATGTAAAATATTTTCGAGGTCTTGTGGTTTCATTTTCCTTTTTTTTAATTTTTGAGTCAGATACCTATCCCATCTACCTATTTCTCATCCAAGAGCCACATCTTTTGAGTTTTCAAATCTTTCTCCACTTATTTTGGCCACATTTTTTCAATTCGTTACAATATCGGTACATGTTTCATCTGATAGCCTCTGTTTTGTGCATGCAAAAATACCTCGCTTCTGGTTTTACAGATGAATCACTTCAGCCCAATTGGCAGTTTTATACGAGCCAATAAATTTATGAGATTCGAAGAAAAATGGCGGATCTTTCGTGTCAACAAAGTTTATCCATTCCGCACTAGTGCCATTCACGTGTCCTTAGCTTAGTCGCGTGCCGATGAAAGCTTTTGATTCATAAGCTCCTATATCTCCATTGGGACCAACTTTAACTTGCCAGCATCTGTCACGTGATCTTCTTGCGGAATAGTTCGCTTCTGAGAGAACACAAGACGATGTCAAAGGTCAAGTTGTTGTAGACAGGAATGTTCGCGTGTGAGCGAAAATAACTTGCACCTATATCGAAATGTCTGCACACCAGATAACCGACAGAGACAGAATAGAGGAAGTTTCAGATTTTAATTAATCGTTTTTATTTATGAGGAAAATAGTCCTTTGGTGCCTAAGTTTGATTTTTCCACAATAAATTTTTCACTCGCATCAATATTAATTTTGATTATAATAGATTTAACACATTATAATCGATGATGGCGTTGAGGCCATTTTCCTGTTTTACTATAATCCTTTTCTGAAGAGATAACCGTTTCAACGAGGTTGAAATAAAATCAATCAACTTTATCAAGGGAAATCCGTTGGCTAAGCTCTGGAGCTGTCCACTCGTATTGATCTTCTCAAAAACGAAACTCATCGAATTGTCATAAAGCAGGAATTCCAATCACAGTAGGCTAATATTCCTGTCTGCTATATATGACTATCGTCTGTATGAGCTAGCGAAAGCAACAGCTGGAAAATTAGTTCCCAAGACCAATAATCCGTGGACCGGGAAACTAATCAAGTTTCATAATACTCCTCGGTAGAGCTCGAGTTATAACGGGGTTGAAAGAAGCTTGAAAGCCGGCCCTAATCCTACTTTCTTTTTCATGTTTTCAAGTAAAACCGCAATCCTTCAAATTTACCAATATAGGTGCCTCCAAGTAACCTATAGAGGTGCTCTATCTTTCACTCAAAGCGTTTCGTGTCAATAGATTTGCCTGCCCGTGGACATTTTCTTCTTATTCGGTTCACAATGGCATCCGGCTCACCGAAGTTGAAAAAAGTCGACGTAATCGTATTCTTTAGTCGAAAATTTATATTTGTACAGACATCAAGAAAAATTAAAAGTCGTTACTTTTCATGGAAAATATACTATACATTGAGAGAAAAAATATCGACATAAATTTACAGATTCTATCATTGAAGTAAGGCGGTCGGAGCCAATATATATATTTCTATATTATAAAAATCACACTCTGCAACCATGTTTGGATTATTATTCAATAATAAACCATTTAAATCGCCGTTTTACGTTTTAGGGCGTGTATAATCCGAATATCCAATTAAAAAATATTTCACTTCAACACTTTTCTTGCCAAACAGACAGGCCAGATAGCTGAATTCTTGAAAATTTCACCCAAAAATCATCCTTGGTCTGAGAACGCCTCAATTCTTTAGACAAATCGTTAGCACAATTTTAAGGGTATTTTGCGAGGATGGGGAGGAGAAAAGTAATATTTTTTAACGCTTTCCAGACAAAGGTGTATTTTTGGTATCAATTTCTATAGATTTTTGGGCGCTGAATTGAATGAGACCATTGCGATGTCGATAGTTCCAATGGTCCTCGAGAAATCGCAGCTTTCGTGTAGCATTCGCGAGATTTTCAGGAATTTGTCATGAGGGTATAATTCGAAAATTTTAGGAGCTATAAAAATTGTTCTAGTTCTGGTCAGGCGAATAATATGACTTTTAATTAGAAAAATAATTAAAAATAGAATTTTCTTTCTTACTTTTCATGTTTTTCAAATTTTTTGAATGTTTTTGGAACGAAAAGACACTAACTGTTTCGTCATTATTTTACTATTATTTTGCCGAAAACCATTGAGTCATCTTGAGAACAGCTTAGGTGCCTAATTTGTTAACCATGTCCATGGATACAATTTGCCTATACATGCACCTAATCTATGCTACATGGAACACTGTGTCTGACTAGAATATACCTATAGTGAATAACTGTAATCCAACGCCAAAAAAAAAATTTACCAGCAAAAAAAACGTTTTTAGGATATTATACTATCATTCTATGAATGTTGTTGATAATTATATTGTGGCTCAGACGCAATTAATGCCTGTAAACTTGTTTATGTACGTATGAGACTGCAATCGCTTGACTATAGAATCTCAGCTATCTTCAACTTGGTCGTTATTTGGCTCGAAGATTCCGGAACAATGATAAGAGCGCCCTCGACTGCGACATTTCTACGAACTCATTCTACGCAGCGAATCGCGCTTCTACGGAGTCGACGGTATATTGAATAGCCCAAATGTTTATATTTTACCCACGCGAATTCCGTACGACATACATAGAAAGTAATCTAGATAAAAATCGGTTTATTTAGTGCTATCGCTCACATAATAATATTATTGATTATATTTCATTATACTTAATTTTGTATTTTTAAAAAAACGCGAACAATAGACGTTGACCTCAACTGGCAGCTTTTGCAATTCGATTTTGCTTTTACATTTTGGTGTTTCGGAAAGACCGAAATTTTGAGATGCAATCATGATAATTATTTAAAATTTTAATATCACTCTTAGGAATTCGACAATTTCTAAGGTATCAAAGATTTAAATTCATTATTAGCAAATCAATTTTTCTTCTTTTCAATTTTTTTTAATTGTAAGTATTGGAGTTGAAACTGTGATAGATGACTGTTTTGTTAATTTCATGAAAATTTCCCTTGTTGAATGGCTATAAGAAGGATGGCGTGGCGGCAAATATTGAAGATGGGAAACCAAATATATGACGTAAAATTGGAGGTTTTATTCGGCCGAATCCCAACTACGGCATTCATCTATAATTGCTTTTCTTTGGGTAGTACAAAAAAATTTAATTAAGAAAATGCGAATTTTCGGTATTTTCACGGGTGGTGAATCCTAATTGCAGTTTCCACAATCAATTTTTATCGCATCACCGATTTTTTATCACAATAGATTCACACAATTAGGTAAGTACGTTATCAGCTTTTGAGCTTCATCCTATGTTCATTCAACAAAAACATATTAAACTCTTGAAGCCACAATGTTCGCATTATGAGACTGAAGGCTCAAAATTTTCATCTACTAACCTTCGATTCCGCCACTATACAAATTTACAAAATCGAAGACGAGTGGAATAAAACGTCTTCAATTGAAGTTTCGAAACGCGTAGAGCACTTGAAGGGACCTCTCGAAATGTCGTTGAGGGTAGCCCAAGGCGGTGATTAATACAATTTACGCCTTTCAGGTCCTTCACTCTCGTTCTGTAACGATCGAAGGTACCACCATCTACTAGAAATTACAATATCGATATTCCCTGACTTCAGTTTGACGTCATCGTTCGATAATTCGGTTACTGAATAACGGGAAACGGTTATGGAGCGCGAGGACGATTCATCTAATTATGTCGCCCTTTCAATTTTTCAAAAATATGAATAAACGGTAAGCCAACGGCGAAATTTCTCGTTTAAAATCGATGTTCTACATTTTTTTCACGTTTTTACATATACTTATTTAAGAGATGCACGAAAGTTTATTTTTCCAAGATTATCAGTACACTAGGGGCTGAGCGCCCCTGGCGGCTTCGCCACCCGACCCCCTCAGAGGGGGGTTCGCCCCCCTCAGCTATCGCGCCCGGTCGGCCCGTCGGAGGGGCTGCGCCCCTCCTCTTGGGCCTCACATATAGTTTTGCGGGGTTGTTGTCCTTGTCACTACTATAAATATATAGTACTATAGTATATAGTATATAATATATAGTATATATTATAGTATATAGTATATAGTATATAGTATATAAGTATATAGTATATAGTATATAGTATAGTATATAGTATAGTATAGGTATGGGTATAGGTATGGGTTTAGTAGTTAATTATTTGTGTATGGAGAGTGGGAATCTATAGGTATTTTTATAGTAGGTAGTAGTAGTAGTAGTAGTTGCTATAATTTGGTATGTTGGTGGTGGGGATTGTATCGTACTTAGTTTCATAAAGTATTGTGTTTTTCAACTGGAGCAAAGTAGGAGCAAAATTAGACATAACAACTTAGTTTTCCAAGATTTGTAACTTGCACAGTGGATAACTTAAACAAATAGTCGTCAATTCAGATGTTTGAATATACCAAAAGATAGGTAATTTAACTGTCCACATTTTCCCAATGTAATGTACCTATCAATTTTTCAACCGTTTTTGCGTTAATCAACAATATTAGTAGACTATACACAAAAAAATGACATTTTTCAACTTTAAACGTTATTTTCAACTATTTAGTGCAAAAGAAACGAAGAATGAACCATATATTATTGATATACACATCATCAACTATCATTATGCTGAATTTGAGCGAAATCTATTTCAAGAAATATTTCGCGAAAAATCCAAGGGGTACCCCTGCGATTTTTTTCAACCGAACAGTTAACGATTTTTTACTCGTCTCTCAATACAGATAAAAATCTGAAATTTTTAGGAAAGTTGTGTCTTACCGAGATGTATTTTTGTGATTTTTTTTATTTCTCGGAAAAATCTGCAAGTGGTCCAAAAAAATCGGTTTTTGAAAGCTCAAAAATTGGACTTTAACCGTGATTTTCGGGGTCAAAATAAATGCGAATCAATTGTTTTATTATGCAGGAGTCTTCATTTAAACGCCATACACACGTACATAACAAAAAATTTGGCGAAAAAAATTTAAACAGAGCCAGAGAAATTATTTTCCGTAAATCGACTTTTTCGCCGGCCGAGATTCCGAGCTCCGCTGGCATCGGTAATAGTGAAAAATTAAATTTTCGTTTTTGAGCGATCTTGAAAGCTATTCTAATAGGAAATTTAACGCTGAATCCGAATATGACGTCAAAACGGTGGAAATTTGACGACGAACATTAGTTTTCCCCAGTTTTAGTACTACACGGTTCATGTTTTTCAACTTTGAAAATCCGTTGCAAATACTTACAGTATTGTTCAAATTTGATTAACTAATGATTCTTACAGAAAATTAGACGTAGAATTCGAATTTAAAGTGAAAAAAATTAAAATCTGACGATTAATAATATTATTCGAATTTTTTTTCGATTTTCATACTTTTGAAGTTTCAACTTTGGGATTTTTTTCGTCACGTTCCCGAAATGGGACAGATTCTATCCATAAAGAAACGCTTCATCGTTCGAAATACAAAATTTTGGTAGTCTGTTTACAATAGAGAAGTTCTTACCATTTTTATGGCGTACGAAAACGAAAATACAGGGATATCGAATGTATCTCTGAGTCATATTCCCTGAATAATTTTTCACCGAATTGTATCCTCGCCAAAGAACAATTAAACGACTAGGTAATGTAATCGTAGAGCTTGAAAGCTCTTGGGTGCCAATTCGAACGCTCCGAGAGAAACACGGCGCGAAGATCATTGTTCGGAAATCCGCTTAGTCGTGTACAAATCCGTGAAATCAAGATTGAAGCCAAACGGCTCAGTTAATAAGAGCAGAGCAACGATTCCGAGTAGTAAGGTAAAACCTGCAAGAAAAACGACTACGAAAATCCTCGAACTCAGTTGAATCACTTTCGAAAAGAGCAATTTTGTTGAAAATATAGTAAGAGAGTTGAGGGGCGATTTTGGAAGAATTACTCATTCTTTATCGACATGAAGTAAGCCGTCTCCAAATTTAATTTACCCAGTGAAAATTTCGGATTAATAAAATACTAAATTGCTCCATTGCGCAATCGAGTGCAGTTAAATTTTCTCATTAACAAAACTTCCATCTGTCGCAGATTTGGATTTTGCGTCAATTATCATGATGATTTAGCTCCTCTGAGAAATCCTCCTACAAAATATTACAGAAAAAAATAGAGGCAAATATAAATTAGCGGTACAACTGTTAGAGTTTTATAATCCTCCAATTTTCACTCTGGTTTGCTCCATTACTAGAGTGCCCTAGTTAGGTCATTTTCTTAATTTTTTATTTCGCATTTATTGAAACGTAGAAAAAATTATTGAACGATAATTATACTCGACAATATACCAGAAACAGTATCTTATGGACGAAAATGTCCAAGGAAATGAACGATAATTGCTGAATAGGCATATAACGAGCAACAAGTAGGCATGCCAATGCCATGAAGAAACGCCCATGGCTGAAAGCCTCATTTAGAGATAGAGTTCGTTAACGTTTCATTTAAAATCTCCCTTTAATCGGAGGGCGACTTTAAATCACAATTCCCTCATCAACAGAGGAAGTCCAGGCCGTCGGATCGAACAATTGGTAGGGGAGAGTATTTTGGAAAACTTGTACAAAGATTTATACCACCGAGTGATTACATAAAACGATGTTCTATTAGAGAAATTGCCAGCTTCGGTATGCTAGCCGTCCACAGGAAAATCGTGTTTACTGAAACTTAATCCGAGTGTGCTAAATACGTTTAATCCTTTTGCCGCGAAGAAAATATACATCTGAGCCACAGAAAACTCTCGTCTAGAGCTAGATCTGAGCAAATTTTCTAAGCGCCGTGATTTATTTATTCATCTCGTTAGATTTGATAATATCAATGGCGAATTTTATTATTTAATTTATTATTTATTTTAAGACATGATAATTTAATCACGTGAGAAGCAAGCCTGGTTAGCTTTAATTTTTGGTTAATCATCTTGATTTTCCTCAGGGCTTTACGGTGTTAAAATTTGAGTCTTTCCACACATAAACTGCAACTGAAGTACTCCCAGATCGTAGGCAGATAAATTCCATTTTCAACTGAAAACAATCACTACTCTAACCATTCAACTGGAACTTTTTTATGTCTGGAATTTATTTTTCTCTTGGGCGAATACGATGGTTTATTATTGAGTATTAAACCAAAATTGGGAAAATTAGAATGGATTTCTCCTGATATGAACTTGATCAAGACGAATTTATCAAGAAGAAATCTGCTATCAATGACCCCACGCATGATTCTCGCTGTTTCGACGATAACATTACCATGGTCGCAGAACTGTACGAGTATGCAACATGTTGCCTTCAAAATTTTCTTCTCTACAGCCAAAACTTCACCTCAGTAGGAGTAATAACTGTCAATAGTCGAATCTACTGCAACCGTAGAAATTTCTATCTCTTTCCAAGAGTTTGTTCGAATTGTAAAAACAATTTTCCTTCTTTGAAAATGCCTCCACCGATACTTGCGACGCGGTAGATTTCACATTTGTCTCGTTCCTTTTTCCACCAAATTCCACCGTCAAAATCGGCTGTTCGACCTTCTTTATGAGCATACACACATGGGAGATGCTTATTGTGGTACTTACCAGTGCAAAGTGACGACGTGAAGTTGTTGCTGCGGCTGCTGGATTAGGCCGGTCGGGAGGGAAGAAGCAAGTGAACCCTTCTAGTCACCCGTCGGGTCCCTATATACCTTTTGCTGTTACTTGGGGCATGCGCCCCCTCCCCTCTGTTCCGCCTGCTACCAACCCTTCTGAAGACCATCTTGCTACCTATGGCCGTTTTATCTTGTTTCCGGCATTGCCAATATACCGCCTTGAAAAATTGCATAAAACAGCTTGCTACCCTGATAGGAATTTAGGGCGAAAAATATTACACCACATTATTTCTACATATTCGTACCGAAATATGAACACGAGTAAGCCGTAAGACGCAGGTGAACTTCTCCGTCCGTTTCGCACTATCTGAATACACGATGAGGAAATTTTCAAGGAATTCCAAGGATTCCTGGATATTTCTGGTGGGTCAAGAATATTCCCGGAGTTTGAGGAGTTCCGAAGAATTTCCGATGGGAAATTGCTCAATGATTTCAACAGAGGAACTGCTGATTTTTTTTTTTTTTAAGTTGTGCGATTTTTTTTTTTTTTTTTTTTTTGAGCCAAGGAATTTGAGAAAAAATGTCATGTGATTTTTTGTTTTTTGAGTCATTAAGGAATTTGAGAAAATGTATCAAAGCTGAATTTGAGAAAAAGTTCCAGAGAGGGATTCAGAGAATTTCCAGACAGGAATTCCCTATTCTCCTGAATATTTGTGGGATTCCAAGAATTTCTGAAGGATTTTCTGAACACCTTCAAACTATGTTCAATGAGGTCATTAATATGACACATAGAATCTTTCGATGGACTCATGATGAATTCGATAAACAGTTCCAATTCTTCAAACAGATTGATCAACAGGAATACCATCCAGGGAAAAAGAGTGCCTTTCTACACGTTAGATTGCAATTTCACAATTCGGTTGTTTTGAATTTTGAACAAGCGCCCGTTGTGATGAATACAACGGGCATCGAATGATAATTCGTATAAGTAATAAATTTCCATAATTTTTCTAGTAATTTTTCTTCTATTCGGTCAACTGCCAAAAAACGGTCCAATTTTCACAGGTTTTCGTCGGAAGTCAATCAGATTCACAAGAGTTAATAGGACAATCAATTTTCATTTACGGGATTCGAACGAAGTGGAAAAAGTCTTTCTATGAGATATTAATTGACAAAGTCTCGTTCGCATACAATATAAAAGCACAGACAACGAGCCAAATTGACTTTATCTGTCACAGACCTGTCAATAGATTAATATCTCAACGCTATTTTTGATTCCATAAATCTACCAACTCAACTGTAGCCCTATACTCGTCTATAATAATGTTCTCTGAAACACCAAATGAGCGAATCAAAATTTTACAAAAAAAAAGAAAGTTTTTTTCCTTGTCGTCGCATTTTTTTCTGTCCAGTGGATGTGAGGGGGAGAGAAAACAGGCGACTCATTCTCCGATCCTTTATTCGATGGCCGAGCACTTTCGCCATTTCGGGCATCTTCAGGGCGACGTTGAGCGACGAGGAAATGGAGAGATATGGAGTTGTGGACCCTATGGCTCCACGTCGCCCAGAGAATGCCCGAACGGGTGAAAGTGCTCGGCGAATAAAGAATCGGAGAATGAGTTGCCTGGGTTTTCTCCCCTCACACCACCTGTACAAAAAAAAGTATACATACACTCAGAGGTATTTGGCTTACGTACAGCGTTAGAAATCAACCCTAGCCTATATCAAAGTAGGTTGAAATCTGCGAACTCTAAAAAGGAAGTAGGTCGTTCGATGACAAAAGCAACGAGCTTGGCACATATAACACTTCGCACATTCGGTATATAAATGATCTTTTGTTCCCTCGTGGGATGCAATGATCAATCGTTCGAGGTAGACTCGGATAAATGCAATTTTTTCCCGGTGGTAAAATGAGGAAAAGCCGGTACAATGTCTTGTTCTCCATCTTAAGGATTCAAAGATCCCCTGCAATGGAAATGCACCGATTTGGGGTCCTGTGATGAATAAAAACTTGAAAATGTCTCTTTTTCCAATTTTTTCCAATGGAAATTATAGTATTTTTTAAGCGTGACACTATAATCTACAGTTTTTGTTATCTGCGATTTTCGTACATTTCTCCTTTTTTCTCTCGCACATCTAGAATATTCACTATGATGTCATAACGGATAAGAAATATCGAAAGGTAGAATTTATTTTCCCTCGGGGATTCGCCAATAATAACGATGATCTAAGCGGCAGAACTAGTCTACGTTAATAGCAATTACGTTATGGAATATGGAGAGATTAGAGCACATTTCACAACGCCGATTGGAAGATATGGGGGAGATATGTGCTCCGTGATTCAAACGGGAATTGAGTGTTTTTTTTTTGTGTTTTTTTTTATGGACCGGTATGCAAATTAACGACCGGCAACGCGAGCTATAGCTAGCAATATCAGCAACTGATACTTCAAGGGCAAAGAGCTATGTCGAACGATGGGAATGAATTTACAAATAGATAAAATCAGTGGTGTATTCTTTCGACCGATTGTCTTTCCGGGTCAGTTGGTAACCTTGGCTATCTATTTTATCTAAGGAACGCGAATAAGAAACAGGAAAGGACAGCACGGTTCAAATCGCCTATAGCTGGAACGTACGGAGCTTTGTTGGCTCCAGTTAATGACCCCGATTTCGGTTTTTCCGTAAATACGTGTTATTATATTACCTATTTCCGAAACGCTTATTCCTCCTCACAGTTCGAAAATACCTAGGGTAATTTATCGGGGCGCTCTAACGGCAAAACGAAGAGAATAACGTCAGAGAAGAGAGAGATGACGTCAGATGAGAGAAAGATAGGAAATTGCGCCTACTTCGATTTTCTCATTAATGGCGTGGGCGAAGAAACACACGTCTGCAAATATTGCGGCAAAAGCGGTCAACATTTGGGTAAAAGATGATAAGAGAAATTTTTAACTTCGAGCCGAAATTTGTTTCAGCCTTCCAAAAATTAAGGAATCAGTAAATAAAAGTAAATTTTCATCATTTGGGTAACACTGTATTTTTCATTATTTTTTGTTTTATTATCCAATAATAGACTATTGTAATCGCCCAAGAAAGAATAATTTCTAGCCCCCCTCAAGGTTTATAACTTACGATAACAAACGATTTTTATAGCTCCAAGAACTCTCGAGTTATAGCTCCTCAAGCCAAATTTCTGAAAATCTCCCAAATTCAACACAAAAGCTGCGATAACTCAAGAGCCAATAAAGCTATCGATGGTCTCATTCGATTCAGCGTCCAAAAATCCATAGATATTAATACCAAATACACCTTTTTCTGAAAAACCTTGTTTTTATTGGATATTCGGATTCTACATTCCTTGAAACGTAAAAACATCAAATTTTGAGGGGGGTCAGAAAAAATATTTTTTCTTTTAGCGATTAGGTACGATGGTTTATAATAGAATAATAAACCAAAATCAGACGACATATAGCTGACATAAGGAAAAATTTATTGACCTCCGGGGTTGAAATATAAGTCCATAATATAGACTTTTACGGCCTTTAAAAATCAAAATACGCATTAGTGAAACAGCGAAAAAATCTCATAACGTGAAAGCACGCTGAATGAGCCAATAGATAATATATTGGCTTCTTTAGCCTATAAAAATTGGAATGGACAAAACGGCTAGTTTTGCTAATTCACCGAGAGAACATTTTGTGAAAATTTCATCGAGTGTCACTCTTTTTCACGGAGATATGTCGATTTTTAAACACTTTTTGACCACAGACACATCTACACACGGACAGACACACTTGTTCAGAAAGGTTTCTGAGTATAGTACATTGAAAATGTCTTCCAAATCCTCTACCGTTCCGAATTCGACTTTCGAACGATCTACTTCCATTTACTGCGTGGAACATGGAACTCATTGGCGTCAAACGACACGTTACAGCGGCACGGAGCTTCTTACTCTTCCATGGTCCCATGGAAATGGAAATCTATGACTGGCCCTCGTGTATTGACACGTGATTGAAAGGGTTCAATGTTCTTTATCTGGACAAAACCGCAGCCCTGACGATCCGGAGTCAACAATATTTGAGGAGGTAATCGGGGAGCCCGTGTATTGCGTGAACTGGTATTTGATTTCTTCTTCCCGAACTGAAAGGGTTACATCATTATTTGACCTTGGACGGAAATAAAATGCATCTTAAACTGAGTATCTGAATATAATTGAAAAATATTATTGAATTAATGAATTAAATAGCTTAGAATTGGTTAGTAGATAAATTAGTAGTTTTGCGAGCGAATTATTCGCGAATAATAAGGAGAACAGATCTGATGGAAGAGGAGGAGATTTTATGACAAAGGGCCTCAAAAATCGATACGAAAAGGTTTTCTTGCTCGTTTCTAAAATGAGGTAGAAGTATGTGTTTTACAAAATTTCAGCAAACGCGCGTTGTTTTTTTTTTTTTTTTTTTTTTTTTTTTTTTTTTTTTTTTTTTTTTTTTTAATGGACTTACTAATCCGAGGACGTTGACTTGTCTAATGAAAATGAAAAAAAAAACTCTCCCGAACTCTTTGTATTCATTCGTCAATTAAAACTCCAATTCCCTTATTTTCCAGAAGGTAAGTTTTCCCATCTCCTCTCAAAAATGTCAGGATGATCCAGCGTTTGGATAAAAAATATTTGGATAACGCGTAAGTATTATTTGACTCTGACGTTAAAAATCAATCGTCATTCACGCGATCTAAAATACTCTAATCTGTATCAAAGTCTGTAAAGATTTCTAAATTTCTAACGGAGCGAATAGTGTGTGACCCACAGTTTCGTGAAACGGCGTCATTATTAGGGCCAGGAGACCAAAAAATACAAAAGCGCCCAAATAAAAGAACTGAAAATAGGAATTACGAGGAAGTACAGTGTGTGACACCAATAATTAGAATCGAGCGATATTCGCCAACCAAAACGTAACATTTGAAGTCCCTCAGCGTTCAAATATATCCATTTTTGCGGTCTGTGAAAATCAAAATATTTTCAATATACGAATGTAAGGTATGTGACCCACGCGATAAAAATCAAACGTCATTTGATCATCTTCCTTAACATTTTAAGACCTTTAGCGTTCAAATATATTAATTTCTGAGGCCTGTATAGATCAAAATAGGTAATCATAGCAATCGATTTCTCAATATTTTGCGTTTCAGCTTAAAGAAATTGTTAGGCAGCGTTCTTTTTAAGGAAGGTTTCTGTTTTAAAAAAAGTTGAAAATTAAATTTGGAATCGACGAAAAAAATGTCGGGCTTTTATCGGTAAAGTGAGTTTTAGGAAGACTCAAGGCTGAACAGAGTTCAATCACAGTGAAGAGTCCGTTCTGCGATAACCACCGAGCGCTATCTCTCTGTGTACGAAATCTAGGGTTAGGAGGATTTTTTAGCCCCCTTCCACGTGAAATTATCAAGGCGAAGGGAAACATAAATAGTTCTATTCTTATCAACCCGCGGGGGGCCGTAACGTTCGATCTCTTAATCTCGAAATGTGTCAGTGGATTATAGAATGTTGGCGGGTACAGTTGCCACTGAATTATATGTGATACATCAGTGAGGCCGCATTTGTGTAAGAGGTGCCTGCTGGCTGCTCAGGTGCAACGGAATTCGATTGATCTGTTGAGACAAAAATGCCACCGGTTGTAGCTGCCATTTCTCGAGGTATGAATTTTTTTTTTTTTTTAAATTTTTTTGGAACAGAATGCGGAAAAAATCAACTTGACGATAGATTAACTTAAAACAACGATAGTGAACATTGAACGCATCAAATCTAACGAGTTTAATTTTACGACCAACTAATTTAATGCGACTAAAAATTATCTAAATTCAACAGCAATCAGGTTTATTTATTTATTAAATCCTGCAATAAATTAATTTTGTTCATTAATCGAACTCGACAATAAATTACCTTAATTTCATTTATTAATTTGAGAACGTATTGTACTGAAATATGGCGATGAATCAATTCATTATAACGAAGTTTAATAAATTTTACGAATTAATTCTACAAAATGAAGAATTAATTGTCGGCCAGTGGAGTTTTTCCAACTTAGAAATTAGCAGTTACTACGGTTGTTTGGATATTAAAGGAAAATGCCAATTCTACAATATTGAATGTCAATATCTAATTCTTCATACATGGTTTAGTAAAAATCTTCAATTGGCGCAATAAACTGCTTTTAAGACAGGCGAAAAATACATTTTCGTATTTGCCTTCGACGAATCAATATTTTCACTTCACTCAAGTTGGCGCTATCAGTCCCAATCAGCTATCTGAAGAGTCACTCGAATAAAAGCCGATATTGGTAACAATTTATTGCGTTCCACGCAAGAGTATTATGTTAGGACGTGTCAGCACACAATTCTATCTTGCATGTGTTGCCATTTAAAAATTTCAAGAGCGTCTCTCAAGTGCTGTAATTACTTTTTTCATCGCCTCACACGTAAAAATACAAGCTGTGAAAACTGTCAAATAGGTAAACTCGACATTTGTGCAAGACAAGCGAAAAGAGATAACATCCGCAATCAATAAAACGTTGGCTCTGAATTTTATTATGCGTGGTGTTCAGGTGCAGACGGTCTCGCGCTATTGTCTCTATCAGCTTCAACCGAAGTCGCTATGCTGCGGGATTCAGCATCGTTGTCCCAGGACGTCTCCACATTTATTATGGGACCCGGTGGCGCTTCCTCAGTCCCCTCAATACACAGGATCTCAAAACCGGATGACGTCATTATATCTCCACTACTCGCAACATTATTTTTGGTCCTCGGGGTCGTCGTATTCCTGGCCGTAATGTTGAAAAGGATGACGACGTAAGTCGAACGATTGTTTTAAAAAAATCAGACATAACAGCACAACGAGAAAAAAAAACTTTTCGAACAAAAATTAATAAAACCGACTTCAAAATTATTTTTTTTTTAAACTCTGAAAAGGAACAATTACAAAGCAAATAATTTTGAAGTCGGTTTTATTTTTTGCAAAACATTTTTTGTATTTTTCTCTTTTTAGCGTCATTCAAACGTAGACATCAGGACACGGTGAAAGAAATCTTCCTTTATAGAATTCGCCCAGGTTTCTTTATTAAGCTTTTGTCACTTACTACTAACTATAACAAATTTATTTTTCTGTTGAGCGTAAAAGTTCTCAACTATAATGATTACCAACCTACTTACAATATTATTATGACTGAAGGTCTAGAGCCCTTTCGGGCCCATACAATAGATCCATTAGGAGGTCGCTCTATCCAAATTGAGATAGTCTCTCTCCTTCATTATCACAGGTCACAAACGCGTGTCATCCTTTCATGCAATCGGCTTTTTGATTGGAGGATAGAAGCGTGGAGAACAAGGTTCTATTTCAGATTTAAACGTCGTCAGACGTATTAAAATTACTCGTCGCAGTTGAAAATCAAAATTTAAAAAAAAAAAGATCCAAAAACACAGTCGTTAATCTTGCTTTAATAAGGAAAAAGAAAACAAATCCCGTTCTCCATCCCATTTCAGGTCTTAACGCCTGATACTCCAGCGGAAAACCACGGTCAACTTACATGGCATAAAAATAGTTTCCACAAGCAGTTGGAGAGTTTTGGAAAACAAACGATTAGATACGATCTGTCCCAACACAAACATTTCGTTCCTGATTTCAGGAGGCCCGAACTGATGCAATATCCAGGACAGCTGAAATCACAAGCGTTTACTTACGGGTCAATAAACCTTCCTCTCGACGAAATGTACAGAGAGCATATTGAAAGGCGAGTAAAACTGGCCAATTATTGTCAGCACAGTGCGACTGTGGCCAAAACGAGACCGACGAAATTCGTCAGCGTCTCTGACATGTGGAAAGCGAAGCAGTCGAAAAATCGGCGGAAGATCGACAAAATTTCCGAAGAGCCGGACGAAAACGAGCTGATAATACGACTTTTGTAAAGCAGAGGCATCACATAGGAGAAGTTATTACGGTTATAATTTATTAAATTGTCACCCTCTTTGATACAAGAAATGTAGTAACTACTAAACTATTATAAGGTAATACAGGCGTATAGAGCAAGTACCACTGAACAGAGGATGATAGCATCGAATAATGAAAGAGTCAATTCAACTCAGGGCGAAGCGATAGATTAAACCTACATTATGAGACAAGCTTCCTTTCGCCCTCGCAGGTTACGACCAAGCAATAATTAGCTAAGAATTATTTATTTTCCTATTGGATATTAATTATTTGGTAGAAAAATTAGATTATCTTACAGTCATGATAATTGCACCATGTGAATATTGATTTAGTTTTAGTATTGTACACTAATGTAAATAAGATTGTTCCATATGATAATTTATTACAATATTTTTATACTTATTTTTATACTTCTCATCTCAATTTGACGGTAGGAAATAAATGTGTCATGTGTTAAATTGAAAAATTATTATTATTATTATTTTTTTTTTTTGCCAAGAGCGGCGTGTCAAGACCATGTCTAACCATGAGCATGTTGTGAAAATTATATTCTGAAACGACCACCGCTGTGAGCGGCAATGATAACAAAGCATGATACTACAACAAAAACAATTGATTGCTTTGGCAGTCTAGCAGTCACTGAAAAATCAGATTGGGCGTGAAAAAATGTCAACTCTATTTCACTAAGATAAATGCTTTATTGTTACATCACAACCCATTTCAAATCGGAGAATAACGCGTAAAGTATTGTATTGATTCAGCCAGTAGTTGAAAAGAATAGGAAGATAAAAGGCACATTGCATCTTCTAAACCTTATTTACTATATTTATGTTGAAAAGCTAGTCAAAAAGATTAAGTTACTGTTCAGAGTCGAACACGTGAAATTTTTAAGTTGATAACATTATAAAAAATCACAAATCTCGATTATTGAAGCGATTTTGGCACATCAGGAAGACGTCACGATGAAGGCTTAGAAACAGGAATGAACGTCCTTCAGATCACAGAGGTTCTTAAATCTAGACTACGTTATTGAATCAAAACATAGTAAACCAAAACATAAATTAACCGAAATCATAAATGTCGCGTGGCAATTAAATGAGTTCTACAAACAATTGTCATGTTTCAAGCTTAATTGGAATGTATCCGCAACAGTTAATCTAATCAGGGCTGACAGCAATCTAACCTACAATAGTCGAAAATCAGGATTCGTTTTGATAAAAATCTTAAACTTACAGAACTGGACGGGTCACGAGTGACTTCATACAAGCCACAACAGCCATAATAATTGGGATTTGACTCATTATCTACACAATGAGATTAGTTTTTCAATTATACTCACTCACATAAGAACTGTCTAAATATGAAATAAACGTCCCCCTTGATATCCAAGGAATAAATTCGCATACAAAACAATACATTTTCAGAAAAATTGTGGAGAACTTGAGCTCCTAATACCTATTTTACCTGTTTGTTGTTTCCGAGTCCTCTTTGTACACAAGGAGCTCGTGACCCCTGAGCGGAGGATTTCCAAACCATATTATTAATGCAACTGGCATCAACTATCCCAATAATGCTATGTTTGGAAAAATATAAATGAGACGATATTTTCAGGATTATTTTGGATACTTCCAAGAGGAGGATATTTTCATTTCCATCTGATAGCCATGCAAGCCTTTAATCCTCGTGTCAAAAAGTTTTTGATAAGGATTAATAAATGGAGATAGTTAGCCCACTAAAAATGTCCAACGTTTAAAATCCATCTTTTAAGAGATTAATGTTTCAATTAATCGAGTCCCAAAATGATTCAGTATACAGTTGAGAGGTGAAAAAAAACTATAGTTCCTTATATTGAGACAATAAAACTGAAGCTTCCAACCAGACGGAATTAACTATGTCAGCCACCGCTTTAGGATACACGAAGGAAAATATTTCACGACAATGTTTCAATCCAAAGATTCTTCTTTTATGAAAAAATATTTTCAAACGATTAAAGCTAGCTATCAACTTAACATCAACGTACATCCTACGAATTAAAACTGCTTGCCAAATTATGACCTCAACAGTTTGAGATTCTTCGAATATAAATCAACATTTGCAAAGAACCATTGTTAAAAGGGCCATGCGGACATACATACCGCACTCGGCCTGGCGGAAATACGCGGCTCTTGGGTCAGAATCGAGTTCTGAGCTGATTTCAAAGACGCGAGGCAACGGATGCATGACGACCATTTTCTTTTTCGCTTTTGTCAACAGCTGAGGTGTCAAAATGAAATGGCCACAGGACTGAAACAAAAATAATGGAAAATTCTTAGGAAACTTCATAAGAATCAAGCCCCAATAGTCGACATGGCACCAGTAGAAGACACTTGGAATAAAAACCAATAGAAAAAGGATTTGAGATAACTTGGGCAGATCTGCTTTTGGTTTATTAATCAATAATAATTTTTTAATCGTCCAAGGAAAAAATTTTCAAGTTCTCCGCAAAATTTGATGTCTTATGTTTCAAGGCATGTAGGTCCGGAATATACAATAAGAAAAATTCTATCCGTTCGCCATCAACACTTTTCTGGGGAAACTAAATTCTTGAAGGTCCACCAAAAATCAATCACGGTCTGACAGTGACTCAACTATTTAACCAAATCGCTATCCCAATGATAAGGGTGATTTGGGGTTTTGTGAGGGAGAAAATTCGTATTTTCCAACGTTTTTCAGACGAAGGTGTATTAGGTATTTCGGAATGAGGTTACTGAGGTTGATGAGATTAAGCACAAATTGAGGTTTTTTGCAAATAATTAAGGTTTATAAGCACTTTTTTACCTCCCATGTCCGCAATTGGGCTTTTTCCTTATGTGATCAGAGCGTTCAAGTTCGATTTGGCAGTAATTACAAAATAGTAGACCAAGAAATTGAGATTTCCTAGATAAATTTTTCAACAACAATTTTCTTCTCATTTGAAGGTCACGACGACTAGACTAAGTACTTACACTTAAGTAAGTACTTGTGCTTTGTATACAATTGGAAATGCAGTACCTTCTTTAATAATCAATATTTTCAAAAATCAATCACCTTGTCATACTCCTCTTGGCTGGCGAACCGCTCGCGTTGTATTCTCGTCATGTAAACAACGTCCGAGTCGGGTAATGCTTCTTCCAGACTATTCATCTCCTGCTGATCAATGCCTCGACTTCTCACAAAGTCTGTAACGTGCTGAGGCATTTTAAGAGTCTCAGGTGTAACATATCGCAGCTGTACATTGTACAGGGTCAGCAACCTAAAATAATGCGTAGATTTTACAAATAGAAACGCTACAAGGTATAATGGATATTCGTTTCTAAAGGATAAAAACTTACAAAAAGACATTCTTTAAAACTTGCTTAAAATTAATGTTAATAATATGACAAACTTTTTTATCGTTTCCCACTCATAAATAATTAGCACTTTTCCTATAGTAAATACTTACCTAGCTAATGAATGGACAGTTCGTCCGTGTTTAAGGTCCCCGACCATTGTGATGATGAGGCCGTTAACTGTGCCGATTTCTTCTCGAATGGTAAAAACGTCGAGTAATGCTTGAGTAGGGTGCTCTCCAACGCCGTCACCTGCGTTGATCAAAGGCTTGCGACAATGTTGAGATGCTCGCTGCAAATTCACATGACATTCAGTGAGGTAACTCTTATCATAACTATAATTTGCTAACTTATAAGAAAAAAACGCAAAACAGTATTACTATAATGGTGATAAAGCGAACATATAAACTCACAGTCACAGCGCCAGGCTCAGGGTGGCGTAAAACAACAACATCAGCATAACTGGCCAAAACAGTCACCGTATCTGCAAATGGGGCATTAATTGGCTTGAACCAAATTAAAAGTACATACAACATGAGAATTCATAGAATTTAGAACGCAGAGGATAAATAATCAAGATGCTATAATAGATAAAATCATGGCCTGGATGTGAAGCATATCGCTTGGTATAATTATTATTTGGCAAGTCGCTTGGTAAGTTGCGTGAAAGTGGCCATGACAAGAGGTCAGATTGATACATATACAATCAACGTCAATACTCACCTTCCAGGGTCTCTCCTTTTTTGACGGAACTGCTCGTCTCATCAACATGAATGACCTTGCCGCCCAGCCGTTGCATTGCCGCAGAGAAACTGCAACTGGTTCTTGTGCTTACCTCGTAGAAAATCGAAGACATCACTTTCCCCTTGAAAAGGTTTTGACATAATTTCACAATTGAAAATACATTTTATACAGGAAGGAAACAGTCTGCTTGATTTAACAATGTCATGACCTCTGTAATTGTGTATTACAGAACGAAGAGGGAGCGAACGAAGAATTGGAAGTGTGAATCTCAACTTACTCTGAGAATATGATCAATACTGCGTTCCTTCAGTACGTAATTCCTAAGGCTCTGAGCAAGGTTGAACAAATCGTTCAATTGTTCCTTGTTGAACATATTCACCGACAGAATATGCTGGTGGTAGAGACTGTGCGTCGAAATGTGAGCCACATGACTTCCCATTTGGTCCAGTTTGTGTTTGGCAAGCATCGCATGGGGAGCAGGAGAGATGGGCCGTAGGAAATCTTGACTGACCGTTTTCAGCGTTTCTGCTAAACAACATAACAATCAGTTGGCAACGGATGAGTTAAAATAAAACCTTTCTCAATTTATAGGTATCCTTTCAATTTCACATGAAAGCCGAAAAACATTCAACGACAAAAGGGATACACTTTTGAAGAGCGCACCCGGACTTACCAGGTTGTTCAGCATGGTCAATATGAGCCGCATGTGCTTGTTTCTCTATTGGAGAGAAAACATCAAGCGACGAACCGGGTCTGCTTGGAATTTCACCAGCTGAGAGAAGAGCCATAATTTTGCTACCCATTTTCATTTCTCTCGCGTCTTTTCCATACCCAGGATTGACCAGAACCTGTAAAAGGTCATTAGAAAAATCAGAAGGCGCAAAAAGTACACAGACGTTTATAAAGTTTTCAAATTAAATTTGCAGCATAACATACTCACGCTATATAAAAACACAGTATTTTTTTTCTAACTGTTCTAATAGGAAGAAAATTTTCAACTTTCCTACCTGGCCTTCAACGTAAGCCACCTCACCGCGTAGAACAACTCGATGAACACAACCTTTGGCTTTGAACCCAGCAAACGGCGTCCATCTTGCTTTGCTGAACGGAAGCGCATCTGGAATGGTCCACTCCATATCCATATCTACTTCTATGTACGTATTGTACTGTTCGGGAAGGTTAAAAATCTTCCTTGGATTTCTGTGCATTTTATCGATGATATCCTGAAGAATGAAGTACAAAATTAGTGATTTATTTCAAGAGTCTCTTGGCTACAAATAGATTACTATTATCTAACCTCGAGTGTTAATTTGCCTTCATTGACCGCAGTTAAGAGTAATGGCAGGACTGTTTCCAACCCGGGGAACCCTGGCGGTGGTTTCTCGCTTGTTTTTTCTTCCAACGTATGCGGTGCTAAATGGAGATTGAATCAAGTTATTAGAATGGTGGGAAAATTGAACTGCAACATCAAGCTTTCGCCGAGGAAATGTAACGTTTTGAAGATATCATCAGCAACTTAGCAAAAACTACAAATGAGTCAACAATGTCAATCAATGAGAAGATACTATCATAAATTCCAATGCACATAATAATAATAATAATCACATAAACATCACCATACTCTCAAGTTTTATGCATGTACCTACATCCAAAGTAATCTTCAACAACCCATGCTTAATTTCTAAATTTGAAAGAAAAACTCCCAAAAATACCCTGACCGAACCGGAAGCAAAGGTCATAAGGGATTGCAGGACGACTGATGAACCGATCGAACAGTCTCAATCTGACAGTCAAAGAACAGTAGATGAAATTCAATCCACTCACCGACTGCTTCCCGACCACACATCTTCAGTTTTGCAACCTTTAGCATTTCGAAAAATTAAGAAGAGGCGAGTTTACTTGAGCTTTGAAACAGTATTCACCAACCATGGTCTGTCGCAAAGCAATCGATGATATCAAGATTATCCCAAAGAGCTTGACGATCCGCTTCGGTACAGAGAATAGGTCGAACTTGGGCTTTCCCGTCGCCCAAGGTGTCCTTGACTTTCTCAGTCAAGAACAGATGGTGAGGACATACCTCGCACGTCACTGCTAAACCCTGGAATCGACCATACAAATATCAATTTACAAGAGTTCAAATTTAGCAATATCCAGTAGACAACATGTACCTACTCACTTTTTCCTTGGCTGCGCGAATGATTTGAATTTCCTCTTTCCGTGCCACGTGGCAAATGTGAATGGGCCGATTGTGAAGAGTCGCTAGCAACAAAACTGCAGCAGTCGTCTGTCCTTCTGCATGGACGCAAAGAGGGCTCCTCTTTGGCCAGCTGTCGAAATGCTGAAATCGAATTAGGTTAAATTTTCAAATTAATTACGAAGTGGGCAATTTGAGAAGTATTATTCCAAACTGTCCTTACTTTGATCCAAAATGTGAGATCTCTAAGGCGGAGAGTGTTGAAAGTTTCATTAAGGTACATTTTCAACCCGGCTGCATCTTGGGCCAATTCGGGTATTATATTGAAGTTGTCTTCAGTCGCTCCAAGGAATATAGCATAGTCGCAACGAGACTTGGCAGCAGCCAGCTAAAGGCAACAAATAGAAAATATAATAAAGAACATCTTTTAAAAACGCTGCAAATTATTGTACAGAGGTTAATTATTCTTTACTTCCATCATGATTAGGAAAGTCCATAATTTATACTTGTTACAGTACATTACACGAACTCTTGTGAACGTTTCCACCTGGTAACATATTGGTAACTAAAGGTGAAGTCCTTGGCAACTATCATAATTAAAAATATATTCATTTTTCACAATTACCTCATTTAAAGTAAAATGTATTGTCGAACAATACAGCTAAAGGGGTTTTTTTGGAGCTTTTCAACGAATATAGAACTACTTTTATAGAGTCTTCTTGCAAAATATCTCAAAATCTTGAAAAATTTTCATAAAAACTGCCATAATTAGAGAACCATTAAATCTATCCACTCCATTATGTTCCCATTCGAATCAGTGTCAAAAATCTATAGAAATTGATATTGAACATACCTAAGTTTCAAAAACCTGGGAAAATGTGAATTTCCCCACTGAAACCCACTCAAAAATCCGCTCAAAATTGAGGTAGCGGTTTGGCTAAAGAATTGAGCTATTGTTAGACCAAGAACGATTTTTGGTGAACATTTGAAGAATTTAGCTATTATAGTTTGTTCAGTGACGGCAGACGGCGTACGGACAGAATTTATTTTGTTGCATAATCTGATTCTACATGCCTTGAAAAGTAAAACATCAAATTAGAAATTATTTTAGTGAGCAATTACAATGGTTCAGTATCGAACAATAAACCAAAAGCACAAAAACTGCCCGTCTAATATTTGATTCCTTGCAGACTTGAACATAATTTAAGCAACAGATACCTCTTTGACAAGATTGAACGACTCAACATCAACACACGCTGGATTGGTATTGGGCATTGCACAGATCATTGTGATACCGCCAGAAAGAGCAGCAGCCGTGCACGAGGCGAAGTCCTCTTTATGCTCAGCTCCTGGTTCGCGAGCATGCACATGGACGTCTATCAGGCCAGGAAGGCGAACGATGCGGCGTGACGTCATACAGTCAGTGTGCGTCTTCATAGTAGGTTCCTGCTTGTAGGTAAGCATAGCCTGGGAAAATTCGATGATTAAGAACCCAAAATTCAACGTATTTCAAAAGAAATTGACATTTTTCAACCTACAAATTCGAAAGACTTACCTCGACCAAGAGCTTAGCGCATTTAACGTCAGTAATGAGTGGCACCGAATAATCCACAGCCATCCTACGCGTCCTGTAACCGTACGTCATGAATGAAGACACTCGACGCGCTCCGCGGTTCCTCATCGGCAGATTGATCACCAAGTCAAAATCCCGCCTCGCCAAATAATCGGCCAGATTGTTTAATTCGCCGCTCGTAGTCGATTCGCCAATGTTTTCAAACACCCATTGTACCGGTTCGACCTACAAAGTCCATATAATTAATATTGGGAACAAACATTGTAGCCAACATCATTGGCAGATCTCGGTGTGTAAGATTATCAGCACTACAGCACCAAGTTATCTTATCTACATATTTATCATAGGGCTTCAAAACATAAAAAATATCATCTCACATTGACACCGTGTTCATTGTAAAAGTCAGCTGTTCCCATGCTGGCGTAAAGTTTAAATCCCATTCTTTGGAGCGCTTTCATGCTGTTCAGAAGTTCCATTTTATGCTAAAACAACAAGATTATTACACACACAAAGACACAGCACAATGATCAATTCAACTCAAAGGCCTAACAAACAATTTCGCCAACTGCAAAAACAATTTGTAAATCTAAGTAGTTTAACCTGAGACTGCTTCGAAAAATGTAACAAAAAAAAGTGATAAAGATGCCTGTTGTTAAAATTGTCAGTAAAAGCAAAAAATGTAACACTCACCTTGAAACTACCGATTGATAACAATATCGCCTTTTGCGGGATATGGAACCCAGTGCATAACATTCCCTTGAGATAGGCTTCGTAACGGTTGTCACCAAAACAAGCCACCTCTCCAGTTGAGGCCATTTCAACGCCCAGCATCACATCAGCGCCTGAAAAAATCAATTCACCAGTAACTACTAGCCTCGACAGTTCTGAAAGATAAAATCATAGCTCTCAAGTTAATTACCTGCAAGACGGGAAAACGAGAACACGGGAACTTTGACTCCAATCTTGCCACAGCCTTCCATTACATCAACAGGTTCCACCTGTTCGCCGACAATTACTCGCGTCGCCGTGGCAACAAAATCGTAGTCGAGCGTCTTTGAAACGAAAGGGAAAGATCTTGAGACTCTCACGTTGCATTCAATCACTCGTAATACATTATCCTGAAAAATAAAAGTTCTAATAAAAGGACTAATCGACCGATGAACTTACGAAGATTCTATTGTAACAGATCAATTGTCAGCAAATCACACAATAATTTTTCTAAATGTTCTCGCACAAATTCGGGACTACATAACTCCAAAGCATTGTCCGAATTTTTTTCATCAATTTTCCTACATCTACTAAAATCTAAGAATTTAAACTGTTACCTTGGCGATGAGCTGCATATTGAACGGGCCAGTGACTTCAAGGGAACTTGCGATAGCGCGAGATATAATTTTAATCTTGTTCAACGTTTCAGGGTTGATGTCTTGCGGAGGCGTCACTAGCGTAGCGTCCCCGGAATGGACGCCAGCGTTTTCAACATGTTCAGACACGGCCATGCAAATAATGACGCCATCGCACGCTACAGCATCCACATCAAATTCCTGAGGGCCAAAAACATTGCGACAAATTTTTCACCATTCATTTCATGTCTATGAAACCAAAAGTACTGCAGAGCAGAGGTGAAGCATCTAAAAAGATGACTGCAAACTTACCTTTGCTTCAAGTATGAATTTTGAAATCACCACAGGGTGTTCTTTGCTCACGTCACTTGAATTGGCAAGATAATCTTCCAAATCTTTTTCAGAATGGCAGACGCACATGGCGGCGCCACTTAATACGTACGACGGCCTTACTAAACAAGGATAGCCAACTTCGTCGCAAAACTCTATAGCCAATTTCAAATTGGTTAATTCCTTCCAACTAAAACCGAATAGACATATAATATTTGATGATCACTAATGGCCATGAATTGTGAAAAAGATTCATTCTTGAAGCCAATAAATTTACCGAGGCTGAGAAATTCCAATTCTGTCCAACATTCGTGAGAATTTGAATCGGTTTTCAGCTCCGTCAACGCTTTCAGGCGATGTACCGAGCACTCTGGCCTGCCGTCTGTACAGATCCATGGCAATGTTATTTGGCAACTGACCTCCCATACTTAATATAATCCCCACGGGGTTCTCAGCTTCATAAATGTCCATAACCACCTAAAAGTGAATCGAAATATAAACTTTATCAACAAGCCGAGTGAACATTAGTGCAGACACATCAGTTGAAGAATAATTTAGCAATGTAATTATTTCAGAGGATGGTAGACATAAAATCCAAATGTTCCCTTACTTCGAATGAAATTTCTTCGAAATATAACCGATCGCACATATCGTAATCAGTGCTCACTGTTTCCGGATTGTAGTTAACCATTATTGTTTTCTTTCCCATTTTTTTCAGCTCGCGCAAACATCCAACAGCGCACCAATCAAATTCAACTGAACTTCCGATTCTGTAGACGCCAGAACCTTACAAAAAAGAATGATACTATGCAAACAGAATACTTAATAGCCTAAATCACAACAAAAAAAAATTTAAAAATCGTTTGATAATGGAAAAGATTTTTTACAAATCGTGCACTTGTGATCCTACATTACCTATGACCATAGTATAACCGCCAGGGAAGTTGATGTCATGAGAGTTACCATTATACGTAATGTATAAATAGTTAGTAGTAGCAGGCCATTCAGCTGCTACGGTATCAATCTGTTTCACGAAAGGTTTTACACCTGAAACAGGATAAATAAAAAATAACCAGTGTCGAGAAAAAAAGAAATGATAATGCAACAATAATGAACTAAAATTCATTTGGCCTTCCGTACCGTTTTCCTGCCGTTTATTTCTCACAGCAAGCTCCGTGCTCTTCACAAAAGAAGCAATCTGTTTGTCCGAAAATCCGAGTCTCTTTGCTTCGTACAGAAGCTCTTTTGTCAAACTCAGGTGCGTATGAGTTTCTAAAATCGTCTGCACGTCAATGATATTTTTCATTTTATGAAGAAACCAACGGTCGATTTTTGTAAGATCGTAGAGTCGATCGATCGAGTAGCCAGCTTTCATCGCAGCTGCTAGCACAAACATTCGCTTATCAGTGGGTTGCTCAAGCTCTTCGTCATTGACAGCCTTGCAGTACGGGTTGAAACCGATGACGTCGTCGTCCACCATACGCAGGGCTTTTTGGAAAGCTTCTTCAAATGTTCGGCCGATTGACATCACTTCGCCTACGCTTTTCATCGAACTGCCAATCTGCGATGCGAAAATAGCCATGAAGCCAGCAATAGAATACATATAACACAGCAATAATCATATAAGAGATACAATACAAGGCGACAATACCTTTGTGCTGACTCTAGAAAACTTGCTTAAATCCCATCTAGGGATTTTGACGACGCAGTAATCCAAACTGGGTTCAAAACAAGCTGTAGTCTTCATTGTGACAGAATTTCGGATTTCAAGAAGCGACTTGCCTAATGCCAACTTGGCAGCAACGTAAGCTAACGGGAAGCCGGTCGCTTTGCTAGCTAAAGCCGAGCTACGGGAAAGGCGCGCATTGACCTGTGATATGCATCAAATGTACAACTATCTTCAAGATAACATAAATACACATTGGTGACGCAGTACTGTGCAACTCACCTCAATTATGTAATATTCCTCAGATGTTGGGTTCAAAGCATATTGAATGTTGCATTCGCCGACGATACCAAAATGTCGGATAACGTTGATTGCTGTTGTCCTGAGTTTATTATATTCATTGTTGGTCAACGTTTGACTGGGAGCAACAACGATAGATTCGCCAGTGTGAATACCGAGAGGATCTACATTTTCCATGTTGCAGACCTAAGCATGATATCAACATTTAGAGAGAATTCGCCCTGAGTATCAAATTATAAAACTGTCAAATCCGAGATCGGTGTTTGAAAATTTATTACCGTAATGCAATTGTCGAAAGCATCCCGTACAACTTCGTACTCAACTTCCTTCCAGCCTTTCAATGACTTGTCAATGATTAGTTGGTTCGAGTGGGCCAGGGCATGTTGGGCAATCTGTTTCAATTCGGTGTCATTATTGGCAAAACCAGAACCCATACCGCCGAGCGAGAATGCTGATCTGGCCAAGACTGGATACCCCAGCCTAGCAGCAGCCTCAATAGCCTTGAAATCGATAGAAAATAAATTTTTGTTATATAGAGAAATTAATCATGAATAGATTGCCCAATATCACGATTATGAAAGAGGGAAGTTAAAATAACTGTAAGCCTATGTTGAGAATAAGGTGCATACTAAGCTCTGCTTAGGTAACTCCAATCAAAGATAGGAATATACAAGCATAAATGATTTATTTGGTTCACCTCATTGATACTGTAGACGGCAGCGCTCGGAGCAACTTTTTCCCCAAGCTCATTGACTCTTTCCGCGAAAATTTTACGATCCTCTGTCTCAATAATTGACTGAATAGGCGTTCCAAGTATTTTGACATTGTATTTATCAAAGACACCTTCCTTCTGAAGTTCGACGCCGCAATTGAGAGCCGTTTGTCCTCCAAAGGTCAGTAATACTCCATCAGGACGTTCTGATTGAATAACCTAGAAGAAAAAATATGAGAACCGTAGAAATATGATCAAAGAACAGTCAAGAGAGCAAGGCTAAAAAGCAGCTGAAAATTTTAATGAATATTCCACTCACCTGTATCACATATTTGGGTAGAAGAGGAAGAAAATAAACTTTGTCAGCCAAGCCTTTCGACGTCTGGACAGTAGCTATGTTCGGGTTGATGACCACCGTTTGAATATTAGATTCGCGAAGCGCTTTGATGGCTTGGGATCCGGAATAGTCGAATTCGCCAGCTTGGCCAATCGAAAGGCCTCCAGATCCAAGGATAAGAACCTGTAAAAAAAAAGAGATAAAAACCTCAAAAAAATTAGATTTAAAAAAATCTCATAGTAAAAACAGACATATAAAAAAAGGAGTCTAAGGCGTGCGAGGGGGAGAAAAACCAGACGACTCATTCTGATTCTTTATTCCCTAGACGAGCAATTTCGCCGGTTCGGGCATCCTCAGCGCAACGTGGAGCCATGGTGTCCATAGCCCTGAACTGGCGAAAGTGCTTGGTCAACAAATAAAGAACCGCAGAATGAGTCACGTGGTTCTCCCCCTCAAAACAATGCGTCGACAAGGAAAAGAAAAAAAGGTAGATTATTCACTTTAGAGGGCTTCAGCATTAGTTTCGGATCGATCCCTTTGAATGTAAGCGCTTCATCAATTTTCTCACGCAAGCTGAGACAAGCTCCGGTATTTTTGTGTTGTACAACGGCCGAAATGAACACGTCAAAGAGCAACTCGAGATCCTGCGGACCAGCGCAGTGTTCTGGGTGAAATTGGACGCTGAAAATTCAAACAGGGTGATGAAAAAGATAAAAAACGGGCACACATGACAGGTGAAGCTAATAATCCTTTCCTCCCCTCCTTTCGGCAGTGCAAAATAGTAATTTGACACTGGCCATGAGAGTACACTTCAATTTATGAGGATTTAGCTTTTTTCACCAGTTGAAATCAGGTGGACGTAGATGATTGAGCATGAATTAAATAGGCTTTTACAGATCAAAATAGACCAATTCACTACGCAAGCATGAAAGCAATTAAAACTCATATTTTTTTAGCTTGATCAGTGCCCAACATCGAAAATATTGTAGCAAGAATGGATGTTTATTATCACCTGAAATACGGTAAAGTCTTATGCACAATGCCTTCATTGGAGTCGTCGTTAGCATTGGTGAAAAGAGGAATCCAATCATCGGGTAATGTGGCGACGTCAACTGCAAAGCCATGGTTCTGCGATGTCATGAAACAACGGCCTGAGGACGAGTGGACGCACGGCTGATTGTGGCCACGGTTTCCGTACCTGCGATAAGAGTTCAGATATTGAACATTTTTTTCAAAACATAGCACCAACATCAACTCATATTAGGTTACAGTACATTGCTCTGATAGACTTTTGTCATTGAATTTACCAGTAGGAAGGGTGGAGAATCAAGCGAATTTGAAACGGTCCCATAAACTCAAACACTGAAGCTACAAAAGCAATCTAAATAATTCAACAATGGATCATTTTGAATAATCTCACATCATTTTGTAGGTTTTGCAACCAGCAGCAATCGAGAGAAGTTGGTGGCCGAGACAGATGCCGAAAATCGGTTTAGACCAGGTCAAAGCTTGTCTGATGTTTTCAACCGTACGGCCGACCATGGAAGGATCACCAGGGCCGTTGCTGATAAAGAGTCCATCAAAATGGGCCGGATTCAGCTGTGTGTCCCATGGTACAACCTCAACTCTAGCGCCCCGATAAAGGAAACACCGAAGCTGGTTGTATTTCATGCCGCAGTCCACAAAGCATATCCTCACCATGCCTGAGGAATTGTACACTTTGGGAGCCTGAAAATGATGAAACAATGCAATAATAAACTCTTGAAAAATCAACCAGCAGTTATGCTAATTACTTAATTCCAGAGCAGAATCAATATTCAGAATCGGTCTGATTCTTAGGAAACAATTTTGTCTGGAGCATGCTTACTTTGATAGAAACGTCAGCGACCAAATTCCGCAGATTTGGGTCATCGAATTTCAAACTACTAAGTGACGACGGCAGTTGGGGTAAAAGTTGACCCAAAATCGACCCCTTTTCACGAATCTTCTTTGTTAGATCTCTCGTATCAATGCCGGCCAGACCGGGCACGTTGTTCTCTTGAAGCCATTTCGATAGCGATTTCTTCTGCTGCCAATGGCTAGGAGTTTCGCAGATTTCACCAACCACAAGAGCCGCTGCCCATATTTTATGAGATTCGAACCACCTAAAAAGGAAATATATGTATGAGAACTTTTTATCAGATACCGAGAGAGAGAGAGAGGGGAAATCTAAAAAGAACAGCGACTCACTTGAGAAGTTCATGTTGATCTTTATCATTTCCAGGGATTCCATAATTGCCAATCAGGGGATAAGTTAGGACGAGGATCTGGGCATGATACGATGGATCGGTTAGCGACTCTGGGTAGCCCACCATCCCCGTTTGGAAAACTATTCAGAAAAGAAATTCAGTATTTAGCACAAAACGCTCATAACAAAATTGGATGTACTTAGCTTGTCTTCGTTTTGTTGACGCTTTAATATGATAATTGCGTATGATTCTATGAACATTCCAAGTACTTTCGCCGCATCGGGCATCGTCAGGGCTATATAATAGGTCTACTCTTGTTCCAATTGCACAGCGATTCTTCTCCTCAAACCATAAATATTTGAGGAATCCAACGAAAGAACCATTTCAGCCCAATTACGACTCGCGGTTTGCGACTAGGGAAGTTCACATAAAAAAATATTATTAAGTTATTGTAATGTATATCGTTCTAGCTATTCGATATATCGCAGGAAAAAATCGATGTATCGCATATTTCTCAATCTTTAAAAGGCACCACCTGTTTGATTTAAAAAATCAAAATAATACCTAGTATTATTAATGTTGGTAGTATCTGAAAAAATTGTAGGTCGCGAAAACACTTGAGTCGCATTTTATGGAATTATATTCGGTTGAATTTTCACATGATGTCCCAACTCAACAATCAAATTATACCAAATGCACAGGTATATTTTTTGTTGTTTTCGTGAAATTTTTTGAGACAAATAAAATAATAAAATGTCTATTATAAATATAAAAAGTTATTAATTATCATTCAATGAAAAACTGCGCACAAGTACAACATAAAAATATTCATTTACTGTGCGGGATAACTTTTTTGTATGATGCTGTAAGGCGACAAGTTGAAGAAATAATATTATCTCCAAACTGTATCACAATTCTGAAAATTATTACCTCATTATTTTTTCTAAATGCAACACTAATCTTGTAACTTTAGCGAGACTGAATAATTGAACACAAATTGAGGCTGCTCTTAAGCTTCAACATGTTCCAATTAATTCTTCAAGGAATTAGGCCGTAAGGTAGGTGAATAATAATTTATTTTCATTACCAACTTCTCCGCTGACCGGTATATCAGCACCGAACCTGTATCCATCGTAGACAGTCCCATCTTCTAAACAAAGATAACACGGTTTGCTTCCGAGAACCATCAAGATTGTTGTTCAGACGGAGGCTGCGATTCAAGTGAATTGATTAACGGGTGTACGGGCGGATAACGGGCCAAGAGATATCTTCAGCGACGCGACAAAAAAAAAAAATCAATCGAGTCTTTCGACGAAAACAGGACAATGGAGATCACGTGGAGCGTCGTGCAACCTTCCCCCGGCGGGCGAAAAACCGGCTTCGCAGGATGCATCGATTGTAAAAGCATCGATAACCATGTGAGATTATCGTTGTTGCCTAACCAAATTATCAAACTAATTTATTCGCGTTTTACACACGAAGATGCGAAAAAAAGTGTTCGCAGGCCTAGTTTTTTTGTAAAAAGTGAACGGAAAATTGTTGATAAACCTCTTATTTGGGCTTGAAATTTGAATTTGTCCAAATGGGGTTTCAGAGTCGCTTTAATAACGTGGATCGATTTTCCTTTTTATAAAAGCCAAGGAGCTGTCCAAAATTATATTTAAAAAATTTAAAAAAATTAAATGATATTTTTTAGAGGAGTTTCTGTGAGTTTTTGAAACGACGAACGAAACCTTACAAACAATATACATTATACATTTTTAAAATGAAATTTGAAGGATAAATGACAACTTTCCTAATTTTTTATTTCTCAAACATGAACAAGAATGATCAAAACTCACATTTATCCTGATAGATCTCTTCTTCAGTAAAAGTAGTTTTACGTCTAGCATGCGTGAAGCATGCGACAGATTTCAGATGCACTGATAAGATAAAGATAATATTATTGAAGATTTTTGGTAAGCTGCCGTTCCAGTGTAACTAATTTAATTTACGATTATTCGATCGTCGATAAATATGGTTAGAAACTGAATTAAAAGTAATTTCTAATCTAATTTCGACAAAAATTCTATCCAATTCTGCACTTCGCTTTGGATATCGCGTTATCAGTGTTTCTCAAGGTCGTTTTGTTGACGCTGGACATCGAAGGTGGGGAACTCGGCTTTGTTTGTAATCAGGTTGACAGTTTTCCAAGGTACTTTTTCACAATCGATCGACACTTCCGATTTGGAGCCTCAGATCCGAGCTAATTTGGAAACCAGACGATTCGAATGATGACAACGTATGCAATATGAGGTAATTCGAGGTGAGCGTGGAATAGTGAACTCCACGTCAGCCAATATTTCACCTTATCGGTGCGCCTTGCGATGGAAACGTCTCGAAAAAACGTCAAACAACCTGACAATGAAGAAGGCTGGAGCATTGTCAGGCACAAGGAGGATGTCGGAAGCGACGGCGAAAGTGTCGAAGTGATAAGTGACGACTCAGATTCAAACGCATCTGACGAAGGTGAGTTAGTATTCGCACTGCATAGGCTATATTTATAGTCGACCTATGCTCTGGCTTTGTGCAGCAAACCATTGAAAAATATTGTCCTTGAAGCAGAGAGAACCCTGACACCAAATTCGTTAATGTGTGTAAATCTGCGTTACCTTCATGAAGTGCTTTACTATCATGAAACGCTGAGAATAAGTCGTACTGAGGGGAGATATACCTTATCTTCTTAAAGTTCCTATAGTCTTGAGGATGCTGAATTAGGAAAAAGTGCTGAGGCCAAAAAAAACCCGTGTGGAGTACGAATACGAACAAAATTTCCTCAATCCCATAATCGAATACCCTTTGTCTCTATTATACTAATACGATCGATCCCTTTCAGTTAAAGAGGCTGTTGAAGGTGAACATGAGTTGGAAGTTTCGACTACGTTGACCGGATCAACCGTTGATTCCGAAGCTTCTTCGAGAATCGAAAATGTTCCCGAGCATGAGGAATGTAAGTTTGTTATGAGTAACACACTCAGAGCTACTTTGGGTGCATCCATCTCTGTTCCCCAGTTCGTCCCCCGTTATTACAACATTTTCCCTAATGATTCTCTGTTGATTTTCCCCCTACAAACTATCTATACCTTTTTCTACGACCAAGAAGTTGATTTTTTAAATTCGCTGCTATCTCAGTTGAAGAGACTACGTTTTTGGCTTGAACTGAGGTTTTCTGATTTCTGTAACCCTTTTTTTTCTCTTTATATTTCACCTGCGGCGTCACTAACCGAATCATCATTATGTTTTCCTCATTGTATTATGGGTTCTCGCCCGTTTCTTAAATAAATAAATAAGTAGCATATTGGTGTGCCCATATTATTCATACATCCGATCTGGGATTTGTTCACCACTATTAGATCTATGTTTTATCGCCTGTGGACGAGATATTGAAGGGAACTTATCGATATGTAGGTACGAATATTTTTATTTCGAGAGCGTCATATGATCGGATTTTGAGAACATCTTGTTGAAAATCACACATTTCCTACTTTGAGAATGGTTCAATAATTTTGTCGTTTTGAGATCAATGAATTTAAATTATTTTTAATGACTCCAGAATCGTTTGAAGTTGTTAAATTTTTTTTGCAAATTCTCCATCCCCAATCGCGCGTATTTTAACGGATTGAAGCGCTATTCAATTTGAATTTCGCATTTTGTTCCAGTACCCGAAGTCACGAATAGTAGCTCTGACGAAAATTCGGACCTTGCTGACTTCGACCCGCTGGGTCCGGTTGTGTCCAGCCTGTCCAATGTGCTTCATCACCTGGCGGTCCATAATGGAGAGGATGCTGATGGCATGGCGCGTTCGAATTACATGAGAGCTATCAGTTCGTTTTTACGCGTCGGACTCATTACAAGCGCGTTGCTAGCTTTCATATGCAGCCTCCTAGTTTCCTCATATCTAGTGCACAAGAGTAAGTTGATTTGATTTAATTTTGCATTTATTTAGATCGTTAACTACTACGTAACTACAATTAATTTGACTATTATTGGGCGTGTCAGTTTGAATTTGGTGAGGAAATTTCTTTACTTCGGGGAACCGCACTTCTTTTCATGGGACCAAGTTATCCATTTTTGCTTCGCTATTTAATCAATAAAGTCGTGATTTTAACTTTGATTTAAATATTAATTTATCAATGTTTCAGTAGGAAATTCAGATGCCAATACGGCGGCAGATTTGGCGACCACACCGGACCTGCAAGAACTCGACCAAGGTAACATTTTCTCAAGTACTACGTTTATTCTAGGCCGGTAAAATCCCTAGTTAACTTGGAGAATTACTTTCATGAAGGCGTCAGGAAATGAACAACTTCACTGCGAGTAATAATATTGCAATAGCATTTTCTCATGAATAAAGTTGAGTTATGCACATTTTGACACGTTGATCTAGTTTTTAACAAGGTATTTCCCTCTGGCAGTTTTTCAGGCGCTCAAAAACTCGCTAACCCTGGAACGCAAGCAACGTTTGAGGGAAATTCTTTTGAAACTACGTTCGAAGGAGTTTGACTTGGATAAACTGATGGTCCACGTTCAAAAGACGAACACTCAGGCTTCAGGAACGCACAAGACGGACGTTCTGAAAGAAAATCCAAATCCTATCTCCCAATCTTTCACTCAACCCGCCAACGGGAAATTCACTATTTCAGATGCATACCCTACCACAAAAGAAACAGCTGCGGACAAAGAATTACCCGTTCTCAAGATAGAGCCAACACCAGCCGTTGTGAAGAAAAACTCGACCAATCTTCCAGTTCTTCAACAAACGGGTGACAAAGGAAATGAAAAGAAACGTCCAACATTGGCAGATCCGCAGCTTGAGGAAAAGCTCACTTTAGTCAAACAGGATATCCTAGCTGTTCAGAAACTAATTTACAACCAGATAACGAACAGTTTCTTGGACAATAAAATCAACTGGTACAAGAATTTACTCAAAGCTGAATTGGATGCGAGCTTCGACACCAGTGGAGGAAACCCGATCGACATGAACATTCTCGTTTTCAAAAAAGTGCAAAACGCAATAGCTAAAAGTTCCGAATTCCACTTTGAACATTGGCATCGGTTTTATTCGCTTTCGCTTCTTCCGAAATTCCAGGAAATTGTCGATCGATTGAATTCGTTGAGCAACGAATGGAAACCATTGAGAAACGATGGCAGAACTGATGACCTTTATTCGACGAATCTTGAATCTGACGATTTCTTCATTCGCACCTTTACCGACAGTCAGGCACCAGTGAAGAGAGAAGTTCCGATAAGTGAAGGCTTTGATTGGAAAAATTTGAACAAGAGAATTCGTGAGAGTTTGGCAAAAATGCGGAGCGCAGCTAGCAAGGGACGTCAGGAATTGAATCCGGTAGTGGAAAATCAAGAACGGGAAGAGAAATCTCAGTCGGAAGATGAATTCAGAGACGTAGGTAGCGATTTCACACAGGAAACGACCACTAAAAAGGAAAAAGTGCACAAAAAAGAGAATACTACTGGAGACAGCGAGAAAAGAGCAGGGGAAGCGAAAAAATCAAAACATTCACACCATCCTGGTCGATTGGATAAAGGAGAGAAGGTTACAAACGATGGACGTCACAAAAAGGACAACGAAAATCGGAAGAAATGCAAGTCGGAAGGTGGCGGTGAGTATCCAAATGCATGCAACACCTGTTCGGAATATAGCAACTCGAAACGCAGAAAGAAAGATCAGGATAAGAAGGAAAAGAAGGGGAAGCCCCCGCGTTGGCAACAGGAGAAGATGAAACGGAAGAATTTTGAAGAAGATCTTTGGACGTACGTGTCAGATATGGGGAAAACTTTGGAAGGAATTTATAATAATCAGGTGAACTTCTCTGAAATAAAAGACGGGTTGACGCGAATGTTTAAAGACGTTTTGGGAGAAATGGTCGGCTCTCAAAAATTTGAAGCCAAGGCTAATGAAAAGTCACATCAAGGTCCCGAAGGTATCTATCCAAATCGACGTTCGTTTGTTGAAACGTCAGACGATGGTACGACTGACGATGTTACGACTGACGATGGTACGACCGACGATGATACGCAGAAATCGTGGCATAGAGTGGGCAGTTGTCAGGGTGACAGGTACCGGAAAGATCCATCCGATACGTCGTGGTTTCTGAGCTTGGGAAGGCACCGGTCGTTTCTGCGCAGGCGAGGTATCCATTTGGACGAAGACGGCTCATGGTACATCTCTTCCGCAAGGCATCGCGCCCGTATGAGAGAAATTCACCGTTCGAAAAGAGAGTTCAAATAAAGACTGCCTCCAAAACACTATGTAAGTATTGTGGACATATTTTAAAAAAATTTATTCAATTAAGCTTCCCCTGGGCTGAACCTTCCTTATAAGTGCAGCTCGGATGTTTTTGTTTCTCTCTCCTGAAAATGTTGTCCTATTAGCCTCCTATTTGAGTGATGGTCAAAGCTAAACTGCAACATTATCTCTAGAGTAGTATTTTTTTATTTATTCTGATCAAGCGCTTTTGCCACTTGGACCCTCCTCGAGATCTTCTAATTATAATGTATAACTTCTATATATTCATCTCTCTGGTGTGTTTGAGGATGGTCAACTAGTTCTGATTGAATGTACCTTTGAAGACCACGATCCACATATTGCACTCGACTCGTGCGGAAGTGATATTTGTCAGTATTACTAGTCGTTTTTAAAGTTTAGTTACCTCGCCATCTTATTGGTCACTGCAATTTTTTTCTTTTATGCTACAGGTCAGCGAACCATCAAAACACTTGAGGCATCTCTCGCCGCCATTTCTGACTGCTCCGAGGTTTGGTTGGACGGATTCCACAACTTGAGCAATGTGTTCTTTAGAATGAAATCAACTCTTAATCGTAGATTAGTTTCAACAAAAAGGAAATTCTTAATTTGAGTCATAATATGTGATTTTTATTTCCTGACAAATATTTCCTATACGACTGTGTTTTAATTATGAGTAAGTTATGATTTATCAATTTGAGAAAAGGAAAATGGGGGAAGGGAAAAAACAAAAGCCTATAAGGAAGTTTGAAAATGACAAGTTCTTGCAATAAGAAAATCATCTTTTCCCGAGTGATTTCGCTTCAAACTTGAACCATTATCCTTGTTCCTCTCAGCTTTAACCGATTGACTATTTTTGTTAAATAGTTTTCTAAAACATAATGCATTACGAAATATTCGTATAACTAGTTATGAATCAATTAAATTGTATCTTCTTCAACCGTTTCATCCAGAAAAAGAGCTTTTTGGCTATTCCTTAAAATCCGCTGAATTGGACGAAAACAATATGCCGACTTGAATTGGCTAACTATTCGATGTATTTTTTCGAGTTAAATATAAGAATGAAGTGATGTAGTCTCGAAATCGTGAATGTATCCAGTTCCTTTTGATCGCTGTAATTTTGGTAGGTTCCTAGAAAATTTTTATTTGTCAGATGTTTAATTATAGGTGAGGCATTTTCGGAAAATTTGTGCTAGACCTTTCAGGGTTTTTTGTCGTTGTAGAATTTGGTAGATTCAAAATTTTTTCTTGTGTGTTATTCCTTGAGATCACCGCTATCGACGTCGTATGTTCAACTATATATTGATACGCTGGGATCACATGAAAATGTGGAAAAAAGTGCGATCCCGGCTGTTGTCAAACGCGAATTAACTTCGACCGATCAGAATGCAGTCGGCTCGTTTCATCGGCAAATACTTATAAAACTGTTATTTTGTAGACAAGCAACAATTTTCGTGTTACCAACTCGCGCAATGCAATTTATTATTTATATAGCAGCCCAAAATTTACCGTCCGTCCCTATATTTGGTTTTTATTCAGCTTTGCTGGGCACATGTATTAGATTCCTATCGTGTAATTTTTCTGTCTTTCTGAATGTGCAGATCTACGTAGAACGTCGTTAACTGTTTCGGCTTAACGTCGTGACTTTTTTTTTTATTTCGCGTTTGTAAATAAACTCTAGTTATGAGTTCTAAATTGCTCTTTTTAATAGAAACCTGCGCAACGTGTTGCCCGATTTGCACTAATTTTTTTTTGTACCACATCGAAAAACATTTTTGAAGAGCGGAATACTATAAAAAATAACTGACACCATTTAGAAATTATTTGTATTCAACAAGAATGTAACGTATCAATCGAAGGAACATATAAACTTCATTTTTTGTTTCAATATTATTACAAATTACGAAAGATAAAATAATTGCAACTTCAACTCGCTTGTGAGCGTATCACGAGAATAAAAAATCGGACCATGTGATGCAGCCAGAAAATTTCCTTGAGTAATACTCGACTGGCGATTTCAGAAGCAAAATATTAGGACACAGAGGAAAAAATTCGCAGGCTATCGCGCTGAATTTGCGATAAATGCGCGGCGAAATTAGAAAAAAAAAACACCTAAAGTTTCGACTAATATAACGTTCATCTAAAAGTACATAAACCGAGTTACAAAAAAAGTTTTCTTCCCCACATATGTTCGTCACGTGATTTTAAATCTTTGTTCTAGATGCGTAAAATCTTTTTTCAAAAAGCGATAAAACCAGGTCGATTCTTTAAGTAATCAGCAATGGTCAAACGAAGCGTTTCCATAAAACCATTGACACGGAGCATAAGTCGTCAGTCCACATTTCCATTTTGAGAGCGTTAGAAATTTCTTCTTCTATTGGGCGTGTATAAAAAATCCTAATACCGATATTTTCCGGATTTTCAAGAAAACGTAAAATCAAACGCGTGTTGGAGAGCCAACTAGCTACTGATTTTGTGTGGGTTTTCGTTTCGATTTCCACAAAGAAAATGAACTCCCATCTTTTCAACAGAAAATAGTAAAACACCCCCGGAAAAATCGTTCTAACCCTTGCTCGAACATTAAACGGAATTTAGGTTGTCGAATAATTAAATAATAACCCGTTTAAATACGCGAACGATTAAAAGGAACAGGGGAAAAGATGAGCAGTTGTTGGTCCCACACTATTCGACAATAAACATGCCAGGAAGATCCCTCGGCTCCACTCGGCAGAGTTGGCTCAAAGCTGCCAAATGACCAATCTCCAAGGCCATCTCATTGTCCAGTACAACTGTGCAATGATACCCGACGTCAAGGGTATCTTATTTTATAGGATGGCACAGCAACGACAATAGCGCTGACGTGCACCGCCAGTCGCGGGAGGTGGCGTCACGGGTGCGAAGTAAGCGTGCACTCGAATATTCGGCAAATGGCTCTGCGAAATTTATTCATAGATTAAAATTATTATTCATTCAATGTAAGACTGTGGGGTGGCATATTTAGTTAACAGTGAATATTCAGTGACAACAGCAGAGATAATTTTTAGATAAAGCATATAAAATTGTAATTAAATGAGTTATCTGAATAGACTTACTCGAAGTCGACGAATTCCTGCCCTAGTGATGAGCTGGCAATCGTACAACTCCACCTTCAACAGAATATTGTCGAATTAGCTCGAAAATTGGGAGACTCGGTGAAGAAAAACTATCAATGAGAATTATAATTACGTAAGGCTTGTCAAAAGGAAAGTTGCCAATTTTATTTCTCCCTTCTGAGCCCGAGATAATTGGGTATAGAAGACACACTGATTTTCTGTCCATCTTGATAACCTGGGTGCCTGAAGCAGTTGTGTGAACAAGATGCACAGGTAATTACCCTTTGAAGATTGTGACAAGTGATGAGGTGCTCGAGTGATGTGTCTGTGATGAGGGGGCAATTGTCCAATTCGAGTACCGTCAGATGTTCGGCAGCGCACGGCGAGGTGCCCAAATGGCGAATACCGTCGTCTGTCACCAGCTCGCAATGGCTCAGACTCTGTAAAAAGTTAATGGTAAGGACAAAGGAGAAACCACACTTATCAATAATATCAATTAAAATTAATTCAGTTCTCTAATCATGAAATACCCATGGCCCGACGAGTTTCAAATATTCCGAAGGTTTTTCCAGGTTCTCTGCATCAACACCCAGTTTTCCAAAGTAAAGATCCACAAAAATTGTTGATTTCGTTTATAAAGAAGAGTTTTGCGGTACAGATAATTTAGCTGGACAGAATTCTTCTCAATTCTTCTCAAAATTCGGTAACAGAATTCTTCCAAATTACTCACAAGATTCTCAAGGCGGGGGCAACCCATGGCAAGGTTTATGAGCGTTTGATCTGTGATGAGGCTGCATTCTTCCAGGTCCATTTTCTCAAGGAGACGGCAAGACTGGAAAGGCCGAAAAATTTTATGAGTCATTGAACGGTAAATGATTGAAAACTATAAAACACCTATAAAAAACGCTAATCACTATGTGATTTCTAATACCTACAAGACTTTATGTTGATTTACCCTTGAAAGAGCCTGGAAACCCGTGTCAGTGAAGAGATTGCATCCAGCCACTTCAAGCGTTGACAGAAGGTGACAATGTTGAGCCAAAGCGATGAGAGAGGCGTCTGTCAGATTTTTGCAACTGGATAGACACAGGTTTCTCAATTGGGAACACTCTTCAGCAAGCTTCGCCACTCCGGTATCTTCGACGAGCTGAATATGTCAAGCATAAATAAATAACTGCAGCGCCCTAAACATTTGTCGACAAAAATGGGGAAACAAGAGCTGCAAAGATCTGGCCCAAAGGGCCAAAAATGTGAGGTTCAATACAGTTCAGTTTTTACAATTTTAAAAACCAACACTGGTAAAAATACAGGAGATACATAGAAAAAGAGGATAAAATGCAGAAGAACAACATATCATTGCTCGCAACCTCAATTTAACACTTACCGCACATCCATGAAGATTGACGACTTCAAGATTAGGACAGAACTGTGCAAGACAAGCAACCGCTGCATCTGTTATCTGCGTGCAGCCTTTGGAAAGGAAAGTACGAAGTTTGGGACAGCCTCGCGCCAGCGCCTCAACACCTGCAAGAGCAAATGATTTGATAAATAGACTCACGAACTGCAGTCAAAGGTCAAAGTATCCAATTCAAATGTATAAAAGTAGAAATTATGATGGTCTACAAAAAGACAGCTACCGTTTTCGGTGATTTGATCACACCACGAGATGTTGATGTGTGTAAGGTTGTGCGGACCATCGGCCAGTGCTTTCAGTGAAATATCTGTAATGGCTGTGCACGAGTACAGGTCCAGCCGGTACAGTTTTTTGCAATGGATGCTCAGAACTTGGCATGTTCTGCAAAGGAAAAATAGCAATTGAAACTGTGGAGAATCAAGTGAAAATAGATTGTGGCTGGAAAAATTGGTAAACAAGAAATGCGAGAATATTGCCCAAAGGACCCAAAGCGTGAGGGTAAATACAGTTAAATTTTGTACAATTTTAAAGCTACTGTATAATTTGCCATTCATTTCTCATCTTTTCATATTTACTTACTAAATGTTTGTAGTCCTAGCGCTTGGCTCTTGCACGAAAAATCAATTATCAAACTACCTTACTACCATTCCGGTAGTAATAAAGCAATATATTACCATAAACTCGTAAAATTCACATTTAAATCAAGAATTGGCAAAATATTGCTACATTTTGAACAATAGATTGAAAAAGAAAAAAAAAAAGAAAAACTTACGCGTCTGTTATCAGCTTGCAGCCATTGAGATTAAGGTCCTCGATGTTGGGGCAGGATCGAGCCAGAGTTTTCATGGACCCATCGGCCACTGATTGGCAACCTCGAAGGCTCAACTTTCTCAAAAAACCGCCGCATCTTTTTGATATATTTTCGATCACTGGCCCCTGGAAACAGTTCAAGTTGTCAAAAAATTGAAGAGTGACAAATTGATTTACGAAGTGTTGGCCAGAAAAATTGAACAAAGCCCAAAAAAAACCTGTCTGGCCTCATGATTGAAAGAACCAACCTCAACGTCTCTCTGAAATTCGAAGAGGTTGATACGCTGCCAATTGCTGCCGTCAAGAGCCAAATCGTTCCAGGCTTTTGAAACTTGAGCGCATCTGCACAGAGATACGACGTCCAGGTAGGAAAAGATCCTGGAAAGTCCGTTTGATCATGAATAACGATAACTATAATAATGAATTATATTCATAACGATAATAAGAAAAATGTCCACCTTTATGGACGGAAAAATTTTTCTACAGAAATAACAAATTATTCAATCGGCGAAAACGGGACGAAAGAGAGATTATTTTCTAGAATCGACACGGTTTGTTCTAAATTGATTTTCAATCCATTTATAGAGCATACCTGAGAAGAAGCTCCTTCGGTAGCTTCTTATTGAGTTGAGCATCTTCTTCATTGAACACTCGAGTCAGCTGAAAGCATACGAGCTCATATTATCGTGCAATGTCGCCCCATAAAACCGTGGCAGTACAAGGTATCAGACGAGTTAGCTTTTTACTAGCTTACCGAACACTAAAACAAGGTATAATAATGGTAATTGGTATAATTATTCCACTGCCGTACACAGAACAAGAGCCACTTTCAACCGACAGCCCAAAGCAATTTTTGCAATGCATGCATGACGCCGAATATGAGTTTCGAACAAGTCTCCCGGCCTTTACTTCACCGTAAACCTATCGCCATCCACCTAAGAAGCCAGTGGCTATAAAACCCATAGTTCCATTGCTTCACAGTAAATTTTATGACGGTACACAGTAGGGCCACACAGCGCACACATATCAGACAAAAGCGAAACATGACAACGGAGAATCCGTGAAAGGGTGATGCAAGATTTTTTCCTCAAATATATTAGAAAAGCGGTCCAATTTTAATAACCAACATTTAATAGACGGACTTCGAAGTGGAAAAGGGTTCGTTAGCAGGTTCGTGCGGAAAAATGACGAGGAGAAATTAAATAAAAACGAAAAAAGAAACCCACGTTCAGATTTCGGTTTTTATCCTTCTTCTTTGCCTGGAAAGTATAGAAAGAGAATCAAAGTTAATTACATTTGAAACCGGGCGATAGCAAACCAAAACGGGATGTACATCCGATAAAGGGGAAATCTAATCGTAACGTTTTCCTTTGAGGTCGGGAAAATCATTGGTAAACAAATGGCAGTCTTATCTGTTAGTAGCTAAATGCTTTTCATTTTCATTTCATATTTTGCTTTTCATATTTCATGGAGCACCTAAAATAGATTTTAACCGAAGTCAATGAACCATTGGATTTTGTAGGATGAAAATATTATTCTTTATAGTTTGGGCTCTATAAAAGTCTTGGTCATCGACACAAACCGCAATAAATTGGAAATTGTCGGATCTACCGACTTTGCGCTGATCTCAATCGATCTGGGCGTCTGTGCCTATGTAGCAAAAACATTTAAAAAAATTACAAATTCCTCCTCCATTCCCATCTATTAAAATACCCTGAAAAATAAAGATAGATGACAAATGTAAAAAACTGATAAATTTATTGCCCAAAGATATTTAGCAATAATTTCATATATCTGTAGCCTTCATGATGTCCTACCTAAATAAGGACTTCGTATACTATAATTTCTACTCTTTCTTGACGTCGCATTTTTCGATGTCCGTGGATTGTGAGGGGGGAGAGAAACCCTATGGGTCCACTTCGCCCTGATGATGTCCGAACGGGCGAAAGTACTCGACCAGAGAATAAACAATTGGAGAATGAGTCGCCTAGTTTCTCTCCCCCTTATAATTTCTATTTAGCCAAAATGTTTTTCTTTATGCGTTTTTATTTTTTCAATAGGCCTAATTTATCATTTTTATTCAATAATATTTCATTACTTATCTAAAATTTACTGTTCATATATATACAGTAGAAGAACAATGAACTTTCTCCATTTTCGCAAACGTTTGATGGAAATGTTCCTATAGCAATATTATTCCAGTCAAATTTCTTCTTAAATAATAATAAAATGACAAATATGTTAGTGGAGGAACCTGAACTTATAGGAATAATGTTCTGCAACTTCCGGCCATCTCAACGCTAAGCTGTCGTCGTCACGAGCTTTCCTTTGTTCGAATAGTCACGAGAGAAAAACAAAAAAAATATCGAATGGATTTTTTGTCATGGATGGGTCACCTTTAGGTATCTGGCTAGGTATATGAGGCACGATAGAGAGCTGCGAGGATAAATAGAATATTTTCTACTGTTGCTATGGGAAACTGTCATTGATTGAAGGTTGTGTACGGAGTTGTAAAAATAACAGGAGAATCGATTGGATTCGCGTAGGAGCTGGCATTTAAATAAACTGGATTGTCCTTGTAATTAGGCGACAATGATTCAATAATTTACCAAGATCTGACAAATTTATTGCAATTTACATCGACCTAATGCTCACCATTCCTTTCCATGCCCTGAACTTCAGAGTTGTTCTCAGCAAGAGTCAGGCTGAACGATTTGTCTGGGTCGGTTGATCGAACTGGACCAATGTTTGATACTTACAGTTCATCGCTGCTACTAATCAAGACGAGCAGACGGGTTAATTACGGCGAATTGGCTATTGTCACGGGAAAAATCGAGTTGCCACTCGATGGAAAATAGGTTTTCACGACTGACGATTTAAGGGGTCCCAAACTACGTCTGGGAGGACAAAGACGGGGGCTGAACTTCAGGGGGACGGAATTGGTCGGTAGCGAGAGCCTGGAGTCATTATGGGACGCAGGAAAAATACTGATACATTCAGATTGTTTCTGGGAAAATAATGAAATATCAAGCAAATATTTCTATAATATTATTATTTTTATTATATCAATATTTTCTAGTTCTCTACACAATATAAACAACAATTTTACTTTCAACGCGAATCATGGCAAGGACACAGGGTGATTTTAACAAAATAATAACTAAATAATAAATGGCTATAAAAAATATTTATAGCCAGTAGTTGAAATTATATTTTAGCAAATAAAGTAATCGAAACATAACTGAGGTAAGGTCATGAGAGAATAATTAACAACATTTTTGGTCTCCCCATATTTATACTGGAATTTATGGCCGAATTCTAAATCAACTGAATCGACACAGCCGGTAGCAAAGGCCGGAAAAGCCCAGATTGGTCAACGTAGATTCAATCTTGAAGTCAGATCGATCAATCGTTGGGAAAGGAATTCCTACATCTAAATCCAATACAATATATCGACAATAATCACTGTTCAACGACATAAATATATATTTTACCCAATGCCCAATTATTAATCTCATATTTCAATGATATCGATCATCATCGATAGATGACCTTGTCTTTCTTGAATAAGACGTAAAATGGGGGGAAAAAAAATCTTAAGAACAAAGATGATTCGACTTGAACGGAAAACTCATGGCTCACGATCCTTAGCGAAAGATACGCATAATCGTATACAAAACAGGGAAACAAGGAAGGACCTTGAAGAACAGCTGGCAAGTGGCGTATCACTGTCTTACCTCGAGCCTATGTTTGGTGTTGTGTACCATTGTTTTCTGGTGCATCACGATTCAAATTTCACCGATACCACCGCGCTTTCTTTTCCGACAAATGGAAAGCCATCGTTTTTACTGAACATCGTGGAAACAAATTAACACAACATTCAGAGCGCGATATTTAAACCACTACATTCGCACGAGCTTGGCTCAGCTAAGTGTCAAATCCAAAACAACAACAAACTGCGTAGATATCGATTACTGTTGGCGTCGATTTTATAATCATCTTTGAATCGATTGAAGAGTACTACGAACGATGAGCCGAACTTTAGAGTAATTATTTTTAGCACACGCTGGTAAATAGTGGGATATGATTTTTTTCAATGCAAACGACCCTTAAATAATTCGCCCATATTCCCACACCACATACCAAAGTTCGTATTCACGTATCGATCTTGAGAGATCGAACAATTAGTTCAGTACTGCCAACACAACAACAATTTTCAGCTGTAAAATAAAAAAAATGACAAAAATTATACCACTCCATTTAGAATTAGTTTCAAGAACGAATTTTAAATGAACGAGAATTAATTTAAAAAATGAAAATTAAATTTTTTATACTCGATTTTGTCCGAATATGCCTTGCTTGGTGAGAGAAATATAAGCTTGAAAGATGCAATAGTATTTTTCTTTAGCCCTTAGGGTTAAGGATTGAAACATTTAAAACGACCTACAATTTTTTATAATGGGAAATACGATGTTATCACGTTTACGACCAAGTTTTAGTTCTAAGCTGTTTCTCTGACTGCCGCTAGAATGCGTGGGCTGTCTACTCCTTGCTTTGCCATTTTGTAGCCTTTTCTGGGCAAAAAATATGTTGTTTGATGTAGGAAACATGTATAAAAATACAGAAGAGTAAACAAGAAACTGAAGAAGATAGGAAAGAAAAATAAAATTCTGGTAAATGACTTGAAAAACGACAAGGTGGTTGGCCAACCTGTAACAGGAACAAAGTCCCACCATTGCGGGAAGATGTTTCATGTTATCAAATTGCAAACCATCATCTTCAGTTTGCAGTTTGCAGTTTCTGTATTCGGTCAGTGTCGGTCATTGAAATCGGATTTTTAGCCGCGATTTAACTCAAAGAATTTCGAAATAGGTGCGATAATTATATTATTGTGTTTGCTGTTTATGAGAAGAGACAATCTCAAGACGACCCTGTAGCCGCACACTTCTGCGTCGTCTCGGGTGATCAACATTGTTCACGTATGATTTCGCTCGGTATGACAAATTTATCAATATCCAGTTATCAAGCTTATTCATCAACTCTATACAAATCACAACAGTCATGTTATTGATCACCATCAAACATTTTAGATGTAAAAATTCTCGAAATCAACTTTACGAAAAGCTTCCATTTCGAAATATCTCTTTATATTGTCACTTTTCAATAACTTTAATCTATTGTTCTTTTATGGACGATATGGAGTCTCAAAACGCGATGTTCTCTCTCGCGCTCTCGCTTCATCAGTGAATACCTTGCTATAAATTGATCGTCCAATTTGTAATTATCATGAATGTGTCGTATCCAGTGAGTATAGAAGATATTGTAGTATTCTAGATTTTAATTATTTTGGTAAATATCATCTGCTTTCTCACCGAGGGTATAGATCAAAGTGTCAATTTGTCTATTTTCTGATTTTTCGAAAAGACCCGAGGCGGACCTGTACCTCTCGAATCGACATTTACAGGATGCCCATTCGGTAGAGATGAAAGAAAAGTTCTGAGGCGCGTTGACGGTTGAGTCGTTTGAAATTATGACAGTTTGGCGGCGACTGATTCCATTGTCTTTGCGGGGTGTTTTGGGTATTATTTTTGTAATTGCGGTTTCTTCATCTGACTTGATCCCGCACAAGGGTGGTGAGCGGTAAACTCAATCTCTCTCTCTTTTTGATTTTTCGACCTTACCTCATTTTTTCGAATTTTTCTTTGGAGGCATGCCACTAATTCATATAGTTGCCACCAGTTAGTATTATAAATTAATTATTGAGCGATATACACTCCATAGGATCAATGCTAGAACGCAACTGAACTTTTTTTATTTAATGCAATGTAGGTAACTCGAAAAGGTTTAAGCTTAAACTGTAATAACGTGGCCACTATAGTGTAGTATACAACAGATGATATCCCTTCTATACCATATAGAAGATTATATCTTCTATACTCATTCTATATCTTCTGTATAGTATAGAAGACACCTTCTATACTCACTGGTTGAATCCTAGCGGCTCGTGAAGGAATATGCGCATAAAGAGAGCTAAGAGGTATTGTATCCGTACCGGCTGCTAGAGGGCACCAGTGCAGTTGAATTGAAACGTATACGAGGGTGGACGATACGATACGGTCATCATGCTATAATGTTGATCCAGATCTCGGTTTTCCCCAATAGATTGTAAGTCTAGCACTGTTAGCGTAGCGGACCAAAGCAGGGTTCACAGGCTTCTGTCAATGTGTTTGCGTTGCTGTGTTTTCATCCTGATTGGCTGAGTGCATTCCTGCGTAGGGTAGTCAATCAAAATGCAGAACCCAGCAACACAAACGCATTTGACGGATACCTGTGATAGCCTAAGATCACTGGCAGAGAGCAGGCTACCACAAGGACAGCAACTGCCCAATGATTCACATGATTGCATCTTAGCATATATTTTTAATGGAGGCTCCAAGCTGTTTTTGAGAATTTGATTACAACATGGCATGATGAACTTGGTCCAACCATAGACCTATTAAGAAATATTGCTATACTTACTTTGAGTTCGCTTCGAGAGTCAACTTCGAACAAGCTCTTGAGAATAAGGCTCCACCAATCAACTTGTGGTAGATCAACCAACGATGAACAACTATTTTTCTCTTTCAATTTGAGCTTCTTACGTTTCGATGAAATTCCTTCACGCAACCGGTCGATAATAATTTTTTGCCAGCGTTCTTTCAAATTGCGAATTGTCCAAGGTGTAGATTCTATCGACATTTTAACGCAGAGGTTGAACGAGTTGTAAAAAAATGCTATAACTGTTGGAAATGAAACGTGATAGCCCGCTTCGCAAGATATCTTGCGCAGTACCAACATTTTTATCTCAACATTAATATTTCAATTAGGTCAAACAAGATAACAGAACGCTATATTCGACTTCCGAGATAGGTATACTTGTTTTTCGACGTGGGGATGAGTTTGAGATGAAAGCAGCGACGTTATCTCATTTTCAACTTCTATACTTCGAGCTCTTTCGCCATTCAAGAACATCTACTCCTTAAATTTTTTTTTTAAATAGGTCCTGTAAATAGCTCTACAAGGCTGGAATTGTCATGAATAGGAAAATTTCTAAAACACGTCCCCTTTTTGAACCCAGAATCTAATAAATTAAAATAATATATTGGGGCTAAATAAATAATAAATAGATAATAAAATAATAAAATTTTAATTTATTAGACTCTAGGTTTTCCGATAAATAAATGCATCGTGTTTCCGAACGAAAATCGATTTTTCATAGGTACCTACTAAAATTATTTAGGTACTTACCTACTTATTTTTCATACTAAAATTCGGCGTTTTTCTTTTGAAAATTTACGTATTATCATTATTATTTATATATTATTATATTTCGAATACGAGGACGATTTCCACCTGTTAAGTTGTCTGGGCGGAGAATCATACCAGCAGCTTCGTTCGTTCGTAACATTCGTCCTAGTCCCGAAGCTACCAACCATCTGTATAAACCTGAAAAATTGATAAAATACGGATAATGTAAAATTTATTCAATTAAATCCGTTAGTATAGATTCTTTTTTTTTTTTTTTTTTTTTTTTTTGTCTTTTCCATGGGTCAATAGTTACCTATTCATGTAACTGTATTGTAGATGATTTTGCATTTTGTATCCTGATAACTCGAGTTATAATTTTATCGCTGTTCAATGCTGTTCCCTTTCCAATTTTGACTTTTGAATACGTTTTGATACCGAAACGAGTGCGAAATCGACTTCTTCGTATTCGCATGATTTGTTGCCAACCGTTTTTTGCTTACGTTTGATGATTATCGCTGCACCACTGTATTTTCCCGATGGTGGCTAGTCTCATAAAAGGCGGACAGTGCTTTCAGGATGTTGAACTTGGCGGATGGTGTAGGTTGCTCCAGGGAACGGAACTATAATAGACAGGCCTATGCAGCTCCACGCCTAGGGTCGTAAATAGGAATAGAAAGGCCTTTTATTATTCTAAGATTAGATTCAGGAGAGAACGTAGGACGATGGAAGAGGTGCGGCGTGTGGACAATAATTCAAGTTGGGGCAGAGTGGAAAAGAAAGAAGGACGAAGATGACATTCCTCAGTTATGAAATAACATCCTTTGAACAATCTTGATTGAATTGGCAACTCTGCGTAAATTGAAATTAGCGTTAAAAATCAAAATGTTTAAAATGGAAGAATGAAAATAAATAGGGACTTGGGCAACTCCTATGTAATTTCTCAAATATAATTGCGGTGTTCAATTATCAATAGGGAAATAATCCTATCAATAAAGAGTTTTTCAGATCAATGAACGTTGAAAAAATGCAGACTACTCATCTGTTTGTGTGATGATATTGTAGGTAGTTACAAGTAATTTTACAGAACCATATTGAAATAACTTCTTCATGCTTAGCCAAGCAGTGATTTGCACTAACTCTTCGCGAACTCCTTTTATAACAATGAATCACAAAATGCACCTTTGTCACTGTTGCCCTAAGAATAATAAAATCATTATTTTAATAGCAAGTGGCGGAAAGCTAATCAGCTTTCCTGATTTTGCATCTAGTTCATATTTAAAGGTATATTTTTTCAATTTATTCTGTACAGTGATTAGATAAATTTCGCACTGAACCTTTGATAACAACTCAGGGGTCGAGCGCGTGGGTCTAGCGCACGTCTTGATTTGAGCGGTGGAATTTGAGATGGAAATAGAGTTGTGCGTAATTGAGGGTATTTAATTTCATTTTTCGATTACCCTCTTCCTGAGCTATTGGTTTTTCCAAAGATTCCAATAAAATAGCGCAATACAATTATACAAAGACAATAAAAATATTTTGTAACCCATCGAAATTGGTTATAATGCACTATTGAACTTTTTGTCTCGAGTGAGTGCCAAATTAAAGTAATGTCAATTTGAGTGAAAGTTGAGAAGGAAGAGACGTAGTAAAATTAGGAGAAAACGGAAATGGAATAATTTTGTTGCAAATAAGAAGAATATAAATATATATCATTGGACTAAAGAATAATAATAGCAAATAGCATGGGCCAATTCTATAAATAAATTAACGGGCATTAGGTACTAATTGTTATTTTATTAAAATCAAGTAATTTTCCCAGTTTAATTTAATTTAAAAAGTTTAAGCTTTTTAAAAAATAGTTTTAGGTGAATATTTTTCTGCACTGAAATTCTCTTATTAAAATTTGATAAAATTATAATAAAACTATTTTTTTTTAAATTATATATATATTTTTTTTTTATGGATAACTATTGTTTTTTCTCAACGATCCTTCAACAAGATGCCCTACTGTGGAGCTTCGTTCTAATTTTATCCGCTGTATATAAAAAATAAGACGCTTAATTATGTAGTACTTAACAGAATCAATTATTTGTCATCTGAATTCCTCATTCTATCGCCACAGTGAAGCTATTAAATTTCAAGGTCGATTACGTAACGCAATCTGAGTTGGTGAAAGTTATCAGTAAGGTCATTTATGGGGTGACAGATGACATCTCTTGAGTTAACTTTTTTTGCTCCTGATAATTTCGATTGGAGAGGACCATAGATTAGGACCATATCCCTCATTGAATTTGAGGTTCGAGGGTTTCATTCGAGGCAGAATTTAAAGTTCTTTTGTTTTGGAACGAGTAAAATTTTCAGCCTTTTCATAATGTGACAGAATATTTTTTCGAACACCTTAAATAAAGCGAACAATTTAAATAAACCAAAGATTTCGCGATTTTTCTCTTGATATGATGGAATAGATGATGGAAGGATCGACGGTATTTATACGACTTCGAGTTTCCCCAGTTGTGTCAATATTCGCATTGCAAGTAATTTTTCACAGTTTCCGTTGCGTAATCTTCCCTCGGTCTATGCACGAGGTCCCCGAGTGTTCCGATCACCCCATTGTGAATACAAATCTTCTCCGTTGATCTGTTTATTCAAAGCTCTTCGTTTGTTGACATGTGAAGTGAAAATATTCTTCCAAATTATCGATATCGCTTCATGAGAACAATTTTATCTGCCACTCGCGTCGACGCCACGTTTAGTATATTTTTGTGTCGGATGCTTGCGCAAATAGTGCGTGGGAAATTCAGCGCTCACCAAGTAAGTTGTACAAATTATTTCCTATATTAATTAAGTGCCAAGAATACAATATTGTGCTCTATGAGCCAACAATATTAAGATTACAATGAAGGCCTCATTGAGAACGTTTTTGAGATTTTTGTTTTCTTATTGATTTTTTTTATGCATAACATGTATGCGAGGATAGTTGAGTCCGGTTCTCAACTCCTCTTGTACCAAGCACAAGCTTAATAGCATAGGAAATTGGGCATTCATAGTACTTCAATTAGGTACTTACTGGAGGTATCAAAATTGAAACAGAATATGAACGTACCACAGAACACCTGTTTCTCGGGCAGGTATGTTTTATAGCCATCTGACACCAATAGTCGCCCCTAGATTCCACAGCTCCACCATTTCCAGTATCACTGGCCACGTAGACTTAAAGATACTCGTAAATACTTTTAGTAGAGGGGTTGTGAGGGGAGGGTAAACACTTTTCTGCCGGATTTTTCCCTGTTACGTGTGTTCTACCTAGTGAAAATTATTTTCACTAACAGAGTTTTGCAATAAGACAGATACGTTAATAAAAAAATAATAAAATAAAACAATAAATATCTTAATTATTAGCTCAGGATATAATAAAAATACCCCGAGGTACTGTGTATTACCAAAATCAACACTGACATCTTCAAAATTAGCTTACTGTTTGTACGAATTGACATCTCGTTTTGAGATGGAGCGGAAAATTTTCGACCGGGTCGCAAAAAACTTGTTTCCGTATTACGTTATCTCGGACAATTCGAGAGTTTGTTTTTATTTTATTTCTCCTGGGATCACACACCTTCGTATCGCTTGTTTTTTTTTTTTTTTTTTTTTTTTTTTTTGCGCTGGGACGCCGAGAAAACAGTTATTTGCTAATTCCATCGTGAAACAAGATAACGATAAGAGGAAAGGTTGTTGACATGAAGACAGCGCAAAATAAGATTGTATAAAATGGACGAAAAAGAGAGAAAATAAATTAGTACGAGTTTCCGTGGTGGTGAAATTGAAGCGATATCCACATAATCGTGAGGGAAAAAATCATTATCCATTAGGGCAAACTCGTTGAGATAGCGAAAATGCTTTTTGATTAAAAAACGAGAGAAAATGTTACGCAAACGCAATGATTTCAGCGGAAATGTAAACAGGTCGCAGACAACTCCTAAATGAGTGCCCCCATTTTTGGACAGGACGGAAAAGAAAAAAGCGAAAAATTGCAAATTGAGGTTGGCTCTTACGTTTCAGGAACTAATAAAATTCCGATTCAAACCGGTTTATTATTAAATGAAAAACCGTTCTAATCGGCCCAGAAAAAAGCCTAACCCAAATTAATTTCCATTTTCAAAATTCAATTTTTGTTGTATTTAACAAATGAGAGAACTGGAAATTCGAATGCAAAAAACTCCGTCCGTCAGCCGTTATGCTGTATTGATTAAATTATCACCGTATTATCGTTTTAGACCCTACAATCGAACAATTTCATTCGAACTCGGGGTTACATTTTCATTGAGAAAGAGTATGAAGTAGTTGAAGAAAGAAATGACTAATAGAGGAAAACAAGGAGAGAAAGGATAGTACTATAATACGTTAATTGTCAACGCAGAAACATGAAAACGTAAAAACTGATATCCTGAATGCAGCCTCAGTAGTAATAGCAATACGTCTGCGAAGTTGTTGATTTGAAAAACGTTAGTCTGATGTAACTTAAGATCGTTTCTGGTCTTTATTCCAGAGGTTTATCCTTCAGTGAAGAAAGAACTTGCATGTCACTTCTTACCTAAGCTGTTTCTCCTTCATTTACATCAGACCACAAACTTGTCGAAGATTTCTCGTATATATTTATTAAGGGCGGGACTTCTTTTTTTCTACGGTACGAGCTCGAGGTCTTTAAATAGACATCAGGACTCGTAAGTCCGTAGGAGGAAGAACCTGTTCCCGGCAAGTTCCACGATCCGGACAGCAGGCGTTCACGTGGCTCAAGTCCAGGTCGAGTTGACTTGGAAAAATACTATGGCCCAGAATATGAACCGGCCTCGGGCTTGGTAGGTACCTAAGATGTTTCACTGGATATCCTCGAGGACGAGCTCGTGATCGGAGCGATGTCGAGGACCTCCGAAGGTGATCTTAGCGACGAATCTCACTGCCGAGAGATTCACGCTTGATAATGTTGGCTGGACAGCTTGTGTTGAACAAATAGCGTTGAAGAAAGTTTTGCCGACTTTGAGATTTTCGCTGTAGTTGATTTTTTTGCTGCTCTTCACAGACTTCCCATAAGTAACGCTTAAGGGGGAAAACGTTTATTTTTTTGCAAAGCAACGGGTACAAGTTGTTGGATAAGATGAATTCCCCCTCAAAACCCCCTTCATAATTGAGATAGCGATTTGGTTAAAAAATTGAGCCACTGTCGGACCAAGATTGATTTTTGGTGACGATTTCAAGCATTTAGCTATGGTAGATTCGTAAGAAAAGACGGACGGATGGATAGATTTTCTTTCATAGGATATTCGGATTCTACGTGTCTTTGATGGGTAGTAGGAATTTATTTTTCTTGGGTTATTAAATGGTTTATTATTGATTAATAAACCAATAGTCGGTAATTCGGCTGTTCAGACCAAACTGAACAAATTCTGGTTGATTATTATTGTAAATTCTAATCCCCTCTTAAAATGTGATGTTTTTCGTTTCAAGGTATGTAGAATCCGAATATCCAACAAAAAAAATCTGTCCGTCCGCCATCAACACTTTAGTGACGGAACCATATTTTTTGTTTAATATGATTCTAAGAAAGGAAGTATATTTATTTATATTTAATATGATTGGTTGAGGATATAAGGATGAACTATTTCGATTGCATTCTATATTCAGGTACTAGGTAGACCATTTCACTGGTCAGCTATAAAACTTGATAGTTTTTTATTGCTTTATTTTGTTAATTATTTCCAAATTGTGTTTCGCATTGACAATTTTTTCGATGCATAAGAAATGGATTTGATACGATGCCACCGAAAACGTCAGCACCTGCTACGGCTCACAGGCCACATATAAATAGTTAAATCTCGAGAGCATTGCCAAGGTCGGATTTAAATAGAACTAGGATGAAACAGCGATTTCAATGAGGCTTGAGTTCATGACGCATATTCGACTTTTTTCCAAGCAGAAATTAGAATTGAAAAGTCTCGCTCGAATGTCTAGGTGAAATATGATGATGGAAACTTGATCTAATCAGATTTTATTGAGAGGTACTCAGGCTACAACACGGCTTAGAAAGAACAAGGCTATTTTTCATCCTGGAATAAATAAACGCGTTGCCAGCTTTGCCAAAAACTGCCACTATTATCGTCAATTTTGAATCATAAGTTCGATTTTAAAAAATACCTCCTCCTTTCCCCTGGGAATGTTTGTCTATTTTCTTCCATTTTTGTTTTCTAATACTATTTGGATAACAAGGTAAATAAACAAGTTCACGATGTTTCGCAAACAATTATTTATGCATACTAAACTCACGATACAAATATTATTGTACAACTTCATCAAATTACATAAAAGATCTCCAACAATAAAACATAGACTTCGATATTGGGCGCTAATTTAATTTTCGCGTAATCTACTTATGTACAATTCAGGTACGGGGTTTTTCGTAATTTTTCTTTTACAATAAATATAAACAATAAAAACGATTTAGTTTCAACGATTTTTTTTCCAAGCTAAGATTCTCTAATATGGCTGCTTTCTACCTCCTAATTTTTTGTGAGCTTTTTCTCTTTCGACAGTTTTTTTTTTTTTTTTTTTTTTTTAGAAAAAGAACTTATTTAAACGGTAGACTAGACGGGAAAGTCATTTTGATATCAAATCACAACGTTTTAAGTCTTGAAAATGGAGAAGTGAATAAAAATATATTTAATTTATCTACAACAACAAACAACGATGGATTTTCCCTTCGCCTATGATTCAATTTCCATATTAATTCTTTGTTTTCAACCTTTTCCAACAGTTTTATAAAATAAATAAAAAAAACGTTTTTTCATTCATTCTAGTAATAATATTAATTCTACTGTACAAAATATCTAAAAATCAGTCAACCAGTTGCGACGAAGGGTTAGGTGATCGTGCAATTATCAGGCGAAGACAGGATAAACTCTAGGTGGGCATATTTTATTTCCCCCTTTCTAGACCTGAATCTTCCTGCGATTCGGACCAATAATTAAAAGGCGCGATTTGACTAAAAACAAAGAAAGAAAAAAACTGCCGCTGATGGGCTCATGCGAATTGAAACGATCATCCGATTGCGCCAATCAACGTTTCAGCAGCTGCTCGTCTTTCCGAAATCGATTTACGATTAATGCGATTGGATAGCTCCTACTGAAGCGACGATTTCAATTGGACCTTCGCGATAGGTCGTTCCGAATTTTTACTAATAAGCCCATGAATGAGTAGAAGAGCCCCAATTTTCAAGCGCTATCGTCGACGGGTGTGAAAGCATAACGTCTGTCGACAGTCCATTGCCGATTCCTCCCCGGCTCTCGTGAACTGCGTGGAATCCGTAATTCTGACCGTTGTTGTTATCCCAGAATTCGGCAGACGACACGACGTAACGAAGGGCGATTTCCAGTCGGTTGCCAGGCATTAGGTCGTCTCCAGGGATCACGAATGCGAATCTGTAATGATAGAAAAATCGTCAGTAATTCCCGTAAATACTTTGCATCCCGAAGTGGCAAGATGGTTGTCCGTGGTGGAATGTAAAATGCTATCGTGAAGCCTTTTTATTTACAGAGTGCACCTGGAGCGGCCGCAAAAACGTGGCAATATTTATAGAATGTTCTACAACGTATGCCGAATATGAAAAGCCTAATGAACGGGTCGCGATAGACGATGCAGTCAGCGAACCCTCGAATCATTGCTTGATCTCAACAAATATTCACCTATTTCGCCCTCAGGATGCCTGAAGAGATGCAAATACTCGGCCAGGAAGAGAACCTGGGAGACTTTGACCTACCTAGCCCTTTAGAAATTAGAGAATATTCAATCATTGTCAAAGAGATATCTCACCTGTCGGAAAAGCCACCGTCAGGACAGGATTCGAGGAAATTGCAAGGGACGTCTTGATTTGTGCGCCACCGGTCTTTGCTGATTCGCGCTGTCACTTGCTTGTGGAAATCCAGATTGACCACGCGCAGAGTTCCTCGAATGTTAAGGCAGTTCGTGTTTGTGACGAAAGCATTTTCTAAACAAATCTGCAACAGAAAGAGTAAAGTTGCAAAAAAGATTGTCAAGCGACGACGCACGGTAATCGGTCAAGTTCGCAGATCTTACCTTCTGTCTTGTAAGGCGGTCGAGGAAATCTGGACGACTCGTGGGTTGGACGAACAGCGGCACAAGGTTTCTATCAACTTTGGAACTGTAAGTTTTTCGTTGTGCCAACGGCGACGAAGTACCGTTGACTTTGGGAAGAGCTGGCGCATCTTTGTCCTTGAGATCTTTGAAGGCTGATTTCGGTATGCGAGGTATTTCGTCGAGGAAGGTGTGCACGTCGGCAAGATCGAGACCCATGACATCAGCAAACCTGGAAGCAAGTTTCTAATTAGGAGCAAGCTACGAAAATTGGACCGAAAAAAGTAGGTTTTCTTCAGTTGGTTTCCCAATCACTGTCCTGCGGTTTTTGAAAGAAAATGAAACTCTGATCGTTCTCTATGCACATACTCTCGCAACTCCTGAGCTTTAGGACTACTATTAAGCTGCAAAGAAGTGTATTACACCTTCTTTAGAGAGAGCCCTCGGGGCTCCACAGCGAAAACCCTGAGGCTCCTCAACGAGAAGCGGGGCTTGCAAAGAGGATACACAGTCTTGCTCGGAACGCACAGTTTGATTGAACCTTTCGCAGAAGAAGCAAAAAAAAACCCTGAAAGAGCTCAATATTCGCGTGAACATTTCTAAGTAACATATTGTGCCTGACAACAAATTGTTAAGTCAATACGACGATGCTGTTCAGATCGCTATGAAGTGAGGAAGGAGCTTCTAATTTTAGAGGCAAAGAAAAAAATATCAATTCCTATGTCTTCATTAGAATATTACCTGACAATTTTCTTTTCCCCGTTCGATTTCGAGCTCTTAAGACTTGAACTTCTCTTCTTCAGTGGAGCCGACTCGTCGAAAGACGTCGACGTCGACGTTGGAGGAGAAGATTTCCAGAAGAAAGATGTCGTCGTGCGGAAATCCTGCACGGGCAATGGAGGATCTTTGTAGAAGTCGACCAAGGATCCGAAGGAAGGCGGCGATCTAGAATACAGGCCAACTGTTGGCGAAGCTGATGACCCTCGTGTTTCAAGAAGACGCTCATGGAGGAAACCCTCGGGCAGACTTGCGTCCAACTGACCGCTCATCTCGTGCTGCAACAAAAATGTAAGGTTAAATTTGATAGAATCAAAAGTTGCCAAAACACGAGCATCGTTAATCGAAGTTCGCAACAGCAGTGGTTTTCCAACAATGCACTTCATTTCAGCGTTGTCAGAATCATTTTACAGTGCGACGTTGAGGCAATCAGTAGATCAGCTACAAGCAACAATACTTGCTATTTAATGCAATACTATGATACTATGATGCAATAGTAACAGCTATGTTGATCCAGGATTTGAATTAAAATGGAATTAAAAACAATGGTCGATAAAAATTCTTTAAATGTCTCAGCGGCGTGAAATTTAAACTGAAAGAGTGGAAGATTTGAATTCTAAAAGGGGAATCGTTAGGTGAAGTAGAAGGAGCACCTCAAGGAGAACTTGTTGCGTTTCTTCCTCAGCGCTTGGATCCGACAAGGAATCCAACGCATTTTTCCTTCCTTCCTGAGTTGCTAATAAGGTTTGAAAAACCTACATTTCCTGTTCAACGCTGCAGTCTTTTGACGGCGAATTACTTTCGCTTATTACCGAGTATAATTTTTTTCAAAAATGAAACCCTGTACCCCTACCCATGTTAGTTACCTATATATTTAGCGCTCGAGGCATAACGCCTGAGGTATATTTATTTGAATTCAGTTAATTTACCCGAAGGAAATTGATTTTTTTCGGTCAATTAACAAAATTTGAGTAATTGTTTTCGCAGTCGATTTAATAGACGATTCTACAAAAACGATTGGGCATGGGTAGAGTCTACAATTTTGGTATTGTGGTACTACGTAAACGGAAGTATTGCGATCGTCCGAAAAGTCGAATTCTGAACGGAGGTGAATTTAGAGGAAAATAAACGTTTGCTTTCTTGAACTATCTGCTATCTTCATAAGACGTCAGTATGAATAGTCCAACGGGTCGTATAATTTAACAAACATATTTCCATTTTCCTCTAAGAAGATTCAGAATTGATTTTTCTTTTATTTGTCTACTTAATTTTTCACCGGCCTATTGGATAAAATTGTTTAAACCTATCGAGTTAATTTTCTACTTTTTTTACATATATTTTTCTCCCATTCTGATCATTTTTCTCGCTGCACGATCGGTTTTTTTCTGATTGTGCCTATAGTTTGTTAAAATCAGAATAGATCGATTTTTTTTAATTTTCCATATTTTTTTCGTTTTATTGATGAATTGTACTTTATTTATTCGCCTACCTTACCAATTAGTTCAAAAGTGAGAATGAACCGCTAATGATGTTTCCCAAACAATTTTTTTTCGCCAGCCAGGCCAAACTCTACAGCAGTCGCATTAATTTATCTAAACAATGCGAAATGACGTCCGTTTTCGAGTGTGTGTGCCCAAGGATTATTCTTATCTATTTCAGGTAATCTCATTTTCGGTTATGCACGTCTGCTATATTCAAAGATCGATTAGGTAACGGTTTAATTATAGAAAAAAAAGTCACCTCGGATACCATTGGGATTTCACGATTAATAATGGAATAATATCGCGTACTCCGATTATCGAATCGTGCAAAGCTCAAATAAATTGCATCACATCCACGCACGACCCGAGTGACTGGAAGAATAGCATCAACAAATGAGAGCCGAGAGGAGCAAAATATTTTTATCATTTAGCATCGCATTGTCATATCTGGTTCGCATGGTAGATCATTTCGAGACGATTGTGTGCAAAAATATCTTGCAAGGTGTTCGAACTCCGTTCGGAGGCCACGCGCCCGCTAAATGACCCTCCGATCTCAACAATCATCATCCATCGTAAAAATTGAGGACAAATTTAACGTTAATTGATGTGCGGAATCTTTTTTTTTGTCCCAATAAAATCGCTTAATCTCGAGTCCTTTCAATTTTAAGGGTTTTTCCATTGACACAGCTATCACTCGATTCGCAAGTGCTCGGCTATACTGTGGATTTGTCTCGACTTTTTCCATAACTGTTGGACATTTTTAATAATTGAAAATTACGCTTCAAATAAAATCTCATGAACGATCGCTGAAATTTTCGAAATTGCATTTAGAGTTTTTAAGCGCCTTCAATTGCATGAGAGCACAAGAAAACTTCGTAATCACATTAAAACTTGTTTTTTTTTTTCAAAATGACGCCAATTATTGCGATCAAGCTATTCACCATTCCTTTCCAAATTATAACCATCCACACTTGTGTTTTTCACACAACTGCCAAGTCAAAACATCGACGCTCTGTTGCGATCGATCTATTGCGAATATGAACTCGTCCATTCTCCTTGAATTGCATCGCTATTTGACCCGGTTGTCAAAGAATAACTCCCCCACTCTTATTTACGTCTATTCTTCGCTACTTCCATTCAACTACGAAGGCCAGCCAAGAACCTACACAAAGACACAAGCTGTGAGACACATTGGCAGACGATGTTGAATGCGAACTTGTCAGACGTTGTTCTACAAGAAATCAAATCCAGAGCGAAGCCATCTCATCAAAAATCCTATCGAAGGGAAATGAAGGGAGTTTTCGAAAGGGCGGAGCGCATTCGAAGACAAAAATAGAATTTCCTCGGTAAGGAAAGTCGAACGTTAGAGCTAGAATTGATTGGTTAAGATCCACCAATTCCGTCAGCTATTCTAAAAACTCGGATTCATTTCGAGTCACGAACGAAAACTTCGCTGGCGACCTTGTCTAAAATGACTCAATCGTGATGCCGCAATCGTTTTGGTAGAGGGATCGTGTTTGATGCAATTTTCGACAATTTATTCCCGTCAAGATATTGATAATACCAACTGGTGTATGAATAAGCTACATGGGATTTCAAATCTGGAAGAAACGCCGAAAACTAGCACAAAAAGGAGAAAGCGCTCGATTTTATCACAAGGAAGATTGTCGCAATTTTCCTCGAAAATTGAAAATATTTATTTTTATATACCATTGATTTCACTCCGAAAATTAAGTAGGTATATTTAGATGATAAAATTGAATGAGAAAAAATCGCGTACGTACGGATATAGAAGCTAGAAATCTTTTAAAGTTTTCACCTTTGCAGTGGTCTTCAATCTATCTCTTAAAATTCATTCCATTCTTGAAGAAGCCAGAGGTCAATGGTCGGAACACTTGAGACGAAGAGCAAGTCGAAAATAAATTTGAGGCGCCAGTTGAAATTCGATACTTCAATTTCTAATGAACGGTTCACACGCCGGCTGATTTCAACTATTAGCCATTATTTATTTTATTTGCTATTGTTTCTCTGCTTATTTAGGAATCCTATATAATAGGAGAAATGCTTGTAGTATTTACTAATTTCAAGCTAAATAATAATTCAATGTACATAGGAAGAGAGATTAGTTTATTCTTGGAGGTTCCAGAGGGCGAAAATGGAAAATATAACATGATGAAATAATTGCTGCTCTTGTGAATTCTTTTTCAAGTGTTCCCATATATTCATAATATATTCTCACATTTTTATACCATGGAAAATTACGGTCAAAGCAAAGTCTGGTTTATGAAATATCTAAGCAAATACCAATGTAATTATCTTGAGTTCTAAAATTTGTCCTTATCAGATCAAACTTGAGACTCATATATTTTTTCACTTTGGGTGTTATATTTTACTTTTAAAAAAGGAAACTTTACCCTGTTTGCCAAAAATTATAGGAAATAGCGCAATAAAGTGCATACTCCATAATAGCTGCTTTAGTGAGAATTGCCACAAACTGAGAAATTATTATTTCAAGAGAGAAATGATAATAATTCAGCAAAAATGCAGATTAGTCCAAGTTATAGGGATGTTATATTAATACTCACGACGATGCAGTTTATAGATATTCTCAGCCAATTCATGGGATTATAAGAACATAATATATTAAGATCTTGAGCTTATTTGGATTGGGGTAATAGATTCTGAGGCACACATGTGAAGACACGTGCGATTGACAGGTGTCAATTATATCCAGTTTAGTGCTTTTCACCGGCCCACCTTTGAAGCACAATCGGAGGTATATAAGATCGAAATAGAGCTGGCACGGTTTTCGTTCGGCTTTTTAGAACCTTTTTAAACGCGAGAGGTGGTGACTTTCCAGGGCAGTTTGTTCAGTTCGGTCACGTAGGCCACCGCATTCTTTGATCTCTGAAACCCTGATTCGTTATCGGGTTCCTATAATTTGGCATGAAGACGAACGTTCGTCAGTTTGTAGCTATAAAAATCTATCTTTTCTCGTTTGAAGGGTTGTCAAACGCTCTCTGCAGACGTAACATCCGGCGAATGATTTACCGCTTAATTAGATAATTAAGAAAAAGAAAAATAATTAAAAATACCATTATGTTGTAAAGGAGTTTTCATTTTTGGTTACGAAGCTGCCGTTGGGTGGAAACGTTCACAAATGTTCGGAATAGTTACCTCTATAGTATTTGTTTTTTACAATATCTAATTTTATATTATTTTTTTCTCAGTATTTAATTTTTACAATATTTAATATTTACATTTATATTTTATAGTGGATGGTCTTCCTAATTCCTAACTGAAGTAAAGGAATAATGATAAACTACTTTAAGATGTGCAGCGTTTTCAAACTTGAAAACTTCACTGGAATCTGTAATTTTTACTAAAAAAAGAAGCTGTTTCAGGCCTTTGAACCGTTGCCCTCGTTGCTTGTACTTCCGAAATAAAAAAGATTGACGCATAATACCCGTTGTTGACAACGACAGCTAAAATCAACGTCCCATTTAGGGATTTAATGCGGTCAGAAGGAACTGGCGATTCGGATTCACGCTTAGGAACAGCTTGTAAACAAATCCGTTCTAATTCGAACCAATTGGATCGAATTGAAGCCGGAGCGTGATTCTACGCTCATGCAGCTCATCCTATTGGAAACGTCCATAAAGAGGTGAACGGACTCGCAAGATCTGCTCACCGGAGCCACATAAATTTGTAATGTGGCGTGAGCCGGGTAAAAAGCGGCGATGATTGGTCGGCGATCAGGCAAGGACATCCACAACGGGGAGCCAAGTGAATTAAAATATTCAGCAGAGGGCAGTGCGCCGATCACGTGAACGTCGCGACAGCGCGCAGCCCGCGCTGGCCGTCGCCCACTGAACGGCTGTTGCTATCTTTTCGAAACTGTGCCGAAATTTCGAGACGTATGCACTTGGTTTTCGAAACTTTTGTCAGATTTTTCAAATTTCTCAAGAAAATGAAAAAGCCAGCTTCTTCAGCTTATCATCCGACCACTTATGCCTTACTCTTCCAATTATTTATCAACGCTCTTCATCACATCTTAAGCTCCTCAAAACACTCGTTTTCAAAAATACGACCTTCCGTGTTTAAATTTGCAATTTTTTCGCCGACTTGGGCCTCTATAGTTGGAAAAAATCTCGTTATTTATGAACATCTATTCTACCTACCTCCCAGCAGATTTATAACATTCGAACACCGAAGATCTATTTGCCACATTTAGCTCCATAGCCAAAAACGCTTGTTCGCATTTCCCCTAGTTCATTTTCAATGCTAATTCGCAAATTGTTGAACGATGCTCCGGTTATTGTTGTGCAAATTTGTCGAGAGCGGGGGAAGTTCTCAGTTTCACCGGTTAAACGGTGGTGCTATTTTGAATTCCCCTCCCAACGAGAATTACGTGACATTTTTTGTTGTTTAAAATCCGCACGGGACAATAACCTCGAATGGTCTAGTTCTCATATGAATAAATTTTAAACACATGACTTTAAACGAATAACATCAAATTTTGAGGGGGTTTAGAATCTTCGTTTTTTCTTGGGCAATTTCAATGGTTTACTATCGAATAATAAACCAAAACAAGCAACGAACAAAGTCTCTATTGATACTTTTTTTGGAAAGATGAGTATCCAAGAGGCCCACGATTAGAACGAATGAAACGTGAGTAAAAACGAATTTAAAAAAATTCTAGCCGTGTACCATGTATAATTATACCGTGCGCCTTGAACAATTATAGCCTCGTTATCATATTTATTTCCAAATTATGATTAGTATTGCATTAAAAATCAATGTAAATGCAACGCCTCAAAAAACCCAGATGCCAGTGGAAAAATTGAATTAGTAATGCATTAAATTGCGGGAATTGTATCATTGCTTGCTTATAATTACCCTGTCATGTTAAAAACAGCTGGCTTTACTGTGCTCATATTTATGAAAACCTGTAGCCGTTTTTAACGAAAAAATTATCTTCCGGCTAAAGTATGGAAGTTGTGGATAATTTAGCGCAGTAACTTAATATTAATGCAGCAAAGCCAGTTAGCAAAATCCATAACCGCTTGTAGAACTCCCGGTGATAATATAGAAATCTGATACATTCAGTTACTATATATCTACAGGGCTCGGTCCAGCTGATATTAAGGACTCGGTCGTTAATTTGACCACAATTTAGAACCAATTTTACGGTTCGGGTCAGGTTTCTATAGTTTTTCTTTTCCATATGGGCTTTTCAAGGTGCGGTAGCTATACTGAACAAATCGCCCAATTTTTTCGTTCTAATTTTCTCATGCTAATTGAACTATATCCAACGCCTGCGTACCTTGTCAATCGTTCCCGTAGTTTCAAAAGGCGGAAGCTCGTGTCAAAATGCAAGTTGTCCACTAGCTTAGCCGACGAAACCCGGCGGATGCGCTATTTTTCGCCAATGAATTATGTCTGGCTTGTGCACGATGCACATGTGGACGCCCTAGGTGCCAGATAATTAGGGCAGTTGTACTCGAAACTCTCGCGCGCGTATGTAACGAAAGACGTGAACGAATATGGACTTGTCTCGTGTGTAATTCTCGTTCCTGTCCGTTTCGTTCTCGTCCTCGGCTGGCACTAACTTCCTCTACTCGACCGCACGCCGGTTCCAGATCGGACCGATGTTGCCCCACTCCCACTAGCTCCCACTGCTTGAAATTCAAATGCAGGGATGGCGATCTGGATATTGAAAAAAAAAACTTTCTTCTCCCGTAAAAGAAACCATTTCAATCCCACCGAAAGGTGTTCGAGCTATTTTCATCGGATGACATCCCGTTTTGAAAACTTGTCCGACACAATTTTCTCGTCGCCGGTGTCGTATCTAACCAATAAATCAATAGAACAATAGTTTCTAGCATATTTAACGCTCGTCGTAAACCCAACATCTTTCGCGAACTTAAAGATGGCTCTGTATTTTCGAGCAGTCTTGTATTGCGATTACATGAATATCTGTCGAGTGTACATATCGCGGCATTCATAATTTCTACTGCCTTAATGGATGGAAAGAGTAATAAAATTATATAATTGAGTTTTTAACATTGATCCTCATACATACAAACATTGCAACTCTTAAATCCAGAACAGTGGTGTGAAAACAGTGAAATAGCGAAAAATGCTCATAACGTGGAAGTAATGTGTGTGAACCGAAAGATAAAAAATCGAGAGTAATCTGCTGGCCATAACGAACATTTTAATACCTCAAACGTCGAAAAAGAATTACTTTTACAGCCTGTAAAATTAGAAACAGAAAAAACGTTGAACCGTTATATCTCGGAAGTACTGTTTGTTATCCAAAATCCGGAAAATGCTAATTTTGCACATCCACTGAGAGAACATTCTCCGACAATTACATTGCATTTAATTAATTTTTCACGGAGATATGACGATCTTCGTCATTTATTGACCACGGACACACGGATAGACGGACATTATTTGTTCAGAAAGTTTTTCTGTTTATAGTACCTACTTAGAAAATGTCTTCCGAATTCACCTCCGTTCCTAATTTGACTTTTCTCAAGACTTTTGCATTCACTACACATAGAAGTAAAAAACGCTGCAGATGATAGTAAATTCGTTTCCTACACTTTAATATTATGATGTAAGAAGATCATGCACAACTATCCCGCAGGTAGCGATTTGGCTTAAAAGCTGAGTCATTGTTTGAAAGATTTTTGGTGAAAGTCGAACTTTGCTTAGGTAAGTTCGATTGATCTTATAAGTTAGTATGTAGCTGTTATAGTCTCCTCAGAAAAGCGCGTGGACGAACGGAACTTTGTTATTGAATACGTGGATAATACCTGATTTTATTTGCAATATACCAGTTGTTGAGTTGTTGATGATTGCTAGCATTCTTTAAACAATTTTTTACACTGATTTTTAAGCCAACATAATTCAAGAAGATCGAATGGATTTTGAAACATTAACCCCCGCAATTAGAATAACATACATAAACGCTTGTGAAATGATACCTAAAAGATAAAAGACACAAAAATGTGACAACAATTTGGCAAAAAAAAAAAATCCGTCAATTATTATTCTGCATTTACAGTTGATGAACGAAAGAATTATCCTACGCTATTTCAATCGTAGTCTTGAAAGCTGGAGTTGCGAAATTTTCGCAGTTTCCAATACAGATTGTTCGCTTGTTTCTAGAAGTTGGACTCCTGAAATAAATTATTTTGTTGCAAGAGAGGCAGGAGCTACTATTTGGCCAATCAATATCGAGCTCAATACCGAATAACTCGGTTCAACAGTGGGATCGATTCCCCTAATCTTTAGCAATGCTGTTTATTCTATTGAAATGAAATCGTTCGCCAATTCCAGTCAGATAACGCATTTTAATTGGCAAGAATCGCTCGCCGGTCGTTGTTTTAATTAGCGTCATTTCTACAATAAACAACTTATCGATTCTATTTTGCAATGAGTGAACCGGAGAATCTTTCAATATTACGGAAATGTGAAATAAGATTCGGTTGTTGTACAGATAAAATCCTGATATTAAGAAAAATTTGACTTACGATCGGTTTTTCGAACAGAATTGATCCCATTGCAACTGGACTGGAGCTGTATTGTTCGTGGAACATCATATTTTCGTAACCCTTGTTTGGAAACCACGTTGAAATACGCAGATTTGCCGACTGATCCGAATCCGCGAACCGCTCACGTGTTCGAACAGGACTCCACTGGTCGGAAAATAATTTTTCTTGCGATTTGCACTTGCGAATACCGAAACGAAAATCGACCGAACTACAATCGCGCGTTTTCCAATTTGATCGTGTCTTGACTATAATATACTACTGACTGACTGAGCTGAACTGTGATGTAAAGAAAACTGTCTTGTTTTGGGTCTTCAGGGCCTGTACTATACGAACATGACAGTCTGGCGCTTGGAAGAGTAGGGAAGGGACCAATGAACGAGAATTGGAATCTCAGTGTCTTCGTAGTAGTGCGACCGTGTGCGCGCGTGAATGATAAGAGGTGGGCGAAAGGGTGAACTGGACAGTCGAGGACTGTCTCCGCCCCTTGTCTATGCCTTTCGCCGAACTTCCTCCTTCCAAGTCGGTTGCATACGGTGGACTTTCTTTTTGGTTTTTCTGTCAAATTTCCCACCGAAATTCGCCCTATTTTCAAATGCCTGCGTGGTCAAACCGAAAGGGTAGGTTAGACATTTTCTTCCTTACTTTTCCTGTTTCAAATTGGTTTTCCCCTTCAGACATCACTGGACAATTTTCAACTTCGATAAGTTGAAAATTGGCCTCAATGGTTGGTTGGTTTATTAAACCGTCGAATAAACTAACAATGCGAATGCGAATGAAGATTCTCGAAAATAAGCAAAAATATTATAGAGTACTCTTATCTAATGGAAAAAAACATGTTTTCTCTGATGAAAGTAACAAGCCCTATTGCATCATACTATTTGACCCCTGTGAATCACAGTCAATATCAAATCACATCAACATTACTGCGACGTCCGACTTTCATCTATTGTATCATACTTTGCTGACAGATGTTTCCTGATGAGGCAACAAAACTCTCGAATAAAGCCTAATGTGTAGAGAGGACAGTACTTTTTCTCTGTTCGAACTCAACCTAAACGAAACTTAAATCTACCTGTTCAATGAAATATATTATTTTTTTACAGTTGACTGTGTTGGTAGGTATTCTTATAGACACGCTATTTTCGTTGTTTACTTCCGTGATGCTGGCTGTGATTATTTTTAATATTTTCTGATTCTATCCTATAGTTTCTACATAATGTTTTCAGTTAATCCTTGACAAATTCCATCTGCTCGCCATAACGGACATTTCAAGATCTCAAACGTTAAAAAATAATAACTTCTATAGCCTGTACTAAAAATAAAAAAAAAATTGAACGGTCATATCTCGGAATTACTGTGTGTTATCCAATACCCGTTAATGGATAATTTTGCACATTCAATGGGAGAACAATCTGATAATTTTATTGACTTTTATTCATCTTTCATGGAGATATGACGATTTATGTTATTTTTCTACCTCAAAAGACGGACACGGACGCACAGATATTTTCTGAGTATAGTACTGTGAAAACTTCCTCCTGAATACCTCCGTTCCTAATTCGAGATTTCAGACGATACCAATACATACTTCCATTTGCTACGTAGTAAACGTGGAAATAAAAATCATGCTTCATCTAGGTACACGACGCCATAAACCTGTAAACATACAGAAACAAAACATCAAAACTTTGCATCCTTTACATCATAGAAGTACTGTGTGTGATATGGACCACGACTGCTTTGCATTATTGTCTGTCGGTGATCTCTTCCTAATATTGCCATAGCGCTCGATAGGTTTTGTTGCCTTCTTTCACGTCAGTCTCAGAACATTGACAATGTTGGAATATATAATTAATCTCGCCTGTAATTACGAAAGTGGATCTCCAACATAGTTATCCTCAGGATAACTAATTTATTTATTAATTTTATTATTAACGTGCAATATTGAATTTTGAGGGGATATGTGTTTGTTTAAATATATATTAGGTATCGGTTAATAAACCAAATGACATTGTTGCTGTGAAGAGTTCACTTGTGGAGCGATTTTCCTCATTCTATAACGCTGAGATGTTCCAACGATATTATGGTGTTTGGATTGGAGATAGTCATTACATTTATGATGATATCGCGAGTATCGCGGAAATTATGTAATTGATATTAAAATAAGGGGATGATTGTTGCTGTACATTGTATTGTTTCTAATTTTAATGTTCGTCATCTCGCTTATAAGATGCTATGAGGTCGTGTTAAAAAATAAATATTTTTTATCTTTCCGGTGAATTAAGTGAATCGTTCATTTTGTAGCTGTACTGCCTTCCCTGCGATAATGCGGGTCAGTTATCGTTTAGCTATAGCCTAGTATTATTTGTTCCCTTCACTGTTTAACGGTCTCTTGCAAAATACAATGGCAATAGAAATGGGGGTTCGCTTAAATTACCTGCCCTGGTAAAGCGCCCTTCGGACCGAAGATTGGATGGACCTTGGCCCAAGAGGTGATCCATATGACAATAGATGTTGAGCTATATTGCATTCATGGGGTGATAAACTTCAAAAGTCCACTAGTTAACGTATGATTATTTTTAACCGACTCCACTGTCGAAATTGTTGTGTAAATTTTTCTCCATAACATTCGCGTTAGCCTCTCTAATAATTGGATAATAATTGAAGGTTTTAAAATCACTGAGAAATACTCAAGTTTGTAGAAAGCGATAGCGATAGAGTAGATGAGGTTTGAGTAAATAAGTTGCTACCTAACCCACCCAATATAATGTAATTCTTTTTTATTACATCAACGAAATAACCTGAAAACAAAATTGTATTTAGCTAACATAGGAACAGTAATAATGATATAACTAGTTTGAGGTCTTAAAATGTTAATTATGGCGAGCAGATGACCCTCGATTTTTTATCTAGTGGCTTAAACATCGTAAATCTACATTATAAGCTTTTTTACTGTTTCGCTTGCGCGTATTTTGACTTCTACAGGCCGCGAAAATCAATATATTTGACCGTTCAAGGTCTTGAAAGGTTTGGGAGAGATTTTTATCGCTTGGGTCACATACCATACTTCCGCGTTATTCGCCTATTGACAATAATATAGGAATGCACATATTGTACACCGTTATAATGCACACCACTGGCTTTAACCTACTTCCCGATCTATTTAGCTTCATGCTGTACATAAATTCTTGCGTTTTCTTTTTTGTATTCAATTTTTTTTTCATTCTACATTTTTTGGCGGTATAAAACTTGAAACGTGAATCGTAAAGATCACTCGCCGGGCCACGCTCGTTACACAACTGACCACGTGGGCATGTAACCGGCGACGCCTGGGAGCGCGCCCTGTGGCGTTCAATTCTCATTTGTCCATCTGTTGATCCCTTTATCATCAGAATTAAACTCGAATCGCTATCTAATTCTCGTCTGATAAGATTTAACAATTATCTGTAGGCTGAATGTTCTGTTCTAATGGTTTATCCTTTCGAGCCGCTGGTCCGGTTCAGCTCTTCTGTGACCCCTTTCTACAGATAAGGAATGTTTACTTGAACCAATAATAACGCTGGGGTCGCCCTAGGGTTTTTTCGTTTGACATTTTTCTTTTCAATTTTCCCCCTCGGCGAGTTTCAATTCAGTAAATTTATTTTGCGGGGTCAAGGGACTAGCCGATCAGTTCCTTTGTTGTGTACGGGGATCGCGAAGTTGTTTGATCCTTGGTAAACCAAATTAAGTTCACAAAAAAAAAAAATTGATTAATTGAGGAGTGTTTAGTACAGGTGCCTCAGGATGTCTCCCAGAACTCATTGGCTTTTTAAAAAAGAGTGAAAAACCTTTTTGCACTTCATAATAACTTGAAAACGATAGGTACTATATCCTGTCCTGGTTTTTCATTATTAATCGATTTTAAATTAAATTTCATCATTAAAATTATTATCGGAAAAACTTCATCGCAGTTATAGTAAAACAACTAACTTGTCAGATACTTTATCAAAAAATGTAGCCATCAGTCGTTAACTCACCATAAAATCGATCAATACTCGATCTCAAAAGGCATTTTGGGTATAGAAATGCGCGTATTTCTTCACGCTGTATAGAACGAGACCGTAACCATATCGGTATCTGATTCTCGAGTTATCGCCGCATTGTGAAGTTTTGGACATTACAAGTAGACGGTCTTCTTGAACATAATTGTAGCAAAGGAATAACCATCTTGTAGCAGTTCACAAGATTCAAGATTCACAAATCGGGCAAATAAAATTTAAAGCCCTCATGGTCTTTGTTTTACTGGCACCAGTCAGCTTGCTCCGATTTGCCCTATTTGACTTGCGCCTGACGACTGGAACGCCTATTTGCCTCGTGTAATCGCGGCTTTACGGCAGTTCTTCTATAGCACGTTTAACATGGCCGAACCGCACCACAACCGCCATCATATTGATCGGGTTTTGAGGGAGATGAAAATTTACCGTTTATCCACGTTGATGATTTTGATACGATATTGATTTATTCAATAAGACAATAACAATAGCACTCTGCGCCTTGACCTTGAGACTTGCTTCGTCACGTTTTCGGCCACGCGCTTAAATGCGCTGTGCTGCGGTTTGTTTTGACCGGTTTTATCAGTTTATTTGAACCCTCGAGCTATGAGACCAGTTGACATTACTGCATAGAGAAAGGGAGATCTTATAGAGGGGAAACTGGTATGGGAGGAGGTCGGACTTATAGGTGCGACCTCTTCGGACGGCACTTGAACTAAACACTAATCGATAACTTTTAATCGATGAAATATATCGATGTTTATCTATCGAGTAGAGTAATTGAATCGAACTAGTTTAATCGATATAGGTTTTTTTGCCGCTCTTTTTTAAAATACTACTAAATAGTACGTCGACTCATCCATTTCCAGTTTTCTCAGGCCGCAAGAGATCGAAATTTAATCTCTTGAGGTTCACTGAGAAAACTGGAAAACGGATTCTTCAGCAAGAACTGACAAATCTGTATGAAAGGCAAATAGAAGTAATGATCATAGGTGTAGTACAAGTTTGTTTTATTTAGAATAAACAAATAATATCATACAGTATCACAAAAATCGTCCTGATTAGCGAAAGTTTTTTCAATTTGTAATGTACAATAATATAAAAATAGCTGGTACATGAAATGTGGAAAAATATCAAGTGAACATTATCCAAGGTGGTGAGTTTAAAAAAAAAAAGTGATTTATGAAATACAATGAATCGTAGTAAGGATGTACAGTATCACGTTTGATAATTATTTTTGATCAATTAAAAGTCGGTAGCGTTGAAATAATTTCAAAAAGCAAGAAAAAAAAATATAAAACAATTCCAATAGTGCTACGATGGTGGGACAAATATAAAAACGGAAAGCGCTCCACTTAAGTGGATTGTATGCAATGCAAAGTAAAGTCCACTGCGACAATAAATATTTATTGATGTTGGAGGATCCTCAGTTTACGCGTTCCAACGTTTAATTGGGCCACCGAGCGCCAAATTGCAGACCTGGAAAAGAGGTACATTGAAGTGATCAGAGAAAGAATAACTGGCGTATCGACTCATTGTTTAAGTAGTGATATTTACATTCTACAAGCTGTGACAGAAAATTATTTATTACCTTTCTGCATCTAGGTAAGGGAAACCCCTGAAATTTTCATTAGAGTACGTTGCTGACTGTATCGGGCAACCCTTCGTAAAGCATTTCCTCACTCGTACCTGAAATTCAATACAGAGAATTAGATTTCTACACGTCTCATACACTGCAGTTAACACATGCAATAGGGGTAATATTTTTTAAAGATTTTTTTCTCTTTAATCGCTTCTGGGGGTCCTAAATAACCTAACATGACAGCTTAAAAAAATAAATACCTACCTACATAATAATGAATACCTAATAGAATAATGCGCTACTAATTTCAATTACTGACGTAATCAAATTTCTGAGTACTGTATTATTTCACATGAACTTATCTCACAGGGAAAAATTAAAATGGATGCACGCTTTGCTAGCATCGCTAAGAAGGGAAAAAACATCAAGTACCTAGCCAATCCAGTTCGCCAAAAATATACATCAGTGAACTTGATATTAGATAGGTAGTAAGATATTTAACATTTTGATTTTCTGATCATTAGAATATCCTATAGCTACAATTTCGATTTACAATGGTGATCTCAGCTCATAACTTTCTCTGTGGCTCATAATTAATTTGGGAGGAGCAATAGTGAACGTTCTTACTGCCATAATCATAACCTGTGTTGTCGTTACGAAAATAAGTACAGGAATCCTGCATGATTTCAACAAAATCTCAAGAATTGTTACATCGTTTTAAATTGTGACTGGATATTACCAACTATGAAACAGTATTTTTTCAAATCAACTCATGCCGCATGTTGCAAGTTGCAAGGTTAATTTATCGACCGGCCATGAGATGAGGCGTATGAAAGGAAATAAATAGCAACATAGTAAACTTACCATAATAGAAGTTCGGCGCAAACGATTATGGAATAGAAAACAAGTATTTTTTCGAATAAAAACAATTAACGACGAGCCGGACAGTAGACGTAACCTCTGAATCTGAATTACACAATCACAAACTGAATTTAACGAAATCAAAATGGCAGCGACCGTTCGAACGGCACCGAGCGGGGTGGGAGGAATGCGACGGTGGCGGCGACGGACGGCATAGGAAGCTTCTTAAGTCCGACCTCAAAAAGCCTAGCTTTCTACCCCATGCATTACTGGCCCTCTGATAAGGAGCCGTATTCCTCACAGAATCTATTCGTATGTACCATTAATAGCTCGTGTATACACAGTTTTGAGTGCGCAACGGCTTCTGGCGCTTTAGATCTCGACTATTCTGAGCCATTATTGCGCTCTAATGAACGCACACAGCACAAATTGTACCAAGTTATTAATGTAGGTGAACTACTCAATGAACGACTTCAGTTCGACCGAATTTTCAGAATTAAGACACATTTATTTCGAGAATTCTAAAATACTTTCAAAGCAAATATGAGTATTGTCTTCTAACTATTTCAATTTCAGTAAAAAAATTAATAAATGAAATAAAAACTGCTGTTTGGGAAAGAATTGTTAGTCGATCGGGGTATTAAAAAATTGTCTTTACCTTCCCTAATAGAAAGGGGGTACCTGGAATCGGAAAAAATTGTTTACAAGTCTATATGTGTCTTAATGAAATGTCTTGTAAGCATAGAAGCCGCTTTATGTAACCCTTCTAACTGTCTGTTAGTACCTATCTTCTACCAGGCGACTCATTCTCCGATTCTTTATCTTTTTGCTGGCCGAACACTTTCGCCCAGCAAATAAAGAATCGGAGAGTGAGTCGTCTGGTTTTTCTCCCCCTAACACCCCATAGACATCAAGAAATGCGACGACAAGGAGAAGACTGAAGTAAATTTGATGCTAAATCCTACCATTTAATCAAATGAGAGAAAATGCGAAGAAGACTGTTTGCGAAGAATGTTTTTTCACGGTTACAAACAGAAGGTTTTGAAATTCTTGTGCGACCTTCAGGAAATCATTCTGCAACCACTGAATTATAGTAGAGACCTCTAGAGCGCTCTAATTCCTTATAATTTAAAAAAAAAAACACTTGTTCGACTGTTTATTCATTTGGAATGTTCATTCGCTGAGCAGTTCACTCTTAAAAATGATTTTCAGTAATATTGATTAGATACATTAGTTTACATTGTTCTAATTATCCTACAGAAATATTCAGAACGGTAGTTTCCTTCGATAATGTTTTACGAATTATCGAAAACAAATAAGTACCTATTTTTATGCATCAAATATTGATTATGGATTCAGTAGTTGATAGCCTGTTCGAATGAAAGAAACTATGTTCATTCTTCAAACTCCCCGTCCGTTGAAAAACGCTGCCAATGATTGTGCAGTGGTTTATTATTATTTTGCTTCAATAATTATGTAAGAAGACCATCTATATGTGATGATAACTTGTCCAAACATTTATGAACGTTTCCACCAAACAACAGATTGGTAACTATGAGGGAAAACTCTGTGTTTGAAGAGCATTCCAACGAGCATGGAACGATTTTTGGGAGCGTTGGATAATATGACACCCCCCCCCCCCAACTCTCAAGAACCTCCTGAAGAATCGTCAAACTAAGATTATTTATTCTTGGTGAAAATGTCAATAATTTAGCTTTTACCGTTCCGTCAGAAAACTGTTGAAAGCAGGCGGACAGATTTTTTGTTTGTTGGATTTTCGGATTCCACATGCTCTGAAAAGTGTAACACCAAATTTTTTCTTGGGCGATTAAAATGGGTTATTATTGAATAATAAACCTAAAACTAAGTTACTTGCTTTATTAGTATTCTATTAGTATTATTTATATTTAATAAGTATTCTATTCGTGGCCCAAGTAATTTCACCCATTCGGTTATCCTCAGAGCTATCCGGGTGCAATTTTTTATTATTTTGGGGTTGGACGTACAGGTTGCATTACCAATTGGTAGGTATATAAAATTTTATTCTGCAGTAATTGAATGTTAAGCTTCTGATTTTAGTTTCTATGAATCCATACAGAATAATTCACCTTCTATTATAATTTAATCTGTTTTTCTGTAGTATTATTTCCTCATTCGTGATGGAACGATCGTTTATCACCGTCTGAGTTCATGGAATTTACAGTATTCCGGAAAACGCGTAGTAGCTCAAGGCAAAACGTTGTCGAGAAGGCGAATAAAATAGCTACGGCCTAATTAGATGAATGGGAAATTGGGCAAATGATAATCCAGATACGTCGTATTGCTGAGTAGTAGTGGAATATATTTCCATCAATTAGTTGCAACATTTTTATCAACAGCATCCCAATTACAAATTAGCAATAAAATGAGAAAAATCCTGAAATGACTAGATACCTTGAAAATCGAATAAGAATTTATTACTTGAGGCAATCAGGTTTCAAAGTCTTTTCCAGCGTTCTCCAAGGAAATATCAGTGGTTGTGGTACTGAATAATACAGAGCTGCAACTTTTTTTTCCGAGGGAAATTTTTATATTAATGTTTTACTGTGACATAAAAATATACTGAAAAAAACGGACCCGACTCAATTGTGACTGAATGAGAGAAGTTTTCAGTATTATTTGCCTGCTTCATCGCACTATATTTTGACTTTTTCAACCTTTTTTATAGCTCTATAATTATTCACCTTCGCCAAATATGTTCGCAATTTTTTAGCGTGCTGTAGGAGAATCCTTGTCAAGCAAGTGACCAAGTAAAGTATTGCTCTCTGTTGACTGTCGATTGAACTTTATCATTCGAGTTTTACTTTTTTCTGTTTTGTTTCTGCTCGTTTAAACACTCAGCGTGTTTCATTCAACGTTTTTAATTCATTTTTATCACCAATTGTTTCTTGCAGTGTTAATCGTTTTTCCTACTTCCAGGGCTGGATTCATGGGATTAATTAGGATAGTTGAAAAGTGGCCGAAACGGCGCTATTAGGAAGAATTATGTAAAACATTATTTCGACTGGAAAAAGTGTGTCTGATTATCGCAATAACCCTGATGAAACGGAGTTATTGGAGAATTTTGCTACACAAGTGCCAGCTTTAATTTATTCTTATTTTATTTTATTATATTATTTATTCTAACTCGGCTGCATCCCGACAGAAAGTTAAGAACAGATCAGATCGCCAGTTTTCGGAGCATGTTATGCGCTCTAGTGGCTGTTTGGAAACCTAATTTATTCATATCGATAGTTGAGCACGATTTTTTCGAAAACATCGATAAATGATGAAAGGACATCGAATACTTTTTTTACTGTGTGTTTGAAAAGCTGAAAGAAGCTGAACGCGCGTAAAATACTATTCAAATTGTCTACCTAAATAAAGGCATTTTTGCGCGTTACTATGACGTTATTATTTTATTAACGATATTGATTCTCTGGTTATACTTATTCCAAAATCCTGTGATGAGCTAAAGATTTGTAAAATTACAGCTTAATTATTTTATTTGTTCTTAAAAGTTAGAAACCGCAATTCAATAACAAAGAGGTAATTTTGGCATTGAACTAGTGTATGAAAACATAAATATACGAGTCCGATGTTTTATAAAATTCACATCGATGCATGAAGAACATCGACTATTCGAATTAATCGATTCAAAATTATCGATTCTTAGTCCCGTGCCAGAGCTCCTTGTCTCGTGACATAGTTCAGCGCTCTGCTTTGATTCAGTATTGTAAACTCAAACATGGCGGACTGACGTTTGTGTTGTGCCGATTTATTTACGTCCCTCGATTAAATTATTTTCTGTTTCCACTCTCTCTCGACGATAATTCGACTTCTGTTTCGACGCAAGATTCGCCCTATCTGAACAGGTATTTCCGTTTATCGTTCTCCTATTGAAAATTGGCTCTCATCTGACGTTGCTGACCTAGTCACTATGTTGCTGCTGATCCTAAATTCCAGCGTTTGAATACTCATTTATTAATTGTGCCCAGCGACTTATTTTATTTTCTTTAATCGTATTTTTTTTTAATTGTGCGGTGCCTTAACTTATTTTCCGTTCATGTTTCGTTTACCAACTCCAATGAAATCGGTTTTCGTCAATTGGGTAGGTTCAATAATTTCTTTGGCAACAAAGTAAGTAACTGCCGGTTGCGCAACGTTCCGTAGTTATTCATCAACCCTATTTTCTGTACCTAGCTTCGGCTACGAAGAATTTCGTAAGCACTGAAGTATCCAGCTTTAAGATCCCTAGTTAGTTACTGTCCGTCAACATAATATCAACGGTTTATAATAAAGTCACCTAGGTAGGCGTATTTTGAAAAACGAAGTTCAATAAAAACTTTATAAGTCTCTACAAATATTTGGATCATTTGTACAGTCTGATAATACCTACTTATATCTTTAAAAAAAAAAAAAACGAAAAATTAGCGCTTTAAAAATAATTATGATATTTTATAATCCTTTTTATCATCCTAATAATATTAAGACATGCTTAATAATATATTTATGCTAAATAATATTTAGACATAATATTGTATTATAAATAATAATAATATTATCCTACTATATTATTTTAATAATATATTTTTATTGTAGGGAAGTGTTGACGGCGAACGAACAGAAGTTTGTTTTTATTGGTTATTCGGATTCTAGGTATCTGCCTTGAAACGTAAAGCATCACATTTTGAGCGGGCTAGAAGTTGTTTTTTTTTCTTCTATTATTGAATAATAAACAAAAAACGTGAAGGAGTTTATGTCCTAGGTTTTTACGTTCATAGTAACCGTTGTGAAACCTGGATTTTTCTCGTTACAATTATTTTTTCTTTATTTTAGATGTTCTTCTTCTCATTTTGGTTCATATTCGTAAGTTCAACACAAAATTTAGGCGTTTTTGCTTTTTTGCTGTCAGTTCAAACAGATTTTCATCCGCTGATCGAATCAGACCAAATCGAGATGACAGCTCCAACGATTTTCGAGTAATAATTTTTTAGGCATTCATGTCATGAATGTTCCTTCTCTTTAACCTGCTTGTAAATTTTCTGCCCTTCAAATCTCTAAAAAAATAACAATTGGCTGGCAATCTATCAATAGAATTCACGTGCCGTCCGTTCAAAAATGATTGTCTGGTGTCTATTACATTTTTGTAGCTTTCATGATTTCCTCAAAAAAGCGTAGTCGTTGGTTGGACGGATTTTTTTAAAATCACCCTCGCTTACTCTAGGATGAGTCAAAGACCTTGAATTTTCTATTAGTTTCACGTTGCCACATCAGCTGATTTTGCGATCTGTAGCTTATAAGCTGAGGGATCGAGATCTGAGCCAAACCAAGGTAGATAGATCTATCTACCTCAATCTATCTACCTTGGAGCCAAACCTTTCTGCAGACCCGTTCCAAGGTCGACGGGTCGTCGATATTGCTTAACTGAAAGAAAGGTAGAAGAGGTCCACTAGATTGCCTAACTACAGCTCAGCTTCATGATTTTGCTTTCAATCTAAAGATGCATGCCCTTTTAGATCATTTATTGAAATTGGGATGGTTCTTTACAACTTTAGTTGGCGAAAATGAAAAATAAGAAGCCTTTCAAAAGCATCTAACGGATAAACTTACATAAGTCTCGTCCGGAATCGGATTTTAAACTGCTTAGATGAAATCACGTGAGAAATTGACGTGCATTGAAATCTCCAACGTTTCAAGTTGAATTACCACGAGTCATTCCAAATTTCTCTCCTGTAGTTTTCTTCCCGGAACGATTTGGAGCTAGTTTTTGAAGACAACAAATTGTTGATGTCTTCTCAAAATCACTTCACCATCAAATGGAACTTACCAATTCAGGCTTCTTTTTGTTATAGATTAATTTTCCATCGTTTCATTTTTCATCACGAATGTAGGACTGTAAAACTATAGGACGTATTTCTATAATGTTCTATAAATAATTATTCAAAATTTTCAAAAATAATTTTTTGTATTTTATCCATGTGCAAAAATTATGCGACTTCGTTGGCTACTTTTTTGTTCTCCCGATTGTTTGTTGTTTTGCTTGGTCGCTTGGCGAGCTCAACTGCCAGGGTCCTAAGTTATATTTAAATATTACCGCAGCTTCTGGTCCGCTCCCTAATTTTACGTTCAAAATAAAAATAAATGTTGTTTTGCAATCCGTGTGTCCCCTTGAGTGAAAGTTATGATTTTTCCTTGACCCGAAAAACCTCATTTCACTCAGTTACTGGGTGAAACGTTGGCGTGTATTTAGGTTCGTTTAAAAGCTTGCATTTAATAATGGTCTATAAATACCTAATGTACATTTTCCTTAATTTTCAGTTAAAATGTTTGCCAACATTCTACTCCTTAGCTGACTATGTTTTAGATAGAAATATAGGGTTGAGAAGAAAGAAAAGGAAACTATCATGATGCTAAAGTTGTTTCGCTCAAATTGATTTGACAAGGTTGATAAACTTGTTTTCCAGCGACCGCACGTAGACAAGTCGAGGAAGCAGTAATTCAGTAAATGTTATACCGAACGTGGTCTATCGTCGTTCATCTGCTTGTAGATAATGAGGAAAATGGGCCAGGTCGTTGAACAGTCCACATTAATACTAGCTAAGCAATTTCGTGCATTGTGTGTACGATATCTGCGAGATATCGTAGCCGATTTGCAAAGCTAGCTGTTCTTTATTAATCCCGGCGGGAAAGAGGCCGATTGAAAAGTGGTATTATAAATTTTCGAGTCGAATTGAAACATAAATGAACGTAGACCATTTTTAGTGGATGAAAGAATAGGTGGAAGTGCCTGCCATGATCGTTTGAATTTTCTCACGATTTTTTTCAACAGTCATTTTATAAATATTTTACCTTGCTATTCTAAACAGCCCACCGCTCTTTAGTTCGTCTATTTTCATTCGATTTTTCCGAAAAATTGTGTATTCCTAATTAAGCTTACCTTGGACATTTTGAAGGGGATTTTTATTAATTCCTTAGCTAGCCTCAGAGTCAAAAAATGATCCAGATGCTTCTCTCCTGTCTGTGATAATCTACTCTACTGCCTGTCTTTCAACACTTGAAAAGATAATAATATACAAAGGCGATTTTACTAATTGATGATTTCATTCGCAGATGGACTCTCTTCTGGGCCTATTTGATCCGTCCGAGGACAACAACCTCGACGGCGACACGCTGCCGCCTGAACCGCAGCTTGGCAATATTGAGTACAAACTCAAACTGATCAACCCGTCGCGAACCCGTTTCCAACATTTGGTCACTCAGGTATAATAATTATCCTTGTAGAATGCGACGATCTAGCCTGATAGATGCTGAATTTTTCTCATGTGTTTTAATATATATTTTAGGGAACTAGTTCATTCTCTTGATTTGTCAAGCCTTTCCAAATCGTTCAACAATTCGACCAGAGTAGCGATAAATTATGACTGTGTATTATTCAACAGCAGTGTTCATCTTTCTGGGTTACAGCTTAAATGGCGACTGAGAGAAGGAGGAGGGGAAGCCATTTACGAAATTGGAGTTGAAGATTCTGGTTTACTCGCAGGTAATTGAAGTGATGACCTTCCTGTTGGATACTTCAAAGAAATCGATTTCCTCAATCTAGTTGATTCATATTAATATTTTCACGTAGTTATTGATGTGAAAGGGAGATATACTCTTCCAACTCTTCTCTTTATACGATTTTTACTGGTTTGAAAACGTGAATCGATATGTAGGCAAATTCGTAGATAACTGCTTGACATGTAAACTGGCGAAAATTGCTGTAAATTTGATTGTTTGGAATGAGTCAAAATGTAATAATAGAAGCTGCTTACAGCAAAACAAGATTTGATAAGACAAAGGCAAAAATCCACTTAAATTCTCTTGGAATCTTTGTGTTAATTGCTAATGAGCCTAAATGTCATTTGAACTCGACCCCAAGTATCAAGGTGTGTTTAAAATTGTTGAAGTATTACCAATTGACTGATATTTGCTGAAGTCATAAACGAGCATGTTGAAGTTTCTGGTTTACTTTCATATTTTTTACATTCACTTCATTTATCGGAAAAATAATGATCGATATCCTGAGCACCAACCACAGAATACATTTTCTTCGTTTTCTTTTGTTCCAAGGGCTTCCCTCGTATGAAATGGATGCTAGCTTGAAAACGCTATCTCTAATGGCGGGCGAATTGGGAGCGACGACCACCATACTCCGCGAAAGGGAAGTCGGATGTAGTCGAAAAGTGACAGAAGTTCTTGTCAGAAAGGTGAGCCCTCTAAGAATGACTGGCACTGGGTTAACGCCAATTTGCTTGTAGGAAGAGAGCTCAAGAAACGAGCAGAAGTACTGAACTATGATCAGGAATGGTTAAGGTTATTTCCCCTTCCTATTCAAAAATATCTAAGGATTTCTTGATGTGTAACTATCAGACCATTTTACAGGTACCTGCAGATCAGGCTACAATCGAAGTGCGCGTGGCTGTGATGGGCTCTGCAGATGCCGGCAAGTCGACCCTTGTTGGCGTCCTCACGGAAGGTGAACTCGATAACGGTCGAGGCAGAGCACGTTTGAACACTTTCAGACATTTACACGAAGTACGTTCGGGTCGGACGAGCTCAATATCCCACGCAACTTTTGGATTTGACTCCAAGGTAAATGATTTTCTCCCAAAGGTTTGAAGACCCCTTTACCCAAAGAGTTCCATAGATACTAGCTCCCAACCACAAGTTAAAGCTCTAGCTTCAAGCGCCTACTATTAAGAGTGTCCCGAGTTTTCACAACTTATGTATAACATTTTCCATTACAGTACCTCTACCTATTTTTGTGTGCTAATTACAGCTTTCCTTTCCAGGGCAATATTTTGAATTGCTACGATCTCGAATGCGGAGAAGATCTCCATTGTACAAAACTGATATCACTGCTAGATCTGGCCGGACATAGAAAGTATCTTAGGACGACAGGTGAGTCGCTCGTCAAGATTTTTATCAAATACACCTGTGACAAATTTTAAGTATCTGTAATACTCAAATTAATTTAAATTCCTTTTATGGTCTTCTGAGCCAGATGTGAACCAGCAGCTAATCTGTTCATATTTGCTGACTACGAATAATTTTGATAAAAAAAAATTGAAGGTCTTCCATTAATTATTATGCAATTGTTGCAGTGCAAGCTGTAAGCGGTTATCGGCCGCACCAAGCGATGCTGGTGGTCAGTTCACAGTCAGGAGTGGTCGGGATGACCCGTGAACATGTAGCCATTGCGTCAGCCCTTGAAGTGCCCATGTTTGTGGTAATCACAAAAACTGATCTCGGCAGGACTCAGTCAACAGTAGAGCAGCTGACGGCTCTCCTGACAACTCCTGGAATTCGCAAGGTAAGTTTGACTGTGTTAAATTCCCGAATGACCTTCGCTCCTCGCCGAGCGAACGTCAACGTTAGTTTAAATCGACTGCTATCTGAATTAGGCTATTGTAGTATTATTCATAATAATAATTATTCACAGATTCCAATGGTAGTCAAAACGGAGGATGACGTGATGACGGCAAGTTCAGGTCAAGTGCGGGAGGAAGTCGTGCCAATATTCCAAGTGTCCAGCGTCACCGGGGAAGGTCTGAATTTGTTGGCAAAATATTTACATGTCCTTCCGCCCGGCTGTGGCATTAGGGAGAAAGAGCGTCTTGACCAGGTTGGGAAATAGCTACAAAAGATATGTCACGAAAAAATTGAAATTAAAGACCATATATAGCACTTGTTCTCTTTTTAGGAGCTACCAGAATTTCAAATTGACGAAATATTCCGAGTAGCAGACGTCGGCACTGTCGTCGGAGGCCTCCTGACTAAGGGAGTAATTACTGAACGATCGGAGCTATTAGTAGGTAAGTAATCCATATTATTTAAGGAGAGTTAATACCAAAAGAAAATCTACTGTACAGTTCTATTTTTCAAATATTTACAAACGTATCATTAAATGATTTACCCATTTGGTTTATCAGGGCCTAACGAAAGTGGAGTTTTCACACCTGTAAGGATACAATCAGTGCATCGAAACAAGACACCTTGCAGAGCTGTTCATTCAACGCAGAGTGCTTCGCTGGCTCTTGACCCGCCGCTTTCTTCATTGAGAGCTGGCCAAGTTCTTATCAGTCCATTCGATGACACGACGGCTTCCCTATTCTTTCAAGTGAGTTTAAAAAGTTTTTAATTTTTTTCCGGAGGATCAAGAATCTAATAGAAGGATACTGTGGTTTGGTTTGTGCTGACTCAGTATCTGGCTGGTGCGCTTTATTCACATTTACAAATTACTTATCACTGATAGCCCCTATGGCTCCACGTCGCCCTGGGGCCAGCAATTAAAGAATCGGAGAATGAGTCACCTGGTTTTTCTCCCATTACAGGCCACTGTGAAGGTGCTCCATCATGCGACAGGAATCCACCCAGGTTTCCAGACGACTGTCCATATCGGAAATATCAGACAGACTGCAGTGATTGAAGGGATAATGTCATCAACCGTGCTCCATACAAACGACCGAGGATCTGTGCTCTTCAGGTAGGGTAGCCGACAATAAGTGGAATGTGGATACATTCGTCTACTCAAAGATTAAAAATGCCCAGTTCTTGCTGTTTGTTTTTTTAAATTTTATTTTTTAATTCGAAATTCCAAGGAGTTTATTGAAAAAAATTTGAAATTCCTCTTTTCAAAAACTGCGGAAGCCTGCTTTCTTATTCTCTTGATCAAGCACACAACATTGACGTGCTTGCAGATTTGTGCGGCACCCAGAGTACGTACGGCTAGGAGCTCGGCTTCTATTTCGAGAGGGTCCAACGAAAGGAATCGGCACTGTAACTCAAGTCTTTCCAGTTACAATCTCAGGGGCTACTGTCATTTCGCAGAAAAACAACATCCAACCGGCTGACATGGAAGAATCGATCGCCGATTGAGATCACCAATAAAATAGGCAAAAATGACGGTACAACTCTAATCATGATCATCTTATTGTAGTGAAAAATATTACCATCAACAATTCAAGGGATGTATAACATCACGGCAAAATAATCTTCCTCTTTAAGCCCCTTATACATCATGTTTCAGGAACTTACAATACTATTTTTATGTCAGCATGGACGTAATCGCGAATTTTTCACCAATTTCTATTCTCGCTCTCTTAATAGTTGCCTTTCGTAATTTTCATGTTGTCAGTGTTCCAATGTTTCATTCTAGTTGCAGTCAAGATAAAACGTATCTTAATTTCGAACGTGTTTTAATTGGAAATATTGTCGTATGAAAGGTACTGTTAATTTGCCATGGGTGACACATTTATTTTTATTTATTAGACAAAAGAAGGTCGTAAGTGTCATTAATTGGGCACTAAAAATACTTGGACGTACCTGGCGGCGATTTGAACAAAAAAGTATTTATTTTGCTTTTTAGGATCATTATTTCAATATTTGGATTGAACCGGGCCAACATAAACTAATATCCAATTATTCTCACGATGGATCTCCTGAATTTTTGGGCACATGGAAATGAGTGGATAGATTTTTTGTGTTTCTATTGCGTTCCCTTACTGCTCTGCATTCTTCTGATTTTTCAGCTAGATTTACTTCACTTTTGCAATATCACGATACCGAGCCTTGAGCACATGTTGACAAACTTGTCTGCTATATTATATTTGAAATGTTCTTTTGGTCTCCTTATATTTGGAAAAAGCACCGCAAAGGATGATGGAGGTAAAATTTTTGTTACTCAACAATACTCTCTCATTAAACTTCTTACCTTTCATCGACAATGTGAGGCACAATTATTACTCTTTGAAACCATTGTTACGGCGCCACCAATGCCTCTACAATTGCTCTATTCAGTTATGCAGGGTCCTCATTTTGCGTTGAATTATCATCAATACATGCATTAATTTGAGCCTAATCGTGAAGCTAAGCAATACGTTTAGGCGTGATTTCAATTTTTTTAAATTGAAATTCATTTCGAAGTTTTAATTTGCAAAAGGTAATCAAAAAATCTTCAACTAATTATTAACGCTAATTAACGTGGTGCTATTAACAAATATAGAATAAAGTAAAGTAACATTTTCCGCATCGATTATTTGTATGGAAGGTATTTTTTTAGCATAAGGAAATCGACCGAAGAAAGAGAAAGAAGTTCATTGTTGAGCGAATGTCAGGTGAAAAATTAATTCCTATTTTTGACACTGCTTTATAAAGATCCCACGTTCTAATAATTCTCTATACCTTTTAAAATGTTATCGATTCACGTCACTATACCATTAATGTTTCACCTGTGTAGCAAAAAAAAAATCTATAAATCTAAAAACTTATAAAACTTTTTAAAACACATCCCAGCGGTTGCATAAATGTTACATAAATTCGATTTATGATATCAACGGCAAAAAAAACCTCGCCCAACTGTCAAAAAACTTGATTAGTTTTTTTTTTTCAATTTTTAATTCTTAAAATATTTTAGGGAGATTCGTAAGTTCACTTCATAATTTAGTATTATTATTATTTCGTCCTATCTTTTAATTTGTAATTTGCTTAAGTATTTGCCCGGCTGTTTGTGTGAAAATATTATTCGATCCCCTTTGGCACTATATCGAGAAACGAGGAATTGTACTCACGGCGCGCTGGAGTTTTTGGAAATGGTTTTCTTGTGGTTACCGTGGTGACCGTTATATTTTTGGTTTATTATTCAATAATAAACCATTGTAATCGCCCAAGAAAAAAAATTTTATAACCCCCCCTCAAAATTTGATGTTTTACGTTTCAAGGCATGTAGAATCCGAATATCCAATAAAAAAAATTCTGTCTGTCCGCCGTACGCCGTACGCCGTACGCCGTACGCCGTCAACACTTTTCCGGCCAAACCATAATAGCTAAATTCTTGAAATGTTCACCAAAAATCAATCTCGGTCCTACGACGGCCCAATTTTCGAACCAACTTGCTAGCTCAATTTTAAGGGTGTTTTTGGGGGGTTTTGAGGGGGAGAAAATTCATATTTTCCAAGGTTTTTCAGAAAAATGTGTACGTGGTATCAAATTATATAGATTTTTGGACGCTGAATCGAATGAGACCATCGCCAGGTCGGTAGCTTTATTGGTTCTCGAGTTATCGCAGCTTTTGTGCCGAATTTGGGAGATTTTCAGAAATTTGACATGAGGGTATAACTCGAGAGTTCTTGGAGCTATAAAAATCGTTCTATACTCATTGGAATGGTCGTGAAACGCTCTCTCCAGCTGTACCGTTAGGCAAAAAATTTAGTTTTTAATTAGGAAATTAAGAAAAATAAAATTGAATAAAATTACAATAGTTGCTACGGAGTTTTCCCCTATAGTTACAATCTGTTTTTCGGTGGGATTGTTCCGAAATGTTCGAAATAATTACTATCACAAATGGATAGTCTTTCTAAATCAATATTGAAGCGAAGGAATAATAAACCACTGTACAATCATTTGCAGCGTTTATTAGTTTAGTTTTACACACACATTCAGCGCCAATCGTGACGGTTTATTATGTCGTGCGCTAAATGTAGTATGTGACTAGTCCATAAATAATATTTACTATTCTACCAATTTTATCTAGATGTCCGATTATTCAACTAACTGTGATCTTTTTTCCTCATAATGTGCTTCTCATGCCGCATGCGTCTGCAATTGTGGAAATATGTTTCCAATACTTGCAAACTTCGATTTGACTATAAATTTAGATTAATTCTCACGTTCGACTCTTTAATTACTTACCGATCCCAATCAATCGTTGTATTATCTAATAGTGAACTTAGTTCGATTCTTCATTGTTGAAAACTTTCAACAGCACAACTGCAAATTATCAATCACATTTTTTTTACAGTTGGCTTGAAATTTTAATTCTTATCGCATTTTGGTTTGTTATTCAATAATAACCCATTGTAATAGCTCACAAAAAAAGTCTAATCCTCCTCCCCAAAATTTATCGTTTCACGTTTCAAGGTACGTAGAATTGGAATATCGAATAAAAAATATGCTCGCCATCAACACTTTTCTGACGAAATTATTAAAGCCACCTAATTGAAATTTTCACCAAAATCAATCCTTGCCTCTCACAATGGCTCAATTCTTTACCCACATTGGTACCACAATTTTAAGGGTATTTCTGGGGGGAAAATCCATATTTTCGAAGGTTTCCCTGTTTCGAATTCCCCTTATAGTTACCAATCTGTTAGGTGGAAACGTTCATAAATGTTTGGAATAGTTCAACACAATCAACACTAATTCATAAATCGTAATTGAAGCAGTGGAAGCCCTGCACAATCATTGGTAGCGTTTTTCATTATATTTTTCTCCTTGATTCCTGGGTGATGTAGACTTGTAAAGTGCCAATTTTATTCTGGTAACATTTTGTTTAGTTCCATGCATAACAATTGGTCAAGTAGGCAATCTGATCAGTCGCTTGCCGATTTGAAACTTCGAGCACTATTGGGCTTTTTATATATTAGAAGCAAACTAGACGATCACAATGTATTGAGTTGATGACAAGAATAGGTAACAAAAGAGACTAGTCGGTAACAAATCGTACGGCGTCTAAACTATGATAGACGTTCTGTTGGATTTGAGCAATGTGTCATACGGTTCGATGTCTTCAGGCGGAGTGTTCATGGCGGAATAATCAACTGGAAACGTTGGCGATGGTTTGCGTTGCGACGCTCCGAAAACGAATTGCCCCGGACCGTTAGGGTAGCGTCCGAACAGGAAATTGGCGAAGCTCAACCGGTAACAGTCGTACGTCAATTTGAAATCCCCTCTCTGGAATAAAATTTTTAGAACTATAGTATTTTTACAGGGATAACGGATGAAGGTGGGAATACAATGAAAGATTAATATGAGGCTATATTGCTCCTATATCTAACAGACCAAAGACATCTCAGTAGTCAACGATCGTATTACATGGATTTTCCTACAGATACCACACATAAAGCTTCATAATTTTACGACCTTCAATACCCATATTTTTTCCCACAATAGGTAATTTTTTATTAAATTTTCTGAAACTCTTGTTTCAATTTCTTACACTTTAATAAGAGGGCATTACAAAAATGGAACACAATATGAACTTACAGCTGTCATAGCATCGTAGGCTTCTTTCACAAGGCTGTTGAGCTTTTGCGACGGGTACCCCATTACAGACGAATAGAAAGTGCTTAGTTCATCTTTTGTTATTCTTCCTGTGCCTAAAAATAGCAATAGGACACTCATGGTATGCTCGCTAGCAGACGAGAACGGTAAACTAGTCATTATAACATCAAACATTGTAATGGTGGATTTCACTTTTGAGTTCGTCGTTCTGATTATTTGTCAGAGTCGATTTTTTCGTTTTATTATTTTTGAGTGGATCAGGATTCAGGAAATCGAAACTCAAACTTTCTAAAAGGCGAAGAAGAGCTCCTGGTTGAGTTAGTGTCCGCAAGAAAAGATGTTTCAGAGAATAAAAATGCAAAGAATTATTGTAAAGTGATCCATTATTCATGATTTTAGAAGACTATCCACTTATAACAGTAACTAACTCGTGTGTACGTCCCCAGCTAACATGTTGGTTTGGACGAACTTCTTGACAAAAATGGTCTTCTTGATGGAAATGTCTAATATTTTTTTATTGTTTATTACTTAATTTGAAGTCAAATCGATCGCATGACGATACAGCTGCATAAATTCCATCTATTTGAAATCGATATTTATAGCTCTAATAAGTTTCAAATTATATCCACATCCCATTGATCCAAAAACCGACAAAAATTGGTACATAACTCACATATATCTCAGCAACATTGGAATATCGCAAGTTGTCTAAAGAATTGAGTTATTATTTAGCCGATAATGATTTTTGGTGATGTTTCAAGTATGTACGTATAGTTTCTTCAAAGATGTGTTGACGTCGGATGGACAGAATTTTTTATTAAATATTCGGATTTGACGCACCTTGAAACGTTAAAAAATGAAGTTTGAATGTTAACTGACGCCATGATGTGGAAGGATAAAGTGAATACCTTGAAGTGGAAGGATTTGAGTTGAGAATTCATGCACTAACAGTTCAAGCCACAATTCTTGGATTTAGAGCTCAACACGAGAATCGAGCAATGGTTAAAATCTTTGAGTTAGCTTCTTCCGTTATCCGAAGGTTAAGACTGACATAGAAAGAATCGGAGTGGTGAAACTCACTTTTTGCCTATACTTCAGATTACCGGTAACCCGAACCTTAATCCGAGGTGGTGAAATCCACCATATTAAGTAGATTTCATGATCTCACAACATTGTCAATGGCCTCACTTGAACAGTTGTTCAGCTCGTCAGCAATATTATTCTCTCCATTCATCTCTTACTTTTATTTTCTATTCAATTCTATTGATAATTTGAATAGTTCGAAATTGGGAAAGACACGAATAATAATATTAAGAATGGATTCAGAATACAAACAAAATTGTGAACATGAAGTGTAAAAGAAACAGTTGTAACTCCATTACTCAGCAAGAATAACATTTTTTCTACCTTAGATTTTACGGTTCTCACCTGATTTGTTAATCGCTGTGAAGAGGATTTTGGGAAAGTACTGAAGCCAAAGTGGCATTTCGTGGAAGTTCTTCTTTGTTCCCACAATGCCGCCCCAAATGTTCAACCATTCTTCAATGCTTAGGAATAAACGGTCAAGGTCTTTTCGCTGTTGAACCTCCACACCTGCGAGTTTTAAATTTCGTTTCAGAGGCAAGGGAATATAATTTTGGTCGGGTAAGATATATCAGGAAGGTCTCACCTTCTGCGCAGTTGCCATTATCAGGTTTCAAGGGGTAGATGAACGTTTCTACTAGACCTTGTTGCACTTGTTGTAGAACTAAGTATTCCCCTGAGTTGCTCGACCATTCCGTATAATGTTTCAGTCTCTGAAAAACATGGAGATTATGAATACTGTTTAGAAGTAACTGACTCATCGTAAATAATGCATTCACTGTCACACTATGTCTCATGTACTTGGATTCCTTTTTAATTTTTACTTCATAAAAATGCAATAAGTTGACACGATTTTTTTTCTTCTGTAATTTGAGTGGTGGTGTCCTCCTACGCGTTAAAATTAATTTCCTACCATAAGTGTTCTATAACTTTTTGTTGTTCCGCCAGAGATGCTATTTTTTAATTTTGAATATTATTCGTGTTTTCAACCTTACCTCACTTAATTTTCACGCAAATTCAAATCTGATTACGCTGTTACTTTAATGACTCACCGATGCCTAACGATTTTATAGGTGAAAATTGAGTCTGAAACGTAAATTATATCAAAATCTTAAAACTCTATTTTTTTTAACGTATTAAAGAAACTAGAAATGTGAGGGTAAGCTAAAACTGTACCGGTTAGCTTTCAAACTGTACCGCTTTTTCGGTTGATATCTTTCCTCGCCAGATTCATCATAAGGCGACCAATTTTCTTTTCGTTCGGATCGTCTTCCAGCCAACTGATCGATTCTTGATCGAAATATTCCTCAGTCGAGAGAATGCTCAAACTGCTGGTCGCCGATTTGGCCGCTAGTTTTGGGGGGCATTTCAACAGCAAACACTCAGCGCATGTTTCGTCATGTTCGATGGCCATTATTAATTTCCACAGATGCGGACAATTCTTCAGCATCTCGTTTTGCTCATGTAAACGCTGGTTAGCCCCCTAGGTTCATTTCGAAAATAATTACGGCGATTTTCCTTCGTATGACTATTAGAAGATGTAAATGTGCAGATAAGTCACTAGCAAGGAATCCATGGGGAAATACTGTCAGTAGATGACCTGTCTGATCAGCCTCACCTGCTGGCACGGCCTAGAATTGTAATATTCCTGAAGAGGCTGATAACGGCGAAAGCCCTCGGAATACCAATTAAAAATACGAAAAAAGGTAGCGTACACTTTTCTCTCCACATCTCAAATTTATTACAACTCTTAGCCGATTTATTTATTGCTGAGGGTAATTACAGATTTTTTCCCAACGACCATCCAATTTTTTTGTTATTCGTATTTTATTAGCTAGTTCGACCGACTTACTTCGGTGAATCCTTCAATGTCTTGCAACGATATTATGTCGTCGCGGTCCATGTCGAAAACGTGAGCGAAAAAATGCGTTAGCTTCTCCTTTTGAGTGTCGGTGAGTAAGGAGCTTTTTTCCTTGTCTTTGTCGGAATCACCGGGCTCGTCTTCAGACGGACATCTTTTCACCCATGTGGCTAAAAATTCAATTAAAAACCATTAATTATTTTCAGTTAGATGTGCTAGAGGCGTTTGCGACGAAGTGATTTAATTTTTAAAAAACAAAAGCATTACAAAGAGGTATGATTGGGCTCGTTTATTAAACACAGATTAGTCTTGCCAGTTTGAGGCAAAAATTATCCGAGGTGACCCAGAGGATTCAAAGATTTGAATGATTACCTCCAGAATAATACAGTACACCGCAAAAAAATGGACTTCAGTGGGCTGTTCTATCTGTGCATCTAGTTGCTCAAGTGTTGGCTCATTATCCAGAGCGTGAGTCTGTGAACTATACGTATTTACATTCAGGAACGTTAATTTACACAATTACTTATGAACATTTTGAAAGTGATCACATCACAATAATGCTGATAATTTACTCGGTGAAGGTGAGATGTTTTCCTAGTTTTTATTCGTTTTTCCATTTGCTTTTATTTTGTTTTTCCTAGTTTTCACATTCAATGCGTGTTATACGCTCGTTTGACCGTCCCTCACTGGTGATCGACTCTGTTTTTATCTAAAGGGGGCTGAAAGGTCTTTGAAGTGTACTTATCCTTAGTTTTAATTTTCACAATCATTTTTTAGGAGATAATGGAACTCAACATTAACCGATATTTAATACAGGTAGGCAGGAATTTTTCCGATTAGCAATCCGCAGTGAATGTGTAAAAAAAACCATGATGGATAAATATATTGTTTAGTTTTTTATTGAAAATTTAAACGGATAAAATTAGTAGCTAACGAGCTATAGTCGACCTTTTGAGCAATTAGCGGGAAAATTGACTGTATACAATAATTTAGTTGTTTTAGTAATTTTAACAAAAAAAGTACTAATACAAATAATGCCAATTGTAATATTTCTAATAATTGAAAATCTAGAGTATCAATTTTATTAAACTCGAGCTTTGCGATTAAAGTGTTGTGTGCTTTATCAATTTGAGAATTGTTTGAGCTACTGTGTTGCAACGAACTGGTCTATATTTCGAACAGACAGGTCAGGACACGTCACAACACGTACCGACACCAGGGACAGACGTGTCGCTTTCTTCCAGACTGTCAACTCCTGAAAATTGATAACTATGTAACAGAAAATAATGGTTAACAGCTTTCCTATCCGCTTATTAAAATTGAGTTTTTTTTCCGGTAACTGTAAGATTTTTGAAACTGATGCTTTCAGAGGCGCTGGTTGTGGCAAACTGCCTCAATTGTCTCTGGAATCTTCTTAAATCAACTTATATGAAAAAATAATTGTTTCTCCCCCTCGAAACCCTCTGAATTTACCCTTAAAATAGCGAGTCGGTTAAAGAATTCAGTCATTATCAGACCAAGATGGATTTTTGGTGAAAATGTCAAGAACTTAGCTTCGTCAGAAAGGTGTTGACCGCGGACGGACAGAATTTTTTTATTGGGTATTCGGATTCTACATGCTTCGAAACGTAAAACATCAAATTTTGAAAGGATTGGAAAAAATTATTGGGAAATTACAATGGTTTACTATGAATAATAAACCAGTAGATCATGAATTTGAATACCTACATTTTCTTTAAATCAAATTTGGAACCTACACTGTTGCAGTAGTGGTAAAATGATGAGCCATCGTGGTATCCACCGGTGTTCCACCAATAATATCCCCATCCCTTCGGATGTGAGTAAATTTTGGTCCGATCGTTGGGGATAGTCAAAAATTGGCGCACGGTTCCTCGACATTGTCAGACGCTATTGTACGACTGGTGCATTCTATAAGAACTGGCGACCCTGAAGCTAACTGACGTTGTCGTGAATGCTTGGGAAAAATTTCCGCATAAATGAGCACCTCCCAACAATTAAGTCGCATCCGTTGCAGGTAATACGTGTCATTTTAATCTCACCAACAACGCAAGGATTGTTGAAGGTCGTTGAAAGAAAAATTAGGAATTCGATAGTGAATTAACTTCAACGCGGTTCCATTAAGGTTAGCAGAATATTGATTCGCTCTAACTAGAAAGATTTCAAATTTGATTCCTAATGCTAATTAATTACTAGATAAAAGAAAATGATACCAGTGTAATTTGGACTCTGAATTTTAAAAAAGATTATTCTGTCAAACGAGTTAGGTAAAATAAAACATCTCACTAAAATGTTCGATATTCATCTAGCAGCGACCGCATTTGAATACAACAGTCACGCTAATATACTACACATAGATTAATCTACCTGCAGCTACTGCGAGTATTTCTACAATAATCGAGCATGATCAAATTACGAAGGGAGAATTTATCATGGTGCAAAACGGTGGGCGAAAATATCGTGTCAGAGAAATTAATCTACCGCAGAAACTTAGGGAACAGCTCATGCATTTCAGAACCCGAATTTGAAAACTTCTTGATTGTAACCCATAGTTTGACAATTGCCATCTGCAATTTTAGTCATGGTAAAGATTCAATATCAAAATTTTCAGCTCACCCCAAACGTGAACGCTCCACCCATGGTCTCCTTGGGCCGTGTTTGCTTTTAGCTCCTGAAGAGGCGGCCTTTCAACTTCATGGTCCGGAAGAGTGCGCCATCGTTTGAGCAAATCCTTCGTCTTGTCCTTGGTCATGCCGCAAGCCATTTTCCACGTTGAAATTGCCTTCTTTTGAGTTTTAGGTGAATCTTCCTCTCCTAATGAGGATAAAAGAAAATCTTCTTAGTCAACAGATTCCTAATAAAGAAGGAACAGAGTGCACACATTGCGATTCTCTTGGAATCAGGTTTTCAGAAGTTTATTCTTGTATCGAGACTCCGAGTCGAAATTAGTGGCTCATTCTCCAAGCTTCTGAAATCTGGTTGAGCGCTTTCGTCAATTCTGGCCTTGTAAACCATGAAGTTTCTTAGCCGAAAGGACAAAAGTGCACAGCTAACGATTAATAAAAGTTCGGAGATTCAGTCGCTCAACTCGTCTCCCCTTCAGCGCATCGATGTATAGTTATATTAAGATATTTTAATTTTTTATCAAACATTCCAGTAAAATATTGCCACCTTGGGAGGACTGGTGTTCGAGAGCTTGGCCTATTTGCGACAAGCGTTTGGCCGACGATTCGTTGCTGACTGTTGTAGCTGGCGGGTCCGAGAACAAAACCTGTCCAAAATGATTTCAGTTATAATGTACTGTGACTAGATTCCAGATTATAGCGTAATTCAAATGGGTCCTGACGAAAGGATTGAAACCTTCTTGGTCGCCGCTGGCGACGGCTGCTGCTGCTGGGATTGTGATGAGAGGGAATGGTCGCCTGCGCTGCTGCAGCTCGTCCGGCTCACCCGCCGCTCTCCGCCAGCTAAAGCTTCCGTTGAATCCGCGCTCGCTCCGCTCCTCCGTCGGTCTCCACTCCCGGCGGATCCCCTGCAAACGCATTCATTTACTGCTATTTATAAATAGGTACTGCATGCTGATTAGGGCTGGTTCCTGTGATCTTGTAGGCAAATAAAAGCCTTGAGAGGTTCCCCAGCTTTATTATTAGCCCAATTGTTTTTCCTTGGTATTATTGAGCTAAACAATCAAGTCGCGAACTAAATATGCTGTAAAAATAGTATTTTTGTTGAACCAAAATATGACGCTTTGTATTATCGTCCATGTGCCTTCTTCAAGATCATACACACTACTTTCAGCTTGTGTCACATCCTTTCCTCCACTCCAGCGTGTCAAAGTTCACTTACAAGATCCTCAAGTACAGGTGTTGCGCTTCGGTTAAAAAGCAGCGGAATATCTTGGCAGCAAGAGGTCCAAATGTGAGAGCTTTTGAAAACCAAATGCAAAATGACTATGGAAAAAAGGCCGTAGACTGCAAAGAAGAGAAGCACGTAGAAAAACGTGCAATACGTGCTAGTCATTGAAGTGTTTTTGTACTACTAAATGTGATTGTATGTGTGTAGAAAATTGGTGTTATTCGAGGGTGTTTTTTTCGCTATAGTTTTGACAACATAGTTTCCAATGGTTGGCTGGAGTAACACCTTTAGCTATCGGAGAAAAATATAATTCCCAATTTGTACGAATCTAGATGGAATCAAGAATATGTTTAGTGTAGAGATACTTCTTGACGAACGAGTATAATCGAAAAAAAAATTGTATTTTGATTTCGCAGCACTAGTTTTGCCACGTGCGATACAAATTGTTTGATATGAGGCACGAAAGGCTAATGGGGTATCACGAGTGGGTCAATCAATAAAAACCTTCGGCTTGAAGGGGGTTTAGTAATAATGGAAGCGTATCTAGTTGCTGTTCAGTATCAAAGACACGCGTAGGCCTAGACCAATGATAGGAAGGAAAATTGATAATTTTGCTCAAAATGTTCCCAGACTTTTTCCAACCCAGAGAACCAATTTCAAGGTGATGATTTACACAGGCGAACTTAGCGAATGCAAGCTAAAGAATCCACTCGGTAGATACTTGAATTAGCAAAGACTGCAGAAAAATCATAGAAATTCCTCGACGAATAGGAACTGGCATTAAATTAGCATATCTACGGATGAAATTATTGAAAATCAACAGTGTGTATTCAAATCAATTTATTCTCTTACAACGAAGTTATAGTTATCTCTAGATAAGGAATTTATTTCTTAAACAATCGCAGGGATTACTAGCTGCAATTAAAAGCCATTCATCAATAGATTTATTCAAAAAAGCAGACTAATCTAAATTAGTGGTGAAAATTCTATAGAAAAGTTTTCTTCTATCAACCACTATAACAGTGGTAATAAACTTCAATTTTCCATCGACAAGAGGGTCATCTTTTTCTTTTCAGATAGCGCCCGTTCCAAAATCCCTTCAGCTGCCGTGGGTTGACGAAAACCCTTTTATGGGCGCGAGATTTCGCGCGATTGCTTGCCGATGATACATCAATGCGCGCAATAGATTTTTCGCTCGTTTCATCGACGCCATCTTCAAAAGGAACTCCGTAGGGATAGCGGCGCTTCCAAATTCTTTCTCGTTTCACTCGAATCGCCTCTTCTTGCTCAACTCTGGTCTTAAGCTCGTCAGTAGCTAGCGCCAATTGTTTTTCACTAGTTTTTAGGTCTGTCTGCAGAACAAACTTCGTCAACATCGGGCAGAAAAATCTCTTTCTGCTCCGCTTTTTCATCCGCTTAACCAATATTTTCGACCCTACACCAGCCCCTATTTCCGAGTCGGCGACAATATCAAGACTTCTCTCTTTGGAAATAGATTTTTGAATATAGTTATATCCGAACGGAAAGCCGAAGACAATTATCGATGCAACAATGCTGGCGCAGCTCCATAAAAATGTTTTCAGCACCGGGCCCATTTCGAAATCATTATCTTCATCTAGTTTTTTCAAAAACGCTTGCCACACGTCTTCTTTTGCCAATGTGAACGCCATGTGTTCGATGTTGGCGAATAAGTCGTGCAAAGAGTCGAGCCCATGAGCTCTGTATAGTTCGAGAAATCTGTCGGACATGATAGCCACCTTGAAAATATCAAATAGGAAAAATCTAGCGATTCATGAACCAAATCTGTATGTTTATATTATTTCGTATGCACGTAGCTCTAAGGTATTCAAATGAGGTACTTGCCTTTTCCTTAATTTCGTTTTCATCTCCGATATTTCGATACCGTCTCAAATACAAGGTGCTTTTATCTTCCAACTCGGCCATTGAAATGTATCGAACTTTGTCGCCGGATTTTTCTTCGTTCAGTCGTATTGATACAACGCGAGTTACAACTTCAAGAAGGCAAACAAATTGAGCCAACTTTGACCAATTGAACTTCATTCCTTCAGGAATTGTCACAAAGCGTGAACGCAAACTAAATGCATTAGTTTACGCAAACCCATCTCAACGAGTATCTACGAAATATATTTTTTGGCATGGTTTTTTTTTTTTTTAATTGACAGTAGGATTCCAGGTCTTTTATATTAATTGAATATTAGGTACCCAAATAATATTTGAAAAATTCTATGTAAATTATCTGTTGGGTGTGTCAATCACGTGGTGTTAAGAATAGCCATAAAATTTCAAGTGTAAATGAAATTAATTATAAGTGATTTAGTTATCGTCAAAATGCGTAAGATTTCTTTTGGCCAGAAAATCTTTTACAGAGAATTTTATAAGGCTCCCAAAAACCTATAGAAGCATTACTAAACGACACGTATGGTAGGATCATAATCGGATTATAACATGTGAAATGCCGAGAGGAATGATTTTTTTTTAAATGATTCGCTCCTCAGGGCCTTATTTTACCCTTTTGTTCCAACTGAGACATTTCCTCCAGCCAAACCTGCCTACTATACTTATCAAAATCAATAATTCGCCCCTCTTCATCCAAATATTAAAATTGCATACACAGTCAAAAACGACAAAAAAAAATCACCTTTTCGCTTGGAGTGATTTGGAATCGGGCTCTTTTTTCGACATCTCATCAGCTCAAATTGGAACGTCCCTGCAATAAAAATGTATGGCAGTTTTCGGAAATTCATTAACTACAAGTAACTTTAAAAAGTTGACAATCAGACGGAAAAACATTAACATCCAAAACCAAACTCGGAGCGTTAATAAATGAGAGTGCAGAAAAATTAATTCCGGGGAAGAATTTCCCATGGATTTATATTGCTGTAACAAATATGTAAATAAAATCAACAGGAACGCTTTCATAAAACGGAGTGGAAATGAAATAATGAAAAACAATGAAATAAAAGTGGAGCGCATTTGTAAATATTTTTCCTTTCACTTGATTAGATTGTTTTTTTTTTTTTTTTTTTTTTTTTTGTTTTTTTTCCACTTTTTTTGTTTCCACTATGTCCTTCGTAATTAATTTTCCCATTTAGCACAAAAAAAAGGAAGAACAAATCCGAAGTTGCAATGAGTTCGAATTAACGACAGGAGAGTTCAATCCATTTGCTCACCTGAAAATGAAGGGCTGAACTGTTCAAAAGGTCGCCCCTCCGTACCATGCTAAAGGGCTGATATTGTTGTATTAGTCGTGTTTCAGAAGCATCAATACTAGTAGTAGTGTTTTGTTGTGACCTGTCGTTCCGTTGCTTGGCTGGATACAGCAAGGGTGGCCTGCTTTTCAGACATGCGCATACCAATTCCCAACACAATTTGTGAGCTGTTGATACTGCCCTAGTTTTACTTGACGCATCACCAAAGCGTAGTAAATTAGAAAGAAATTTCAGAGCTAGAAATTTCTGTAATTGCATATTTTTATTTTTATGTTGACGTACCTAGTTGATGGAAGTAATGTGATCGACTGAAAAGTCGAATTCAGAGTATAGGTCCTATTGGAATAAATGTTCACAGTTCTAGACTCAGAACTGAACTGTGTGGGTAAGAAAACACTTTCTGAACAAGTTTCCATGCGTCTGTGGTCTAAAAATGACATAAATCGTTATATCTCCGAAAAAAAATTAATGAAACTCAATGAAATTTTCAGAGAATGTTTTCCAAGTAAATGTGCAAAATCAGCCATTTACAGATTCTGGATAACACACAGTATAGAGCCAGACCAAGATTGATTTATGGGGAACATTGAAAAATTGAGCTTTTAGGTAGTTTCGTTTGAAAAATTTCGACGGCGGACGGACAGAATTTTTTTTATTGGATATTCGGATTCTACATGCATTGAAACGTAATACATTAAATTTTGAGCGAGAAGTTGGAAATTCAACCGATGGCAGCACAAAAGTTAACGCTCGAGGTCCATCGCAATCAGGATCCATCATAATCAGGTATACTCTCCAAACTTCCTTTAATATTTATTTTATTTTAAAAAATTCAAATTTTTAAAATTAATTTGGCTTTGTGGAAATTGTAGAATACCTAATTAACTTACCTCCGACTGAGATCCTTCGTGAAAAGCTTCAGACGTTTCTACAAATCTGCCTTGCATTAGAAAAAGAACTCGCATCTTTACAATCCTTTCCACCCGACACCGTTGAACAAATTTTAGTTGAATTCTGGAGCCAGTTTTGAATTTGAAGTGCAATTACGTACGGCAACAGAAACGTTGCTCATAGACCAAGGAGCTATCACTACAAACTGTGCATTGAAGGTATCAAAGGTCAATTATGGAAAATGAAACCTGAAATTACCTTCGATCGTTACCAAAAAGAAGCATTGAAAATTCGGAAAATATTTTGACTGCCTTTTTCGATTTATTATTATTTCGGTTTATTGTAAACCATTGTAATTTATTGCTGAAGAAAAAATTTTTTCTAACCCCCTTCAAAATGTACGTTTCAAGACATTTAGAATCCAAATATGCAAAAAAATCCGTCCGGTCACCGTCAACACTGCTGAGAAATTTCTAGAAATCTGTAATAGCTAAATTCATGACATTTTCTCAAAAAATTGATCTTGATTTGACAATGGCTCAATTCTTTAGCCAAAATAGCACCTCAATTTTGAGAGTTTCATGGGGATTCACTTTTTCCCTGGTTCTTAGAAACATTTGAAACGATTTTTCGACGCTGAATTGAATGGGGCCATATTGGAGTCTATAGCTTTAATGGTTCTCGAGTTTTGATGTGAAATTTACAAGATTTTGCGATATTTGGCAAGTTTTATTGTTCTAGATTCGTTGGAAAGCTCGTCGAACACTCTTCAGCTGTATCGTTTGGCAATTAATTTTACTTTAAATGAAGTACATAGTTGGGAAAAATGAAAATATTTTTAGTTACAATAGTTGCCAGACATGTTTGTTGGTGGAAACGTTGACAAGTTTGGGTTACGCACCTAACAAGTATAATAAAATTACGGTCTTAACAAATCATGATGGAAGCAGAGGGACAATAAACACTGTACAATCATTTGCATGGTTCTCCCAAGATAATCGCGACTATGAAAAAACGTTTGTCATCCGTTTCTTAATGCTTTTACATAAAAAAAATATGGATTTTAGTTCCCCGATTTGTAATTTTGAAAGTTACTGTACCAAGCACTTACCTTCATGAAAGTACTTTCTTCCGAGTCAAAATGTCGACACGAGCTTAGAAACAAAAAAATCTCACTGTCCTTTTGAACTGTGCATAATCCAGCTCTATCGTGTTACCCAAAACAATAACCCATGTCCATTCAAAGGAAAATCCGTCTCCATTCTTTCCATTCAATTTTCTCTTACACAACTATTTTGCGAAATCTTTTCAATTTTGAAAGGGCCCGGTGAATAAAAGGGTACACCTTTTAAAATAACATACCTTTAATAAAGCGTCTCGCGCGAGACAACTGAAACTCTTAAATGAATACAAATCACGGGAGAGCACTAAAATACGTGAAACTTACGACTTAACCCAACTAAAAAAAAGGAGAAAAACTGACCAGTTTACATATGAATATCTCTAAACCTAGTATAATTGAAAGCATTAACCATTTCAAGTTGGAAGAAAATAATATAGACACTACGAGGCTATTTGATCATCAGACAAATCAAGAACTGGGGTGTTCTGTTAGTAAGGTACAATTTACATTATAATAACACTCAAACCAAAAAGAATAATCACAATATTATCCTAATTCTAATGTGTTCTTAATCGGTTACATTCACGAGTAGTATTTTGTTACATTTGTCTGCCATTACGAGGTGAGAAGGGTTTTCAAGTGATTCAAATCAACTTGAGAAGAGAGACAAAATGGAATGATAGTAAAAAATGGTGCAATAACTTTTTTTTAGTTTTTTTTTAAATTTTATTTTCAAGTTATAATGCAAAGCAACGAAACCAATGATTAAAATTGGGTAAAAATTACCAAACCACAATAAGATTGAAGTGAAGGAGGGTGCACATTACGCATGTTTAATTATGGAGAAGTAGAGATGATAGCCCGATAGACGGATTACTCGACGGTGTATCTCATGTATAAATTGATCGTGTCTGTCGAGTTGGGGATGAGTACATGACCTGGTGGCAGAACTGAGAAGCCGAGGTACATGAACGTTCTCACCAACTGAGCTGAAATTCAAAGGTGAACTATTAAGAACATGTATTGATAATTGCATTACACACATAAATGCAAAAAGTTGGGCCAATGAATCTAGTGACAGCTCAAAAAAAATTATTTTCCACCCGAGCATCTTTCAACCATTTCCATGCTCAGGTTTAATGGAACCCTAATCACTAATTACTACTTGGAGGCCGCTAGAATGGACCAGTTCGAGCTGAGCCCATTTTTCCTCATATGAATAGAAAATTGGTTTGAGATTGGAGCTTGGCATGAGTGAAGTTAGAGCGTGTAGGCTCTGTTCAATCCAATCATCTTGGGCAAGCACATTCATACCTCATCCCAATCGTGTTATCAATGTTTGATGTTTCACACATTGAAAATCGATGGTAACAACAAAAAACATTGACGTTTTACAAACATTTATAAACTCTTTAACAAAAAATTAATTTATTCATTCATAGTATGTAATCTTTTATAATTTAATATAATCTTTTATTTTATAAATATAATATAAATGTCGATATTTTATGTATTGACATACTGCTGAAGCCGTGAGTCTTTATAGATTTAGTCCTTCTGTTTTTAAATCATAATTTGTCTACTAACCGATGAACCGATACGGAATACTTACGTCTATCTGGACGGTCTTTCTTCAGGCACACTATGATGTCAGAGCAGTGGAGAACCTCCTCTGCATATTCCAGCAAAGTGATGAACCTGAAAATGCATAAAAATATAATTGGTTGAATTTGAACAGCGAGCAATAGCGTAGAAGATACGTTAGGATACATTAGGTATTCTTCACATCAACACTCCAGTGTGTTGGTTCACAAAAGAACTCTGTCCTTTTCTACTGGCAAATTTGAACGAACTTCTTTGTGTAATTCAACAAACCAAATCAATATACGAGCTTCTTGATAAACACTTACGCCTCTTTGGAACCGTCCGGCAGCAAAGTTGAAGGAACCTGGATGTATAGTCTTGAGCCGATGAGAACCGTCTCCCAAACGGCTTCTGTTTTTGATGTGAGATGCAATTCAAATGTAATCCTCTTGGGGCCTCCTCCGTAGGCCTCATCCTCCTCCCGCAATTCAACCTCTTCCTGCAAACAAAATACTTCACTAATGTTTCTTCCATCACGGGTGAGTGGTGGTAGGGGTTAAATTTTCATAGAGTAACATTATACTAATATTCAATGGGTGCATAAATTACTTGTGGTTTAGTAAGTGGCGCCCATGAGCTTTGAGGGACATCAGGAGCACCACAGAGGCCCAGAGCCGAGCTGGACCTTGTAGTGAGCTCCGCGCTCCTCCTCCTCTACGATTCCGGCCCTGCAATCAATTAATTTACAATGAAAATTGTGCCAAGACGGAGAGATACACTATAGCCGTCAAAAGGGTTGTAGAGTAATAGATTTGAATTAAAAAATAAAAAAGATTTTTAACAGCAAAAATAATTACATATTAATTATATTTTTTACAAAAATAATCTTTCAACTTGGGGAATTAAAATTAATGAAATGTTGTTCAATTTATTTAGGGTCACCATTACACACAATACTGTTCATAATTTCGCAATAATACACCTCTTCAATATAAATCAAATGATAATACCGTCAGATTAATATTTGAAAACATGCTCGACTCTTGGAAAATCTTCTATGACGTAAACATTTTGCGTCTCAGGCGAGTGCATTGAAACGATCGCGTTATCTAGGGATGAATGTGGCGGTATCTTCTGGCGATAACAATTTCGAACGACCCGAGAATACAATTCGCTTTTATCAACATTTTAATCAAATAGTGACAGACTAAGAACAGTTCTGTCCTGTCAATGCAGAAACTGGCTATTTAATGTCAAACTTCCACAGTAGAAAACGATAATATTATACTCATCATAATCAGAAATCATAATTAGAATTTTTGAAGAATTGTTGAAGTGAAGTAGGTAACAATGGTTGTGATCGACTTCATTTTTGTTTAAAATTGCGTTTGCGTTTCTGCTCAAGAAAAACAACAATATTGAATAGAATCCCGCAAAATTCTGATTTTTACTCGAAAAAAACAGCAATTTCTATTCATTTTTAATCTTGGGACATCATGAATTTTCGTTATGGAAAAAATGTTCTGTTGATTCATGGGAATATTTTTGACAGGTTCTATTCCCCCCCGTTCTATATAATGTAGAACTTATTTTAATTAATTTTGAACAGAAACTATCTTCGTTAATATAAACATAAATAGGAAAATTCTCAAAAAAAGTTTGAAGAGTTCAGGCGGGGGTGACAAGACGCCTCGACGCGCTTAGAAGCGCCCCAGACGCCCAAGAGCGCCGAAAGAGGAAAAAATTTCTTGGATTCAAAAATTGGATTGATAGGTACCAGTTCCAATGCACGCATTTTACCCACCGACGATATTTTATTGCATATTTTTCTGTACCCTCGTTCAAATTGGTTTGGAAGGAGATAATTCGATTTAATCTCTAACCTGTACGAAGGACTGTTCGACGGAGTCGTACGAGCGCTCCTTGAATTTTTCGGGATGTCGATACATTTCGAAGGCATCTTCCGATTGACAATAATTGTCATCAGCCCCGCAACACCAACATTCGACTGAACGGAGCAATTGAAAAAATACAAGGCAGAGACCCCTTCCCGTCACTCCCCCGGCAAAATCACACCACCTCACACAGGAAGCAAACTATCCCCCCCCATCATTTTAACTGGGAGCACGCTCTTCCTACGCAGTCGGAAACGGCAGCACCGACGACTGTTTTATTTATAGATCGAGACTGAAACCGAGAGAGAGACGGAGTGAAAATAAAAATACGAAAGAGAATGTGTCGACGTCAGCAGTAAAACATGACAGGTTCAGCCGTTCTTGGAGGAGTCGTGAGAATAAAACGGTCAAGTCCTGACCTAGCAAGATTCCATGTCGAGCCTCCGAGATGTAAAAAAAAGCTTTTGAATTAATTGCGTCGTTCGAATCAATTGAGATAGGCAGGCAACGATGAATCGTAGTAATCTTGAGCCTACGCAGATAGTAAAGTACTAATATGAGAACTCTGATATAGTGGAACAGAATGTGATGAAACAGATATTGATGATGGCATCATCAGCTACACTATTGACACACGGAATGGCCATAAACATCCTCAGAAGCGTCTTATCATCGAAAGCTTTTGGCTAGGAAAAAAACGTTTGGTCAAACGGACTAGTAATATTTTCAGATTACATATTCAAATTAAGCTCAATTAAAAATATTTGTGAGGTATAGTACTGGAACAGAAATCATCAATGATTAGTGACGAGGATTCGGTCGAGAATTCATACTGAGCGGTAAAAGGTTGCACAGATGACCTCTGCAGACATCATGGACATCCATACTTCGACTAGGTTAGGCGTGACCAAGAAGATCCCATTAATAATAAATCTGTGCCCCTCGATAATTAATGGAATAATATTCTGAAAATTTTGTAAAGTATAATATGCAGTGTTATCGAAGTAAATTGAGTCACAGTTTGGACCCAAGGTCCACTCCACTGCAGTGGCCATTGTTACCCACGTGGTACGTTGTGCCTAGGAGCTTTTGAACACATAATTTGTAGAGCTGACCGAGGAAGTTGTGTCGTATTCTATTGTATTTCATCCGCTTATTTTAGACAAAGCTATGGACGATTTGACAGTTGAAATGAAGCGTCATCGTAAGCACTTTAATGTACCTTTTTGATTTAACAATTAGCTTTTGAAGAAATACAAGATAAGTAATGCAGACGCATGCCGGATATTGGCCGAGGGATGTGGGATAGTAGAAGATCTACCATATTTTAATTGGCTGAACTAGATCAGAAAGTATGGTACGGAAGAATCGTCGTTGTTTTATTATTGAAGGGGAAGATAGGCTAGCGCTAACATAAGTTGCTTCTAGATGCAATTATTGTTTTTTAAAGTGGGATTTTTTTCTTCCATATGAATATTATAAGCAAGTTCCTCAGTCAAATTCTGATTTATGCGTTAGACGGGGACTTGATCATTTTTTGTTCCATTTTTTATTACTTTTGGTGATAATGGAGTGTTTAAAATTTTTGTCTACAAATTTTACTTTGATTTAGGCGTGTTATTCGGTTGACTTCTAATCTACATGCCAAATTGGAGCTTGCACAAATTGTCAGCGATTTTCGATTATAGTTGAAGAAGATAATTGGCCTATATGGTTACCACATGAACAACTGGCAGCCTTCTGATGCAGTCGTGACCCGAAGTGTTACAAGACCCTTCAACCGTGGTCATTTCACATAGTATTCAGTGGCCCTGAAAAGGGCCATAGAAAAATTGTTGAGGGTGATTGATCCACAGCTCGTAACCTGATATGTTTGATAAAGGTAATCTAACCCGTTGCCATTTTTAGACGTATAATCAACGAATATTTTCCTATGTTTTCAACAACGCTCAAAATACAAACTACGAGTTTCGACATGAAGGCTACAGACGAAAAATATATAATCGCCTCTTACACGAATATAATCTCGAGCCACGTAAAACAAGGAGCAGTTGATTCGAGAATCTCCCGTGCGTACATAATTCCTTATACTCTGTTTACGAAGCAGGAGCCAAAATGCTTTTGTCGCTTATTTTCAGGTGTTGGCAGACGAATCCGACTGTTGAAGGGACGAAATAATTCGAACTCAAACCTTATTCCGTGCTCTGCACGTTTAAAACTGCAATACTAATACAAGACGAAGAAAAGCTTGTTTCAAATTATCCACCGAAACTGACATTTTCATATCTCAATTCCAAGGTCGACCGAATGGAACGAGAAATACGGCAGACTCAATGCCATCATAACGAAAACATGATGAGGGGTTATTTATACTATGAGCAACCTAGGGACGAGATGGGTTCATTTTGCCAAATCTAGTTTTCCTGACAGATCAATCATTCGATTTTACTCGCGATGTCACGCGATTCTTGACTATTGTCAATACTAAGCTACTAGCGTGCATAGGCAAACACAGGGGAACATCGGAATATGGAAAAATTAAATCAGTCGGTTAAACGAAATAGAATGTGAAACAAATCGAGAGTTGAGGTAAAAATAATATAAATAATTTAAAAAAATAAATTAAACAAAAGAAGTACCTAACCGAAGCAAAACTAAAACGGAGAGAAAGAGGAAAAAATGAAAAAGTATACTTAAGCCAACTGACGGAAAAATGAAATAATGAGAGATAGTGAAAACAAAATTGACATAACATAAAAACGTAACAGATAAATAAAAACAAAACAAGAAAATTAAGGAATGAAACGAAGACAGAATAAAATTAAGAAAAATAAATAAAAATTGTATAGAAAGTGCATCATAAAGAAGAAATTAAAACGAGGAGAAAACGAAGATCAGCTGAGTGTGATAATGTTAGCTAACGCAGAAACGACCGATATGAATTAATTAACCCTTCCGACGGAACTATTTTTAATCAACTAGGTAAGAATCTAATTTGGCGAAACCGTTGATCATTCGTTTCACCGAGGAATCCAAATCAGGTTACATCTCTCAAGGTCCTCTGACGTCATTAGTCTCGCTATTGACGGTCGTTATCATACATCGCAGATGACCTAGTTGAGGATTGGGAGGCGAAATATCGAATAGACATGGTGAATTTCAGGGTAGAACAGCTACAATTAGAAAAGTTGAATAGAGGATATCAGTTATAGGATCGTAGCCTCTACAATGAATATGGTAGAACAATATGAATTCATTGTCATTTACGCGGAAATTAATCGAATTTTCGTACATCTTTTTTCGTCTTCTTAATTTTCAATGATTTATTTATTCTTGTTAAAAAGGTACCACGTCTCCTTATCTCGGGTAAAATCAACTGTGACGAGAGAACTGTTGTTTAATAAGTTATACTTTTAATCGCTTTTCAAGGTTTTTTTTTGCACTTTTTGATTCTTCTACTTATTTTACGCCCAATTTTTAAACACGGAACACGGATAGAGAAAATTAAAAGTACGAAAGGGGCAGTGAAAACTATTATTATTCGGCAACAACTGCGCACACGGTGGAAAATTTGGCACGAGACAATCGTTGAGATAGAAAGTATAGACTTGTGCCAAATCGTATATTCAACCCTTTCGAGCATGAAAATGATATAAAGATTTAAGTGCGATTCGCGGTCGCAACGGCGGTACATTTTTATACAGCGGAAAAATTTTATTGAAAACAATTCTAAACGAGAGCAATAATGTTAAAAATGGAAAATAAACTAAGCGAGAAAATGAATTGTTACCACACATAATTGATTGTTACGATGTGAACATACAACTACAGATATGAAATTATACCAATAAAGTAAAGAATTATAATCAATAAATAATGCAATGAGGTGAAAATATGTTAATAGTGAAATTATCATATATGAAAAATGGATAAATTAGCCCGAAATAACGCTGATGGGAAAAATTATTTCAAGGTCGATTAACGATTTACTGTTGATCTAAATTTATGGTAAAAATAATGCTGATGGTAAAACAGTCAAACCTCTGGTAGCAAGGCTTGCAAAAAATAATTTAATTGAGCAGTGCTACAATGGCGTATGTAAATAGGTATGTGTTGATAATTTATCATAATGAGGTAAGACAAAAAAAAACCTAGATAAAAAAAACCAAGGCCGTTCCCCGAAAAATTCACTTTCTACTAGGTGACCTTTCTTTGGCAAAAAGTTATAAATTAAATAAACGCATCAGAAAATCAATAAGTAAATGCGGCTTTGAAAGTTTTCTTTTCATTAGAGTATACTACGTATACGACTTTAATTTATATTTATGACTGGCTTGGCATCACGAAACAAATAACGCTCTTGAGTCGAGGTACAGAGCACGAGTCTATTTTCTGACGATAAGATTCGGTCCACACAGATAACTTTATCTCCGCACGTTTTTCAACAGGAGATTCGAAACAGCTCACGGAATTGAGAAATAATAACTCGAGTAAAGGGAAAATTCCTTTCGTAACGAAGAAGAGTGAGATTTCTGAGGAGCAAAATATTGGAGGAGAACACTGACGAAGAATATTATGTAATATTTGGAGGTAGAAATTTTGAAAGCAAATTAACGTCAACGATTAAAATTAAAGAACATATTTTAACAGTTAAAAACGTCGCTACCGCACTCACGAAACTAATAGTAAAAATATTATTTTCCAATTCGAGGATGAAAATAATTGAAGAAAACTTTTTGTGGGGCGAAGAGATTAATTGCAAATTAATTACGAATAAATTAGGTGGAATTGAACAGGCGTCCGATTTAAAGCCCTTCTCAATTGAGCCGAGGGTGATTGACACGACAATCATCAAGCAAAATCACCTAGCCTAGGACATTTGAACCAGTCATTGAAATTTTAATTAGAATGAATTACAGGAAGATTAATTTTTCGCTCAATACAGAGATTTTATGGCATCTAAAATTGACTGGCTCAACTAATGATTCATTAGAACCTGTGAAAAATGTAAATCAAACCCCAATCGGGAGAAATAAAAGAAAGTCCCGAGTGTGATTATTAGGACAATATTCTTAAAAAGTAACTTTAACTAAAAGTAACTTAAAAGTAAATTTAAAAACGGGTTAACAATTTTCCCCAAAATTGCAAACTCTATTGAAAAAATTAAATCCAAAATTGGAAAATATCAATACGTCATCTGTTTCTAGCAAAGGAATAAGAAAAATCGTCTTTTTTACAAACGTCGATTGTTGAATTTTCGATGTTTTAAAAACCGTTCGTTAAAAATAAGAATGACGACGCTAGATTAGATCATGCTACATAAATAAGACAATTTGAATTGAAATCTGAAATCGCTCATCCGTGAACTAAGATAACGTAAAATAATATCTTTACAATAGATGATGAAATCACTCACCTCATTTGAGGGCCGGCTAACCAATTAGTGGAACTACTACTACTACTACTACTTAATAAATTACTACTGTCGCAGAGCAAATGGAGAGCGTTAGCAGCCGTAAGGTCAATAGATGCGTTGCGTTTAGCCATTTGGATTTCAGAGCGCATAATTACCACCGAAAAACTTGAGAGAACTCAAAGCACAGGAAGTTGAAAAGGTTTTTTGTCGAAAGACTGTTTAAGGCTCGATAACTAGGAAGGTATTCGAACGAATGAAGCCAACGGAACAGTACGTTTTATTATATAAGCAGACAAACTGGCAAGAGCAATCAAGAACGGGAGGGTAGAGGAATGACGAAACGAACAATCGATGAGAGCGCTTTATCTGAAACTACGAACAAGATAAGGAAGGATGACTAGATCTAGAAGTCTAGAGAACGGGCAAGATCAATTGAACCGGTTTTGAATCGGTCAAACGGGAGCGAATTTTTCGAACAATGAACTGTTCAGAAGAAATGAACTTGAGAAAAATCGACATTCGAGCCAAGTTTCACACTTGCATGTATTCCAGGTCAAGATTGAGTAAGGTTTTTTTTTTATGTTCCAAAAACTTGCAACCTGTTCAGCGATTACAAATTGTTTTACTGGGGCGAAAAACAATACAAGACGACCAGTAGTGTGGGCGAAGAAGAGGAGGCATAAAATGGTGAGTGCGAAAAATTTAAAGCGGTACGCTCAATGCGACTGTTTTTAAAGAGAAGGTGATGAAATCAGACATCAAAGGGTTTTTCACAAAAATAAGAATGAGAGGCAAAATCCAATACCTATCGTAAAGTACGAACTAGTAAAAATTTCCAGTGTTAATCACGATATTGGCAGTACGAAAACTTAGATGAATAATAATTTAGTAATATAATAATAATATAGTATAAACTAATAATATAGTAAGTTCACCTACTGGATAGAATCGCTGATTATGGAAAGCATTATAGAGAATAGGGTGTAAACCCGAGAGGATAACTCGACTCCAGAGACTCGTTGTTACTAAGCAGTCTCAACCAGATAGCACCGAAAGAAACGGAGGCAACTTGGTCTCAATTGAGACCATTTGAGCGACCTTTTAAATTATACGAGTTGAGGGGAGACGAAGAAAATAGTCGAGCACTCCGTTTCATCGACGCTACGTCATTTAACCAACCTAGGATCAATTGAAATTATTATATGTAATAAAAACGAAGAGCTTATATTCCGAAAGGAACTGAAAGCTATTTTCAATGAAATCATAATTAAAGTAAATGTACTGTATCCACTTGAAAAAGAGCAGTGAATTCTCGCTTTTATTTAACAACATACTACGCGTCATTAGGGTAGAGGTATTATATTCTTTTTATTCCTGGAAGTATTTTATCCAGCATCTGATACTCATGATGCGAATAGTTTCCACCCAAAAAATACTACATCCGTAAGCATTAACCATTTTTGCTGAGTTACTGATACATATTATAATTTTCTTTTTACATGTTTATACAGTTTAAGACATTTTTTCGCGCAAAACGTACGTACAGAAATTAGAACGAAAATAAACCCACTAAACTCTGAGATAGTAGTCTATAAATTGGCAATAAATTCCTGCTAATTGGATGCCCCAACTACTGTTTCACGGATATATCATTTCGAATGCCTACTTCTGGTGCACTTAACCTGATTCATTGGCACAGAAATTGTGATAGGCTCGATAAAAGGGTACCTTGTGCAATTAAGCACCTCAATTGACGCCTGCATTACTCAGGGCAGGAAAAGTAAATCTTGATTAATTAATTTAATTGTTTCAAACGAAAAAAAATTTCCCGACAAATTCTTTTTATACTTCTGACATTTAATCGCTGGTTCTGTCGGTAATATTAATTTCAAGATAACACGAAACTAGCTAAATAACTGGGATAAAATATTAGAGCATTCGAACAGGTTGGTTTTAGAAATTTTCTTACAGATCATGTTATCACAATACAATAAATTATTACAACATGAATGCATTAGCATGAATGGCATTCATGATGTAATAATTTATTCCATTTTGGTAGTATGATCTGTAAGAAAATTTTTAAAACCTATCTTTCTGTTATCACAATAGAATAAATTATTACATCATGAATGCCAATACTTCTATAACAATAGAAGCGAAAAATGGGAATACCGTCACGATAGAACAAAACAAAAGTACTGATAAAACTATTTAAAAACACAATTTGTAACAAGAAGGAATTAATTTCATTGAGACCATCGAAATTGTGCTATTAGGCAGCGAACGGTTTTGTTATAGGTGCTAGGAAATTCCATCCAATTTTCTAACTGTAAATAAACGAAGTATAATCGACGGGAATAATTCGAATGAAAAAATGAAACAGCTGTGGAAAGCGGAAACGCCAACAGAACGGAGCGAAGGGAAATTTTCGAGAAAATCAATACACCGTTTGACCTCCTGTGGGTGTGAGAAAGATGGGGTATATACAATGTACTAGCATCGCAGAAGTGGCGAAAATGACTATAAAAATGCGACCAAATACAACAACCTGCATCTGCTGAGCGGAAAGAAAAGTTCGGATGAATGGTCCACTTTCTATTTAAAGAGCGAACAACGGATGCGTGGAAAAGCGAGGTTTTTCTAGCCAATACAATCGGACTCTGCTCGAAATTGGGTACTTACGTGGTTGATATAAGTCCTGGCATGTCGTCGAGATGATTAGACTTTTTACTACTAAACGATTTACAGTAAATACTCATCTTTACTTGATAAAGAACGATTGGAAATTATAAACGAGACGCGCTCAAGGCTGTGAAGTAACATTCCACACAAAAAATTCCAGGCGAAGTGGGGATAGGGAACTTCACTTGTCAGCGACAGCCATTCGATGACGACATTGCGTCAGGTAGGCTGGCATCCAGTGCTGACACTCGAAGTTGGAAAAACTCCCTTTTCAGGGTGAAAATTCCTTGCCTATGTACGCACCCACCAATTTGGGATCCCGTCGCATGAAATTTTGAAAAGAACCTACGAATTACATCAATTTCGCGATCCCCAAACTCAAACCAACTTCAAATATTTCAATCTTAATAACTTACGATTTTCTTTCTAAGATTCGAAATCTAAGATTTAGGTATAGTCACTAATCTAACTATTTTACACATTTATACGTTTTGACATACAACTTTCTTTACAAAACAAACAATAATGTTTATGTTTAACAATAATGTACAAACAACGTTTGTAATCAAATGTCATCATTTCGAATTTACGTCTCAAAAATTTTATGAGAATTTTAATTTTTGAAAATGGAACGCCGATGCAATTTGGAAAATTGCTGAAACTTTGATATTGTAATAATACTTATTATAATCAAATTATTTTCCTCGTCTCGTGTAAAAAATGTCAAAACAATGGCATCACTGCTAGAATTGTAGGGACTTTTATGAGGGGTTTTATGGGGACTTTTAAAGGGTTGGCCAGACTGCGTAATTAGAACAATATAGAAGGAGTCATCGATAGTAGATCGACAATGAATAATCGATACATCGACGTTTCCTATCCGTGTGAACTATCGATACTAAACAATCGAATCATATAGAACATTCTTAGTGATTTTTCTAAAACTATAATATAATATTTTTAATCTTTGGAATTTCTGATGGGGAATAATTTATTTAATATCAATGGTTTCAGCTAGGAAAATTACCAATAGCTACCGGAAATTACAATAGAGTCCCGAATTAAGAGTGACATCGATGTTTCCGTTACCATCAACTATCGAATGTAACTAATCACAAGAAAATAATCGCAATTCTCGGTAGAAAATCTCTAACGATAAGTGGCCCTGAGTATTTTTGTTTGTCTCTTGTCAGTCTGTCGTGTGAGTGCCTTTTATTGCGGAGTTAGATCAGATGTGTCTACTTGCCATTGATTCACGTCTAATATTTGCCGTCGTTGCTCAATTAATAAGCGTTAATTCTGATAACTAGTCGATAATATTGACAATGTTGCTAACTTAATGGGTTTGCCCCTTTCTCGAAACAACACCAGGAACCAGAGCCAGACAATGTCGTCGCCCGGACGAGGAGAAGACGATTCGGAAAGCTCGGACACCGATTCCGATCTTGCCACCGTCCTTCAGTATTTGATCCGAAGGTATAGAAGGTATTAACGAAATAAATGACACATTTATCAATTGAACTACAATCCATGATCAATTCGAATGACAACATACTGTTCAACATTTTTTTTGTGAACCAAACCGTTCGTAATCCATGTTCAGTAATAGGTATTATTATGATTTCGATCAAATTACGTTTTCTAATTCATTCTCAAGGCGTTAAAGATTGTTTTCTTAAATCAGTGCGTTATGATCGTTGGATTTTCGCCTGTGCTAACAGAAATCGTTTTCATTAATACCTATCGAAATTTCCTTGCTGTTTAAAATGCCAGCCTTTGTTCTCTCTGTGCCTTTGTATCTTTATTGATAGCCCGTATTTTTACTGTCATTTTCACTTTCTCGTTCTAGCGGTCAATTTCGTTTGCTCACCGATCAGCCGGACGCGGATTCGCCATCGCAAGCTGCGCAAGTTGTGTCTACGTCGAACCTCGAAAATTTTCATGCAAGTTTCTATTTCGCTATATTATATAGCTTATAGCGACGCTATCAATTCATCATGCCCAGTGTACCTAATCAACGAAATCCTGTGTTATTTTAGAAAACTGAAATCGCTCATGATACAAAAAATGGAACCGGCGGTAGATCGCCTATCTCTGTCACCGAAATGATAACTCGTCGTCAGGTAACTCAACATTTTTTTTGGCAATTTTCAAAATGGGATAATCATAGCGCCTATTTCTGGTTGATTTTTCTCCTCATTTGTGGAATTTGAGCCAAGGTTCTCTCAAAATTTCTTCAAATCACTTCGAGCTGATCTGAAAATGAATTTCAACTTATTTTCCAGACGGGCCAACTAAAAACCGGCCGGGGATTCTCGCATAGGGAACGTTGCGGAATAAACAATCGCAAACTCCCGACAAAGTTGAAAATGATAGATTGCTATGAGTGCAAAGCTTTTTGCGGGGTTTTCAACAAAACCGGCGATCGACTTCTTACTGCCTCGCAAGGTATTTGTGATAACTTTTGTTAAACTTAAATGTAAAGCAGGGTTCACATGCATCCGTCAAATGCGTTGATGTTTTTAGCGTCATTGCGTTCGTCCTTCTGATTGGCTGTTGAAATTTCGAAATGGGCGAGGCCGCAAATGCAAACGCATCTGATATCTTTTATCAAATATTTTCCAACGCAGACGCATGAGCTCTCGGCAACTTGCGATTATTGATAGAAACGGAAGAGCTTTTCCAAAAACTTTCTCATCAGTTGCTCAGCAAGTTATCAGTTGTCACTTTGAGTAGATTATTGTGTACAAAAATAATAATCCGCATTCAAATGTGCGGAGCTTACAAGTCCCCACCATGTTTGCCAGATTCAACCCAAAACATATTGACGCATGATGGAGGCCTGTGAACCTTGCTTTACACTTACAAATTCAACGCCATGAGAATTTGTGAATGTTTTGTCTTTATTGTAGATTGTTTCCTGCGGTTGTACGACAGTTCTACTGGCTGGAGGTACACACCGATCAGAGCGATACATGGTCGAGATGTAGGCTGGTCAATACTTGATGCTGAATTCTCGCCAACCTCTAACTCAATCGCCTACTCTAGTTGGTCGACTTGCTGTAAGTGATTTATTTTACATTGTTCTTGTGGATTTGATTGAGAATATTAATAATTTACAATGGGGTGTCTGCATGGGTCGAAAAATCTGGGGTTTCCTGGAAGTTGTAGAAGTTTTATGACCCAACAAGTAAACCATCTCTACTTGTGAAATTATTCGAGCCTGCATGGTGGAAAAACAAAAAAGAAGAGATGGGTCGATTTGAACCGCCCTCGTTTCCCTTGTTCATTTAAATTTTACCCAAGTTTTCCTTCAGAAATCAAGCTTATAATACAGTTTCCTCGATTTCCTTATGATTTTCTTATTTCAGAAGACCTAGCCAATCAGATGAAAGTTTTTTCTTTTTTTTATTCTTGCAAACACCCAATTGAACAGTCTCAAAGTGGAACCAACTCCAAAAAGTTATTTCACACTTGCTAATATAGTGATCATTTTTGGCTAATCGGACGATTATCAGGCTTTTTCATACTATAATATTTGGTAGGTATTTACTTTTTTGTATTATACTGTGTGAGTAATGTGATAGTTTTTAATTCAAACTATGTTGTCTTTCCAGTGCACCTAGTTGATTTAGATACAGATTTCTCCCATGTTCCACTGCCTCTCGTCCCTCTTGAGCGAAAATTTTGCATTTTCTCGTTCAAATTTTCATCTAGTGGCGATGAAATATTGTGTGGAGCCAATGACGGTTTTATTTATGTTTACAACATTGCCGCCAATCGATGCACGCTCAAGGTATGCTATCAAAATCTTAACTTGAAATTAAATTAATTTAAAAAAATAATGGATTTAACATAATCAGAATTTAGGTTAGCTCTGCGTTTGAAAATTGCTGTCTGAAAATTTGTCATGCAAAAAACAGCTAGATGTTGATTTTTTTTGTTTTTGCACTTCAACTGACAAGTTATGAGTTTTGGCATCTAATAATAAAATTTTCATTTTTTAAAATTTGTTTATAGGTTGACGCCCATGATGAAGATGTTAATTCAGTCGCTTTTGCTGCTGAAGACTCAACATCAATTCTCTTTAGTGGAAGTGACGATGGCCTTGTAAAGGTATATAATATTTGTTTAAATATTTTATAATTTTAATGCTTTCTTGTCGAAGAGATGCCCTTTCTTATTGAAAACTAAGCGTACTCATTGTGATCGTCGAATTAACATAGTGGTCTAATTCTACTGAAATTATAGGTCTGGGATCGAAGGACGTTGAATGAAAATCTGCCCAAACCCGTCGGCGTCTTGGCTGGCCATTTGGACGGAGTTGTACACATTGATTCAAGAGGGGATAGCCGCCATCTTATCTCGAATAGTAAAGATCAATCCATCAAACTCTGGGATATGAGGAAGTTTTCGAGTGACGAAGCCCAAGTGAATATTATTTCTTTTTTAGACACAATTTTTAGTTAATATTCATGCACCAACAGTTTCAATTAAATCGTTGGTTTTAAATATTGATGAAAACTTTTTGAGAGTTAATCTAATTCAATAATTATTTTATCGCAGGAGCGAACCAGAAAAATGGTCAGTTCAAGCAGATGGGACTACCGGTGGCAGGCAGCTCCTCGAAAACGTAAGAATGTCAATATTAACAGTTTTGGTTTTTATTAATTTTTTTATTGCAATATAAACTCCATGTTGAGTTAATTAGATGAAGGGATCGGGTCCTGTTGTTCCTAGTTGTTGTGGCACCAATCGGTTGCGAATAAGGATACTCTGTCCAAAAAGGAAACATAATTAGGTAGAATGAGTTGCCATTTCTGCTTATTTAACATTATATCGTGCGTTTTCCAGTTTAAAGCCAGTAGGACCAAGATATCAATCATGGGAGTGTTTCTACGTGCTACTCAAATTAAATTAATGGCAAGTTTCTCAAGCCTTGTAAATTACTGGTTCTTTTGGTTTTCTAGTGGTCAACCGGAAGGCGAACATGAAAGGAGACACGTCGTTGGCGACGTATAGAGGCCACTCTGTTCTGCAGACTCAAATTCGAGCTCACTTTTCACCTGCATTTTCAACTGGCCAACGATACATATACACGGGATGCGCTTTCGGTTCAGTTATAAGTCAGTACCAGTTTGAAATAATTTGCCATTTCATTCAGTGTTGTTGACACTGTTATCTTAATTTGGGAAAAATCAATGCAACAAGAAGTGATAGAATGTGTTGTGTTACTTTGAGCGAGTTAACAATCCCACTCCACATGAGAATGAAGTTTTGTGAACTAAGTATATTTTTGTTAGCCTCAAATTTTTCATTTTGCCCTATACAAATGTATTTATATTTATTGGTTGTTGTCCAATTGAGCTTCCAAAAAATTAATTGGCTGCTATATTATGTTTCCAATGACTATTGAGTCTCCACCATTCGTTTTGAATTTGAACACGTAATTTTTGGACTAGAAAAAATATTTCGCTGCGTACTTTGATTTTTTTTTAACCAAGTTGAGGGTCAAGTTGTATAGCACTAGTGAAAATCGTTGTTAGCTATTGATAATATTACCGCGATTAATTCCTATCCGTAATAAAATAAATATTTTGTGACTTTTTCCTTTTTTTTTAGTTTACGACGTTCTCACTGGGGAGATTGTAGCCAGGAATCATGGACATTCAACAGTTGTCCGGGACGTCTCTTGGCACCCTTTCAGGAACGAAATCGTGAGCGTTTCTGTAAGTGGGCTTTTCTGATACAATTTTCCTATCAAGTTAAAAGAGAAATAAACCATTCAGGCGCACTCCCTCCACGGCGTGGCATTTTAATTATTTCCAAAAAGGACGAGGAGAATTTTCCTCGATTGCACTAAATTTATTTTTTCAAAAGATCTTTGTGCATCAGTGTTCATTTGTGACAATTGTTTGTTATAATTATACCGAAATTTTATTGTTTTAGTGGGGCTTCTCTGTCGCCTGTTGGAACCGAATGTCGGGTGAAGAAGATGAAAAAGAGAAAAAGGAAAACTCGAGCGACGACGAGGAACCGAGCGAGCAAAGTTCAGCACAGACGGGAACCATATGGAACCGAGGGCGACGAAGGTCCTGCCGGTTGGCCAACCCGTTAAAAAATTGATCTCTCAGCGAGAAAAAAAAGAAACAGAGGATGACGGCTAAAAGACTTACGAAAACAGATCGATTTCTGAAAGCAATTTAAATAATTTCTTCGGCAAAATCAATTGTGTAGGAGACCATGACCCATTCGAATTCGGTCGCTCTATCAGTCCGTCCACATTTTACTGAGCCAAATTCGAGTTTGTGTTTTCCGTGTTTTTCATTGTTGTTGAATCGTACCATTCATTTTCAACGTGCAACTGTTAGGTACAGTTTTATGCTTGGGTATTTAATTGGTACTTTAAACTGGAGCGTTAGGAAACTGTTATTCTTCTTATCAGTACTCTTCAGATCTGTTGAGAGTCAAAAGAATTATCTCTAGGATTTTTGAGCTGTTGAGTTATAAGACTTGACGTTTTTATTGTTGATCTACCGTTGCATTTATTGACTATCATATTTGTCCAAAAAAAGTTTCACATTTTTCAGTCCCATTTTCAAACGATTTGATTGTGATTTTCGATAGAAATGATTTTAATCGCTTGACAGAAAATTGATTCTTACATTATTTTTCCATCATTCACGTTTAATTTCCTCGATCATAGATAGATTCAATCATTGCTCCGGTATGGATGATTGAATATTAGCGACTTCCATTTAAGAGTTAAATCTTGATCTAATCTCAAATTTATTACTGAAGTCAGATTTTTATCATTCAAGAAATATACTCTACTATATTGGGCTTTTGTCAATTTCCAATTGTTCAATATTACTAGTTTCACCTACAACTTCGTTTAGCCATTATTTTATATTCATTATTAGTCATCAGTTTGTTGCACTCGAATTCGGATGGGAACTGTTACAGACTGAAGTCATGATGAAATCCGATGTTGCATTTTTCTATTGATTTGAAACTAAATAGGTTTGTTGTTGCTAATCATTAACTTGTTTAGCCGCAGTATAACTGCTTTTATTTTTGCAAATTGCCGTATGATCTTAGCCGTTTGAATTTGGTACTGATTCATTCTAATAATTTTTTAAGTTAATTTTATACGTCTCCTCGACCGCTGAAGGATTTTATGTTGCAGTTGAATCGCCTGCCTGACTGATTCACAGGATCACCTTCATTTTTATCCGAGCGGCCGAATCAGTGATTTATCTTCATATTATCTACTATTGTATATCTCACGTTGGTTTTGGTAATGTAAATACATCATATACTGTTCCAACTGTATCTTTTCTTACATTATGTTACCCGATACATAGTATTTTTTGAGCCACAAAGGTCATTGCTTGTTGGTGTTGGCTAGATGATTTTCTTGGTTTGAAATTACGATTTGTCCATTTTCAATTATGGTTTATTATTATAATATACCATTGAAGTCGCTAACGAAAAAATTCTAACCCCCTTAAAAATGTGATGTTTTATGTCTCAAACCAAGTAGAATCCCAGTACCCGATAAGAAAAAATTCTGTCAACTGTGGAAACTATAACGGCTAAATTTTTGAAATTTTCACCAAAAACCATGCTAAAAGAAATTAATAAAGGATAGAGTCATTTATGACTCTATCGATGCACGCTATTTTTTTGCCAAGCTTTCAAAAAATATATTTCCTTCATCAAGGCCTGTAAAATACCACCAACGCACACTGACGAATCAAAAATCATTTTTTGTCCGACTGAGGCTCAATTCCGCTAACACAAATTAAACGGTATTCTCAGGGGTTTCAAGGAGGGGATTCGCATTTTTAAGGTTTTTGAGACATAGATGTGGCCGATATAAACTTATACAGATTTTTTGGCGCTGAATCGAATGAGACCAGAACGGGGTTGATAGCTTTAATAGTCCTCGAGTTATCAGTAATGTGGCAATTTTACAGAAATTTGACAAGATGGTATAGCTCTTACCATTTGAGGAGCTATAAAAATCTTACTATACTCGTTGGAAAGCTCGTCAATCTCTTTAGCTGTATCGTTAGGCAATTTTACCGTAAATTAGTACTCGAGAAAAATGAAAATATTTTCAATTCCGATAGTTGCCACGTTCATAAGAGTTTGGATTCAGACTTATCAAATCATAATGGAAGCAAAGGAATAATAAACCACTGCACAATCATTTGCAGTGTTATTACTGCGCCCTTTGTTATTGTAACAAGGTGGTTTGTTGCATTAATATAATAATTTGAAAATACTGCAATGAATAGAAGAGGTTAAGATGTTGAAGGCTTTCACCTCTGAAATAAAACCACACGTCGATTTCTTCATTTTAATATCCATGTAAACGTTGGTAAAATATATCCATAAATACGTACACACATAATACCGAAAAACGATACGTTGGTCGACAATATGGTTTCAGGTTCCTTTATTCAAAAACTTCAGGAAACGAAGCTAGAGGTTATTTACACGATTTTCCGACAAATCATTCTAAGGAACAGCAACGTAGGCCAAGATACTACGAAGGGAAACGCATCGAACTAGGATCAACGTCTACAGCCGAATAGAGTTAGATAAATATGACTAATAACGGACGCTACACAGTAGTGGCAAATTCGTTAGCGTTATTTAACATGAAATGTCTCCGTCAGTAAAAACGTTGACGTTTTATCATATGGAAAGAAGACTAAAAAATAAACGAAGTATTGATATCACTGATAAATTTATGAAAATCAAATAATTCCACTTTTCAAATTAGCTCAATATTCAAATAAGCTTCCACTTTTAAAAAGTAAAAGACGATACATCGAACTGTCAACTGAATCCAGATAAAGTATCTGCACCAAGTATAAAGTAGCATGAGGCCTGAATAGTTAATTTGGTTCCAAAAAATAAAATAATGAAACATATTACGAAAAAATATATTTTCGCTACCAGCATTCCTATCACCCATCGATACACCGATAGTGAATAAAATGGGACTTTGAACAATAAAAACATAGTTATCACCAAATAGATACCAAAAATGAAAACCTTCGATCTTTGGTAAACCAAACACACAATAGAGCATTGCAAGCCACTGAGATTGGGGGCAACATAAGCTGATAAAGATGGTCTTAACTAATACTATTTTAGACGAGAAGGAAAAGAAAATACTATTTTAGGTGAATCCGAATTTTAACGCAGAAACCCAAAATCCAGCACGCCAAAGTTTTTCGTCCGTTACAGCTGACAGCAATCAATAGGAAGGTTAAGTGGCTTGCAAATCACCAATACTAGGCCGAATCAGTCAAAATTTGAAAGGGGAAACCTTCCTTATTTTATACAGAACGATTAGCATACTTAGGTTCAATAGGTAGTTAAAATTACGCTAAAAAGTCTTTTTCACAAATAAAATCCTACTAAGGGGCTTGCGGTAAGAGCTCTCAAGGGGGTGCTATAAATTTAATACGCTCACTACACGGCCAGCTGGAAATTCATAATACTTGCTTGGAGTCGCTACTTTATTTTTGACTCAAAATTATTTGATTCCCTGTGACAAGGCTTGTTTTAACCGAGCGAGCCAACCAGAAGAACACCCTTGACCAATGGCATTTTCAACTGATTGTTAGGTATTCGATTACCATCATTTTGAAATTTTCTACTAGGCTGAAACTCAAAAATTGAAGGGGTTTTTCTGAAATACGGCATAGCCGCAAAACAAGTTTCTTTCCATTTAAAATTACTTTCTTTTCAAGTAGGTAGGTAACGCATTTTATTTTTGCATAAGCCTTAACTTGTTTTGGTAGAAACACATGCACTCAATAGCTGAAGGTGCACAACTATCGAGTGCTGTTGCAAGCTACATAATGTTCAAACGGGACAGTTAATGGACAAGAATAACATTGCATGAAACAATATTCGAAGTGTGCTTTCTAACGTACACGCCTTGTAAAATCGATTGAAAAGAGAATGCCAAATCATTGATCTGGAGCCGATAGGCCCAAAAAACTGGCCCAGCCATTAGCCAGATGGAGATATTAGAGAAGGATTGCTCTGTCATAGATTACATACTCTCCATATTGAGTGAAACATGGTAGACTAATCAATGGAGTGTAAGAGAATGAGTCCGACTTCCAAAGAGCAAGATATCTCTTCAAAGTATTGAAAGAGCAATAGAACTAGAAGTAAACCATACAGCCAAAAATTTATGAAATTTTACCAGTCAAAAATCAAGAGTGAGTATCAATATTGGTCGACATCTGTACACTTGCAGTGCTCTTAGCTATCCGTATCGGTCCCAAAAATCTTGTTCAGTCCGTTTTAATGTGGAGACTGTTTATTCTAGATATTCCTGAACTGGGCACAGTAGTTTAAGGCCAACGATTTTATATGACACTCACAGCCACCCTCACCAATTTTCAAAATGGAGTACACTTTATTCATAGTCTGTTGACAATGAAACTGGTATAAATGGTTTCTAAAAAGATATTGATATTTTTCAGCACCAACAACAGAGCCAAAAACTTGAGGCTTGCAAATTATGCTGATCCAATGGCCGATGCTAAATTAAAAGCACTACTAACACCATCCTTGTATAGATGAGAGTTTAACATCAAATGACTATTGTTTGATGATCTAGGTTATCTATTTTTTGGGAAGTCTCTGGTATAAAAGGCAAGGATTTCACATTTAATGGTGCTAGTTAAGGCCGATTGGAACTTCTACAGATTTAAAAGGTATAATTTTTATGTTCCTTGTATTCAAGTACAATTTCAATTGTAGAATCCAAAAAAGTTGTAGAATATTCACAGAACCAACTCTCATCTGAGAGAGGACTATTTTTTTGCAACAAACATGAAATTTTTTAGAAATCGAAAACGAATTTTTTCCGTCCAAGACAAAAATTGATCAACACCTTTTGTGTGTAGTTGAGATACTAAGGCATATGACCATTACTTTTGACCGAACTCAGCAGAATATTCGATACATTTTCCCAATGCTGAAAATTCAAAATGCTCTACAAAAATCGAATAAGAGAGTTTGGCACGAAACATCATTCAATTTCAACCCCATCAGATATAAATCTTTGGTTTGTAGATATCTCTGAAAATACCCTATTTTTCGCCAGTGAAAAGTTTTTTTTTCTTCTTCCGGAAAAATCTGACAACTCCGCATGGTCGAGTGAAACAATTAACAAAATGGAAATTAATCATTCAATAGTACTTACTATACTTATCTTATTTGCCTCTAAGGTATTTCCAATGAGAACGTTATCACAGAAACGACAGTCGTTTTGAAGGATATGAGGACATTGAGGACGAGGAGGCAAGGAGAGGGCATTGTGAGGGTGGCCCAGTGGGACCTCATGTAATCGGCGCATCATCATCAACGTTGGCTGCCGTTGATACGAAGACGGTATCATATCGACGAACGCGCAAAGCATACAGGCGATCAAGAAGAGCAAATCTTCGAATAAGCACAGCCAAAGTGACAGCCAGTGCACCAAGTATGCACACTGTCCACATGAGTGCTGATGCAATACTATCTGCAAATCAAAAAACGAACCATGATTTATAAAAATAAAAGTTTTGAACAAAAGGGGAAGTGCTAAGTGGGCTATGGGATAATTATCAGAATTCCTCACTATTCATGGGATGTCATCGTTACCTAATATCATAGTATTATGAGTTATGGTCAGTACCAGGAAGTATTGAAGAAATAAAAACGATACTTTGCAATTAAAGACAATACGAGCAACGAAATCGTGTCATATCTCTCGTCAAGGTACATTCAATAGAATTACAAGCCAAGTGCATTTTTAACTTAGCATTGAGAACTTCCGAAAGTGACGTCCAACATCGCGTGCCTTTGCTCAACGATAATTTGTGTGTAGGTGCAGATAAGATTAAAAATTCCATTTTACAAGGGATCGTTCCATAAGTGATAGGGTTGAGAACAGATAACGCCAACTACGTTCTTCTGTTAACTTCGATGAGTCATCGAGTCCATTGTATAACAGATGGCATGTTGGAAAATTTTGGGTATTTAAAAATTACCTGGATAATTCTCATGATCACATTTTTTTGTATCGGAAGCTGGAGAAGATATTTTTTAACCGCAATTTACTTCAATTTACCAAGCCTCAAAAATTCGTGAATTCATAGTGACTTTGGAAAGATTTTCGACACGCTACCAACATAGACAAATCTGAAAAACTAATGTACTTAGATTGTAGTTATGAATTTTTTTTATAAATTATTTTTGAATACATAAATTATACAGCTGTTTCTTTGTTTTCCTCTCTTTTGTGGAGGTTGAAAGTGTCTCGTTGAGTCAATTGTGTTTTAGTTCTCATAATAGCTCATAGCCAACCATCATTATTGTATTGATCCGAACGCTTTTGCGGATAGCTGCCATTGACGAAAATAAAAACGCTGCAAATGATTGTACAGAGGTTCATTACATTGCTGCATTTGCATTGCTTCAATAATGATTTAAGAAGACCATTCATTTGTGATTATAAGTTGTCGGTACATTAGTGAATGTTTCCACCTAACAAAAGATTGGTAACTATAAGCAAAAACTCTGTACGTATGGTAATTTTGATCATTTTTATTTTTCTTACTTTTTAAATTAAAAACTAAATTTTTCGCCTAACGCTCCAGCTGAAGAGAGTATTTGTCGAGCATTCCAACCAAGTATAGAACGGCTTTTAAAGCTCCGAAAATTCTTGAGTTGCACCCACATGCAAATTTTTTAAAACCTCTAAAATTCGAAAACCATGTAACCTATCGACTCCGCGACTGTCTCATTCAATTCAGCGTCCAAAAATCAATAGAAATTTATAACAAATACACCTTTTTCTGAAAAGTGTTGGATAATTTGAATTTCCCCCTCAAACATCCCCCCTCATAATACCCTTCAGATTGAGATAGCAATTTGGTAAAAGAATTGAGCCATTGTCAGACTGATGGACAGAATTTTTGAATTAGATAGGTAGGTATCGTTACCATCTTGACTAGTCCAGTCTGGAGCCAAGTCCAAGTTGGAAAAAAATATTTATCTGACTTATACGCTGTGGAAATGGTGACCATATCAAGCAAAATTGGAGAAATTTCGAGATACTTACAAATGATCGGCTCAGATGTCGATGGGGACGCGGTGGGTACGCTATTTTGCACACATACTTGGTCCGCATCGCGATGAAATCCTGCCAAGCAGACACAAATCCCTTGAAACGCGTCTTCATTCGAAAACTGAAGCTGGCGACAAGTTTCATGAGCCCCGCATTCGTCATCCAGCGTTCCTTCGCAGCTTTCTGCTCAACAAAATCGAAAATAATATATATTTCAACCATACGATCGATTTCCAAATGGCTAAGGAGCCGAGAATTCTCTGAAAGGTGCAGATTTGCATAGTGGATTATAATACATCCATGGTCCAATTCGCCAGTTCAACCAAATTGACCACTCATGTTAGTTAGGGTACTAATATAATTAGGAACCGAACGCGAGCGCTATCTAACGAAATTAAACCAAGGATGAACAGGGTAAACTGATTATTTTCCCAATACCACTCAACTTGTCATTGGCTCTTTGTGTGCTCAATAGCTACATCCTCAATGTTTATACGCTATTTATAGTTCCATTATATTGATAGAGTTCAACGAAACGGCGTTACATTGGTAATTCAAGGGCTAAAAGCTAACAGATAAGTAGGCATCCAAAACGTAGATATAGAAGGGATCCAGAACGATGGATCCCCACTTACTGTAAGCGCTAAGTACACAGTGTGTTAACGGACTCGTTACAGTAGGGCAGAGTTTTTGATGAGTATTCCAACAAGAATAGAACGGTTTTGATAGGTGCTTTGTTTTTTTAACGTTGAAGCATTGGGAGATTTTTCAGGATTTTTTACTTGCTTTGGAACGCAAATTTTAAGTTAAAAGAAGCGGGTTTGACAAGGAATTTTGATCTTAAGCGATAATAATATTTAACTGTGATTTAAAAACCAAAATAGAAGGTTCCAGTTGCGCGACATGAGCAACAACTTTCTGCATCTGCTTAAATCGAAATTCACAGAATTGCTGTTATTATAATTGACATGAATGCTTATTCAACCACTTACTCGATAATTCAGCTAGCGACGAAAAAAACAGATGGAAGGCCGCCGAAAGGAGGATCATCACACTGGAAGTCGATTTAATTCTGAACATTGTTTTGCTGATGAGAGGGGAGCTGATTAAAAAAAGGGGGACCTGATGAGCACTTTTTAGCAGAGCGATCAAGGCGACAATAGTTTAAATGTCCATCGCGACAACTTCCTATTCCAATTATTTTGACAGCACTCACACGAACACGAATCACTGCTCGCAGCGGCTCACCATCAATTCACGGCAGTCGCGACACGAATCTGACGAGTCACCAGTTGGGGATCAGGCTGGCTGCTGGTGCAATCACGGAACAAATTACTTTGATAAGCCGTATGTGATAAGATCAAATAGTGCCAGTATTGCCAACAAACCAAACCTCACTGGGTTTTTACAGTTTTAGCGACAAATAATAGTGAACCGGAGGTTTCAACTTTATTTGAGCAACTGAATGATAAAATATTGAGGCACTAGGTTGAAAAAATTAATTTTTCAGGCATGAGGCGAATAAAGCGTGGTCATTTTTCCTTTCTTGACTCCGCCCACAAAAACATTGTACTGAAAGTGCTATTTTCGTTTATGATTGAACTACTTCGCTTGCGATGGACGTTAATGCTCCCTTGATATAGATATAGATAGTAGGAAATTAAATATTCGTGCTAGTACCTACCATCAATTACTAAACAGCAGAATTTCAGTCATATTCCTTTGATTCGCTGTTAAACATTAGCCCGAATCATTAAAAAAAAACCTTGATTGCCAATTTCGAAAATCCACGCCAATTCGTGTGAAAACGGGAAACATGGGACGCCCTGAGGAGGGAAATCTAAATTTTACGAGTGGGAACTCTGATCAGCTGATTCTGTTTGTATGAGATGACCAGCGTCGCAGTTCGCCTTCGTTCTTATTTTGACTGCGATTCATCCTCACGTCTTTGTTCTTTGGCTCAAGTGTTTATTTTCATTTTCACGAATGTTCTTTGAATATTATTCTTGCATCAGACCCCCTTCGGGCCAGTCGTTCGCTCGGTACCATCCGGTTGATTAGGCTTATCCACCGCATCCGACTCGCTTTTTCCGAATTTGTAATTTTTTCCGATTTTAGGCGCTTGAAAAATAATGATGGGTACTTGCGAGACTGGATACCAACAGTTTGGTGTCGACGATAACGAAGAAGCGCCTCAGGGAATGATTCACATTGTCCCTGAATCAGGAAAAGGTGGGCTGTCAATTTATTTATTGTTTCCGTCTCATAAACGATAGTCTTATTGTTTGCTATAACTTTGTCTGTGACCTTCTTGAACTACGCTCTTTGCTAACCCTGAGATGGCTTCTTTTTTTAATCTAGGTATCTGTATTGATCCTTATTTTTTACGCAGTTTTGTTTTTCGCTGATAAGGAGTTTATACCCAAGGTGCAATCATGTCTGTATTCATCAACACTCGAAGTGTCCCTTTAGTAAATTTCCCAGTTTTGTCTTGCGTTCTATTCATAAAATGTCTGCCTACCCTATAATATTGAAAATTTCCGAAAACAATAATGTTTTCTTGAACTTTTAACTCGCATGATTTTATGAAAGCTAATTTTTCTCCTCTGCGAAAAGCTGTTCTAATTACCTATTATTCTGTAATTTTGGTTTGATATGAATGGAACACGAGTTGTAATAAAAACCTATTGCGGGACGAATTTTCAAAACTTGAAAATAAGAGACGTCCCTGGCTTCAAAATGAGATTTTATAGTCAAATCTAGAATTTCCCAGTCTCCAAGATCAATTTTGGTTTTTTATTCCATGACATAATTTATACCTTTGTGATCGCCCATAAAAATACATTTGCTAGCCCCTCAAAATTTGATGTTTGACGTTTCAAGGCATGTTGAATCTCGAATATTCAATTCAAAAAAAAACAAAATCCGTCCGTCCGCCATCAACACTTTCTGAGGAAACTATATTACCTATGTACTTGGAATTTCCACCTAAAATTATTGTATTAGGGGGGGGGGGGGGTGGTTGACGGGGAGGAAATTCATATTAAATTTGTTATCAACTTCTGTCGATTTTCTGACGCTGACTCGATTAAGATCTTAACGGGGTCAACCGATTTGGCGTTTTTCAAGTTATTGCAGCTTTCGTGTAGAATTGTCGAGATTTTCAGAAATTTCGTCTGAATGAAATTTGGTATAACTCAAGTCATAAAAATCGTTCCATACGCGTTTGGCGAAAAATGTAGCTATTAATTTGAAAATTAAGAAAAATAAATTTCTCATTTTGACTGAAAATACAATACTGAGCGAAGGAATGCAAAATATGGTGTGACGTGTTTGTTCAGAAAATTCGGTCTGTTTTCGTTTCTTCGACTATTCTATTGCTTCGATCTCGCTTAAGGTTAGAACGCTTTTCATGATTAGATTCAACAATATGACGCTTTTTCAAAATTTGTTTTCAGCGACGAGATGGAATCACATAGTTGACCTCGACAATTTTTTCACCCGAGTGTACAAATACCACCAAAGACACGGATTCGCTTGCATGATGCTACAAGAGACTCTGGAATTGTTGCAATTCGTTTTTGTCGTCGTATTCTCCATTTTCTTATTCAACTGCGTCGACTATCCGGTTTTATTTAGGTAAGCTTGTTGATTCCACTGTTTTCCATAATGCAACGTCCATAGACAGTTTATTTTCCATCTACTTGCATTTTCCTCGCTAAGAACTCATCGAAACTATGTTTAGAGACGTGCCAAAAGGGAACAAGACCAAATTGACTTTGAATGATGTCGTATTCCCAGCCAATGAGTGTGTTTCTAACATGGGCCTTATCTCTTGGAGCATCGTTATCATCGGCGTCATTTTCTGGATACTCCGTGCCATCAAAGTTGTGTACCACATGTTCCAGTATTGGGATGTTAAAGCCTTCTTTGAAACTGTTCTGAAAATTTACGACGTAAGACTTTCGTGGATCTTTTCAAAAAATGAAAATTATTCAAGTACTGATAGTTCTATTAGGTACTGACTAATTTAAGGGCTAAATTATTTCCATTTTCGAGCTATATTTGTCAATTGAAACTGAATTTGTAGAGCGATTTGGAAAACGTTACATGGCATGAAGTACAGAAGCGATTACGAGAAGTCCAACTGGAACAGCAAATGTGCATTCATAAAAGAGAATTGACCGAGTTGGATATTTACCACCGAATACTGAGGTAGGTGTGATCTAATTTATGTAAATTTCATTCAACTTTGTACCTTCATTTGTAAGAATTATTAGAAAACTTTTCTGTACCTGAAATATTTTTGCAGGTTTAAAAACTATATGGTAGCTATGGTGAACAAGTCGCTTCTGCCAGCTAGGTTCAAAGTTCCCTTTGTAGGAGAAGTCGTGTATTTGAGCCACGGATTGAAATACAACATTGAGATGCTTCTTTTTTGTAAGTCATCTCTTAATTCTCTCATTTTATTAGTCTTGTTTTTTGGAGGTGAATTTTTCATCGTCTAAATTCTTACTCGGTTTAGGGGGACCTTGGTCACCTTTTGAGAACAACTGGCACTTGAAAGAGGATTACAAAAAAGTCTACAAAAGGCAAGAATTGGCTGCGGCTCTTGCTAAAAACATTACGTACGTAGCACTGGCTAATTTGTTGTTGTGCCCCATCATTTTGCTTTGGCAGATCCTCTATTCGTTCTTCAGTTACGCCGAGGTAATTTCTTTGGAGATTGTTCGTTTTAAATTAGGTAGATTTTTATATTTTAAATTAATTTGCACTTATTTTGCAAAAGATGTTGAAACGGGAGCCAGGCACTTTGGGAGTTCGAAGGTGGTCTCTCTATGGCCGTTTGTATTTGCGGCATTTCAACGAGCTCGACCACGAATTAAATTCACGCTTGAACCGGGCCTATCGACCTGCGACAAAATATATGAATATATTCACATCGCCCGTCGTCACGGTCATTGCAAAGTAAGAAGTTCATTCATTTTCTCTAGGTACCTAATCGATTTTGGTTTATTATTCAATAATAAATTTTATTATTATTCAACAATAAACCAGTGTAATCGCCCAAGGAAAAAGTTTCAAGTTTTTTTTTTTTTTTTAGTTGATAAATTCACCGAAAATCCTCTCAAAAACCTGGTTTTTGTTGCTGTATTGTATTCAAATGAAGCTATTGGTTGTATTGTATAAATTGTTTTACTTTGAAAATAATCTGCTCCTATATAATTATTTTACATTTATATTATACACCAGCAGATAACCAACGAAGAATCAGGAAATTTATAAAAAGGTCCGCTATGATCGTTAAGTGAACTTTCTCCTGCAATGATTTGTTTTTCTGCAAAGAAGTTCGACTGAGATTAAATTTTCAGATTTGACTGATATAAACTTGGAATTTTGTCATAATTTTACGATGATATCTTGTGCAGGAATATCGTTTTTGTGTGTGGAGCATGTCTCGCTGTTCTCCTAGCACTTTCGGTTTACGATGAGGACGTCTTAACAGTTGAGCATGTTCTATCCGCCATCACAATTTTGGGAGCTGTTGTAGCGTCTTTCAGGTTTGTAGAGATTTTTACACATTAAAGAATTTAGTTCGTAATATTTATAAATGTATTTTTGACAGTCATTTATATCTACTTGGGGTGCATGGTATGATCATCTGAATTTTTACATTGCCTGGCCATTATCGTGTTTCCTGTCATGGTTTTAGAGTCCTAATACCTGATGAGCACCTGATCTGGTGGCCGGAACATCTTATGAACGCTGTTTTAGCCCATGTGCACTATTTACCCGCCCGTTGGAGAGGCCTTGCTCACACAAGAGCTGTTCGGGCAGAATTCACCCAGCTATTCCAATACACTGCCGTAAGGCTTTGAAATAAATTTCGTCCCATTTTTATTTGAGTACAAAATAATGAATTAGTTCAAAGTTCAGTTCTATGTGCATAAGCTTATGAATTGATCGCATTTTGTTCTCAGACTTACCTGTTGATGGAGCTCATTTCTCCAATTGCCACACCCTTGGTTCTCCTATTCTACATGAAGCACAAAGCTCTGGACCTTGTTGATTTCTATCGTAGTTTTACGGTGGAGGTAAGGGCCTACTTATGATGACCAGTTTTGATAAGTTGAACCTGGTAAATCTCAATCATGTAAATATTCAAGAGATTTTAGTTCATTTCAAGCTCATAAGTCAATCTGTGTTGAACTTCAAATGTTCTATAAATGGAATCACGAATCTTTAATTTCTGTAATAATCAATTCATATTTCAGGTTGCTGGAGTTGGAGACGTCTGCTCATTTGCACAAATGGACGTTAGACAACATGGCGATCCCGCTTGGAACAACCTACAGCAGGCTGGCCAAACTAACGAAGTCCCCCCGGTTTATCAGAATTACAAACAGGTAGTTATTCACCCGAGAATGTTTAAATTGGTCTTGCTTTCCCAACGCGTTTTTTTCCACTGTCAAGATGTTCTTACTCTAAACAGAAGATCCCATTTATAAATGAGTACCTTTTGTTGCAATGGATTGGGCGATTTGATGGATAACTTGCCATTATTTGTTTCTAGGCTGAAGAAGGAAAAACCGAACTATCGTTGATCCACTTCACTCTGACGAATCCGAACTGGACACCACCAAACGATTGCAATGATTTTGTGTCCGGGGTCAGGGAACAGGCTAAAAGACAGCTTCTACATGAGTACCCTCTATCCACAACTATGTCTGACGAACATTCTCTCGGAATGCCAGGACATCCAGGAGTAAGTCCATCTCTCTAGCTTCTTAGGCAGACCCGATATATAATTGTCATGAATAAATTATTAATAAATTCTGGAATGAAACTATTCGGGAAATTGATCATTCATTTGTGATGTTTGTACTTACGTTATCATGCTGGAAACGTTCTTATACCGCTGCGGTTTTTCTCAACAGATCAGCACTATAATGAACATGATGGATCAGAGCAGAATTGCTCCAACTGGAGCCGGTGGTAACCACGTTATGCACGCTAGTCGAAGCGAGGGACCTATCATGGAACGGTTCTATCAGCCTCATTCGTAAGTGCATCTACTTTAATTTCAATAAACATTTTCCAATATTGGTCCTATTAAAAAATAGACGGGTCCAAGCTGTAGCTTTGGTGTTGGGCGGTCATTGGTTTCTGTATTTGATGAAAATTTCACTTCTTTTTCATTATCTTGTTATCATTAGTAATTGCCAATTTAGAAAATAATTACATTGAAAAATTTATTTTTCAATTTTATTTTTACGCCTTTTTAGAGGATTGCCACCTGCGCCTTCTATAGGGGCTTCAGTTTTTGGTTTGAACGAAAGGACAGGTCTTCCACCCACTGCTGATTTGCTTGAGTCTAACGCAATGGATATGAGCATTAACGCACTCTACCTACATCAAATGCATCACAGGTGAGTGTATGCATAATATGATATGGGTCATTCTCATTGTCAGCAAAGGCATGTAACAGGAACCAGTTTTATTTTTATGATCCATTGTACAAGGTTCATTCCAAAATTTTAACAACAAAGTCTGCTAGTTGATAAATAACGCTCCATTCTTCGTCACTTGTATCCTGCATTTTGATTGCTTTCTGTTTCTCAGAATGATTCAAAGGCGTGGAATGAGCAGTTTAGGTCCCGGGGGATCGACAAGGCCACCTGGCGGGTCTTTATATTCCCAGGAGCGCACTCCCCTTCTTCGATCGCCAAGCCACCTATCATGACAAAGGTAATTATTATTTTTTTCAAACTACTAACAATTATTCTTGATTCTGGAATGTAATTCTCTGTACATCGAAATGAATAAATGTACAGGTGACACAGCTGATTTATGATTGATACCAATTCTATCAACCTCATTTATTGAATCTATAAAACTAATTGTTATCCTGATCCATTTAGTGTTTGTATCACCATTATTATTTCAAACTCGGTTTATTCCAGCCCGCTCCATCTCTAGAGTACAGTTTCAGACTGTCGGTGTACTTCGTGATCTCATCATTGTGAATTTCTAGGCTAAACTTCGTGAGTACCTCAAATTATTCACGTCTTGCTAACCGTGAACCATTATTGTCTAGAATTACTTCTCCTCAGATTATTTCTTGTAAATTGAAAAGCTTTTCCGTTGTTCAATTTTAAGAACGGAATTATCAAGTGTCTGATTTTGTGACGGAGAAATCAATTGTTTTTCTCCATTTTTCTATTGTCCAATCAAGACGCACTTCAGTGAAACCAAATATTTATTATTTTTAAACTGAAAAAAGTTCGATTAGGCTAAGAATGTCGCCGCATTGCTGTAAAAATTTATTTTTTATTGTACGCTATTTTTTTTTTTTTTTTTTTTCTTTTCAAGTTGCCAAATTGTTGCAGCTTGAAAGGAGCGTTGTTATCTAAGTCAAACTAGATGTGCGTTGAGTAATTTTTCGGTTGCCAATTTATTACTAACCTGCGTTAATAAGATTTGGAAACAGTGAACAGCTGTTGAACGAATAGCTTTTGAGTTAAGAATATGATTGCATTCTAGGGGAACGACTTTTTCGGTTTAGGTATTGTAAAAAATAAAAAACCCTAAAAACCGAATCGTGTCTTATTTTCCTAGTAGAATGTCCTTGACATCGTTAATCCGGTTCACGGTACAAAAGAAGTGCAATGGAAGACATCAAAAAGAGATTAAGTTGAACAATGCAATGAGAAGGCTACTCAACTTGTAAAATGTTCCCACTGAAAGTGAGAAAAAGGTAAAAGTTGGAATTTAGATCTAGCAGTAGGTTGCTATTATTTAATTTTGATATTGTATGCTGAGCCAAAATATATAAGTTAAGGTTAATGTTAATATATAGGTTTAGAACCAATGTCAATTATGTCGCTTATATTTGTCCCGATCCTTCTTGACGAAGATTAGTATGATAATAATTCAATAAATTGAATAAAATCGACTTTAACTTGTTGTATTTAATTGGTATTTAAAATAGAAGATATGTTAGCCGTAGCTAAACGTTGAGACAAAAGCAAACCAAGAAGAAGTATAGGTGGCGCTATCTTGCTGCCTTGCGGCGTTAAATTTGAAATCCGACAGTTAGGAAAGGAAAAGGAAGACAGTGGGCTCTCCGAGTTTGAATCATTTTTGTTTTAAAGTTCGCGTCGAATGATCATTATTTCATTAATTTTAGTAACTCTCTCAATAAAATGATCCGCCGATGATTGAACAACGAATTACAGGTTAGCGGTTTATCTTTGGAACACAATCAATCGTTGCTCAACCGTTTAATACCAAACGATTGAAAGATAAGTATAGTTTTTGAGTAGATAAAAATATTGCTACTTATCGTAAATAAATTAGTTTCTGTTTTCCAGTTTTTTCAGGATAAGACTCGATTTATAGTATCTGATTCAAATCCACGATGAGTTTTAAAGAAATTAAAGCGCTCATCAAATCGGGCCGCGTGAGTGCGGCCTTAGAATTAATCAAGGTATGATCAATACTTTAATACAATTGCTGACATGTTAATTCAGGCACCGCTAATTCAAAATCTTTGGACTTATTCAAGTAAACCGGTTCGTTTCTCCGGTTCAGAAAATCCCCGCCCGGTAGCAATAATGTGAAATGCGTCAATGATTTCCTAATATAATATAACGACACCATTCGTAGATGATGTTGAGTCTTATTGAATACATTTTAAGTTGTTTTCTTCTTTTTACCCCGTATTTGAGAAGTCGAAGTGAGTCCGTATACAAAAGTGCAGTTATTATGTTCAAATTTCAGTAGTTATTTCAAGTGCAGCTAGAATGAGATTGTTTCATAGTTTTCTTATGACTGAAAATTTCAGTGCAGCTGATTATTATCGACTCATTTTTGTTTTTTGTTTTTCAGGATGTGAACGATGATAAGTTAGCTTTCAAGCTGTTCAACGAAGTTTATTTCTTGTGCCAGTTTAGTAGCGACAGTATTCAATCAACAGTTTCTGTTGTCGACGACCTTTACGAATTGACGTCGAACCTTTGCCTCCAAATCACATTGGGTCGGAAGTATAATGTAGCCAACTTCACAAAAACCCTTTACTTCATTGTGCGGTTTTTCATGGAGGTGAGAATCTAATGATAATATGCATGATTGTGTAGTACCATCAAGAGTATTCAATATCCATTATATTGACCTCTTCAAAAGTGCCAAATCGGAATTTTCGTAGTAAAATGAGGTTAACCTGTTAAGCTGCTGGAGTTTTGTCGATTTCATTGAACGAATCATGATGTATCATTGATCAATGATGAAAGTGTCAAATCGTGGGGGCTCTAGAGGGAATTTTCGCATCTAGAGTGCCGAGCGGCTGACATTTCTGCAGTGGTCGCAAGGTGCCCATAAATCGCATATAAAGGTTAAGCATATCCCAAACTACTACCTAAACCTAAATAAATACTAAACAAATAATACCTAAACCTTCACTAGCCCAACAAATCGGTGATCTAACACCCCCGGTTCAACTGTGGGAATTGGAAACTCTTTTATAATTTGTCCAGTTCTGCTTGGAACCGTTTGAGTTAAATCTATATTCATATGCAGAGATTGTTCTGAAGGATTGCCAGAGGTATAACCGCTAGGATAACTGTTAGTAGAGGCTACTCTCTACTAGTGAGAATTAGGTGCTCCACAGCATTTTAGCTCAAAGTTTTTTTGTTTTTATTGCATCATGTTTTCACACTAATTCGGTTTTTTTCTCCTTTGCAGAAAAACCGAGTCTATGCCAGAAAATTGGGCGAATACTTTGTCAGCCTTAGTGACTTCGTTGGCGAAGCTGAGAGCACAGTTGATGGCACCATCGCCGACGCTGTTATTTTCGAGTTCATCAAAATGATATCTGAAAATGACATGGCTATTTTCAAATCAGCCGACAAAGAAGACACTATCGCACCATGGATTGATTTCTTGCTTCGTCTCTACCAAGCATACCATTTTAAGAAATTGTCCAAATTCTTAGTCATTCTGCGAAAAATTCTCATTGACGTTCAGAACAATTACAAGGAGTCGCTGAACGACACTGCTTCCCTCTTTATGTCAAAATTGGCTTGCTGCATTACTTCTTTCGCTCAACAATCACTTACTAGTAGCATGCCTGCTAACGAGAAAGATTTCATCAATCTGGCGCTCTTTTTAAAGTATTACTTTCTCTATGTGAACGCCACTGAAGTCTCAAAAATGACTGATGACATTTTGAACTTTCTCAACGGTCTCAAACGTGTTTGGTCGTGTTATCGTGATGATTTAGAGCTCGTTGCATCTTGTTTTGATACATGCACTGCGATTCAGAACAAAAAAAATTACATTCGCCGGTTTGAATCATTTTTCCAAGCGTTTGCATCGGCGAACAAAAATCCAAACGCCCTTTCATTGGTTTTGGTGATTCTACTCCACTTCCAATCGATGCTGGTATCGACTAGCGAGTTGATGGAGATGAAAATCGGCAATTGGTCCGAATTTTGCGCTCAGTGTTTTCGCCGATTCATGAAACAAGATAGCACAAGGTGTGAAGCTTACGAGCTGATCACCTTTACGTTTACCATCATCTCCCGATCGTCCCTTTCCAAACAAGCTCTGCTAGCTATTTATCCGACTGCCAAAATGATCTTGGCCTCTCTTGATTCATTCATTAAGGATGAAGATTGTAAGAAGCAGAGGTACTTTGCTTGTGCCGGTACGTTATTCACTTGTATATTAATAAATTTAAAGAACTATTCATCAGCTTTGGAAAAATTAAGAGAAAGAGAAACCAAGTTATATCTTGTAGGTCTTCAATTCAGAAAAACTACTTTTTTGTTGATAATCGTTAAATTCCTGTTCAAAAACGTAATTTTTTAATTCAGAAACTTAAATTTCAGTTGGAAAACGTCAGTTACCAGTGAAAAACGTTGAATTTTACTTTCAGAAACTTCAAATTTTAGTAGATAAACTGTAGATTTTCTGCTGAAAAACGTCGCGTATCAGTTGTAAATGACTGTAAAATGTATTTTCTCAATTGAAAGATGTCGTTATAGATCAGTTGATACTTGGCATTGATATAGGCTTATGAACTGCCGCATTCATATGGGCGGAGCTTACAAGTTCCCTCCATGTTTTGCCTGATTCAACGCATTTGACGGAGGCCTGTGAACTCTGCTCACGCCATCCTTTAATATACCGGCTTATTTATTACAATGCCTTACTCAACTGGTTGTTCCATACGTTCCTGATTTTGATAGTTTTTAACTGAAATATTTCTGTTACAGTTGCAGAGATGATCAACTCATTGAACGTCTACAACAAAGTAGAGATGTACCATGAGGCCAGCGTTTTGTGGCGTTACATTTTGCCGGTGTTTTCGAAAATCGACCCTGAAACGCTTTGGACGAACTCGACCCTGAAAGTGAGTTCTTAAAGTAGCTAGCAGATGGAACAGTTTATATTTAAAAATAAATGTGTATATTTACAGATAGATAAATGGTTTATTAATACACGTGATTTCAAATTTCCTTCTCTAGGTACGAAGGAATTTAAATTATTTTCATTTTTGATGTATTTGAATAGAGAAATTGCTGCATTATCAATCTTATAAATAATGTCCATATGCCCCGTTTCTTATTTAGAAATTATTTAAATTTTACAGCGTTATATTAGCTTTTGGCTGAAGGTGATCACTCCTGCATCGGCCCATGAGTATGGAGCTGATGCTCAAGCAACACTGCTGGTTTTCATTTCGTTTCATCCGAAATTCACGGACGCTGCCATGGCTTCCTGGGTGTCTATCAAGCTGTCAAAAAATCAAACAGTTCACTTGGTTAGTTGATTTATGGCTAGTTTTTCTGGGAAAAGAAGACGAAAACAACTCAGGGCTGTGAATTGAACAAACTTCTATGTCCAATACTCTTAATCAGTCTAGTGATTAAAATTGCTGATTTTCAGGAAGCCACTGTTGTGGATTTACTTGATATGTACGGAGATGACCTGGTAAAGCGATATCCAAACGTCAAGTCTCTCAACGTGAACCAACTGTTATTGAGTGAAGTGAGGTCTTACTCCAAATCAAGGTAATTATGGTGTGGAGGCCGTGAAGTCGTGCTGTGAGTAAATTTGTTTCAATGTATAATTTAAATATTTATGCTGTAGGGGTTTGGAAATTAAATAATATAATTTGTGTTATGGTATTGAGGACGACACAAACTGGGGAATTCCGCCATATTTTATATTTTTACTTGTCGAGTACTTTCACCCATCAAATACCAATACAATCCCATTTAGGTATTTGCGTTGAGGCTGCAAACTATTGGATATGCACAGCCATCTCAATATTCGATCATAAAAGACTTTCTTTACCAATATTTTTAAACAAAGAAATATTTTTGCTGACTTGTGCTATTTATTACACTGAAATGATCTGGTTCGATTTTAGAGACCAATTCAATAAAGCAGTACTTGCTGTTTACAAAAGTGCTGCCAAAGTCGTCAAGGACAATATTTACCTCGCCAATATCCTCTGCTGCACCATCGATGCGTTCTGTCTCAATGTCGACGGCAATATTTACCTGTCCAGTTTGGAAAAATCGCTCGACAATTTGATTGCTCATTTTCGAAAATTCGAAGTGAGTATCCTAATGGAAAATAAATCATTTTGTCGATATAGTACGTGTGCAATCGTCTTTGTAATTGATTATTCATTTTGTCATCAATTCTTAGCATGGAAAGACTGTTGACGATTTGCCAGTGCTGTTGTGCACTCTGGGGAACCTGTTTTACATGAAGGCTCGGCTTGAACTTCATCGTATTCGTAAAAAGTCCGAGGTATCCAAGTTGTTGATGTGAATTTATTGTTAACTCGCGTTGTCTTCTGAAGAGAGAATTGGTGTAATAGTGTGTATAGATTTTGTGGATCAATTCGAAATCAGAAACCTAAATTTTACAATAAACTTTTTTCTTTTTTTATTGTAAATCGATGTTCTAGTATCCTATTGTGGTCTGTTTGCAGGAAGAGGAACTAGAAAAGGAGAAATGCGAAGCCAGTTCAAAAATTATCATTTTGCGTGAAGGCGCTAAAGATGATCTCGATATAACAGAAGTGGCTATCATGCAATCTCCAATAAAACTAAGCAAGCAGCCGAAGATTTTTCGATTTTTGGAAGAGGCAATGAAATACTGGTCAGAGTCGGAATCTTTGGTAAGTAGTTACTGAACTGTTTCAGAAGATTATTTGAACACAGTTTTCTCCTGATTGATTCTCCCCTACAGAAAACGCTGCAAAAAAATGATTGTACAGTAGTTTATCTTTCGCCTTACGGTATAGTTGAGGAGAGTGTTTGACGAGCATTCGAACGAGCATAGAACGATTTTTATAGCTCCAAGAACTCTCGAGTTATACCAAATTTTTGAGAATCGCCCAAATTCAGCACAAAAGCTGCGATAACTCGAGAACCAATAAAGCTATCGACCCCGCGATGGTCTCATTCGATTCAGCGTCTAAAAATCTAGAGAAATTGACACCAAATACACCTCTTTATGGAAAAGTTGTAAATTACTAATTTTCTCCCCCTCAACCTCCCCCCATACCAATAAAATTAAGCTAGAATTTGGTTTAAGAATTGAGCCGTCGTGAGGCCAAGATTGATTTTTGGTGAAAATTTCAAACATTTAGCTTTTTAAGTTTTGTTGGAAAAATAATGACGGAATACGGTGGACAGACAGAATTTTTTTTTTTTATTGGATGTTCGAATTCTACATGCCTTGAAACGCAAATCGTCAAATTTTGAGGGGCTTGGAACTTTTTTTCTTGGGCGATTTCAATGGTTTATTATTGAATAATAAGCCAAAAAACAACAATTATATTTTGCCCCATTGATAGGCATTGAAGTGTCTCTAATGCTATAGATTTTTATAATGTTTGTTTTTTTAATCCCTAGGAACCTGTTTCTTGCCAAAAAAAAAATGAAAAGCTACTGCCGTAGAATAATGTAGATTTTGTTTTCAGCTAACACCGCACACGTCCATTGTTTCAACTCTCGCTTACATAAAAAATACTGCCTATCTGTACAGGCTCTACGGTGACAGAAATAAAGATTCGCTCTGTTGGAATCTGTTGTATCGGATTGCGGGAAAATTGGAATCAGAAGAAAGCCAAGTTCTGGGTATGCCAATCGTTTTACCATAATTTATTTTAGACCTCGTCCATTTCTCTGTTATCTGCAAGACTCGATAGCTTTTGTGATCTCTATGTTGTGTCATTATTGTTTTGTTTTTCTTGCAGCCGTTGCAGAACTGTTAACACATCGAGAGAAGGTGGATCCATCGTTCATCGGCAATGTGGAAAGTTTCCTCTCTAGCGTCAAACAGAATAGTCAAAAACGTTATGTTTACTATTTGTATCTCGTCAATACTGCTAAAAACTTTTACTTCAACGGGAAAGTATGTATTTTGATGTCTAGTTTCATAATTAGTAGGGAAATTTTGGGACCCCTTCAAAAATAAATCTCTTTAATTAAAATAAAGAGCTTCTTTTGTTTGTCGCATTTTTCACATATTTATTGTGGTGAGGGGGAGACAAACCTGACTACTATATCGTCATGGTTCCTTTTATTTGCCTAGATCTTTCGTCCGTTTGCGCATCTTCCGGTCTACATAGGTCCATCCTATGACCCTCAAAAATCTAAAGATTAGTTACATATTTTGTTTTTATTCGTTTTAGGTTGAAGAAAGCCGAAAAGCTCTGGAGCGAATTGAGTCACCAAGTATTTTACCAACTTTGATCAAAATCCAGTACAATACAATGATGGTGCTTTTGACTTCTGTCAGTGGGGGGATTCCTACCAACGGCACTCCATTGTATGCTCCATTGATAAAAGCGGCTGGTAATTTACAATACATTGTCAAGCTAGGAAAATACGGTGAGTGATTTTCTTTGCGGCAATTTTGCAACCTACAATTAAAAATTACCAATAATCTATCTTGAATTGAAAGCGTTGAATAATCGTCAAAAATATTAACTGCAAAGGGTGTTCATCCATTTTTGGCTATAAATCTTTCGTTCGTTTCATTGATTGAAAATCTTGGCACTCCATCAAAGTTGTTATGTTCTAGTAAGTCGAATTCGTTCTGCTTCTGCCTAATTTATAGCTAATTATTTTTTCCAGAGTCGTTTAATGAGGCGACCGTCGTGCAGCTGCTCATTATTGAAGTTTCATTGTTGATCATTGTGTTCTGCGCTGACGCAAGTTCTGTTCGCATGGCACGCTGCTACATTAGGTCGCACATTTCACTAGGCCGTAGACTTGCCATTCCCGTAAGGTTGGTATTTCTGTTTCTCATGTGGAACAATTAATTTATATACGCTTGCCTTCGATAAAATATGATCAGCAAATAGATGGAAACAGCTTGAGCACCGCTTGAAATTTGCAGGATTTGTGAATTCACATCACTCCAATGTTGGGTCGATCTTCTCACTTGGGACACAGTCGATACCGATCTGAGCGCGAAAGAATTGGAAAAAATGCTTGAGATGACTGCTTTGAAAGAAGACGGACAATTACAGACAACACCGTTGAAATATGGGTCACCCAAGTTATCATCGCATATCCGATGCTATCCGCACTTTTTGACCAAAAGCGGCTGTGATTGTCTTTACTGCAGAGATGTCCATTGCCAGATATTGACTCTCAGTTCGATTATGATTCGAGCCAAGATCCTTATCGCCAACGGATTTAATTATGATGCCAAGAATGTCCTGAACAGTAAGTTTGCCAAAAGCTAATATGTATATATTTTTTAATTCACTGTTAGTTAAATGCTCAACTTGTCAATTGTCTAAATATTACTATAGTAATGTAGGTAGAGAAAAATATGCAGGCTTTTTATTTTCATTTGGTTCACTTTCCAGTTGGTTTATCGGTCGTAGAGGTAATCAATGACAAGGGAAACCACGATAGCAACCTGTGGACTCTGCTGTTCTCGCCGATCGCCAGATTCTACCATTTGGTCGCCAATTGCAAATTCCTATGGAAAAAGTACAACGACGCATTGCACTATGCAAATTTAGCTAGGAATATTCTGCTTGGCCAGACGACAAAAAATACAACATTGCTTGGAAGTATCGATAGGATTCTTTTCAGCATTGAGTGGATTGAAAAGCATACACAACAGCCTGTTTTAAGGCCAGGTGAGGTTTTATTTTATTTATCTTTTTACTTGGCACACCAACTAAGTTGAAGAGAAATTCAAGAGCCTTCAGCTGTATTCGAGTATTTTAATAGAAGTTTACGAAATGACAACTTCGTTTCTTTTCATTGGTTGGTTATTAGATGACATTCTCTTTTCAGCCCCAACTTTGAGCGTTACGACCAAAATGCAAAACGCCGTCCTCGGGACGCCTGAAACTGAAAAGTCAGGAAAGACTTCGATTTTCGATGCACCTGCCAAGCCGACGATTGGAACTGCAAACCGAAGATACCTTGATTCAGGGAAGAAACGCCCGACGAAACCTCTCACATTTGAAAAACAAGGGCTTTCGCCCAATCAATCCAACAATATTAATGTACCTCGACCACTACCATTGATTGTGTTCACACCCCCACCAGAAGGAAAAACCATAAATGGGAATACGACCGTGAAAAAATATTTGCCTTCCAGGAAAAATATATCCAACACACCAGACAAGGAAAATGATTGCAAAATGAATCGCGAATTTTTCAATACTCCAGGAATCGCCCAGAAGACGATTAATGGAGTGACACCGCAAATGAAAATATTCTACGATCCAGAGGGATTGGAATCGAACAGTACGACCACTAAAAAACCAAAAGCGAAACGCGATCTCAAACTGAGCTCGACTGCCAAACGGCCTGCCAAGTCGGCAACAAGTAGAACTGCTAAGAGTGAAAAACTTGGCACACCTTTGGCTTCAAAATTACCCCATACAAGAAAATTATTCACCAAAATGGTGGACTCTTCTAATTTAGATATTGTTACTCCGAGAAATGGAAAAACCAAACCTGCGAACATGCTCATTGATGAGACGCCTAGATCAACAGAATCTGCGCAAGATTGTCAGAATCAAGATGGTTTTGTCAATGAAATGCAAGCTGTGGAGGAGGGATTTTTTGAACAACCCGCTCAGTTGCTAGAGGGCATCAGTATTCCAACGGTAGGGAAAAATAAGCTCACTGGAAGAAGGGGACAAAATAAAAAATTGGACATGGCTCCTCTTGTAGAACCTAGCAATATGCAACCTCCCCTAAGAAAAGCTGCCGATGTTGCTACAATGTCAGAACATGTTTCCGCAACATCAGGATCTGATTCGACACTCGATGAGACAAAGATTGTTCATTCATTAACTGCATTGAAGAAAGTTCGTGCCAGAAGAAATGTCCTCAATGGCTCTGATTATTCTCATGATTGCATTGGAGTTCAAAATGGTTCCGCTGGAGACGGTGAAAAAATCGAACTTTCCAGTGTGAGTACAAGATACTCCGATCCGGTTGATGTTAAAGAAGGGACTAATATGCAGAAATGTCTTCCAGAGCCCGGAGCGGTCCCTTCGACATCCCAAGTTTCCGACAATTCGGACGTGAGCATCATTAAAATTGGCGAAACCCCAGCTAGAGTAAAGATTGGGAGAGGTTTTACATCTGCGCACAAAAGAGTGCTCAATAGAAGAAATATTCTTGACGAATCTTCTAAAGATAGTAATGCAGATATTCAAGATGCTTCAGATAGAACACATATTGCTGATGAAACTGTGGAAAAAATAGAACCCTCAAAATTGAATGCAGGTACTCCCAATGGTAAAGTGGCAAAAAAATGTGAGTTGTCATTACGAAAAAATCGAACTAGGAACGCTCTTGTGAAAAAGGACGAACTGCTTGAAAAACCAAAGGTTGCAAAAGGTGGATCTGAAGAACTGATCCCATCAAGTTCAGCTGAGGTGCCCGCTAGAATAAACATCCTCAAGGAATCGAATTGGTTAAACGATGGCAACACAGATGATCAACCGCCTGACCTGGTTGAAATGTGCACAAAAAATTACGTCGGCAAACAAAACGAAGCTGCGAGTTCGGATATGGAACCTCCCAAGCCGTTTATAGTTAAAAAACGCCCAGTGTTAGTTGCTCAGAAGAGCAATATGAACAGGGAAAATTCTCCATTGATTAGCTCGGTTGTTGATTGTGATGAAGATTTAAAAGAAGCTGCAGACGAAACGATGATCGGTGTTACGCCCAATACTTTGGAGAAACTGCGCATCAGAAGAAATGTGTTAGAAGAATCGCTGGTTGATGGAAGTGTCAGCCTCGCCAAGAACGACTTTGATCAATCTGGTAAAACTGAGATTTCTTGTACACCTTTTAAAAAAATAGCAAGGCCTGTAAGGGCCCCTCCAGCTACAGCCATGCAAGAAGGCTTGAAGTGCGATTCGATTGAATCGAAAAAACTTGATGTTGGTTATAAATGTGCTACTTCTGGTGGGAGAAAAATTCCTCGAAGAATTCCTGGTAACGCTGAACTGAAATTGGCACAGGAACGGTCGAAGTTGGCTCTTGGAACTGCAGCTGAGCCTAAGAAGGTCCTTAAAAAGTCCAAAAAAACAGGTCCAAATGTAACCGAAGAGGTTTCTAAGCTGAAAGCTAATACATCTATAGAAAATCCCGAGTCTTTCCCGCGTAGTTGCAAAGACACATTTGATTCGGACGAATACACAATCGATCGTTCTCGAAAAAATGCCCCCCAATCGTCAATAAGTGGCGATCCTGTGGTTGAACAGATAAGCTCCGATTCTGATTCTGACATTGTAGGCCCTTCTCCTCCAGACACAAGACCAAATCGATTCCACACTCTGTACACACCGGGTAAAGGCATTTCTGAAATGGCTCGGCAGTTTGATCATCTTTCCATTAATAGTCACAAATTGAAAAACACTAATTCAAGTGAAGTCAACTCGACTGAATCAAATGAACACGTTTCGACTAAGGAATTGTCAAAATCCGCTCGACCACGTCGGAAATTGATGTAAATGCTACGATTTGAAGAAGCTGGTCTGTTTTGATTAAAAAAAAAAAAAAAAAAAAATTAACAAACGCTTGTTGTAAATATGTATCTAAGTTTTCATGTGAATAGTCGTTTTGTTAGCTTGTGGGGGAAACTAGGGTTGAGCCGGAGTCTTTTGAACAAAAGTCAATTGAACTAAGTGTGTAGAAACTCACCATGATCCGTTTTTCTTCTATTTTGTCAAAAGTCCATGTTGGGAAAAACATTTTCAACTTGCTGAACACTGAGTCGAAAACCGCATTGTTTCATTTGTGGCAGTCTTTTGGTTTTGTATTGTTTCAATTGTTATTAATTTATGCTAATAGTTGAGTATGTTTACCAACCCGTGGAGGCTTTATTCCCATTATTTATTATCAAGGTGTAGCTATAAATTTGGAATACTTTCTTATAACGTTTTTGTCCCCTTTGAGCTGTTCTGTCATTGGCTAAAATATGTACAGATCTCGCTCCATATGAATAATGCTGTGCTCCAATGATGAGATAAGGCCTGAAGCTATATTATCCTTTATTTCATTCCCATTTTTACAACTGGGTTTCATTTGTTACACAATTGCATTGTTAATAATTTGACCAAAGAGTTTTCTAACAATAAAGTTTTTATGATGAATTATTATTCTTTTTATTTTTCCTCTTTCTAGCCAGTGAATAATTTTCAATGAAAGAATTATTTACACTTTGTGGCCGAAACTCAAGGACTCAAAGCTTATGCAAGGTGCTCAAAAATGAGATTATGGAGTTCTTTATTTGAAAAAACAGACGTCAAGCGGTTCTATGAAGTTAAATCTGGCAGATGTTCACCCCATGTTGTCGCTGGTCGTGCTCAGATCATAAATTCCCATAGCATTGATTGAATTTTTATGATTCTGCCCTTGATCATCATGATGGCATTGATTGCTCAGCAGCTGGTTGTTGAACCTTGAACTCTTGGTATCTGTTTCCCTTCAGAGGTTAGTAGTATATTGCAGTGCTATCTGGTGTTCATCGGATCTTGTGTATCAATACAATTGTACGTTCTCTTTTCTTCATTACTCGTCATACGTGGAATTGATCTGGCTATAGGTAAATTTTTTTTTGTTTGCATTCCTTTGGTAATATTGTTTTCTCAATGAAGAAGTACGTATGTATAAGCTACAGTTCAGTTTAAATTGCACTGATTCTATATAGTTAATTGACTACAGAACATTTTTTGTAGCATTTAAGTGCAACGAAGGCCGCTTAAAGTTAACCAAGGTGTATAATTGAAAACATCAATAAGCCCGATGTTCCGCTTTTATTTGAACTCCAATGATGAGCGTTTCCTTTTTTTTACAAGTTGCCATGCTTTCACGTGGTTGCTCCTACCTTGAGAGAACTCCTTAATTTGCGAATGTTTGTTCCACGATAGTGTTGTATCTTCTGAATCTTTACGGTATTTGAAGGTTTATAAACAACTTGAAGACATAAGAATTTGTTATATTTCGACCAATGATTTTATAACATAGGTAGTATGATTGGCTCAACTGAATACATTTCGTTTTTGGTATTTTAGTTATACTACTAGATAATCGTTGGTCTATGTTGCTACGCTTACAAAATAATATCACAATGTTATTCAGCACTTGGCGCCATGACCAATGTCCGACTTGTTTGGTCCTTATCACGCTCTAATAGGAACACAATTTCTTTGATTATATTTTCAATAATATACTCACAAAAAATAATAAATCTAAAAAATCTGTAGAAAAAATTAGGTACTTAAGTTTTCTGCATACATGTGAGCCACCCACTGTATAAGTAAGACCCATGAGCTTTCACATTGGAATGATTCATCAAGCGCTGTATAAATTACTCTGTTGGAAATGTTCCCAATCCCGCCTAAGATTTTTGTATCGCTCTCCGCAGTGTACAATGACTAGATCAAAACTGGGAGAAGACCAATAGAAAGAGAAAAAACATTTAAATTAAGTTCTACAAATTAAAAAAAAAAAAAAAAAAATGAAATATATTTGGAAACAGAAAAGAGTACATTCCTGTGGCTGTAATTTCATATTTTCTATTGCTGGTTATTTTGGTCTCAGAGGTAAAATTAAGGTATATAAGACCAATATTAATAGTATAGTATTCATGGTCAAGGAAAGTACGACATGGTTAGCCTGCTAACCGCACAATTCATCGGGAAACATTGTATCCTACATTGACACTACAAGATACCTTGAATCTTTAGCATGGTCTGGCGTAAGCTATTATACTTTAATACATCTCAACTGCAATGCTGCTTCGTAGCAACCGCTGTGGAAAAGTACGCCTCTCGGCTCTTGACATGCTGATCCCTTAAAAGCCGCTAGGATCAACACATTCGCCATGGTTCAACGATTAGATTTAACTAGTAGAACGACCTTTTCTTACGATAATTTCACTGACATTTCACGCAATAACACATCAATAACTCATAACAACAGTAGCACATCATGGTCCAACTTGACCATAATACCACTATTATATGAAAAAAATCAAATCACATCCTGTTACCCAATAAACCAGCATAAAACTAGAATATTTTTAACCCATACCTACTGTACTGGAGGAAAAATTATCTTAATTCTGCTCGGGGCTACGCCAGATGTTTTTCTATGATTCTAAATTCATTGTATTTTTCTGACAATTACAATTTCGACTACGGTCACAATAATTAATTTTTTTCTGACAAGTTTATAGTACAGACAGGTCGGTGACCTAAAACACAATTTTCAACACTTGTTACAACAAGGAAACGAAGGACTATCAGTGGCGACAGGTGATAGTAGTTTTCAACAGATTAGATTCATTTACAGCCGGCCGGATGAAGCCTTTTCTTAGAGGTATGTTACGACTTCCGTTTCAATAATACACGGATTAATTACAGTCGTATATTTATTGCTCGACCTGAGCAATACTATCTATTCGTTTCATTCGTTGTCGTTGTGAAGTTGGTTGTGTCTGTTGTAGTAACGTTTTGATGATCAGTCTCACAGTAGCAGTATTTCTTGGCGTACGCGTCGTTCATGCATCGGCTCTGAGACGCGTAAGAGTTAATTCGACTTATCGTGTCCATAATTTTGAAATCGGTATTGTGGATGACGGTTACTTCAAAAAGTGCTTGTCCTGGCGTTGTTTGTAGGAGCATCACATACTCTTTGAAGCCACTCTCTTTAGAAAAAATTTTGCTCCTCATCGACAGAACCCCATCAAGTTGTAAAATTGAACATTGCATTCCTTGCTTCAGTGAGGTGGTGTAGTTTTGTAAGATTTTATTGATTTCGTTCACGACAAATTTGCCGATGGCTTTAACAAGCAGGGATTCTGTCGGAAGGGACTTGTATTCTGCGCAAGTGCACCAATGCTCTGTAATGCCAGCGTCAGAGCAGGACCTGTTCCATGGGACCGGATTGAACAAGCTCTGGCAGTTGGAGCATCCGTCTGATCCATTCTGTTTGTGGCCGAGAACCTCCAACAAAGTCATGTGGACGTCGTACGGTGACGTCAGCTTATTCGAATTGTGTACCAGATTGTTCACCTTGGCAGGGTTGGCATTTTTGAAACTCTCTGGCAGCCAGAAATAGATGAAGGGTAATCGCTCTTCAATATAGCCAGTGTAGGTTTTGCGTATTTTACCAAACCGCATTCCGTGATCACTCAGTAAGACGACCATTGTCTTGTTCAAGGCACCCGATGCGCTTAGGTTCCGCAGAAACATAACAATTTCAGCATCCATTAAAGTTGGCGAGTTTAAGTCGTTGTGGCTGAAACTGTTGAGCCAAAAGAGAGAAAACGTCGGATATTGGCTAAACGTGGTTGCAAAATCAATGAGATAATTGAAAACATGGCTGGCAGCTTTTACCGGTCCCACGCAGAAGTTTAGGCCTGCGACCGACTTCATTTTCGTGCTCCCCTCGGCTGCTAGCATGAAAGGACGTAAATAGTAGTCCACTGGCGTTTGAAGGAAACCCACTTTCAAATAGTTAAAGGATGATATATGCGGCTCGTCTTCACCGTAAGCAGTGATGTAGCCTTTGCTAGAGAAATTTTTCCAAAGAAAAGGACAACCATCCAATGGGGTTTGTGAGTTTGGAAAGCAAATAGGTCTCAGCTGGCTGTAGCTCATTCCTGTCAAGATGGCGACCAAATTTGGAAACGTGTTGTCGTCGATCTTGTTGTATCCTTTCAACGAAAGCCAGCCGTTCTTCTCCAAGTAATTCACAGTCAAAGGCATTGTCCTTATCATGTTGAGCCGGGAAATTGAATCGAAACCAATGATCATTACGCCCATCTTATCATTTGATTTGTTCTCAGCCGATTGCATCTTCTTCTTAGCATTAGCCTTGATAGCAATAAAAGCATGCAGGTTTGTGTACACGTTGTATGATTTCTTTGGCGATGCTCGTGCAGTACATTTGACCCTCACAAATTCCTCTCCTTTGCTGAAGGTAACATTATTGTCGATAGGGTAACACTTGGAGTACCTGGGAACAGCGTTAAATTTAGTACAAATTTTCCGCATTTGAACTTCAAGTACCGCTCAATCTTACGAGAGAATGAGAAACAAATATACCTATATTCAAATATTCAGGATCATTGTTCTCTAGCAATCATGCTTTCTACTCTTGCAAACGAGTACTATCAAATCCTAATGCCACTAGTCTCCTAAGAATTGACAAAATATTTCTTCTTTTTTTTAAAGGGTGGCCTCCTGACCAAATAAGTATGAAGTACGGCTTATTGCTAGAGCCCCCACTGTGAAGGAAGAGAACGCTTTTATTTGCAGCTCAGTTGTTAGAGGTGCTATCCTGTCTCCTGCTCATCAAAGTAAATCAGTAGTTTGTGGAAAACAGTGGCGTGCATAGGTCGCACAGTACTTCCAAGTTTGAGTCGGCAACAAGGTACTCATAAAAATAACCTCAGAGCGGTTCATATACCTACTGTTTAGTGTAAGTATAACTTACAGAAGCATGATCAGGACCTATCTTCAGCGCCTGAGGACCATTCCAAGGCTTTTTAGTAATGATTCCTTTTGGAGAACAATCACTTGCTGTATTTTGAGGGTGTTAAGTTCTGTTTACTACGTTAAGGCTACCCTTGTTTCTTTCCTACTCTTTACTTTACTAATTTTACTCCCGACCAGTGGTCGGTAACTTCAGTTTTAAAATAATTTGGATTGTTCCTTACGTAAGTACGTTGTCAGGTGAAGAATCTGCTGTATATTTTTTCAAATCCGTTCTTGTGATAAGATTGTAGCAGCAAGTCGGTGTTGCCCCTTTGTAGTAAAGGTGGAATAAGTGCTTGTGTAAGTGGAGTACGTGAGTGGCCCCTTCGCCACGAACGAGGGTAGTCAGTGGCGGCAAACGGCTGCAAGAGATCATCTTCTGTTTCTCGTACAGTGACTTGATGCTTTCATCGAACGGAAGAATATCTGGGATGCGGCAGCTCGGGCTGAACACAAGGTAGCCTGCTCTGTTCTCAAAGCTGCTCGTGTTGATGTATTCGAAGAAACTTGCTGAAATCGATAATAATATTCATAATGATTGTGCTATCATCAGTTGCAATGGGAAATACTTCCAATAGTTCCATAGCGGCGTTTGAAGCTAGACATTTCTGTCAGTCAGGTAAGGGGAGAGTCAATCACTTGCAATTCTCATATCACCATCGCCCTTGTACTTCTGCCAATTCTGGCCTCTTCAGGGGCTGGGTTATTTTCTATATCAACCGTCAATGGTTTTGGAAATTCTCTTACGGGCCAGGTGTGTCAGTTCAGCCACAGAGATATCAACCTCTTTTCACCCATTTTTATGATTTAGTTCCGATTAAGTTTATGGAAAACAGTAACTTTTGGCTACTGGAGAGCTGCCACAGCGCTCATAAAGAGGCCGGCATTGGCCAATTTGGAAACTGCCTACACTACCTATTGCTGGAGCCATGGCTGGCATGATTTGTCAGCTCATGAGGTTAGCTTCCAGTATCCTAATTAATAAAATATTGGGTGCTAATTCAGTAGTAGCCAATTATAAGCTAGAGCACATAGCAAATTCTGTACTCAGTAGAGAAATTCGCACTTGTTTGTTTTCCTGCCTCAGAAGCCACTCTATTTTCCTGCTCTTTATTTCCTACATGAACGGTCGCAAGTGCTCGGCCAACAAATAAGGAATCGGGGAATGAGTCGCCTGGTTTTTCTCCCTCTCACAACCCTGGACATTATAGTAGTTTAATGTTCGGATAATTTGTCAACTAAATCTCCATCTTTTCCTTCTCGTCGCGTTTCTTGATGTCCGGGGGTTGTGAGGTGGAGAAAAACCAGGCGACTCATTCTCCAATTCTTTATTAGCTGGCCGAGCACTTTCGCCCATTCGGGCATCCTCAGGGCGACGTGGAGCCATAGGGTCCAGGCTGTGGACCCTATGGCTCCACGTCGCCCTGAGGATGCCCGAATGGGCGAAAGAACTCGGCCAGCTAATAAAGAATTGGAGAATGAGTCGCCTGGTTTTTCTCCACCTCACAACCCCCGTAAATCTCCATGTTTTCCCAAATCCTGAGCAATGCTTGTAGACAATCACCCAGTGTTGTGTTGAATTTCTCTTAGCAGCTAGATAATCTCAATAGGTTAGAATTGGAATTCAGCATTGTTTGCAGTTTTATACATAAGCATGCTCACTTCGGTCTGCTGGTTCGCTGAATTCGGAGTCCCTGATGAGGTAAAAGTATCCATCCGAAAGCGTTCCCTGGATGTAAAATATTGTGATGAATGCGGTGAACGACAAGAAAACGATGATCTGAATGATTGGTCGCTTATGATGTCCGACTTTGAGCCCTGAAACAAGCGAGAAATTCAGGAAATAAGGTTTATTGGTGCATCTTTACAGGGTACTTGAGCACCGTCATGAAATCATTGTGGAAAAGCAGCTTTACTACTAACGCCTCAACAGAAATCAGGTTATTTGTTTGACATAGCCTAGGAACTTTAGAGAACTGTATGAAGAGACTCTATCTTTCTATTTAATTTATGAGCATTTCCAAAAAACTTTATACTCCACGTAACTGACGATATAATCACGATAAATTCTATCGACACCATTAGATCCCATATAAAATTATGGTCTCATATTTTAATTACGATTACCAAACATCTTGAATGCTGGTCGTGTTTAGAGGATTGTCGTATCTACATTTTGCACTTTTTGTCTAGCTGGCCAACTGTCTGCCAATATGAACGAACAACTGCACTGCACAGTATTTGTCGGCATTTGTTTAGTTATCGCCCAGGGAAAATTAGAATCTCGACCGGACATGGGCCGGGGAGGGTTAGATAACGTCGAATCAGTACGCTAGTTGCCTTTTATCATGGATGCTACTTGACTCTATTTCTGAAGTTTGTATTTCTGTCAGTTCACGAAAAATTCATTCCTCTTACGTCAAGTAAAATTTAAATTTTTCTTTTAGTTCACGGAAAAAGTCATTTTTCCTATCTAAAATACTAATTGCATGGTTTCAAATTCAAAAATTGGATGCTACTTCTCATTTGATGGGAGCACGGTTTTCCCTTTTTTATTGCTTTTGAGGGATGAATTGTTTGTCATTTTGTTTTATTATATAATAAAACATCGCAATCGCACAACAGAAAAACATTTTCTAACCTCCTTATAATTTGTTGATGTTTTATGGTTCAAGGTATGTAGAATCCGATTATTGAATAAAACAAATTCTGTCCGTCCGCCGTACGCCGTCAACACTTTTCCGACGAAACTATAAAAGCTAAATTGTTGAATTTTTCTACAAAAATCGCTCTTGGCGCTCAACGGCTCAATTCCTTGACCAAATCGCTACCTCATTTTAAAGGGTATTTTGGGGGGGGGGGGAATTCGTACACTCCAACACTTTCCAGAAAGAGGTGTATTTGGTATAAATTTCTATTGATTTTTGGACGCAAAAATTGAATGAGACCGTCGCGGAGTCGATAAGTTACATGGTTCTCGAATTTTCGAGGTTTTAAAAAAATTGCATGTGTGTGTAGCTCGAGAATTTTTGGAGCTTTAAAAGTCGTTCTATACTCGTTGGAATGCTCGTCGAACCCTCTCTTCAACTCTACCGCAAGGCGAAAAATTCAGATTTTAATTTGGAAATTAAGAAAAATAAAAATGATTAAAATTACAATAGTTGCTACGGAGTTTTCCCTCATATTTACCAATCTGTTTTTCGATGGAAACGTTCACACATGGTCGGAATAATTACTGTCACAAATGGATAATCTTCTTAAATCATTATTGAAGCGAAGGAATAATAAACTTCTGTACGATCATTGCGACGTTTTTTTCTTCCTTTTTTACTTCCATGTTTACGTAGTAAATGGAAGTATTGAGATCGTCTGAAAAGTCGAATTCGGAACCGAGGTCCTGATGGAAGAAATTTTCATAGTAGTATACTCAGAAACACTTTCTGAACAAGTGTCTGTGTGTCTGTGTGTCTGTCTGTCCGTCTGTCCGTCTGTCCGTCTGTCCGTCTGTCTGTGGTCACAAACTGACATAAATCGCCCCATTTCCCTGAAAAATGTATGAAACCCTATGAAATTTTAAGGGAATGTTTTCCCAGTGATTGTGCAAAATTAGGTTTTTTCGGATTTTGAATTACATACAGTACTTCCGAGATATAAGCGTTTAAAGTTTTTTCTGTTTCGATTTTTACAGGCTATGAGAGTCAATATTTTTCTACGTTTGAGGGCTTGAAATGTCGGTTATGGCAAGCGGAAAACACTAGATTTTTTGTATAGTGGGTCACATACAATGCCTCCACGTTATGAGCGTTTTTCACGATTTCACTAGTGCATGTTTTGTATTTTGATTTTTACAGGCCGCAAAACTCAATGTATTTGAACGTTCAAGGTTTCAAAATGATGGGGTCGGCGATTGAATGATGCCTGATTTTTATCAAATTGGTCACATGCAGTACTTCCGCGTTATTTGCACATTTGCTACATTTTGATTTTTATAGACCACAAAAATGAATATATTTGAACGCTGTAGAACTTAAAATTTTTCTATATGACAGTTGAATATCGCTTGATTTTTATTATTGGGGTCACATGCAGTACCTCCTCGTAAAACGCATTTTCAGTTATTTTATTAAGTGTTATTGTACTTTTAGGGTCTCTTTGCTATAAATATGACCAACTTTGACCTCGTTCACAAAACTTGTTTTGTATGGTTTGGGTAACACACAGTACTTCCGTCGTACGCCGTTATTAAGCTTTTGAGATTTTTATAGACCACAAGAGTGAATATACTTTGGACTTTAAATTTTTCTTTATGACAGTTGAATTTTGCTTGATTTTCATTATTGGGGTCACATGCAGTACTTCCTCGTTACACGCAATTTCAGTTATTTCATTCTAGCGCTTTCGTAACTTTCACCCGAAAGTCATATCGCACCCTTGCGAGAATAGTGTTACAACTCAAAATTTCTCTTTTTTCAGGAAACGCAAAAAACAGTTCTCACCCTGAAATCTTGGTATTTTGAGCTCGCAATCATTACATAGTATCAAGTAGTCCTAAAAAATCAGGTCGAAACCCTTTGTTGGTGTCCCCTGCTGTATAACTATTTGTAATCGTAAAAAAATGCACAATTTTCAAGTTATAACAGTGTTCCTGACTCATCATGGTCAAAGTCTCTGTAATATTTTGAGTTGTGACTGTATTGCTGAAAATATTTTGAGATACAACTACTCTTGATGAAAGAATGCTGTTACCACTACTCGTTATTTTGAGTTAACACTATTTGGATCCACTCGCACCGGATAAATGGGTCAATTGTAAAAAAAAGTCGTTTACTCAAATGAAAAATACCCACCGCATGAAATTAGAAATAAAAATCTCAACCATTAAATGTCTACTTCAAAAGAACTTAAGAGATACCTACAATGAGATACGAAATTTGAAACATAAAATGAATGGAAACGAACGACTGAACATTGTTGGTAATTATAAAACCACAAAATGAACTCAGAAACTTTGAACGAAAATACGTAGAAAAAAAGGAACTACTCAGGTACTTGAAAGTACTTTATCAATCATTTTACATGGAACTTCTTGTGATCGAAAACCATGAGTTTTGGCTAGAACATAAAAAATTGTAGTTGAATCACAAGAGTTAAGTGCTTTGACAAGAATTATTTAGGTAACAGCTGAAGAGGAAAATGTTGCTACCGACCCCGCGATGGTCTCATTCGATTCAGCGTCCAAAAATTTATGGAAATTGATACCAAATACACCATTATCTGGAAAACGTTAGAAAATACGAATTTTCTCCTCCTCAAAACCTCCCTAAAATACTCTTAAAACTGAGGTAGCGATTTAGCTAAAGAATTGAGCCAATGTCAGGCCAAGATTGATTTTTGGTGAAAATGTCAAGAATTAAGCTTGTAGTTTCGTCCGAAAATGGTGACGGCGGACGGACAGAATTGTTTTAATTGGATATTCGGAATCTACGTGCCTTGAAACGTAAATCATCCAATTTTGAGGAGGTTAGAACAATTTTTTCTTGGGCGATTACTATGGTTCATTATTGAATAATAAACCAAAATATCTCATAGGTTCGAACCATTTTAATAAAAACAATCGTAACAGTATTGCGGAATGATTTTTCTCTGGGCTGAAACTTCAAGATCCCTCTTTTTATTATCTGCTAAAGGAATTTTTGCCGAGTATGCATGAACAAGTTGAACGCTACTCTGCGACGACTGGGACTTTAGGGATCGAGTCTTTTTGGAGAATATTATTATTTTTAATTCTTCTTCTTCGAAAGAAGATTTCCTCGGCTTGGTCTGTTGTGTCCGACAATTCTCTAGGAATGGATAGAACACACTCTTCATTAGTATAGATCGGGAAAACGAGGTACATGATTTTGCCTGCTCGGGAGTTGGGGTTAATTTTGAATCATGATTAGTGATACATTTTGACTTATCCAACAGAAAAACTGCAACTTGAATCGTCAATAGCGTTACAACTCGAATTGTTACACTTGGAAACCGTTACTTTAATCATCGATACAGTGCCAACTCGAAATAAATCAACTGATTGAGGGAAAATGTACGTTCACACCAGGGCGGAAGGGTCACAACTAAAGTTATGACAGTATTGAAGAATGGTGGGGGAGTGCATGTGGGTCGTCAACAGCGTTTTAACTGCTTCCTGATGGTTACTGGAGAAACTAAACATAAAACCGTTCTTTGAGATCGATAGAGCTTGTAATTCTGAATCCATTGATACCAAAAACGCAAAATCGTCAATTTTTGAGTTGTAACACTATTCTCGCAAGGGTGCGATATGTTCTTTGCTTTAAATATGACCAACAACGACCATGTTTTGGTCTCATACCGTACTTCCGCCCTACGCCGTTTATCGCTGTTGAGCTTTCTACAGGGTGCAAAAATCAATATATTTGACGCTATAGTTATTAAATATTTGTAATGGCGAGTAAATGACGCCTGATCTTTACCACTAGGGTCACACGCCGTACATCCATGCTATCCAGTAGTTTTTTCGATCAGAAATATTCACATTAGCCAAAAGTCAACATTGTTGAACGTTTGAAAGGACGTGAAATGTTATCTATGGCGGGTGAATGACGGTAGATTTTTATCATTAAAGTCGCCGTGTACCATACTTCCGCTATTTTTGGGTCTCCTGGCTCGTTTTTCAATAACAGCTGTTGCAAATTAACGTTTCGGCCTTCGTACGATTTTCTCGATTTTATAATTGGTTATACTATTTACCGACTCAAACATGGAAGTACTGTGTGATCTATGCACACCACTGGTTTTTTTTTTGTTTCGTGATTGAGTTTTCCCTTTCCATTTTCAATTTCATAAAGGTCGAGTTGCATATTTATATTTTTCATGCCACGAATAATTTGTGATTAAAGAAAAAGTTCGTTTTATAGTCTTACATTTACTACATTAAGGTTTATTGGTTTTTATAAACTTGTTTCCCAAATCGTTGTATGTATAATTTTTTTAACCGACTTCAAACAAGGAGGAGGTTACTATGGTCGTCTAGCGGGATTTTTTTTTTTTTTTTTTTTTTTTTTTTTTTTTTTTTTTCGGTATGTGTTGTCCACCGGCGTTCAGCTCCTGTACGTCCGATCGGGTTACTTTTTTTTTTGTTTGAAAGGGTTACTATCCAGGTAGGTCCCATAATTTTTTCAATTGGGTCCATCCAGTAGTTACGTCTCCAGACGTGGAGAAACGCCGGAAAACGTGATTTTCGCGAAAAAAGGAAGTTTTGACTTTGCAAGCTTATAACTTCTAGAATACTTGCTCGATTGTTTTGTTTCTGGTGTCATTTTGTTCATAATTTATCTGCCTACAAGGGCCTAGCTTCAATTTTTAGTTCGGCATTCTAGTATAGCGTGTAGAGAAGAAAGTGTAACAAAAAAAGTGATGCCAATTTTCACTTTTTTGAGGTTTTTCGAGCACCGTTCCCAACCACGTCGAGAAAAAAAATATGAACCCTATTGCACTTGGAAGCACTTAGCTAGAGCTTTCTAACGATGGTAAAAAATCAAGTTTAGATGGCATAACAAGGGAGCAATCGATGTTTTAATGGACCTGTGTTTGAGACCTCATAACTTCCAAACTAAAACTGTTTTTCCATAATTTTTAAACTTAAAATGTTCACATTTGAGTCTAGTTTACGTGATCCAAATTTGGTGTTGATTGGACTAAAATTAGATACTTTTTAGGCCGTATTTCTAAAAATTTTGTTTCAAAATCACGTTTTTTGGACTATTTATGCTTGTAGAAAAAAAACTACGTTAGTCATAGCATTCTCGTTAAAAGATTTGAATTCAGCGTTAAATTTTCAATAAATATCAAGGTTTTGAAGGCCAAATAACTCCATTTTAATGCACAAACGTTCGGCGAATTTCTGAAATTTCGTTCGGATTCTCTCATTCAGTGCGATTGCGGGTACGCTTGAGAAGATTATCACTCTATTATCGTTAGAGAAATAAAGAACGAGTGAATTGGTGCAATTCAGTAACCAGTAATGGTGTAGACAAATATTTGAGTTTTGATAGGTGTATCAATGGGATCAAAGTATCCGGTATGTTGACCAAGAGACCCACATAATAACAATGAAAATAGTTTGGTAATCATTATACTTTGGAACTTCAACGTTCAACTGACTTATGAATTGAGCTTGGACGGTTAGTAGTAAGTGACAAGAACTCAATAATGAAAGCTTGGGAAAATTCTGTAAAGAGAGCTGTCCATAATTATTGTAAGTCACTAAAAAGAGAAAAATAAAAAAAAAACTTTTTAAAAAAAAATAAAACCGACTTCAAAAAGTTTGTCTATAAAATACACTCTGAAAAGGAAAAAATAAAAAAATTGTCCCAACTTCGCAGCAACTCATTCGCCATGCAACTACACATTTTAAGGACTACTTTACTACTCGTATTGACCTGACCACTTCCTGATTGATTGGATCACCTTCCCTAATAATATAAAAACTACTATTTCTCATTTCCCAAATGATTAAAAGATTTTCCTTTCACCTCTGAATTGCCTCCAGATTTATCATCTTTTGGAGTCGGCGCCTCTCTGGCAAAATGACTACCCGATGGTTACAAATAAATATGAATTTACGATAAATTAGTAGGTGCCAGGTAATAAGTCTGGGTCTGGACGTAAAGATTCTTAGAGAAATTTGAAATGGTTTTTAGGAAAAGGCGTGAATAGTCACCTTCAAATCGATATTGTTAATAATTAGTTCTCATAAATGCTGATGTGCTCTGTTCAAGAATCGTGAAAACTCATGATATTTATATTCTAACTAATTCGGAATCTATAGGTTTCTCCAATACAATATAAGAGAGGCGCCGACTCCAAAAGATGATCAATCTGGAGGCAATTCAGAGGTGAAAGGAAAATCTTTTAATCATTTGGGAAATGAGAAATAGTAGTTTTTATATTATTAGGGAAGGTGATCCAATCAATCAGGAAGTGGTCAGGTCAATACGAGTAGTAAAGTAGTCCTTAAAATGTGTAGTTGCATGGCGAATGAGTTGCTGCGAAGTTGGGACAATTTTGTTATTTTTTCCTTTTCAGAGTGTATTTTATAGACAAACTTTTTGAAGTCGGTTTTATTTTTTTTAAAAAGTTTTTTTTAATTTTTCAAATTTCTTTCACGCAAACCGAATATTGCCGGTGTTGAAAAACGCTCATCGTTGACATTCTCCCATTATCTTGTGAATACTATGTATTACCCTTTTTGACAATCAAGACAGCGATTCATGACAAGGCGAATTATTTACACCCTAGCCTATGCGTGAAAGATAAAAACACCACAGATGGGAAGGTAGGTATCTAATGAATTTTTCACGAATCCCGACCCGTAATCGGATCGATATGTCACATCGTCGACGGCAATTTGTTATCGGTCGATAGAGCGGAAAAAGCCAGCAATTTTTGAAAAAGTCTACCTGGTGTATGTCCATTTGACAGATCTTTTGCCATAATTGAGCTCGATGGCCGATGCTGCTGTTGACCATCTCTTTTTTCTGCCTCCACTCTGTAATGGCACATGTCAAACGCCACTTTCTCCGAGGACGTTGATGATGGTGCCCATGATGATGATGATGTTGAGTTTATTTACCGCGCGTTTACATCACCGTCTCCTGAAAAATACACGGTCACAAAGAGAGGCTGTCATGTCTATTTGTTATGTGATGAGATAGAAGCTAAAAAAAAGTTTGCTGTCGAAGTGAAATTTCAATTTGTTCACTTTTTAAAGGTGACGTATTGATTCAACTCTTGACACTACTTACAATTACTTTTGCTCTTACTGAATCCGAATTTGATATTTACCACAAATACGTATGATTCTCGTCAAAAATTGAAAAAACATGACAACTAGTATTTTTTTTCGGCACGAAGGCAATTCGGAACGAAGGTGGAAAGGCTTAATGCAAGAAATTTTCATAGTACGTACAATTTCAGAAACACATTCAGAAAATGTGGTAGAAAAATGACATAAATCGCCCCATTTCCCTGAAAAATGACTGAAACTCAATGAAATTTTCAAAAAAATGTTCTCCCAGTGAATGTGCAGAATTAGCTTTCTATGAATTTTGAATAACACACTTGTTCATTCGAGATTTAAACGTTCAACTTGTTTTGTGTTAAGATTTTTTCAGGCTTTTAGAGTCGTTATTTTTTAACATTTGAGGTCTTAAAATGTTCGCTATGGCAAGTATATACAAGACGCTTCATTTTTGGGTATTGGGTCACACTCCTCCACGTTATGGGATTTTTCACGATTTCTCTAGTGCATATTTTGTATTTTGATTTTTACCGGCCGGAAAACTCAATATATATTTGAATACTCAAGGTTTTGAAATGTTAGGGGACGGCGATAGAATGAAGCCTGTTTTTTATCACGTGGGTCATATACAGTACTTCCCCGATTTTCGTATATATTGACAATATTTTGCTTTTTACAAACTGCAAAAATAATTTCAACGTTGGGGGATTCGAAATTTTTCTATATGTCAGCTGAATGTCGCTTGATTTTTATTATTGCTGTGACACACAGTACTTCCTCGATAATGGCATTTTCAGTTATTTTTAACAAGCGCTGCTTCTTCTATTTATTTTTTGTGGGCGATTACAGTGGTTTATTATTGAATAGTAATCCAAAAACAGTTACAATTACAATAATTGTTGCTAAGCAGTTTTCCATTGTATTTATCAATTATTTGTTGGTAAGTGGAACATCCACAAATCTTTGGGATATTTTCAACTAAACGAGAACAGTCGTCTTAACCACAATGGGAGCAAATCAGTTATAAACCTCGGTGCGCAGTTGAAAAATGAATATACTTACAAAATATGTAAGTTAAAAACAAATACATAAAACTTGGTTGGTAGCTAATTTTGAGGTTGAAAAAAATTAGTTTCAGTGAAAAATATGATAAAAAAGGTCTATTTTCAGATTTAGAAAAAGAACCTTCATCGTTCCCCACCGACGAGTAAATGAGGGCTATATTTAATATTGTCCAACCTGGGCTGTTTTCCAGATCCAGATGATTCAAGCTGAATCTGTCCCCTCCCAATGACGGTAGTCGACGAGCTGGCTACCAAGGTCTAAAAACCTATTACGGACGTCACTGTTCTCTCCGTTGCCAATTGACTCGGTTTGCACCTGACAGATTAAAAAATCGTTCAACTAGAGGAAATCGTCTTCGCTTTTGTTCTTTATAAGGTATTCTCACATCCAAGAGTTGCATTCGTCATCATTTTCCCTATTTGGAAAAACGTCCATGTAATTCCAATAGCTTTGCTCAAGGAAAATTCGATTTTAGTAGGGGATTTGATCGTTGAAACTGGAGCAAAAAATGCTTTTGCTGCACTTCATTTAATTTAAACGTACTAGACACAATACGTTGGATAAAGTTTTGCCAACAAAAAAGTAAAAATGTGTACTTGTCAGGAGAAATCATTTCCAGTAAACGGGGATTCACCGTAAAGCTACATTTTTGGACGAAATCTTGATCTTGCGGAGGGCTTCTGTTGAGATTAATAGGCAGCCTAGCCAGTTGAGCAGCATTATATTATATTTTCCAAAGCTTGGAACAAGTTCAACAATACGCAAACTCACGCCAAAAAAGGATGCTTTCAGTTGAGCTACAAACACGCGGATGTGCCAATCAGTGGGATTACTGTCTGCGGCAAACATAGACACGATGTCTCGCAATTACTGACGAATTAACCCTTCAAACCAAACTGTATCAACAAGTTTTTGAAATTTATAGGATACAATGGTTCTTTTCTGTTCCTTGCGGGTTGCTTTGTTTGGTGTTGGTTGCAGCTGCAAGTTAATTTGGGTGCAGTAGTGTAAAGATTAAGGAGGAAATACAGATTACAATGCTTCTAAAAAAACCTCTGATTGTCTACTAGTAATTTTCATGAACAATTTTTGTTTTTGTAATCATTCGACAGAATTTATTACTGCAAATATTTTATTATTGTTATCGTTTCATCAATTCATGTCTAATTATTTTATTGTGTGTTTTGTCATTGTATTTATGTTCATTTTACAACCTTAAATATCGACATGATAATTATTATGATTTACTAGTACACCTAACAGTATGTAGTATTCATACTACTCGTGCATACTATTTTTTGGTTTTTAAAAGACTCAAGAAAAAAATATTTCCTATAAAAAATTGGGTAACTTATTAATTAGAAAAATGTTGAAGCATTTGGTACCTACGTATCTGATGGTGGGTGGATTTATTTTCGGCGAAATAATTTGAATCGTAATCAAATTGAGCTTGATGCTGTGACGATGAAGCGTTCATAAATAATGAATAAATATGAAAGTAAAAATTAAACCATTTATGGAATTTTCTTACGACAGCAGAATAAGAATTTAATATCACTGCCAAACTTCCGTTTAATAATAGTGATTTGAGCACGATATGAACACTATGAAAATGCATAGCATACTAATTTGACCGTGTGAAGGGTCGTGTTCGAAACAAGAATAGCTCCGCTTGAAATTGTTTACTAACATGAGAGGCGAAAGCATAAAATTGTCCAAGCAAGTTTACCCAACCACGTTAAAACATGTTTGGCGAGCGTTTGCGACGCCCAATTTCTCAACCTAATTGGCTTTTGTGTTGGGGGCCATGATAAAGTCCTGATTGTTGATGTTATACTAAAAATAGTTATTCTCGAAATTACAGTGCGATAGCAATTCGCTGGTTATGAAAAGGACAACGTTATCACACGTGAGAAAAAAGAAAATTGCCAGGTACTGAAGTATATTTGCGACTATATTCGGAGTCAGTGTTCTCCGTTTTATGTCAGTGTAAAATACTGTAGAACACAGTTAATGAAATTCATCGTTGGGAAAAAGGTAGTATCATATTAATTATACAAGGGGTAGATTCGCTCAATCAGGAAATTAAAGAATCGATGGCTCGTTGTAATAAAATGCCAGTTATTAATTCAGCATTACCCCTACTCAACTACTCACCTTGTTTCGCAGCGGTGCCGAATTCGAAAAACTCGAATTTCCAGGGCGGCACTATTCGGGACAGGTACGACTCGAGTTGGGCCTTGGTATATCGTTTGCACATGCACTCAGTCCGGCGTCCCGATATTGACTGAGGCCAGCGCACGCGCCAGACGCCAACTTCGAGTTCGCACTCGGAGCTGCCGCCCCCGGCAGGCGAGACTTTTCCCTTGAGACGTGACATCTCTTTCGAGAGATTTTGAGAGAGGGTGCATTATCGTAATACTTCGTTCAGTGTGGCAGCTCCGTTCCTCTAACCTGTCTATTTGTAAATAACGCATAGGTATAGTAAAGCAAAACACCCCGTCGAGGGCATTCCTGTCACGCACGAGGCAAAAATAATCGAAGAGAAATTCAAAAGGAAATTCAAATCGAATCAAGAGCTGTCGAACTTCTTCTTTTCTTTTCTTCATCTTGTCGTCAAATTTTTGGGTGTCTAGGAGGTGTGAGGGGGAGAAAAAAAAAACATGTGGCTCACTGTGGACCCCTATGGCTCTACGTCGCCCTGAGGATGTGCCCGAGTGAGGAGGATTGGAATAAAGTGCTCGGCCAGTCAATAAAGAGTCGGAGAATGAGTCGCCTGTTCTTTTCCCCCTCACACCTCCTGAACTTCTTTTTTTTACTTCCATGTTTACGCAGTAAATGGAAGACAGAACGATAAAATTCAGGCTTGATCTACACCTCGTACAGCAAACATTTCTAGACCATAAGAGTTGAAATGTAATGAATCGATAACGATTAGCGCTGATCATGGAAGTAGTGCGTGAGGTCTTAAATTGAATAACGCTGCTTCTGATTGTTTTTTTTTTTTTTAACGACTTTGGTTACGGTAGCGGTCATGATTTTGGTTATTTTTTATCACAAACTTGTTCAGAAAGTTTTCTAAGTATAGCACTAGACTTTTTTCCCTATATTTACTTCCTTTCCGAATTTGATTTTATGACACAACCAATAATTTCATTTACTGCATAAACATTTAGTGGATACTTCCATTTACTACGTAAACTTGGAAGTAAAAATTAAAACCATCGAATTACTGTATTTGTAGAGCCCTTGTTAGTTGATATTTGCTTCTTGGACTTATCTCCGTATCCTCACTTCTTATTCGATTCAACGGGCACGTTTCATCATCGGCCTTCAAGTTGTGGAGTCAAAGGACGTCACCCTAATTTGTCCGCCAGTGACAGGTGGACAATGCGGACCCATTAATGCCTTCACTAGAGGTTGGAAGTAAGCCTTGCAAAACAAAGCCGCGTGAGTTGCATTTTGAAAATACCAGTCATTCCGATCGATACAGTCGATACGATCGCATTATAACTGCCTCAACCTGTTGCATTGATTCGATTAAACTGGCGTAAAAACTCCAATGAAGTATTTGCTTTGATACTGGGAAAAATCTAATTATGGTAAATTATTCAATAATGAACCATTGTAATCGGCTTAGAAACCAATGATGAGCATAGATCACACAGTTATTCCATGTTCGAGTCGGTAACAGGTAAAACCAATAAATTATAAAATCATGAAACTTATACAAAGCCCGCAACACGAAAGTACATTTGCATCTGTTGATGAAAGAAGACACAAAAATAGAAAAACGCACGAATTAGATTGGTTTTGCGGAAGTGCAATATCTGAGCCTAACGATACAAGCCAAGTTTTTTTGTAGAATGAGATCATTTTTATGGCAAGGACACCCAAAAATACATAAGCGCTCAAATAAAATAACTGATGATGCGATTCACGAGGAATTGCTGAGTGCGACACCAATAATAAAATCAAGCGTTATTCGGCTGACATAAAGAAACATTTCATGACCCCAGCGTTAAAATATACTCATTTTTGTGGTCTGTAAAAATCAAAATATTAAAAACGCTTATAACGTGGTAGTACGGCGTGTGAGCCAATAGATTAAAATTCAAGCTCCATCTGCTCGTCATAACAAACATTATATAAGACCTCAAACGTTAAAAAATAATAACTCTCATAGTCTGTACAAATCGAAATTGAAAAAAAACTTGAAACGGTGTTATGTGTTAATGCACAATGTGTTATCCAAAATTCAATAAAAGCTAATTTTTCACATTCACTGGGAGAACATTTACTGAAAATTTCAATGAGTTGAACTATGTTTGCTAGGAGATCAAGCGACTTATTTATGTCACTTTCTGACCACAGAGAGACTTCATAAAGTGTGTCCGAGTACAGTACTGTGAAAATTTCTTCCAATAGGACTTCCGCTCTGAATTCGACTTTTCAGACGATCACAATGCTTCCATTTACTACGTAAGCATGGAAGTAAACAACGATCGAACTCCTTCAAAGTTTGATGTTTTACGTTGCTCGGCGCGTAGAATACGAATTCATTCTGTAATCCGTTTAGTATCGGAAGTGTAATCGTTGATAATGTACGATTCAAGGTTGACAAAAATTCGAGGCGTTAGGAATAAATACACTTTGTTTAATTACATAATTAGATTATTAACGGTAAGTGGAGGTCAGGAGATCACGCTTTCGGACATCCTGAAACATAAGAATATAAACATTGTGATTAATAAAATACCAGCAAAGTTACGAATCAATTATTCCTGTTAGTTTCTGACCAATACCAGGTTGGCCGTGGAAAAATTCATCTATGTAGTCTCAATAAAACGAAAAATAGACCAAGAGCACGTGAGGAAGAGGATTTCAAGGATTGATAGATTACTTTCAGCTTTAGCCGTTATACCTAGCATTCTACAGAAAACTGTGCTCTGTTCAACACTATTGCTGAATTGACTAACGAAATATGGTCTATGATCATATTATGGAAAATATTCTTGATGTTTGTTACTTAATTTACGCCAGGATTTTTTTCGAAACGTGAGTTTGAAAATATCAACTTTGAGCGGCTCATTCAAATTTCAATTCAATGATCTTCACATTTTCTCAAGAATCTTTGCCTTTAGGGAGTCCAAAAATGTCACAAAACATAATACATGAAAAATATAAACACTCTTGTCCCTTTCCCTCAAGCTGCATATCTCAGGGCTCAAGTCGTTAACGACAACTCATATTCGTAAATGTGGTTTTGTCTCGACGAAACTAGAGGGGTTGAGTGGCGTGAGTCATAGTGATATTGTGACACGCGAGACCAACAGGGCGCTACGGGGTGAGAAGATGGTCTATTCTATTCGGCTCAAGAGATAATGGTAACCTGGGATAATCTACCAAGACAATTATAATATTATTTACACTGGTGCATCACGTCACGTGATGACAAAAGATGTAGTTCCAAATTTTCTCCATTAATTTACAAAGATTTGCTCGCTAAAACCGCATTGCTGTGAGAAATGATATTATCTTATAAATGCGTAAAGCTTTTTTCGAGTATTTCTCTTGGATATATCACTGATTAATTTAATGATCAAAAATAACAATTTTCATTTCTGAGGCCAGCATTTTTCGAATAAGTACAAATCGTACATGTGACACCCTGCGTGATGGGCTTCGCGTATACAAAATTGTGGAGTATCTTCATGCCCCCAATCAAACACCCTTTAAAGGCGAGGGTAGACGACTACGTAATCATTTTTGTTCGCCGAGAAACGTCACCATTAGAAAATCGTCTCGAGGCACGACCGGAAGCTCGAAATAAATTGCATTGGGTTGATTTATTGCAAAATGAAAAATCTGACGTTTCCTTAACGATAAAAGATAAGGCTATATTTTACTCACTGATGGGGCCGATCATCTACAGCTGTAAACGATCCATATTCATCACGTATACCTACTTCGGAGGGAAAATTTTTTTTACGCTGCGCGAATTTCTTATCTACGGCAAAGGAGATAAATTGTCAAAAGAAACATCATGTGCGATGTGGTGTTTATGCACATTAGTTTCAATTTTTTAATTCAGTTTTAATATTGTTTTAAGAAGCTCAAAATTTGACTTCCTGAAATATCATTAATAGAGTGAGTTAGTCTAGATTAATTATTTCAGCAAATAATCAATTAGGAACGCATTACACCGATTCAATAGATCTCTACAGGTTAAACCAACTTTTATTCGCCTATTTGCCAATTTATTCGACTTGAGCAATACTACCTATTCCATATGCGAATGAGCGAATAGTATAAAATTGGCCGCAGCATCTAATTTATATTTTCGTCGAATCGAAAAACGTTGATTTTCTTCTTCATTTTTCCTGTTTCATATCGAAAGACGAATTTCGCCTTAATTTCTTTCTCGCATGAGCACTAAGGTTTCCTGTTATTAGTTGGTTTTCGTGATTGAACCTTCCCGTGTATTATGAGCAATTAGGTCAGGTCCTATTTCTTTATTAACTAAGTCATTAAGATGCAAATAACCTATGTATTAGTTAAAAGCCAGTATTGCCTCTATTCTTTGAAAAATGGAAGGCTTCAAAAAATTTCTGACCTCGATTTCCGACAAAAAAAATATTGCAAGGTTGGTGGACTTTCATTCGAATAAGAACTATGTACTATCAGTTGATACATCGAAACTTGGAATATCGTGAATGCGAGAAAGAAATATCGGAAAGCATGTGAACAGAAGAAGTTCATCGTATGACTCTTTAATTCATCAACTCCTTAGAATATTATATCGTAATATTCAACTTACGGCAGATTTGACAGTTGGTTTCGTCAGAGTTGTCGCCGCAACCATCGCGCCCAGAACATGCAATCGCCGTCGACCGACATCTACCGTTGGCACACCTGGAAAAATTGAAGAACATATTGATCTTACAAAATCGTGATCAACTTCCATGTTTTTAAATAAAAATAAAATAAAAAAATTGATTCAAATTTATTTTAATTTAATAAAATTGACTACCTATTTATTAATTATGGAAATCAACAACGCACTTTTATAAATGTTTACAAGCTTTTCAAATCACTCGATGAATTACATTTTTTCCGCTCATACAATATCCTATTATCGCTTTACGGCCGCTCTTTTGAGCGGATAAAAAATTGAGAAATGATGAAATTTCGACTCGTTTTCGCTATCGAAGTTCAACTTATTCTTATGACTAACCGGAAAGGGCAATAGTGAGCAGGTCCTTCAGCATTACAGGCGCCTTCTGGTTCGTCGCTGCCATCTGGACAGGCAATGAGAGCATTGCAGAATTCATGGCCCCCTATGCACGAGCCATCTTTACATCTATACGTCCCTCGAGGGCAACCTTGTGCAAAAATGCTCATTTTAAAACTCGATAATCATATTATTATGTGATAATATATAAATGAGCAATTCTTCAGCAACAAAATCTTTTAACAGTTATATAGAAGCTGGATAAATATATTTTGTACTGAAATTTAAAATTAAATTATGAGATGGTTGTTGACGGTAGATTTCTCTTAACAAGATCATCTACATATTTTATGTTGCAATATATTAGCAAAATCTTTCAGTCGATTTAGGGCCTTAATTTACGCGGAAACGGCTTGCCCCTGAATAGTTTGGGGTACTTCGTCAATAAAAGTCACACTAAGAATGACAAAAAAATGGCCGGTTACTTATGGCAACCGTCAATAACAGAAAAGCTCTTAGACGAAAATATGATCACATTTGTAGATCACTTCTACGATTTGCCGGGGAAATCGAACCTCATCCGCTTGGTGAAGCTTCTAGAGACTGAGGAAAGGTCGCTATTGTCAAGTTACGTTCAACAAGTATGGATTTGAGCCTCACTATAACCTGTGCATCGGTTATTCTCTCATCAATCACCCATCCAGTTAATAGTCCCTATGTCATCAATCTTTTGAAAACCGACACTCGCGCCACTTGTTGCTACAGTTACAAATAACGGAGAAGCGAAATCTTTTTCTTGAAAGACGAATAACGTCACGGGCGTAAAATACCTCGGTTAGCTATGTCGCGACAGTTGACTTCGTCTTCCCCCGCTGGACAATCGGGAGATCCGTTGCATCTTAGGCCAGCAGAAATGCATATGTGCGGCTTCGATCTGGCGCATCTGCAGACGAAAAATATTTTATCACGAATAAGCATGTTATGCGATGTTGTGGTATATACAGAGTAGGGATTACGGCATTTTCATGAGACCATTCTGATATTGGGATCCACCATACTCTGTCAATTTTTTGGGCGACCGTGATAAGTGTCCAATTAACCCCTACGTTTTAAGATATTTGTACCTTGATAACGACACGCTGGTAATTTTGGCTACAAAGTGGTCGATTTATCAGTGTTCGCGAAGGAAATTGGGATAATTCGGTTCTATCTATTCTTATTTTAATTTATTTACGCCCCAGGCCGTTTCGAACACCCTCAGGGCAATGTAGAGCTGCTAAATATAATTTAGGATTTTTTCGAACAAATAAATTAGAATAACCTGAAAGCCGTTCGTGGACACGAGTCGTTGCATTGCTCGTCTTCACCGCCTGGACAGTCTCGCCGACCATCGCATACTAGATACCAACTGATGCACTTGCCACTGCCCCTGCACTGAATATAAAAGAAATAATTGAAAATAGTCCGCATAGGCACGAAATAAGTTTTTGGCTCGATAAGTTCACGATGGTCAATAAATTAATGATACTTTTTAAAATGAATGATTCTTAATAAATAATGAAGAGCATCATCTGCCTGCTGAATATAATTATATGCTTTTACCTCCAAGTAGTTGGAACATTTCTAATACACCAGGAATCCCAAGTTAACACGACCCAATTACATCGATCGTCGTTTTTATGCACGAAAATATAAAGGACGTCTGTTTGATCCATTTTCACTCTACCTATATGCGAGCTGTGTTTGAAGAAAAATCGCGAAATAACGATTACACTGCATGAGCGTGCAAGAAAACAAGTGGTTTTCATGGAATTAGAAAAACCGAGTGGACGAGTACCTACAAACTTAATATTATCGCGTCACGTCATTTGACGTCACGAATTTCATCGAACTACTTTGAGCTCTATTACAAGGCAAAAGTGATTGAGGTTTTTTCAATTTCCTATCTGCTCGTAAAGAAAATTGCGCTAAAGATGACCATTAATTAAAATAATTTAATTTTAAATAATAATTAGATAATCGGTGAGTAAAGAATGCTCGGAATTTCAATGCACTGGAAGGATCTTTTTTTGGCGCCTACATCATGTAAGTTCCGTATGTGCCCTCAAGCTCAACCGTTTTTATAGTTTGTACCTTTTCTAGATTGAGTCCCTATCAATTCTTTATTTTTTAAATTTTATTTTTTCTTACTGAAGTTTGATGAATTTAGTCGCTTTTTGAAAACGCAGCAGTAATTCTGACTAGCATGAATATTGAAAATTTTCCTTCACGTTCATCTCGGTTCCAATATCGAGTTTTAGCACTTTTACCTGGAAAGTTCCCTTATGGCATCCAGTTGAAACAGATGAACACGTAGAATTGGTAACGATGCAATCGCAGATGCCGCCTCTGCAAATCGAATTTGCATCAGCTAATTGGCACTGTTTGTCTTCCGTGCAGCCCAAACCCAAAGAAACTGGGCCTTCGGTTTCTTCACCTCGCCTCAGCGCATCTCCTGACAAAAAAATCATGATAATTCATCATGTGCAATTGTGATGTAAAAAGTGTTATCAAGATGTCCAATGCTTAAATAGAATTGTAAAAAAAAAATCGTGAATAGCTAAAAAAAAAATGTTGTCTTACCAGCCACTTATTTAAATTACTAATTTATCACTTTAACTAATTTATCAGAAATAGTGAGTATCTGTGAATTTATTTTATTACTATCTTACTAGTGTGGCTGATTGTCGGTTGAATTATTTTCTCCCACCGGATCTGTTTCTCAATTGATAACTTGGAACAAATCAAGGGCGGAAGGTTAAGTTTGAAAATATTATGATGCCGGGATGAGATGATCAAACGACTTCCTTATTGAATGTTTCCTGATTAACTGTCGTGTTGAGTTTTTAATCCAACTCCCTTGCTCTAAGGAACCTCATCAAGTGTCAACAATAATTTATCTTTAAATAAATGGATATTCAAATAATTTTTGGTCAAATGCAATTTCTATGCTTGCGGGGAAAACGTTTTAACTACCTACCGAAAATATCTACCATATATCTACCCATTTTAAAATATTTCCGAAACAATCAACAACTCATATCTAGTACAAAACAATTATTCCGAATTCGGCTAACCAAATATTTAGTTTGCGAATATTTATTTAGACAAATGAAAAATTGTTAGGTACCAGCTCCATTTGGCCGATGTTTATTACGAGTAGGAGATGGAGGTATGTGGGAAACGCGTTGGCATTTGTCTCGCAGGCTGAGACCATCTCGGCAAGAGCAGCGGCCGAAAAGTTTCGGAATCAGGAAATCGCAATGCGATTCAGGATCCCACATTTTGCAATGCGTCGTACTGTAGCAAACTTCGCCCACTCTGGCAGCTAAGTGTGAACAAAACACATAATGTAGAAAAATAAAATGGTGTTGTAATAAATTACGCTATTTCTCACTCAAATCGAAATCAACACTGCAAAAAAACACACGCTGTTGAAAATAACCTGTGCAAAAAATAATTCAAATAGTTACAAACGCAAAAAAGACAGAAAAAAACTAACAAAATTTTAATGGGGGAGGGAGGATGTTCGCTGTTAACTTTCATAAACGAGTTGAAGAGCTATAGTACAAATTCAAAGAACTAAAATATTCAAAAAATCATCTAAAAACGGTAGGTATTTATTTACGAAAAACTCGATGAAATATAATTTTCTCTCGAATGCCCAGTTCAGTTTGTAAATTCTGCTGTGAATTTTTATTTTCCAAAGCATTATAATTTCTTAATTGCCTAAAATGAAAATTGAACTTTACATACAATGGCTTGATACTAATGTATTGCATAGCAGCTGTTAAGGAAGAAAAAATAATTAGAGAGGGGAGAAAGACTTTTTTATTGTTAGAATCTGCTAATCTATTTCTAGTCGATAAAGGGGAAAATGGGGAAACGAAAATTAGGGCGAATGGAATTGGGATTTTCAAAAGATTTATCTCCTTGATTGACTTATTCTGGCTACAAGCAAACAAAATGGTTTCCAAATTCAAATAAGTTTTATACCTGCTCGCCCTAGACGGCGTTCGATTTTCTCCCGAACAACATCCATTCTCATACCTCGGTTGCGTTTGGAAAAAAATACTCCTTAAAAATATTTTCTCGAAATAAATACAATTCTTAAACAGTAGAATTTGTCAATATAACGCCTAAATGCTGCAAACATAGGGGGAAAATAGTCGGCCAGAATTGAGGACAGAGAGTTTTCATAAGTTTGCAATATTATATCTCGTTTCTTGATATGTTTGCCAATGATGTTAAACGCAATTTATCAATATAACTCATTTGAATTCGGGAAATTCGAAAAAAGGAAAACATCGAAAATGTTGCAGTTTTTTTAACTGACTCGGAAGACTTTCGGGTTAGGATGCTTATTAGGACATCTTCCGACTGCATATCAAAAGAAAATAAATGTGCAGTATTATTTATTTGGCCGAACTACGCTCGATTAAAGGTAGCAGAGATACAATGTTGAAGCAATGAGCAGGTTAAAATAGCGTGATACGACCCCATCCAATAAAATTGCATGCGATCAACGTTTGATCAAAGGGCTGACCAGATGATCATCGGATATCTCTTGAAAAACGAATTGCGTGTAGCAATGAGCATTGAATAGTCGCCTATTGAGTTAGAATAGTCACGTATTAGGGAATGGCTTTTATCAGCAGCAACGTAGTTCTCAGATTTATTACCGTACAAGGTGTTGATGAAAATACTTAGGTCGACTACGAAAGAAAAAAAAAGGTTTTACAAAAACAGAACGCCACAATTTTTTTATAATGCAATTAGTACATTGTATTTTTTCAGGTAATTAAGTAGAAATTATTTATTTATTTTATCACAGAGCACTTAACCCACTATAAATTAAGTTATCGTTTCAGGAATGTTTCAATGTTTTGTGCGAGTATTTGGTTTTATTGAACTTAAGTACTTTTTAATTTATTTCATTTTGTTATTTACATTTTCTCGATTTAAAGTAGCTATCTCAACTTGCCTCAGGACGTAAGTTTTATTTTTCAGAAATAAATACTCACATCAGAATTCTCCCTAATTTATCATTAATTTAATGATGGTGACAGGCAAATGATAAATTATAATGAGAGCACCCTCTGAAATATGACCAGAAATATTTTTTGAGAGAATAGGATACCTAAAGAGTGCCTGAAGTGATGACCTGCTCGTTTGATCTTCCAAGCTGTTTTTGAAGCTTCAAGGAAAATTATACTATAAAACTATCAATCTACAGTGCATTATGTGTTACCTGAGAGGAAAATGAATAAACGTTCTACTTCAAGGATCGATCGGTTTTTACGTTGATTTTTTATAAGAGCGATGACTCGGCAGTTGGCTTTTCCGAGGACGAGAATAATGACATTGAAACCGAATGGAGGTCTCATATGAAAGAAAACCGTAGCGACGAGCTGAATTTTATTTGTTAAGTAAAGGTCCTTGGTCGTTTTTACAAGCGGATTGCCATCTTCGCACGTGACCGACCAATGAGGAGGAACTAATTCATATTGAAGAAGTCCGCCCTTTTAACACAGCTGAGTCTACAATCGATTGGTTTTGGTTGATCTTCAATAGTCGGACGGAGAAAAATTATTATTGAAAATACGAAGACTCCCGACATTTTTTTTTACATTTCATTAGACTAGCGTATGGTTAATAAGTTATTAATCACTGATAAATAATGAGAAATAATTTGATTAATAAATGGCGAATTCTTACGCAACAGGCATGTATGTCTTCTGAACTGAAGGAAACCCTTGTTGCACCGGCAAACGCCAGCGGCGCAGGTACTGTTGGCAACTTTCTGCCAGCACTGCTCTGGAGTGAGGCATGGCATGCCTAGCAATGTTGCTGAAACAGATGAAAACGGCGATTATCTTTCCCAACCAGGAAAATGCATGTATGGAATTTTTCCTCATAAAAATATATATTATCCCTTGGTTACTGAGCCAGTTCGCCTTTTCGATTATAATTGGTTTTTACGGGGTTTGAGCTAAACCAAAATTCAAGGCAATTTGTTTACTAGCTTGATGTCCTTGTTAGTTTTCGCGTAACTTCGCGATTTTCAAATTTTAACGGAGAAAGTTCAAATATACTTATCCAACTGTTGGATGAAAATAAAATGCCCTAGAGAACTTCAAGCTGGATGGTGTCTGCATTAGCGAAAATGATGATACCGCTAGGGGAAAAGTGATTGGTCACAGGAGCTAGAGGCCCATCATGAGCCAAAGGTCTCTGTCTTGGTAGTGGACAGTGAAGAAGTACCGAGACAAGTACAACACCTTAGCAAAAGAGAGTTAATTCCAACCAGTGCCTGGTCACCCTTTCTATCTCTTCGTCCTTCGGTCACAATGACTTCATTGTCCTCGGTATCGCTTTAGCTCTTTCTTTTTGAACTTTTCTCACACCGAGACGGCCGCATTCCCATTCAATAAGTCTTCAGCCGTCTTGGCCCACAGACCTAAACGAATTATTAGATTTAGAGAGAGGGAGGGGCAAGAAAGTTTCAAGTTACCGTAGATAGACGGATTTCTTTTACTTCGTGATGGATAAATTGGTACGTTGATGATGGAAAACTTGATAGGAACGTTGAAGTCCGCGTAGGTCGTAATTTAATTGAAATATTTGACCCAAAATCAGAAGAGTTCTGAATACTCGCTCGATCAGTGTGACCTGCAATACAGGTATTTTATTTGCTCGTTTACAGAGTAAATGGAAGTATTGTTACCATCCTAGAAGTCAATTTTGGAACGGAGATGAAATTTGAAAATGGATAAAAATATAAGTGTTCAACCGGTGAATTTGCAAAATCAGACGTTATTGGGTTTTGGATAACACTGTACTCATGTGTGGAATGTTTTTTCTATTTTGTATTCTGGAAGCGATAATCCATGCAATTGAAACCTCATGGTCTTTCGGTATGGCGTCAGATGACCGTATATAATATAGAACGCATGTTATTGCCGTGAAGTGGCGAGGGGAATGAAAATCAGCCGACTGATTTCCGTATTTTCTTTCGCACATTAATCTCACTTCTTGATACCATGTTCTCAGTCATTCGGTTAAAAACGATCAACGTGAGAAAAATATTCAGATAGCTAATGCGTGTACAAAATATTTTAACAATTGTACCGTTGTTTAGTCGAACGTTTCGGAGCTCTCCCTTTCCACAGGTGTGACCTAGCAACCCTGTTTTCGTTCCTTTTTGAACGAAGGATCGCGGACTGTTTTACGTATACGGTACACGGATGATGGTTTTCCCCTCAACAAAACACTTCTCTCGTCACTCGCGCAACATTTTCCGTCTGGACAAGATTCAACTGCGAACAACACAACACAACAATGATCCGTGACACAGCTGTAATCGTCTCACGTAGAGCTCACTCGTACAAACTCTTTTTATTCCCTTTTGCTTTCGAGTGAAACTCAAATTGCTCCTTCGAAGTGATACCTAGGTAACCAAGCGTATATTCGAAAAGTTGTGTTCTTTTTTCGGATGAAAATAAGCCCACCCGTAATTGTAGGGGGAGCAGAGTAGGCTATCTTATAGAAGCCTCAGCGTTTCAAGAAAGGGAGCACAAATCTCTTAAAACTAAGAATCACGGGGTGTTCATCACATTATTGGTAGAAAATAGTTCTTACAGGACTAGAAAAAAACGTTTTCTCTTAATTTTCTAATTAAAAGTTAAATTATTCGCCTAACGATACAGCTGAAGAGAGTGTTTGACAACCGTTTCAACGAGTTACTTAAACGATTTCTGTTGCTCCAAAAATTCTCAATTGACACCCTCAAGCCAAATTTCTGAAAATCTCGCAAATTCTATACGAAAGCTGCGATAACTCGACAACCATTAAAGTTATACGGCGGAATGAGAGAATTTTTTATTGCATATTTGGATTCTGCATGCCTCGAGACGTAAAACATCAAACTTTGAGAGAGGTTAGACATCTTCTTTAAAATGGTTGATTATTGAATAATCAACCAACATACCTAGTTCCTGCTATTACTGGAGATTTCGTTCTAGAAAAGTCCGAGGTCTGTCGATCAATCCTTCAATTTTCTTCTTTTTTTGAATTCTTTAAGGCAGGTAATATTCTATGAGCGATTTCCGTAGATAAATAAAGATCATAGGCAAGTACCTGTTACTCACATTGAAGGCACTGGGTGTTGTTGTTATATGTGGCGTAATATGGCAAGCAGGCGCACGTCCCGTGGTTGCACCTGCTGTTCTGTGTGATGCAGTCTTGATCCAATTGGCAGAAACTGCCTATCCCTCCACCGAATTCTGCTAATGCCTGAAACAAGATATTATGATATAAATTTAATAATAGCGTAAGCAAATGAGTATTTTTGTTGTATTATTTTCATTTTATTGAGACAAGGGATTTTAACAGGCACTTCTATGCCAAATGTATGTATTTTATTTTTTTGGAATTTAATACAATTATTATCTTCCTAATTTTCATAAGTATTCATTTCAACATAATGGAATGTATATAATTTATGTGATGCAACACGTCGTAATTATAGTAATTCAAGTAGGAACAATTTATAAACAGAGAAAATTCGTATTTTCGAATGTTTTCTGGACAAAGCTGTGTTTGATATCAATTTCTATAAATTTTTGGAGAATGAGACCATCGTGGGGTCGATAGCTTTAAAGGTTCTCAAGTTACTGTCGTTTTGTTGTCAAATTTTTGAGGTTTTCTTAAATTTGGCAAAATAACTCAATAGTTCTTCGAGCTATAAAAATCGTTCTATAATCGTTGGAATGCTCGTCAAACACTCTTCGGCTGTACCACTAGGCGAAAAATTTTCATTTCAATTTGAAAGTTAGGAAAAATAAAAATGAATCAAATTACAATAGTTGCTACAGAGTTTTCCCCAATAGTTACAAATCTGTTTTTCAATTGGAACGTTCACAAATGTTGCAAATAATTACTATCACAAAAAGATCTTCTTCTTAAATAATTATTGAAGCAAAGGAATATAAAAATATAACGTTGTTCGATTTGATAATGTTTGCAGCTTTTTATTTTCAAGCAGGAAAGGGCCGTTGCATTCGCTGCCTGCTGCAACGGTGCTGATGAATTCTACAAGACTTCCGACAAGACAACCCGAGGTATACATCCTGTGTCGCGTGAGGAAGGAATGCGACAAGAGCGTTCAGCCCAAATAAAACTTAAGCCTTTGTTTTTGCGTTATTTTTCGACCTGGAGAACTGTTGAAAAAATGGTTTTGAATGATAGTCAATGAGACATGAAAATGAGGGCTAATGTCAATTAGGTTGACCCAATCGAATTTCAGATATTTTTTTATATTGAGAATAAACGACAGAAGAAGAAGGTGAATAAGGTAAATTATTTTTATATATAAAAGGCAAAGGAAGTCTGTCCGTCTGTCTGACTTCACAGTCAACCAAATGATCACATGCTGCTGAAATTTTACATGGTAGCTTATTGAAATCCGGATAAGATTTAAGGCTACTTTGATTTTATGTTACAGTGCTCCTTTGAATAGGAAAAGTGGATAATTTTATTGAGTTGTGAAGGTGATGTTTGTTTCTGTCAGTTTTCGCCGTATCATTATATTGGCTCAACGGTTCCAATCGGAGTCGAATTCCAATGTGGGGACGCTTTCAAAAATGTCTGCAATCCATGGAATGTGAGCGACTTCATTGCTCACGACCATGACCAAGTGAACTCAGCGGTGAACGATTCTTAAGCGTCCTCTTTGGCTCTTGTTTTCCCAACATCCCAGGTCTTCGAATTGCCGGCAAACTGCTGGACAAACGACTTTCGGCCGTAAACGAACGACAACGGTTTTCTCGGACTCGGAGGAAAAACGAGCGTCGGCGGCTCGCCGTAAAAATGGAATTCTATACAAAAAGTCCGGAGCTCAATTTTTCAAATTACTTATTCGCAAATTATTCACCATTAGAGATTTGGACAGGCGTTTTACGCCGGAGGAAAATTTGTCGAAAGTAGAACCAAGTAGAATAACGTTTTCGCAGTTATCGTTTTTCAATTTGACCTTGAAATAGGTAGGAACGAAAAGATGCTGCGCTGGAGATGAAACTGTTGATTTATTGTAGAGTGAATGATGGGCTGATTTTTTTTCGGACAAATATATTTATAATTTAGACCGTGTATGTCGCGTAATCGATTTCTTATCAAACACTGTACAATCTAATTCTTTCTTCAAATTTTTAATACTAAGATTTTTTTCCAAATTTTAGCGATTTTCTTCTATATTTTTTATGGCGTATATTTTTATTCGTCGATTTATTTTTTATTTAATATCCATTGTATAAACTTACATTCGGATTTAATTTTTTTCACATTGTATAAAAAATATTCATGATTTTTCATTTTCTAATTTTGAAGATCTATTTTAATACTCAAGCTCGCTTTGAATCGTATAAAATACACCTTGATGTAGCGTTACTTTTTTAATCACTTCAACGACGACAATGTCACAATTATTAATTCTCAAGCACGGTTTCTAGTTTTTGGTGAAAGTAAACTAGGTAATAAAAAAATAATAAAAATAAAATAACCTGCATCGAATGCACCGGAGTTTAAAATCAAGCGCAATTGCGCGTAAATTGCGCATGCCGTTTGGTTTTTCTGTCGAAATGTTTCTCATAACTCTAAATTAATATTGGCGATTTTGTAATTACTATTTTTGGTTTGTTATTCAATAATAAACCATTGTAATCACCAATCAAAAAATGTTTAACCCCCTTCTAAATTGTATGTTTTAAGGGGTCTAAGAATCCAGACATCCAATATAAAAAATGTCTGTCCGCCCACCGCATGCCGTCAACACTTTTTTTATGAAACTATAACAGCTAAATTCTTGCAATTTTCACCAAAAATCAATCTTGGTCTGAAAATGGCTAAATTCTTTAACGAAATCACTACCTCAATTTAAAGGGCATTTTTGGGAGGTTTTGAGTGAGAGAACATTCGTATTTTCTAACATTATTCAGTGAACGGTGGGTATTAGTTTTTAAATAATTTATATTACTTAATTAATTAACAATTGAATCGCTATAGATTTATGGACGCTGAATCGAAAGATAGACCGGGTCGATGGCTTGAAATGGATCTCGACCTATTGCAGCTTTCGCGTAGATTTTGCGAGGTTTTCAAAAATTTTGCTCGAGGGTTTTTGGAGCTATGAAAATCGTTTTATACTAGTTGGAATGGCTAAAGTACCATTTGGCAAATTTTAAGTAAATAATTAAGAAAAAACGAATTAAAATTGCTTAGGAGTTTCCCTTATAATTACCGATCGGTTTTTTCGTGGGAACGTTCACCAATGTTCGGAATAGTTACTTCCATAAACAAATGGTCTTATTACATCATTATTGAAACAAAGGAATGATAAATCACTGTACAATCACTTGCAGTGTTTTTACATTAGGGCTAGAATCACCGTTCTAGATAAATCATAAACAAGCACATTCCACTGCAGCGTGGAAATCTCGCATGCGAAAAAGAAAGCGATGTCCATTTACTCAGATTCGGGATTCTTGAGTTGAAATGGTGTTTTTCTCATTATACCGTAAAACCTACATTCGACCCCTTGGCGAATGGACAGACTGGTCTAGTTGGTCTGACAAAAAGAAAAGCAGAAGACTCTCAGCTGGACGTTCATTTTTTACCGCCAACTAGCATAGGAAAGAAACCGGTTGACTCGGATTTATTCGCTAATATTTTCTAAAAACCAAACTGTAGTTAATGTGTTTATCTAGTAATGTTGGTACCATTTTTTATTATTTCGCTCATATGTTTGTAGGTGCTGATTTTAGATAATTTGAGCTTTGCTGACAAAACGTATCCCCTTTCGCTCGCAATTCGAAACGTACCCGTTTTTTTCCGGTTAAGTCGCTTCATACGGTGTTGAAATTGATTAAATTCGTTACACATTTAATCCTGAATATATTATTTCGCAACATTTTTGCAGCTTGAGCTAGCCGAGCCTAAACAGCCGAATTAACACACAGAGTACTTCTTCGCCATTGGCATTTCTTCCCATTGTCCAAATTTTGCGTTAAATGCGCTCTCCAGCCCTTTTCTTGGCTTCCCATTTTCGACCACCGGAGCTCCACTTTTGACAAATGTTCCGTTCCGGTCACGCTCCCGGAACGGTGGACAACAGCATCACAACAGTCTTCGGTGCTGCTAAATCCGTGAGGAGCGTGTACGGTTGAAGTTGGGAAGCGTGCTCTAGTGGCCGTTGTCCTTTTTAATATCCTCATCACGAACCCCTGAACCAGGAGCACGCCGATTTTCAAAGTTAATTTTCATTATAACCATTCTTAAAACGGCTTTTGACAAAGAAAAAAAAATCATCGTTCCCTATGCCCTCGATTTAAATATTTTACGTTTCAAGTCATAAAGAATTTGATTATGGAATGAAAAAAAAATTGTAATGAGTGTGTAACCGAATACTATTGTACAGACCTGAGAAGCCCGAAAGGGCGAAAGTGCTCGGCCAGGCCAACGTGACATTTCGCAGAATCAGTCGTCAAGTTGCTGCGGTTCATTATCAAAACCATAATTGAAGTAATTAGGAATATTAGACCTATTAACAGTGATTTACAGTATTCTTTAGCGATCGGCTTGTTCCATCCCTCATTATGCTGTTATCTTGATTTAAAAAAGTTTCACTGCTAGCGAAAATTCCAAACAAAAAGCATATATTAATGAATTAATAGATAATTTCGAAATAATTTTAAATTTTAGAGCATTGTATTTTAAAATGAATTCGAACACGAGCATTTAGCGTTGGTAGATTGTCCGACGGTTCCAAAGGTTTACCCAAAATATATGTAAAACTAGCGATACACCTCTATAGATATATATGTATGTACCTTCATAGATTCTATACAATTAGCTCTCATTAGTTTTCATAGCTCACAGACTCCCCTATTAAGGTCACTATGAACATCCAACTATAGTAAGACAGCTAATATCGATGTCACTCTATGAGGAATTCACCCGGTCCATTTCCTGCCTGATAGGTGCCCGCTGTCTTCAGCTATTGTTTAGCTAGAAAATGCAAGACAAGACCGCAGAGACTCCGCCCCTTCTTTGTTCAACAGCCTATGGCCCGGGTCCTTTGCGGCCAGCATATTAAACGGATTCCTTCTATTTATGTCTTCGGGGCCAAGGGGACCGCTAAGACCTGGCAAACGGCGCTCGATTTTTTTTTTTATCCAACCAAAATGATAAGAGTGCGTTCGAAGTCTAAGCAAATTGCGTAAATACGAGGACAGCTGACAAAAAAATATAACTCGTAAAAATAAGGATAACAAATAGAAGTACAAGAACAAAAAAAAATCTCTTGATCGGAAATGTTTTTCAACAAAAACCTATTTTTCATGTTTCAAAACATGAAACCTTCAACTTGGAGGGTTATTCTTGAATGCGATTTAATTAAAGGATGCAATGCAAGCAACTTATTATTACATGTTTAGCACATAGAGTTGCAAGATTGTTAAAAAGCGAATTGTTCTCCTCTGTAAGCTTTTCTTCGCAGTATTGTTGCGATACAACATCTAGACTTTATTTATGATCAATACGCCGAATAAAAGAAAGGTCCGTTGTGGCGGGAGCGCATGAATGGGCGTCTAATGCGTCATTTATCTCCAACTCGACCTCACAACAGTAGGCAAGCAATCAACAAGAAGTTTAATACCTAGTTAGAGTAAAAACGCGACGTTCTCTCGTATAGAGGGTATAGTCGAGCGCTTTTGCCTCCATGGACCTCTTAGGAAAAGATCAACAAATAAAAGAGTTTTTCTTTTCACGGAGATGTGGCAAATGGGTTTATGGTTTACTATTCAATAATCTTGGTCTATTATTCAATAATAAACCATTGTAATCGCCCGAGAAAAAATTCCGTCCGTACGCCTTCGCACTTCTCTGAGGAAACTACTCGTATAATAGCTAAACTCTTGTGATTTTCATCAAAAACCAATCTAGGACTGATAATTGCTCAATTCTTTAAATTTGAAGGGTATTTCACGGGTATTTGGGGAGAAAACTCATATTTTCCAGAATTTTCAGACAGATTAGTATTTTTTTGCTATCATTTTCGATGGATTATTAAGTAGACGGGCTAAATCGAATGAGACCAAAAGGAAGTGTTAGTTTTAAGGGTTCTCAAATATCGAAGTTGTTTAGTAGAATTTTCGGGATTTTCAGAATGAAAAATTATTGTTGCTGAAGGTAGTACTTAAAATTGGTTTTATTATTATTTTATTTTTCCTAGGTTTCAAAATCTTCTTTTTTAAGGTACAATTATCTATTATAAATGCTGGTATATTATCTATTATTAGTAGTGTTATCGGTGCCATTATACTCTTTGAATATAGATAAGGTACGAATAGTTAACAAAATAACACAACCGTAGTTTTACCCGCAGGGAAAATTGCACTTGCAGTTACAGATACTGCATGCAATTCGAAAATCGTAAGGTAAACGTAGTTTTTTTCGTATTGTCTATTTTTTGCTACATTGAATTCCCAACGCCAATTTCCACTTTCTATTCTAGTTTCGGCCCCTATTTTCCCCTTTAGCGAACGTTATACCGTTTCTGGCTAATCTTTGTCGACGTCCTCCTGCGCTTACTCGACCACGAAATTCGTTTAGAGAATCAATTGCGCGCAGTTTCTCTTCGGAGAAGTCTTCCAATTTTACCTTTGTCGAGATGCAAGATGTACATTCAGATGAGTTAATTCAATATCATCACTGAGTTTAACTCGTCTTGGATCGTATCTCTAAATGATACATCTTGAAAAGGCCCATAGAGGCGAAAGCGGTCGATTAACATATAAATATTGCATGAGAACGTCGCATTTTGCCTCTCAGTCTCAATATTATAGAACTGGTCGTGAAAAAGGCCAACATCATTCGTCGAATTATTGCACATAGAACATCTGGAGTGCATAGTTTTTGAAAAAAATGCATTTTCCATGATGGTCTCTATTATTTTTCCATCGAACGGATTTTGACGTTATCGAGCATCGGACCATTTGTCGGCCATCCAACAGATGCAACCTACGATTGAAAACGAACGGTCAAAGCCAAACGGACGCATCGTCTTGCGTTCGAACTCAAAGACGAGACCATCTCATCCCGACTCGATCCGTTCCGCTCCACTCACCAACAGAAGAATATGACTCGCGTTTTTTTTACCGTCCAATTTTTTCTCGGGCCTTCCTGGAATAAATTCAGCTGCCAAGGAATAGGCGCGCGTGCTCGTTATGTTGTACACGGAATGATCTTGTCATTCTTTATGAATTGACCGGGCTTAATCAACATCAGGATGGAAGGAAATCGACGACGTACCTGAAAACGAGGTGTTTTCCGTTTTCGTTTAATATTTAATAATACACTGTTGTAATTGCCCGAGGAAAATTTCTTCTACCCTCTCTCCCCCTCTATATTCGATGTTTTACGTTTCCGAGATAACTATGTGAGCTGTATCGAAAATATTTTCACCGTTGACCATTTTCCGACCATCAATAGCTCGAAAAATGAAAAAATGGCTTTCTAACTTTTAAAGCATTTTCAGAGGTTCAAAGGGGGGATTTTTTTACCTTTGGTTTCGACGAACTACGCGTAATATAACGGTGTCTATTTCAATCAATTTTCGATCACTGATGTGAGACCACATATCGATCTGTCTATATCTCAATAATTTAACAGTTGTCGCGTTATCGACAATTGATGGAAAAGTCGTGAAAGGAACATCGGTGAATTCGGAAAAAAAGTTCATGCTCAGAAACACTTGTGTTTTTCGTTTACCGAGTGTCGTTAACAGTCTCCATGAAAAACCAATTAAATTCTTCGCTATTTTCCGAAAGAATTCTATGAATGTCTTGAGAATGTTCTGGTAGATCTTCATACTTTTTCAACTTTTCCCTCTGGGAATTAAAATACTGAGTAAGTCGCCGCTTCCTCGTTATTGTGAATGCTGTTCTGCTTGCGGTTGATTTTTTTTCTATGGACATAAATTAGACGAAGAATAATAATTTGAACTATGAAGAATAGTTTCTATTATTGGGTTCACCTGTATATATTGTAAATAAATAAATTAATTGAAATGACAAAATCAGCATTTTTATTGAATTTTCCGATAACACACAGCACTTCCGTAACATAAGCGATCAATGTTTTCCCTATTTTAATTTCGGTACAGAACACGATTACATTCGAATGCTCATTGTCGTGAAATGTTCGCTATATGGCTGGTAAATGGCGACCATGTCTCGAAGATCCTAGATACATCCAGTTGATATACAAAAGGAAGCGGATCACCTTCGATTATGGCACAATTTCCACGCGACCATCAGACGCAATTCAGATAGTGATGGTCGATGTTCGAAGCGAATTTTTCCTTTGATTCTGTGCTACAAACGACGCCTCGTTCATGCGATAGAAAGCTACTAATAGAGCATTGTTTTGTAAAGTGGGACTGGCTAATAATTGTTTCGAGTTCTGACACCGATCGTTGCCCGGTCGCTCGGTTGGTGGAACTTCGGACAATTATTCAAGCTGCAAGTATATTATCATTCGGAAGTAAAACAAACGCAAAATAGGATAGTGAGAAAAGTATCTCCTTAGCGAGTTACGAAGAACAATGCACTTTATTTTCGCGTCTGTAGCTATTCAACGGTCACTTATTTTATTCAGTGCCACGACAAAACTTGCTGTCTTCTCTACACTCAACGAAACTGATACGATCCATTGAAATTACGAGCATCAGATTGTGATCTTCGAAGTTCATTTTCGCCTACGGTGATCACCAAATCCCACACCTCTGCTAAGATCAGTTAAAAATAGGCTAGTATAATGCTCAATCAGTTCACAGGAACAAAAATTGAGACCATCGCCATGTGTGATTAACGCTGACCTCAAGTTTAGAGTGGTTGGAAAATCCCAGAGGCCATTCTTTTTAGATTTTGACCAGTAAACAAGTGGAAAAAAAACGCCGCAAATGAATCTACAGTGGTTTATTATTCCATTGCTTCAATTATGATTTAAAAATACCATCCACTTGTCATAGTAATTATGCCGAACATTAGAGAACGTTTCGATTTAACCACAAATTAGTGGTCTAATTTTATCATTTTTCTTACTATCTAGTTAAAACTTAAATTATTAGCCAAACGAAATAGCTTCAGGATGCGGAAAAATTATTTGCTTCAAGCTGGAAGAAATAATATTAATTAGCTGAACGCCAGTATTAGGACTGACCCGCAACAGCCTATATATTAACAGATTTCCTGTAATTCAACTACCGCTGCCTTCGCCAATAAAAATTCATTCAGCTCTTAGATTCAGAACTAAGCACCGATAATCGACAATCTCGAATTATTTTTTAATATTTTACTGGACAGTATTATTGCTTGATGTCTTTTTTTAGAAAAACTTGAGCGTAGGAGTTTTGGTTACTTTGTGTAAATCATTGATTTCTTAGGTTACCACCAACTGGATGGCGTGGTCACCATTGATGACATAAATGATTTTCCAAAGTAACAAAAACTCCAACGTTTAAGTTTCCAAAAAACACAAAATGCGCTACAACTCGCCATTAATAACGAATAAAAAAGAACCAATAAAACCTCTTTTTTCAACAACGAGAGCCGACATTCTAAGGAGACATTATGAGTAGACGTTGTCGAGTTAATTCATATAGACATTTAGTCCCAAGCTTAAGGCTCGCTGTCAGCTGTTATTACCACAACTGACCTGCCTACAGTTCCGCTATAATATGGAAATGTTCGAAAACCCAGGTCGAAGTGGCGCCAGTTCCAGTCAGAAGAACCAGTTTCATCATTCGATCATCTTAGCTATGAATGAAGCCTCATCAAAATGACGGTGTGGTTTTTTATTCATAATAAACCATTGTCACGGCGAAGAAAAAAGTCTAACCTCGTCAAAATGTGATTTTTTACGTTTCAAGGCATTTAGAATCCGAATATCCAATTAAAAAAAAAAATTTCTGACGAAACTATTATCGCTATAAATTCTTGAAAATTTTACCAAAAGTCATTCTTGGTCTGAGAATGGCTTGACTTTTAGCCAAATCGCTAGCTCAATTTTAAGGGTATTTGTGAGTAGGTAGTTTTGAGAGAGGAAAAATGAGTATTTTCCAAAGTTTTTACAAACATAAGTGTGTTGATATTAGTTTATATCGATTTTTTGACGCTGAATCAAATGAGACCATAACGGTGTCGATAGCTTCAATCATGGTTCTCTCCACTAAACTATATTCCATTCAAATGCCTTGAGAATATAGAATCTGGAAGGTAGTTTTGATTTTTCATACAATATTCGTGGTCTATTCTCAGAACACTTTCTGAATAGTAAGTTTTTGACTGTCCTTGGTGAAGGACGTCAAATCTACACGTCAATATCTCTGTGAAAAACCAATCAATAGCCCTTTGGGTTAACCTTGGGTTTTTGCTGGTTGACCATACTTTCCGCAGGTTTTAAATTTTTGTCGAACGTATCGGGATTTTCTTAGTCTTAAGAATTTGGAGGACTTTTATATTTGTCTAGTTTTTTCCACACAGTTTAATCTTGCTGTTTGGGAGATTTTTCAACGGCCTTCGTGTTTTTAGCGGTCAAGGGTTTACAGGCGTTTTCTCACCTTTAAACTTTTTCAGCCATTTTTCTCGCGTTTATTCGGTTCTTGGGTTTTCCTAGTTTTTCAACAGTTTTCACCAATCTTTTTTGCGTACTATAGACTTCATATATATCTGAACTCGACTTTTTGCGTTCAACTTTGAAAACCAACCCTCACCCACTGGCTTTCATAGGAATCCTAAATGTTCACGTTCCCGGTATCCGCCCCATCACTTCCCCCAAATTCTAGCCTAGTTCCGTTCCAAACAATGGGCGAACCCGTTACCGATACGTAACGCTCATGAACACGACGACATCGGCAACAAGGCTTCGACGGCAAACAGCGCAACCAATAACAACTCGCAGACAACAGACCGATGTCATTCTTTCCAGTTCCGATCGCGATAAAGGATATTGAAAGCGAATTCTGCTGGACCGTTGTATCGGTGAATGCCTCAGTTCGCGAGTCTATGAGCGTACCTATTCCCTCGCAATCTGTCGTCGTTGCTCCAAAAAGCCTTCTTACTTTCTCTGAAGCTCTCGTCACGTTCAGAATGCGGGAAATTACGGACAATCGGTTAATCGAAGATGGTAATGCACTTTCGCACAATTTTCCCAAAAGCTTGCAGAATGAAATTCGCGCAAGTTGCCTTTACTCGCTACGTCGCTTTTTCGACGGCCGTAACAAAATATCTGCCGATTTCATTTTTCCAGTGGTTCAACATCAAAATCCTTTACAGATGCTAATAATGATTATAATAATGCTCTAATGTTCTGGCGACCTTGACAATTTAAACTTGAAAGGGATCACCTTTATGCACTTTCGTTTGTAATTTAAATTATTAGCACTTCTTTAAATAATCAAGAGTTGATGGTGCGAACTTTTAGACGTTCGTTTTGTGCTGTCAGATTTATTTTTTTTATTTTCTCTATTGCCATTTATATAGGCCGTAGAGCAAATATTTTTACCTGATGAAGGTATAAATATATTATTGAATAATAAACCAAAATTGAACGCACTCGTTCTTCGTCAAACATTCAGATATTCGTTTCAGGTTTACATCCGGTTCTGTATCGATTTTACATTACGTTGCAAATAAGGAAAGTGCCAGGCGAGAAAAAGGGGGAACTTCCAGTTTAATTCCGGCTTCGTCAGAATGCGAAGCTTCTCCCCTATCATAACGAATCCCTGGGGCCCTATCATGGTCCATGTTGCTACTCAGTTCAATAGAGAGGGTCGTTTGGACAGACTCTGGCGCGAAAATTCATTAGCAAGAAACGATCATAAAAATGATCTTCCCAGGGGTTGACTCACCCACCCCTTCATAGATAAACTATACGTAAAGTTGAACTCAGATTACGATTAAAATCAAAGAATTGTTCTTGCTAGGTATATCACAATTTTCGAAACTATAGAACTTGATGAAATAAGCGTTGTTATGATCTATCTCTCACGTGTTGTCAACCCTCAAAAAGCCCAAAAGAGCAAAAGGGCTGGGCGAGGAATAAATAATCGCCAAAAACCAAAAGTTTGAAAATTCAAGACATTTTTTTTTTTTTCTTCAGCTTCAAGTTCGAAAAATTAGGTTGCATATCGCTCTGTTATTCCCGAAACGTTTTGAACGTCGTTCACCCTAAATGAACCTCTCGTATACCGATTAAGGAGGCTAAAAAGTCAGCCGTCAGCTTTTTTACGTAAAACTCGCCACCTATTGAGAGGACACTTTGAAAAAGGTAGTAAGAAGTTATTCGACAAAGGGGAGCGATGGCGATGTCATAACGGATATTGAATAAACTCTGTAAAAACATAGAAAGAATTTCCGTCGGCACCGAGTCCGTGAAACCGATTAGCCCATCAAGGACTTCGCTCTACGAAGAACCCAAAAGGACCATAAATTAGTTGAGAAGATCCCTTCGATAAAAATCTTGCACTCGTAAATTCTGTTATTATGTTTCTTTATTCTATCGTAAACGATTGTATTTGCTCAAGAAGAAAAATTTGATGGTTTATGTATTTTAGGCATGTAGAATCGAAACAAAAAAATCAATCCTAATGAAAAGAATAAGGGGAAAAATCTTAAAGGAGGAAAATTAAGGTGGAGAAAAAAATTCAACAATTTTTTCCAGCAACTCTACGTTTGAAAATCCCTGTTCATATCAGCGAAAACATGCTCAAGATTTCAGCTGTTCTTGGAAACTTCAGACTAGAAAAAAATGCGTACAAAAACCTACAGCGCTTCTTTACAGTTTGCTGGCGCGCTCTCTTTTTTCATCGAACAGTGAAGAAAAACATCTTGTCACTGCTGGGGAACGTTGTGATGCCAGAGCAGAAAGGAATTCCCCAATTACCAGATCCTCGGCTTGAGTGCCGTGTCACACACGTGGTCTAGTCTCCTCTTTCTATTCCCATCTTTCATCATTATTGAGAAGATATCCATCAAATTCAACATAGAAACTGTCGGTTGAACTGTTATGATTTTAACCGGCACTTGGGCGCAAAAGAAACAGCCTTGTGTAACAGTTACTGTCGAAAAGAAGCCGGAGTATCTCAATTGTTGTTTTTTACTAGGGAAAGTACGATCCGCATCATATTTTATTTCGAACGGTTGGCCACTGCAGAGTCCTTACCTAATCACCTAACAAGACACGAATATTATGCTTTCGCACATAATATATTAATTATCATCATTTGTATAGGCCTTAAATTCAAATCTTCTGACCATTTCCATATTTCAAGCTATTTGAGATCCACGATATCAATTAAAATGTCACCAACTGCGTTACCTCAATTTCTCATCCTCAGTCCTCAATCTCACATTGTGCTAGTAATCATTGTAGCTACACTCCTTCTTTCAGTCTCTGATCCAATTAATCATTTGAGTTTTAAATTATGATATCCAAGTGGATTTGTTTTATAATACCTTTATTGTAAAAAAAGCCCTTTCATAAAATATGTTTTTCAATTTATCTCGACGATTTTCTCTATTTTGAAAAACTATCAGAAATTGTTGCAGAAAACGTAATTGAACATTTTCGAGGTTTTTCGACCTCCTACAAATTGCCCTGAAGAAAATTTTGAAGGTTTCCCTAAATTTCCAGTCACTAACGATTTGAACGAATTTGACTAGTAATCAGAGAATTCTTGAATGCGTATAAAAGCAAATTAAAATTTACATTCTTGGCACCAAAGTTACTCTGGATCTCAAATTGCGAAGGTGCAGTGCATAAAGCTTAACCATAATAAATCCTGTGCGTTATCCAAAGTTCCAAAACGTCAGATTTTCACATCTGCTGGGTTCCACTGAATTTGATTGAATTTTTTCGTAGATAAATGTTACCCTATCTTGTAGAATTTTATTAATTTATTTTTCAATCTTGTGTCTTTCCTAGCAGACGAATAGAAGGAAATTCAACTCACGCGTGGTATGAAGAGGAAGAGAGCGATGAGTATCTGGAGCATGTTGTTATTGCGGGGACGGCACAAGGAAGACTGGAAGCTGGCTAGCCACCGCCAGGAACGAGTCGCCTGAGGGCCTAGTCAGGAAGAAGCATTCGTAAGCTGCCCTCCCGCCCGATTCGGGTACATCCCCCCGCAGAGAAGAACTGTCTGCAACTATGATAACGGTGTCTCTTGTCGCGGAAAATAAGATGTCATCAACATTCAGACTATAGAAGAGCAATTAATTTTACTTTTTTTCAAGAGATGGGCTGGGTTCCGAACGGCATAGAATAATCAAGGGGGTGCGAGGAGGAGAAAAACCAGGCCTCTTTCTCCAATTCCTAATTCGCAGGTAGAGCACTTTCGCTCGTTCGGGCAGCGAATAAAGAATCTGAGGATGAGTAGCCTCGTTTTTCTCCCCCTCACGCCCCTGAACATAAAAAAATGCGACGTCCAGGAAAAGTAGTATAAGTTTGTTCGTCATTTTACCTCAAAAACGCCTATTTGGTGCAAATAGCCCATAAAACGGTGCTCTTGGAAAATTTCTATTGGTAACAAGTTCATCCGTAAAGAGTCAATGAGTTTCAGTACCCGGCTTTATAATAATAATAATGTTGGAAAGAGGACGTCAATAAAATGATTGTACAGTTGTTTATTATTCCTTTTGCTTCAATTATGATGCAAGAAGACCATCCATTTGTGGTAGTAACTGTTATTCCGAAGATTTGTGAACGTTTCCACCAAAAAATAGGTTCGTCCAAAATTCTGTCCGAACGCCGTCCACAAATCTCTGACGAAACTATAACAAATTCTCGAATTTTTCACAAAAAATCAATCATGGCCTGACAATGATTAAATTCTTTCGCCAAATTGCTACCTCATTTTTAACGGTATTCAGGAAGGGTTTCAAGGGGGAAATCATACGCGTGTTTGATATCAATTTATATAGACTTTTAACACTGAATCGAATGTGACCATAACGGATTCGATAGCTTTATTGGTTCTCGAGTAATCACAGTTAATTTGTGTGGCAAGTTTGAGAAATTCGGCAAGATGGTGAAACTCAGGACATAATACAGCGATAAAAAACTTTCTATGCTCGTTAGAAGGCTCGTCAAATGCTCTCTTGAGCTGTACCATTATGCGAATAATTGAACTTTCAATTAGATAATCGTAAAAAACGCTGCAAATTATAGTACAGTGGTTTATTATTCCTTCGCTTCAATATTGATTTGAGAAGACTATCCATTTGTGATAGTAATTATTACGAACAGTTGTGAAAGTTCCTACCGAAAAACAGATTGGTAACTGTCGGGAAAATTCCGTAACAACTAGGTATTGTAATTTTAATCATTTTTATTTTTCTTAATTTCCTTATTAAAATCTGAATTTTTTGCCAAACGGTACAGCTGGAGAGAGTGTTTGACGACCATTCCAATGAGTGTAGAACGATTTTTATAGCTCCAAGAACTCTCGAGTTATACCCTCATGTCTAATTTCTGAAAATCTCCCACATTCGACACAAAAGCTACCAATAAAGCCATCGACTCCGCGATGGTCTCATTCGATTCAGCGTTCAAAAATCTATAGAATTGATACCTAATACACATTTTCTGAAAACCCCTGGAAAATATGAATTTTCTCCCCCTCAAAACCCCCCAAAAATACTCTTAAAATTGAGCTAGCAATTTGGTTCAAGAATTGGGCCATCGTAAGACCGAGATTGATTTTTGGTGAAAATTTCAAGAATGTAACTATTATAGTTTGGTCGGAAAACTGCTAACGACGAACCGCGTACGGACAGAATTTTTTTTTATTGGTTTTCAGATTCTACATGCCTTGAAACGTAAAACATCAAATTTTGAGGGGCGTTAGAAATTTTTTTTTCTTGGGCGATTACAATGGTTTATTGTTGAATAATAAACCAAAATTGAGTTTCGACTCCAGACATATCCATTCCCAGTTTGCCACACGTCAACGGTGGTCAGAGCATAAGTATATGATGTACAATGCCAAGTTGTCACGCGCCAACGGAAACCTTGGATTGCTAAATGAACGACACTCTAGAATATAAAAAGCAGCGACATTTATTTAATGTAGTACACTGGAAAAATAATTGCGCCCAGCACAGACCTCCGTTGGAAAGCTTGGGAGGACCGATTGGATTAGAAGAGCCATCACAGATACACTTAATTATACAGCGCTGGATACATCACAAGTTGTTCGTTTATAACAGTATCTTTCTGGACCGTAATGAGTAGAATTATTGAAAGTGGAAATGACTAAATTCCTCAACTTCACGGATAAAATTGTGTGCAAATTCGTTAGGAATAGTTTTTTCAAAATTGATAGAGTAGTAAAGGACTGTCAATAGCACTGCAATAAGGCACCAGTAACCAGTTTCAGTTATCGATTGATAAAAATCATTAGTAACAATTAAAATCAACCAGGATTAAATAATTTTAGCCTTGTAACAACATAATTAGACATTTTATCGGCCACCCTTGCACAACATTGTAATAAAGCGCCAGCAAACAACGAATAACGTTGGTAAGAATATCTGGCAAAGTGAGAAAACAACAACAATAAATTACAACATAAATACGCCACCCGCTTGCGTCGAATTTCAACATCGGACGCACAATAATCGGTCGAGTTAAATTTTTTTCTGGAAGGTTTTCCCCGTTAAGGACTAAGTCCTAAGACGTCATGATGCTTTATCTTCAAGTTTACGTGTAATATACCTAATCTTAAAATTTAGACGTAATCTAATAATTTTTGAAGTTCATTACGGAAGTTCAGAGAGGTGGGTAGAAATGCGCACCTTCGGAAATCTGAGAACGAATGTGGAGGTATCGTTTGAAATTCGATTCTTTCCAAATAGTCAAGTGGATAAAATCGAGCTCCTGCTTAGCTCCAGACGTCGGCCGAGTATCGTTTCTGCGCTTCCATTTTCTTTACGTAGGCTTGAGCGTCGGCTTCAGCCATGCCGCCTTTCTCCTGTACGATGCTCAGAATAATGCTGTGCACGTCCTTGGCCATGCTTCTCGCATCCCTGAAACAAAACCGAAAAGCATTCAATTTCTGCACCACAGTAGAAATGTCAGAAAGAAAAGCACTTGAGGATGTGCGATTTTTTCACAAGTTGGCTCACCTGGTGTACAGAATGAAATTTGTGCAGAAAGAATATGGTACTTTGGAAAGGAATCATTGTCAGTAGAAAGGTATAGTGCACTTTCATCCCTATTTCTCTTCATGAATTCCATAAATTATTTAGGTTTATGCTGACATCAATTAGGGTGAGATGCATGATTGTCAACAAGGGTTGTTTTTGATTAACTTGTGTCAATTGGTCAACATCCCATTTAGCGATCAGGCTGTTTTTGTGTGTTGCAGTAATGTAGTTCCTACTTGAAATTAATGTTTAGTTGTGTTATGTATCATATTTCCGTATATTATTACCACGTAACAATACGGAGAATAATGTTGGATAACACAAATGAGGCAAAAACGCTTCAAATTATGGTGCAGTGGTTTATTATTCCTTTGCTTCAATAATGAGGGAAGTCCATCCATTCGTGACAGTAATTATTCCAAACATTTGCGAATGTTTCCACCAAACAACTGATTGGTGACTAGAAGGGAAAATTTCGTAGCACCTATTGTACGAGTAATTTTAATACTTTTTTTTACTTCCAAATTGAAAGCTAAATTTTCTGCTTAACGGTACAACTGAGGAGTGTTTGACGAGCATTCCAATGAGAATAGAACGGTTTTTATAACTCTAAGAACTCTCGAGTTATACCGTCATGCCTAAAGTCTAAAACTGTCCCAAGTTCAACACAAAAGCGGCGATAACTCGAGAGCCAATAGCTATCGACCCCGCAATGCTCTCATTCGATTCAGCGTCCAAAAATCTATAGAAATTGATACCCAACACACCTTTGCTCGAAAAACATTCGTTAATACGAATTTTCTCCCCCTCACAAATATCCTGAAAATTTAGCTAGCAATGAGGTTCAACAATTGGGCCGTTGTGAAACCGAGATTGATTTTTGGTGAAAATTTCCAGAATGTAGCTGTTATACGTAGTTTGGTCGGAAAAGTGTTGATGGCGTACGGCGGACGGAGAGAATTTTTTTTTAATTGGATATTCAGATTCTACATGTCTTGAAAACATCAAATTTTGATGGAAAAACATTTTCTTGGGCGATTACAATGGTTTATTATTGAATAATAAACCAAAAATGTAAGTATGATTTCAACAAACAGCAGGAAAACTGATTGCTCAGAAATCCAACATTTTGAAGTAGGTTCATAATTAACGATGGCAAGAAGAGTCACTCACCCGCACACGTATATGTGCCCTCCATGTTCACCAATCACCTTCCAAACTTCATCGCGATTTTGCTCAAGCAGATGGGTCACATAAACTTTTTCTTTTTGATCTCGTGAAAACGCAGTGTACATCTGTAACAAAAATACTGGCCAATGAAAAAGAAAAACAATGCAATTTCACTAGGAACGACAACTGAGAGATTATGCGAGGCTTGATGATTCTATATTGTTGAAGTTTCAATGTGAAAGTCGTAGTTATATCAAACAGCGTCCATCGAAATAATTTCCAGCGCTTAAATAATATAAAATGCTCACTTTTAATGTCCCTTCTTTCACGTAATTGGTGAGCTCATCTTCGTAAAGGAAATCTTCGTTCTTCTTTCTACAGCCAAAGTAAAGTATGGTTTCCCCGACAGGTTTCCCTGAGTAAACATGAAAGGTTAGTCGACCACAATCCAAGAGATTGAATAAGTTGATTTGTTAGTAAATTTGTTGCCAATGGTCCTCAATGAATCATTTAGTAGCGGATATGAAAATAGGGCGGCCAACACATTCATTTATTGGCGATCCAAGGGTTAAACTACTTCAGCTGCCGATTTGTTGGGATTAAGTGCAGCAATGCAGCCTAAAGGCCAAGCAACCTAATTTTGTGTCCACAACCGTAATTGAATAACACTCTGCTATCATATTTCTATGGTGAATGTTTTTCATAATATCAATTTTCAGAAACAGAGGAGAAGTCGAATCCAAAAATAAATTGCGACTTATGTGATATACCTTCTTGTTTGGCAAGATGACGTTCTTGAATGAAACCACGGAATGGCGCAAGCCCAGTACCAGGCCCGATCATGATAATCGGCGTTTGTGGTCTCGTTGGAAGCCTGAAAAAAAAAAAAATGAAGCCGTAAGAAAAAGTTAAAGAGGTGTCATAAAGGCAAAAATTATAATCGACTCACTTGAACTGTGATTTTCTCACAAAAATCGGGGCATTGGGAAGAGCGTTTGGATCTTTGGGAACCTTCGCAGACAACCACGTTGTACAGACGCCCTTGTTTCTTCGGCCAGTGGGAGTATCGTATTCGACAAGGACGGCCGTGACGTGCACAGTTGTGGGTGTGACCTAAATGCAGGATTGTAAGTTATTTTCTTTCTTGAGCAGAAATTGAGGTACATATTGAGACTCATGGACAGCACCTCGTTTTCAACTGAGAACTGACCTTAGGGGATGAGGAGATCGAGTAGTAGCGACATTGAAGTCGGGGCAGAAGCTCACAAAGATGGTCAAGTTTAGGTTTGACTGATGGAAGATCTTCGAGGATATGGACGATATTGCGGTTATCTTGGACGATCCATTGATTGTACAGCGCTTTACCCTCAGCTGACGTACTAGCCATAAGTTTCAATTTCTCTGCTTCCTGCAAATAAATATTACTGTTGAATTTTGACAGACAAACAAACAAACGATTAACTGCAAAAGCAAATTCATTGGTTCTTAGACCCAGAGAAAAATTATGAATGATAAATATATGGAGCTAATTAATGTTCAGTTGATAGTACAATAAAAGACTGATATTGATTTGTTACTTTAAATTCGTTTTAATCAAAATATACTCACCTTCGGATCGCTTGCATACTCAGCCAATTCTTTCAAAATATGAGTCCTCGGGTTGGATGTAATGTCAATGTAGTAGGTTAGAGCTGTCCTGTACGAGCAAGGGCAGGGGAACGGGTGTTTTTTGCTTGATTCCTCTACAACCAAAAATAGAACATGATGAGGGATGAAGCATAATTCACAGATTTAGGAGGACAATAAGTCGTCAGGGTATTTCACTATATCTATGCTAACTCATTATAGTTTTGAAATTTTTTGATGCATTGGATGTCTTAAATGCAATGGGCCATTCATGCTTCTGCAAGAGGTCAACGGTGCTCAAAGTTGCTTGTAAAATGAACAAAATTGGAGGTACATGTTGAGACTCATGGACGGCACCTCGTGTTCAACTGACCTTAGGGGATGAGGAGATCGAGTTCCTCACTATTCTTCCGATCAAAACAAAAGAAGTACAACATCCACAGATGAGTTAATAAATTGATAATGGAGAATTTCGAGAGATAACATTCAATTATTTAGGCTCTAGCACTTTCGCCTTTAAGCCTCCATACAAAATGTAATGTCCTTGGGGCGCGGATGCTAAGTGCAACATTTATTCGCAAATATGGTTCGTATAGTATGCTCCAGGGATACCAGCACATCATTCATGTTAGCGTTTCCACACCCTGATTGGAAACAGCGCTCGAACCAAAATGACCAAGAGAACCTTGCATCTAATTGTTTCAACGAAGCTGTAAGTGCCGACCGAAACTGAGGGAAAGAATATTGATACATTTTTCACTTTGGAATATGAATTGATCATGAATCTGCCTTACCGTCTGTATTCGTCAACGTGAAAACAATGTCCAAATCCAGATTGAGGAGTTGTCCGATTCTGTTGATTAGGTCAACATTGTTCTGAGGATAAATCGCCAAATGGTCACCTAACAATAAAAAGAAATGTAAATAAAGTTCAACAGAAATTATTTGGTGAGAGGTAATTAATTCATGAATCGGGAAAATATAATACAGTAATTTCACCTACAAGGATATTTCACCTTACAATAATTCTAAAAAAAGGCTAAAAATAAATGGTAAAAAACTGCTGAATTGATAGAAATGACAGCATCCCTTACCAACATCGTAACGTATCTTCGATCCTTCAATATCAAATTCGATGTGCATGCAAGAACGGTCGCCGCCTTTGTTGAGCTCTCTGTTGACTTTAATGGGAGCTAGGTAAGGATTTTTGAGATCGAACGGCCTGATGAAAAAAAATTGGCAATATTATTTTATTGTCAAACTTGAATGCACTATGGGAACGCTATAGTTCCACTTACGGGCGTTGGTTGGTTAAAGAGTAGAGCCGAGCAACTTCTCCAGTATACACGCGCTCAGGGATGGAATCTGTGTGTTCGGTTAGTTTGTACTGGCGAATGGATACATCCTCTCCGGCGCCTTCGATGCCAAAGAACTCACACACAGTTGGCCAGAACATGTCCTTCCACGTGATGAAATCATCTTCAATGCTGAAATTGGGAAATTATTTTTTCAGCAATTCGAAGATTAAGCCAGAAATCAGTTCACACAAGTCCATACGTGAATTGAACGCTTTAACAATGATCATCGGAAAAAATGCTAGTTTATGTGCGTTTGAAACTATTTATGGATGGCAAAACAGGTTTCACAGAGAAGATGAAAATCACACAGTGAATTTATAAATTATAAACATATCCAGGAGCCTGAGTTTTTTAATCAGATCAGATAAGTACATTTTCTTCTCAGATTTGAATTGTATCAGTATTTTCATTTTCAGTAGAGACTCAATTTCTATGGCGAACTAAAAAAGCGTCTAGAGGCCGAATAGTATGATACATTTTAACCTTTTATTTACTTGACTACTGCCAGTTTCCCCTAAAGAGCAAATCTTTATACAGGAAAGGGAGTCTGGAATACTGAATATTATTGATCAACGTCTTACTTGGCATCGTCGTCGCCCAGGCCAAGTTCAACAACCCGGGTACCACCAAGTTCTTCCAGACGTTTATCAACGTAAATGGCGACTTCGTTGTAATGCTCATAGGTTTTGTTACCAAGGCCAAACACCTGAAAGGAGGACAAGATGAACAAAACTCAAAAAATTCCAGCAAATTGGCATTTTTGGAATTTTCCCCAGTATGTCAGAACTTAGTTTTGGAATGACCCTCGCAGATCAGCCAGATCATTATTAAGTAGATGTTATTTGGTAATAATTAGAAAAATGAAATTTCACAAATAAAAAAACATACTAGTATTATACTTACGGCATAGTTAAGTCCGGTAAGATCTGCCTCTCCGTTTTGAAGCCACTCATAGAAATCCATCGCGTTATCGGTTGGATCACCTTCGCCATAAGTGGCCAAGCAGAAAACAGCCAACGAGTTAGGAAGGTCTTTCATTTGTATTAGGTCTTCCTGAAAACAAAATCGAAGATAGGTAGATTGTATAAAGTATTCCTTTTAGAATTCAACTTTAGAATGATGTTGAGGGCAGATAGACCACTTCTTCATGTTATAATAAATATGTTCTCCAAGCACTTGTGACAGTTTGGGCCTTAGTTCCGAGTAGATATTGTATTTGTTGAATGAAATGATAAGTCTGAGAAGCACCGTAGTCCGCACGACGTTATAATGATGATGATATAATTGATGATCTTTAATAAACGATAGATGATGTTTTAATTTGTTCGACAAGCACTCATGGCAGTTTGGGCGAGGTTCCGTTAGGATATTGTATTGTTGAATGAAATCAGAGAAGTGAGAAGCCTTGTCGTTTGCATGACGTTAGAAGCTATTGGACAACAAAATATAACGCTACAAACTTGCATGGCCTGTAATCTCACACAAGTATTATTATCAATGATAAGTAGCTAGCTCTAAACTCTGAGAATCAACGTCAAAAGTCAACTCCCACAGCGGCACTTTGAACATAAATGAGAGCCACATGAACAAAAGATTTGTACACTTGAATGCTCACCAATCAATGGCTCACATCTTCTCACTACATAAGGAAATATTCTTCACTATAATACTGACCATATCGTATTCTTCAGGGTCGGCAACCATTCCTTTCAGTTTGTAGCGAATTCCTTCCTTTGCAATTCGTCCAGCGAACTCTTCACCCGTCCCCGTTTGGCTACCATAGAAGACAATCATACTACGCCCACTGGCTTTCAGTTTTTTTATGAACGAGTTATCCGTGTTTTGAGGCGTTGAACTCATTGCCATCGGCCTGAAAAGAGAAAATCGACGTCAGAAATTGTGTTCAGGGGAAAATGATACAGGTAACTGGGTTTTTCTGTTGTAGTCTATTGAGAGGTTAAGAAGGAGAAAACATGAGGATTTGCTTTCTAATTTATAATTGTCAGTCGTACTTTCGGCTCTATAGGTTCCATCAGAGCTTAGTAGGACAATAAATTAAAAGATATGAGAACGAGTCATCATGTTTGTTTCCCCCATAAACTCCCCACACTGAAAAATATAGTTAAAAATAAAGAAAAAAATTAGCGATGGCCAATATTAAAAAGCCAGCAATTTTCTTGTCAACCTTTTAAATATTTTTGAAAATATTATAATATGTTTCAAGCAAATCTGCCTGGAATGAATTCTTATTTGAGGTATACCAATGCTGAACTTCGGCAGATATTTACTTATTAGTGCCAAAATAAGTAAATAAAATTGGAGCATGATCTCATTTAAACACACTTGTACGTCGGACTGAAAACAAAATGAAACAACCACGGGTTTGGAAGATAAATCGAAGAGTCTCAGTTAGCTGGTACTGCTAAGAAGTAAAATGTTCCTGAATAATTCATAATGCAACAAGGAGCTTATCCTACGCTTCTTGGTCCCAACTTTAGAAGCTAAATAGCAGGAATAAAATTAATGCCCCAATAGTTAAAGTGGATTAATTGCGTTCAGATTTGATCTTGGAGATAAAATATTCCATAAAGAACTCGTTTGATTTCATGTTCAATTCAGATAGAGGGAGCTCCTGTTTATTGAATTTTTCCCAACAGTGCAGTAGCAGACACTTTCAACGCATGAAATATTCTCCTGTTTGGGCATCCTCCATCCAGGGCAATGTGATAATATAGGTTACCACTGCCGGATATTATATTTTCTTTGTATTTTAGTTTAGTATTTCAATCAAGAGACTGTCAATTTCTTGATATTCTTGGGTGATAAGGAATATGACGGCAAAACACAGTCAAACAAAAAAAGACAAGCAAAAGCAACTTACACATTGCTTATTTTCTTATCAAAGAGACCAGTTCCTTAGATGACAATGGCTGCTTTTGCCGTGACCATAAGAACAATATTCTACTGGCGTTATCAGTACCGACATAACACTATGGACATTATTGAATCACTCACTGAATTGTGAAGGATTTATCTTTAAGTGAAGGTGACGACTTCTTGTCCCTCATCAGCCACCAGACAGCAACACCCAACAGAGCGATGAGCAAACCAACGTCCAGAAGGTTGAACATGGCTTCTTCCGCAACACCATCGGCCAACTGGTCGTTTCCTTCCGTCATGCTTACTGAGGAAAAATTAATAATTGAATAACAAGCTATTTTGGAAAGTGGGAGAGTGACAATGCGACCATTTTTCTACATCGTTCATTAACCCAAGAGCTGTCGTCTTCTCAGACATCTTCTTGGGGGTCTATGTAGTAATTGCAAACCTTTTGAGAAACACTACAGGTCAACCGTAGGAAGGAGAGACAATAGGTTAAGTAATGTCAAAAGGTTATGCGCGCCAATTTTTAAAATGATACAACTAAGGAACAGTTCCAGATTATTGGGTTTATTTGACGTAATCAAGCAACAAACAGGAAACTGAGATATTTTCTAGTAAAAAATCGCATTATTTGAGCACTGATTTAAGTAGGAGAAAAAATATCGTAGGAACATTATTGTTAAATAAAAAAAAATTGAACAAAGAAAAATAACTGAAAATAATGAAATGTAGAAAACACCGAAATAGTAAATTTTAAAGAATCTAACTGCGTAAATACTGAGTGATCGTTGGTAAAGTAAACCATTTTGCAAGAAGGAATAATTTACCCGTATCTGCTGAACGGATAAGATAAGGGTTACCTAGATTTCCGAAGTTTCAACTGTTCTGGCTCACGTGAACTACCGATTTGTTCTATGCTCAATATAATCCACTGGTTACAGGGAAGCAGACAGAAGTGTAAATAGTGGCAATAATGCATTTCCAATCAAAATAAGAAACCTTCAAGTCTCGGACATAAATTGAAGAAATGAATAATAGGCATTAACGTTGGAAAATAAATTTTAAAAATTACCACTTAGTTTGCCTGTTTGACATCCGACAATATCAAGAACGACATAATGTGATTTCGAAGCAGTATCATCACCAGTGGATAACAGCTATCAAATGAAACGCTTGTAATGGAATTCTAAGAACATTCTCATTGAGCGTAGCAATCAAGGCCTTCGCAAATGACGTCGTCTCTCAATTGGTCAAAATCGCATCGAAACCTTCGAACGAACAACGTCGTCTGGCGTGTCTCAAGATCGGTGCAAACAAACCCCAACCTCGGTCTTGATAATGAATCTTCTTTACACATTAGAGCGAAACACTTCTAGTCATGCAGCATGGATTGCGAGCGTATTTTTGAAGAGCCGAGTAGATGATTTGACGAACTCAAATCGACTATAGAACGATTTACACAGTTTAATAAATGCTAGAAAAATAGAAGTGTAAATATTGAATTTTTCTAGTCTTGAAAATCTTCCACAAAAGCTGTGATAATGCCAGAATCCTATTTTGTCTCATACAGGGCAAGGATTCAGCATAAAAAAAGAAGAATTTCAACGCCCCATATTAGCAGATAAAATGTTCTTTTTTATATTTTTTGGATACCCTGAGTACAACTTTGAGCACAACCCTCATCTCTGATTTGGGTGGTCAGTGAACTAGTAAATTACTCGTATCAATGTCGGCCTATAATGTCGAATGATTGATCATTTTTATAAGGAGAGAGTTAATAAAAATTTAAAAAATTAGAATATATTTTCGGGCTAATGTGAACAGGAATGCAACGGTGTAACAGTCGCCAAATGGTAATCCAAAGGTACCAAAAACAAATAGCACCAAGGCATTTTTGTGCGGTGATAGTAAAAATGTAACTTATCTCTAATTCGCGCGTTATTTTATTCTTATACGGCCCATGTTGTGGGTTTTCCCAAGTTCAGCTCAACGAGTTGTAATCCTTTTATCATTTTCCTAGCATATTTTTTAGCACTTTTCTAGCCCGAAACATGAGGTTACTAATGTTTTTTAAAAAAATACCTGTCTGCCAACAAAAACATGAAAATATTGCGTGTTCTATAAACACCGTACATGTAAATTCAGTTCAAATGCTGAGTTGTCACGATGATCGGAGAAAAGAGGGAAGAGGAAAAAAGGATCAGCTGTTTTGAAAACCGGTCTCCCGGGAATGACCTTGTCAAAAAGACCCTCAAGAGAACTTCGCGGTGCTTCGCCTTCGGTACTAGGAACTGTGAGAGTCGAGACGGGCAAAAACCGAGGAAGCAACCCGATTCCGCTACACAAGATTTTTCCTGTATGGGACAAAAACCGAACTCTTAGAGCGGGTGATTCGGATGCCAGTGATCCGTTAACTTGAAAAAGATTTCGTGAGTATTTCTTCTAAGACTTCGAAAGGGGGAAACTGTAATCAATAATGCTTGTTGAATATGGGAAAAATATTTGCGCCATCGAAGGCAACTTATCGTGGGAAAATCTTTGAAATGAATTGCGTAAGTTACCGGGAATTTTCACGATTGGATTGTTATATTGAAGTGTCAGAGGCGGGAAAACAAATCATCGACCTTCAAGAAAAGCAAACAATGATGTGTTCGCATGACAAATTATCAAGAGCCATGAAGCACCGAATTTTTCAAAAAAGGGTATTCATTAATTCATTTTAACTCGTACGTAAAGCGATTGTTGAGGTATCACTCATACAACGAATAATAGGAAATTATATTCACAACCGAACGAAAAAAAAATGCATTGGGTTTCTAGTTCGCGTCAGTTATTATGAGCAAAATTCAACACTTAACTTGAAAAAATCCTAGAATTTCCAGAAAACAACGTTTTTCACTACACTTGGATTGAAAAAAAGAACCAATCGAGAAGCAAACTCGGAAATTTCGCCCAATGGAATGATTTTGCCAAAGTGACCAAATAAAATTCTAACCGAAAAAATGTTGACGTCAGTTTACGACCAACCGCGACTATTTCTCTCTCGCAGAGTTAACAAAATCTCGAGTCACGGTGACACGTCTCAAGCGGCTGGCCCTGGCTGACCGGATAAATAACGAAGGAGACTATCATAAAGGCATCAACTACCTACCGCCGGCTCTTGTGCGTTATCTCACACGCTCGACCGGTTCCTAAATGACTCGACAATTGCTGGTAGCGGCGTAATTGGAAACGAGGAATACAAAAATAAATTACTGTTATTAGCTTCGAATCCAAGGCATATAATTCAGTGCAAGCGTAAAAAAAATTAAAAGGAAAACCGGGGAAAACTCCAAGAGTATTGATTCAGTTTTAGAGATACTCGTGGACTTTTCACCAATTCTGGCGAAACCAAGCAATATAATATTTACCCACAAAAATCAGTTTGAAATATGTCAAGTACGAGCTGTACCATGTTCTACTTTCATGTTTCAACAATTTAAAATCCGCTAATTATTATACGAAACATCTACTCCCACCCATCAATCTTTTTCCAGCAATATATTTTTTTGTAACTTGAAGCAACAAATAACGGCCAACACTTCAGCTTGAAGTCATCAACTCAAACGACAAAACACAGAAGGATTCGCGATCGAGATCTTCCTATTAACTGAATAATATACCTATCAATTCCTGAAATGTTTATGTATAATAATTTTCAACATTGATAAAAAGAAAGAAAATACAATACTTCCATTATTTACTAATTAAACATTGAAGTAAAAAACGTTATTCCTTCAATTTTTTTAAATCCTTTAGGCACAATAGAAAGGAAGAATTTTTATGTCAATTTGATATACACATCACTAAACTGTCACCATACATTTTTGTAGGCGATCAGTTTTACATTTTGTACTCCTGAGTGGGGTGGATAAAACTGTGAAAATTCTAAGAAACATGGTCTATGCCAAGATACAATTGCGTCGCAGTGAAATTGTTTTCACAAAATTGAATAGGTACCTATACTTTTAAATCGATTGAAAATTTTCAAAAAAATCTAGGACTTTTTTGTTTTAGCTTATTTTAGTTGAACGACAAAAAACGGCTTTTTAATCGTGAATATCGTGTCATCACTCAGTAAAATTACTGCACAGGTCATTTTTCAACAGTTCTTTACAGTTTTTATCTCTGAATGAAGCCCATTTGTTTCAGATTGTACGCGCAGAATCGGGAGAGAATCGACTTGTGTTGTTTTCATCCGACCGTGGGGAATTCAGGGTCGCAAGAGCGAGGGCACTCGAAATTTTGTTATCAACTGATTAGTCCGCAAGGTTGGAATATTAGCTTTCCGCCTTGGCTACGCGCATGGCTTCAAGGAAAAACCGACGACGCGACTTTGAAATCATCGCGCACTTGAAATAAAAATTATACTCTATCGTTTAATAGGGTTTTAATCATCCGATAGCCGACCGATTTTGACAAGGTGAGCGTTCAAATCGAGAGACCTTGTGACGATTAGTCTAGAAAATAGAACGAGTAATGAGTGAATAGAACGAAAATAATTCGAGCGATCCGTGATTGATTCGCCGGTTCAATTGGTGTAAACGTTTTGGTTAAAATTGAAGGGCAACAACAGCAGATTCCAGATTCAGTAGTAAATTGTTGCCTATATTATATTATTTTGGACTATGATTGCACGAAAGCCGGAAATAGTTTTTGATCAAACGGAAAAATTAATTTTTTGTACTATGGTTAGAATCTAGCTTTTGAAAGCAAAGAAACCTCAACATTTACATTTTTTTTTTAGTCGTAATATCAAGAGTATCTGCGGTTTCATAGAATAATTCGACAGGATAACTGGATAAAATCAATTGACAGCCAGGTAATAAGACAATTTTTTGGCTTCAAGAAATTTTTATACAATTAAGAGTCCAATAAATGCCACTATTCACGAAATTTAGAATGAATTAGCGTATCGTATTAAAGTAAGATATATAAAAATTCACAACTTTGAAATCGAGTCAGCCTGTGCATAACGGACTAATGTTAGCTGGTATGGCTTACGTCGTTCAGGGTAGCATATTTATATAATATATCTTGATGTATCGTCCAGATGAGACCCATAGATCGATCATACACAAATATCAAGCGAAGAGGTAGACAACCAAATACTGACTCATTTCGGCATAAAAGTTCGCACAACGAAGCTTGTCGTCGAATTGTCAATTTAATTATCGACGAATACCTAATACGTCAATAATAATCATTCGCATCCTATTCTAGAAATTCCTATCTGAACGAGGGTTATAAATTCTGCGACAATCCTAAGCAGAAATATTTAAAATACATTTTTCCTCGTCACATACCTTTTATTTGTCCAACTGGTGCGAAGATTGGTTCGACAATGATATATCCTAGTACAGAGTGGGGATGAGATGAATAATAGTGGCCGTGAAGCGCACAAACGCGGTTTACTAAACGAATGACCTAGCGTGACTAGCTGACTCGCGGACTGTCTCAGCCAGTACTGGCTTCAATGAGCCACCGGCCCCGACCCCCCCATTTTTTGACATTCGCCAGCCTACCGCAATCTCGAACGCTATCTTTCAGTAGCTGCTCAGTGCTCACCGGTCAGATAGAAACCGTGTCATAAATTCTGTGAAAATCTTCGCCGCTGTTTTAGATTTAATTTGCCTTATCGCAATGATAATGCGAGGATATTTGTCCGAACAAAGCAGACGTAAAACAGACAGAATAAATTGAAAAAAACGTTTGCCAACGTCGAAACATCCGCAAAACTAGTGCTATTCTTTCAGCGAACAAAATAAGGCAACATGTGTACAAAACGGACAAAATTGTAGTATAGATACCACAGACCTGCCACCGTTCAGTAGATAGATAAACGCAATTATTGAAAAATCGAGAAATGTATACATTGGCCACATTGAAGGGAATTATCGCTAACAATGTAAATATGCCAACCAAATTATAGAGAGAATTTTGCGAAGTGTCATACTATCCAATTGTTCACACGCAAGCTCAATATCGTCAAACATATAGGAATGACTATCGTCAATTGAAGAAAAATAAATGAATTTATTAAAACATTGACTTTTTCCTAGTGCATTTACAATGTTTATTAGGTATAGAATGATCAAGTTGATTTTATCGAGGTCGTAATTCGTTACTTTCCAAAAAAAAATTGATGGCAAAAATGATAATATCAGAATTTTATTACATCGCTAGTGCTTGAGGAGTCGACGTCGACATTGGAATCAGCCAACTCTAGTCAGCAGATTACCTTTAGAACGACAAGAGTTTGGTTTCTTGTATTCATCGTTTCAAGTTATTTTCTTCTTTCTCACTCCCATGTTTACGTATCGTAAATGGGAGTATTGTTTTCGATAGTGACTGTGTAACTATCTGAAGGTAGAAAATAGTTCCCAATCACGAACACCACTTATGGGGGGAAAAAATGGGAAAATACAAATTAACTGTATTCTAACGTACCATTACGGCAAATTGCACCTTTAAACAAGTTCATTACATCACACGACAGGCTGATATTTTCAATTTTCATTTTGTTTAACAGTCTTACCGCCCGATTTCAAGAGAGGATCTTTTATGTAAGAAGATTTCGGGAAAAGCAAAATATTTTCTCAATGCAAAGCATCAACAAATGGTTTGCAATAAGCAAAATGCCTACGTGATCGCAGGTTCGTCGAGTCGCCTTCAAGACCCGTCTGGTCAGGCGAGGTGACCTTTTTTATACCTCCTAATTAATTACATTCAGCCACACGAAGGAACTAGAATACATTTGAGATGGATGAGCCGACACGTAAACTCTTCCGGTCGGATCGATAGCGAGTTAATAAACGACCTCAGGGATACCAAGCTAGAATCTTATGGATATATTTAGTTATTAATGTAGTACATATTTTTTGCGATTATTTAGACGTCATAATTGTTGTTAATGGTCACAATTTGAAATTATTAGAACAAAGTGAGGATACTTATGATATCGATTAAACCACTGAAATGAACCGAGATAAGGTTTTACAATTGAACTAAAAAATAACCAAACTTTTGAAATTCATTGGATGCTGATTGAAATGGCAATGTTTTTGATTCGTAATGCAACCACAGAAAGAATCCTAGTAAATTGTGATCTTAGCCCGCAAGTAACTTTAAAATCTGAAGTACTCAATTAACTTAGAACTCAACGTTTTTAATAATGGTTCAAGTTACTTTTTTTTTGTTACACTCATGGTTTCGGAGACGTATACGAAAAGTTAAAGAAGTGCCATTTCGTGCTAAAATTGTGCCAAACTCAACGTTTTTCGATTACTGATTGTGACTTATTAAGAAGGCAGATTTTCAATGTAAAGAAGTGCATTCGAAAATATTTCTGTTTTTTCAAAGCACACAATTTTTCGAAAAAGCAACACCGGTTAAAGCAAAAACTAGGTACCAACTATTGTGAAAACTCAGATCTAAACGAACTGATTTTTCTCAACAGAGATAATATCTTAGTGTACTTGAGGTGACAACTTGGCAAATTACACGGGAGAGGCAAATATAGATTTTCCATTGTTTTCAGGCCGGTAACGATGACAATGCATCTTGAAGTACCTACATGAACTTAGAATAACAAACTGGAAAACGTTCAATGCTTTTCACTGTGGACTGAATATTATACTCACGGCTTTCAATAATCGGCTGAAGAGAAATGGCCTGCATATTGTATTGAATCTGGAATAAGCTACAGGAAAGAGTTTGCTTTCGAAGAGGACACAGAAGCAAAACTGGGACGACTAAGGACACCAATCGCCAATGCGACACTTGTGACGCACGAACAACTGTGTGGCATCCCTTGGATTTTCCCACATGGCGTTGAATGAAAATGATAAGTAGTTGCGAGTTGGGAAGGGAAAAGGCCAAGGGGTATTAGTTCGTCAATCGTGACTAATCGACCGAATTTGTATATGGATTGAATCAAATGAAAAATGGTTGAATCGAATAAACAAAAATTAATTCAATCGGGTGACCAAGACTCGTTTGTTCGTATTGTCGGTTTTGAGAAAATATTTTTTTGCCAATGCACAGCCAAAGTACGCACTAATTAAACAGATTGCAGCCTCTCTGAACACGACCCAACTTAGTGATTCCAATACGAGAAAAGAAAGACGTGTGCCGCGTACCTAAATCGTCGAAAAAAGCAGATCAGTTTTATTTTTGAAAATTATAATTTTAGTTGTCAGGTTGCGGTAACCATTCAAACATGTGTTCCGCGTAGAAAATATGAAATTTAAATAAAAGTGTCTGTTCATTCAGTGTTGGTAAATTCAAAATCGTTCTCTTTTGGAATTAAGTATCTAGCAAGTTTGTCGGTGTCGATTTTCCGACGAAGATATTTTATTCGAAATAACGTGCGATCGCACATAGAAGGGAGATCATCACTATTGAACGTCAATAATAGACTTCTAGTAAAATACTGAGCACTAGATAACGCCACCGATATAGGTACGAGCAATCGTAACACGATTCGATCATATTCAATAGAAATAAAGGCTAGATGAGAGGAATACTTCGTTTCCTCAACACGATCTCAAAAACAACCTTCATTGCTCATATATATGAAGTGTTTTTGACACTAACAGACAAAAGCAGCACCAGCTACCAACATCGATATATTCAAAAGCATAATTAGACTGAGAAAAAAATGTAACTTATATATCGACTAACTCTGGCCAAATAACGATAATTCGATTATATTAAAATCTCGTAAATAATCAGTTATACTGAGCTCGATTCCGGAATACGGAATTTATTCAATGTATTCTCGCATATTGAGCACAGTCGCTTATTATTTTGATACCCATCCACAAAATCATAATCTAACGACTCGAAAAACACCTCCAACATGATCTATTTATTTTGATCGCATTAGGCAAATTATAACAAGCTTGATAATTCTATTTCGGAGGCTCTTTGGTAAAAGCTGGTAGACGAGTCCTTAACTTGTACTTAGCACGTAGGTAGAGGAGTGTCCTAATTTGACTACTGAAGGAGTGACTCAAAGATTAATAATTAGTGTCACAGATCAGTTCTTTTTCAGTAGATTGTGAATTTAATTCCTTCTCACTTGAATGATTCCCCGACACATTCGCATTGATTATATTTTATCACCTACACTATGTTGAAAGTTATAGTAACCAGCAAACGTCTAAATGCGGAGAACAGTATACTTTCGCTCAAAAAACATTTTCTGATCCCGGTAAAAATTATCAGTTTGTCTACAGGCAAACTAAAAGATAAACCAACGTCTTTTTGAAACTCGATGTTCTCTTAAGTATATCTATCCAACGTAACTACAACTACACAATTAAAATCTCCACGAACGCCTTTGCTTTAATCTCTGCAAATCGTACACGTCGAGATCAAGAAACAATGTTCAAAAGATTATTCAGAAGGAAAACAACCCAGCCGAAAGCCAAGGCAAATGGTACGCATTTGAGAGTTTGATTGTGTTCAATTTTGATACAGATTTAAGTGATGACGGACGCTAAAAAGACGATAAACTATCAGTACTCGAATGATTTTTGGATATAACTACATGGACTGACAGAAACTATTGAGTACGCTGAAAAAAGGGGTGAGTGATATTCCTCAACAACACCAAAAACCACGTTTAGAGGGAGATTTTTGTATTTTAAAAAACATCCCGGATAAATAACGAATCATGCAGGAAATAAATTCAGAAAACGTAAACGTATCTGGGTACTCACTGCTACGTTCCACAGGTGTCCGGAAGAGCTTTCAATGTTTTCTACGCCAACGAGAACTAAAACCACTTGGCTGTCTTCGGAAATACAGGGGATTCAGATCCCGACCGCCTAAAACAAAAAATGGGACCCTGTTCTGAAATAAACTTCGTTCGATTCGAGTGGACCAGGCAGGACATATAAATTTACCAGTTTGCCAAAATGTACTAACAAGATTAATAATTCGATAAGGGGGTTAGACGTCAACTCTCAACCTAATTAGATTTTGTTGATTAACAAAACATTAAACCGAATAAATTACTACTAACCGACAGATCGTGAGGGGGTTTCGATTTGTTTTCTATTTCCGGAGAGTTGGGCAGGATATCGGATCACACTTTTTCTGTAATTTCGAACACGACTGAGTCCCTAGGGTAATATATATTATTTACTATCGAAAATAAAATCGTACTTTAAAAATGCAACTCGGCCAAGTGGGCAAATAAGTAAGGTACACGCACACACATACACTCATACAGCTAGAGCATAACACAGTTCAGTATGAAAGAAAAGGGGGACAAAAATGCATGTCACTGGAGCCTACATCGTTACGTCATGCTGAGCTGAATTCCAAACATTGACGCTAAAGACAGTGTTGACTTTATTTTTAACATTCCCACCTGTGACATTGAGAAAATTTCCCAAGAAATAATTTTTTCTTTTAGAGAATATTAATCTATTGAGATTTCGGGAGAAAATTAAAGGTGAAATAAAGTGAAATTATCCATATATGTGGGGTCAACTTAGCCACAGGGTACATTATTTCTGGTGTCTAACACTGATCAGCGTACGATAATTTTGATCTCAGAAAAACCGAAACATTTTGATAGCTCTATTTATTATTATCAAATCAATACTTTCCTGAAACGATTTTACTAAATATTAATTAGAGTCAGCTTCATTGAAAGTTAAATCATAAGTTGAAAAATAATTCAAAGTGACGGTCGGTAGGTGTCAATAAAATTTACCTCATACAAAAATAAATTACGTTCATTAGTTCATAAGTTACGTTGACAGTGTGAGCACGTGGGTAATGAATTATTGAAACGAGAGAAGGTCACAAAATCACTCTCAGCCGAAATTGTTCATGGAGAATATTATTCCAACTAGAAATTGTACTAACGGCGTACGAGAAATCTACCCTATACACGATAACTTTCAACCGTAATTTATTCTCTCAGGAGTAGCAACACTGTTGTGCGCCTACTGTCCAAAACCGTGTTGAACACGTAATTATTCTAAGGGCGTTTAGGTGCCCCTTGAGTCTAACAATTAACTACCTAATTAGATTTTTAGTTTCTAAAAAAAAAATAATAATAAAAGCTCAAAAGAATGGTCGTTCCGGAAAACATAAGGATATACTTAGACAAAAATTGGTTTGTTCCATGGGTTAGGGCGGTAACCGTAAGAGAGGTAGCAGAGCACGAAAACGGAAGATAGAAGGAAGAAGAAGAAGAAGAAAAAAACGAAAACTACCGCCATCTTGTAATCGTAAACTACCTCCTCCTCCTCGTAAACCTCCTCAGTCACTTGGTCGTCGTGTCCTCTGTTCTCTTACTTTTCGTATATTTTGCTGTGCCTGTAGCTTAATATACAGCATGGCTCCCAAGCCAAAACCGACGGAAAAAGGTAAAATTTCGATAGTTCAGCTATTTAAAATGATTTGCAGTCGAATGTTTAATTTGAAAATCGTTCCAATCCGAGTTATTCGGCGTGCACACAGCATTGGACGACCTAACCTCTCATCGACACGTGCGTGTCAATGTACAATTTTTAAATCAATTTCTCTCATCTGCATTTTGCGTTGGTATTGACTTTCGCAAGTAATAAGTATTCTAAACAATTGACCGTCCTTAGGTTGCGGTATCAGTGATCTGAAGCTTTCCAGCTGTGGCATCGTCTAATTTTTTTGAGAAAAAAAAAATCAAATAACTTGTAAGAACTAGGTATAGCTAAATTTACATTCTAAGAGTTGAGATAGATAGTTATGATGCGTAGAAATATATTAAATTAATCGAATGTCAAGTCAAAGATGCGTGTAAAGTAGATATTCATGTACTTAGCACTGTTTACCCATTTTAGGCCAGTGTCGTTGGGAAGCCCACTCCTATATTTTGATTTCCCGAATCTATTCACTGTTTCTCTAGCTTGAAGATTAATCACGAGTATCAAGTGTCATTAGAACATTCCTGTCCCCTCAACTCAGGGGAAATTTAATGTTGAATGTGAATTCATTTGGATTGCCAGACGAATTAGCAGTCAGCTTTTATATGAGGTTAATTTAGTCTGGGTTAAAAGTAGTCTCGAGTCTGCTAAATGCGTTTTGTATCGTAAAGAACCGTTTCGTTGGTATTCTAAGCGCATTATTTTATAGGTGTGTATAGTATGATACCCGTGTATCTATAGAAGAGCCTGTGGTCTGTTTCACGCCCTTGTGTACGTTTTAACGTCACTCGAATCCTCCATCTCCATGTCCACTTCAAGAACTTAACAAAGAAACTCGCAGCCTAACCTTTCTAGAAGATGCCAGTTGATGCCCAATCCCTTCACAAGCTACACATAATTCTATCTCATGTTGACCTTATATTTATGCTACAGTCTCGATATAACACGTTCGTATCGGTTCATGAATACCCTTTATATCTTTCTATGAAGAGTTGATTTTTTTTTTTCATGACAACCCAAAATACACAACTACGTTCAATTTATTCCTCAACATGGAACGTTTCATCAATTTCGTTTGCCTCTTCAGCTTAAAATCACTCCTAAAATAAGTCTGTTTTCTGTTCGTTACATTGTATCTAGTGATTACTAAGATCCTAGTTGTACTCCAGCCAGTCGGGTATCAATCTATATTTAATCCTAACACTATCATGCTTACTGTTTTTAGTAAGTGATTCTTTACGTGTAACGCCATTGTGTTCCAAATCGCTGCTTTTCATGCTCTTTTTGGGTCAAAATTGGCGAAGAGTAATGAAAGGGCATTCTCAATCCACACCTTGATTCCGATATAATATATTCAAGACAGAATACGAGGTACTAGAAGGTGCTCACAAGTTTTTAAGTGTGAATTATAGCAGCAATTTAATCTGAAGCTGGCTCTCCTGAATCAATCATAGAGTTGGTTGATGAAATTGTTTGCATCTGGAGATTTATGTGTAGATTTATTTGCATTGATATCCTTAGCGATGCGTGGATTGATTTTAGTTCGATTGGTTTAGCTAGACGATTCATCAGAAGCGCCACTGTGTTCCAAATCGTTGTTTCTCATGTTCTTTTTGGGTCAATATTGGCGTAAATTAATTGGGCAACCCAATCCACACCTTTGTTTCGAGTTCGTCTGTCACATAAGGTACTAAGGGATGCATACAAAGAATTAAATCCGGTGAATCGATCGCATGGGGTTGGTGAACTGAATGCATTTACAGAAATTGATTGGTGTGCTCTAGATTTAATACCGTCACGTTTGGAAGTTATTCATTTGAACTTTCCGTACTGCACTCCTTCTGAGTCTCTATTTTCCAGTTATGATTTTTTTTTTAGAGGATTATGTGTTTTTTAATCAAATTAATTTATCATCATTAGCGCCACTGTGTTCCAAAACGTCGCCTTTCTTGCTCGTTTTGGGTCTACATTGGCGTAGAATAATATGGAGTAAACTCAATCCACACCTATGTTACGAATTTTATGTACTGCATGAGGTACTAAGAGTTGCTTACAATTATTTTGATACTATTCCAATAATAATTAGCCGTTGATGTATGCTCTATTGATTTTTTCTCTAATAATGCTCCTCATTATTGGTGCCATTGTGTTCCACAACGATGCTTGTCTTGCTGGCTATGGGTCGAAATGGCGTAAATTAACTCGGCAAACTTAATCCACACCTTTGTTCCAAAAATTGTTCGATACTGGATCATGAGGTACTAAGAGGTGCTCACATTTTCACTCTATTCGTCTTGCACAGCCATTCATCATGATTCCCAATGTAGAATATTAAAAACCTCGCAATATTATTTGTTTGTAAAAAAAGCAATTTTGTCGTCATCAATTCACCCAAAATCATTCTTAATTATAGAAAAACGTTCACTCATATCACCCTATCCCTTATTACCAAGTACAAAATTATTCTCTACGTCCTGATGTTCTTCTGCATACCAATTATATTACAGTCCCTTCAGTTCCAAAATTGCTTTCGTTCTCTACTTTGGGTCGAAATTGGCGTAGAAGAAAACAAAATGCAATCTTACTCCACACCTTGGTTCCATTCTTGATGGAATGGAAGCTACTAGAAACGCACACCAATCCGATTGAAAAAAAATATTTTGGTCAGATGAATTCAGTTTTGACTCTTATTTTAACCAGCTTTCAACTCTAGCTGATCTGACTGTAACTGATCAATTTTCCTCATTTGATATCGATTATTTTTATTTTTTCTTCTAATTTTACCTACGATAAATTGGTTTTGTTTCTTGGCAGCCAAGACGGAGAAAAAGCCGGAGAAGAAGCCGGAAAAGAAGTCAGCGGCTGGAGGTGCAACAGCAGCATCCGCCTCTACCTCTGCTCCTAAAGCTCCCAAATCTTCGAAGACACCAGCCCCCGCTCCAGAGGCTGCTGCCAAAGTAGCTGCTGCAGCTAAGGCCACTACTCCTAAATCGTCGACTGCCGGGAAGGGTACTGCGCAGAAAAATGCAGGCAAAGCTGCCGCCAAGGCCCCCGCTAAAACCTCTATTAAGTCAACAGCTAGTACCACCCCTGCTGCTAAAAAGGGTTCCAAAGCTGAGAAGAAGGTGAAGTTATCGGCCAAATGATCACTGACAATTAAAAACCTTTTTTGGAAGATTTTATTCCTTTACAAGTTGATAACTTAAGTATTTTTTAAATGTTCAAAGGCCACATGGCTACAAGCCGTCATCATGATCGTGAAAAAACTCGAATAAAACTGATTATGGCAGATTTTAAAATGAAACCCCTGAAGAATTAGCAAAGAGTTTGAATATATGATGAGAGTTTGAAGAAGTGATGAGAATATCGTTTACTGCTCTAACGTTAGAAGGCTTTGAAAATCGGTGCTCTGTGCGACAAGTAATGTCTATATTCCCAAGTAAAGTATACTTATTTGGGTCAGGTTTCTTGATTAGATTTTTTGATAGATTTTAATTGAGAAGAGTTTGGTTTTTCATGTGTGAAAAATTGATTGATTGAAGTATTATCTCTAATCAAATTGCTAATTTACCTTCTTGTCTGATTTTTTTTCTGTTATTGTTTCACGGTTCTTTGTTGAATTAGAGTGCTGCCAAAGCTGGAGTGAAAGCCCCGGCCAAGCCTGGCGCTAAGCCTACAGCTGCCAAAAAGACGACGGTCAAACCTAAAGCCAAGACAGTTGAAAAGCCGAAACGTGGAGTTGCTCTGAAAGCCCAAAAAGGCAGCAAGTTGGGCAAGAAATCCGCACCTCTCCAAAAAGCGCTCAAAGTTAAACAGAAGGTAAGATCGCCTTTTTTATTGTTGTATTGACAAATAACAATCAATCGGACGTCTGGAAATTAATTTCCATGTGGCCACCAGTAATTAGAAGTATCTTGCCTATTTTATTCATATTAAGGTCAGTTATTCATGTATTTTAATAAACTAGATTTAACGTTACCAAACAGTTTTCCATGTACTCATGAGACATACTCAGGTATCACAGAGCGTTGTGGATCCTATAGGTTTCTTCAGCCTTTGCTCGGTAAGGCGTTTATAGAATAGAAAACATGACTGTATGTTATCTACCCCTCAACCCTGTTACATTTGTAGATATCATGAGTCAGCCTTGAAATAGGTTAGATTTAGGTGTTTTGATAGAGCAATTGGCCTTTTCTACACAACATTTGGACGACTGCAAACTACAGCGGCTCAACTTTCTGATAATGAGGCTTCAACCAGACACAGGGCGTCTCACCAGTCCATATTTGTCCTTTGTAGAACAAGATTTACCCACAGCAGTGTAAAATGAGTAATTTCGAATGTTGATATTGTATGCGAGGATATTGAGGCCTCTTCCTCAAATCACCTTCTAATGTGGCCATGTCTGTCCTCTTCTCTATTTCTAGGTTATCAAGGGAGCGTTCGGAACTCGTACGAGGAAAATCAGGACATCGGTACATTTCAGACGACCTAAAACCTTCCAGCCTCCAAGGAATCCTAAATACCCCAGGAAATCAGTTCCCAGGAGAAATAGGTAATGTGACATCTCCTTATTTCGATAACCATATTATAACCAATTTTCTTATCTATACAGCTTGAGGAAATTTTAAATTATTTTCAGGATGGACGCTTACAATATCATCAAATTCCCTTTGACGACTGAAGCTGCCATGAAGAAGATCGAGGATAACAATACTCTTGTGTTTGTGGTACATCTTCAGGCCAACAAACACCACATCAAGACGGCAGTTAAAAAATTGTACGATATCGACGTTGCTAAAGTCAACACTCTTGTCAGGTTTGTAACTTGAAGAATAAGAAGAAAATTTAAATGTTACCTTTGCAAATGGCTAATTTATGATGATAACACCGAGGGAATCTCATTGATAACTAATGAAATTACGTCCTATCTGAAAACTGCCTATTGCAAGGGAACCTGTTAATCCAAATTATGTTTAATTGCTTCAAATCAACGCTGAGCAATGTGATGAATATTTTTGTGATCATGACGTGTGCTGCAATTTTTTTTTTTTTTTGGAAAACTTAGTTGTGTTTGATTTTCTGAGTGGTTGAAAAATGCTCCATGCCTCGTAACTTCATTTTTAAATTCCTTTCCAACCTGGCAACATGACAACCCTTGGTTAAACTTGAATAAAACTAGAATTTTTCTCTTTCATTCAGTATTTTCATTTTGGCCTGTAAATTATGATAACCATTGAGAGAATCTCATTGATTAAAAATGAAATTACACTTATTCTGAACAAGGCCACAAAAAATAATTGAAGAACATACAATTTCCTGACATTTGAGACTGAGTGGTAGTGTCATTAGGAGAAAACACAGAAAATGATGGTACAGTGGTTCAATTCAAATGCTTTAATTTGTTGTGAACTGAAGTTTTTCACTTGACCCTGTTTTTCAATTGGCGAGACGATTTATTTTTTTTATGGTAACTCCAAACCTCGGATTAAGATTCAGGTTATAATTGAGGAAAACTCGCATATTTCAACCCCTACTCGATCTTGGTGTTGAACGATAAATCGTAAGAGTTAGGGCTTCAGTAGTTGGTGTTGTTGAGGGTGCATTCTGAAGTCAAATCCTTCCACTTGTTAGCATTCATTTAACCCTTCCACTGCATGGAGTTTGTTGATTTGATTTTTAATCAAGAAAAATATTTTAAAACTTGATTTTGGGCTAGTTGCTATTTCAATTAATCGGACTTCTCAAATGTGTAACGAATTCACCGTACTACCATTCTCAGCATTTTTATTTTCTGAAATATCCTTCCTCTAGCGCACTAACTCAACCAGGAGCTGCTGCTCTTGGGTCTTCACCCTATAAAGAGTTGGAGTTCCGTCCTGCTGAATTGTGCCATAAATTATCAAAACAAAAAATCTCACTCAGACAAATAATCAAAACGACAATCTCAAAAGAATAATCACAGAGGCACTGACGACTGACATGACACACAAAACAGAAAACGTGAAATTGAAGGCATTGTCACTCATCTCATCACTGATAATCGAGTTTTCCTCCATGACCCAGTGACTTGGGTAATAATACCGAAGCTAACCTAGATTAGTTAATCGCCACCTTCAATCTGATACTGACACCTCTCGTATATGTTGGAGTTGAATCTATCCCTCTCTTGGTGAAATCCACCATTAATTGCCTGGTCAAATAGTGATGATAACTCGAGGGAATCTCATTGATGAACAATGAAATTAGATACTTGATTATCTGAATTTGACGGCAATCGGTTAGTGAATAAAAGTCAGTTTCCTTGATTGTTGTATTATTGGAACATGACCAATTTATGCCCATGGGTTGTGAGAGGGAGAAAAACCAGGCGATTCATTCTCCGATCCTTTATTGACTGGCCGTGCACTTGAGTCGTCTGGTTTTTCTCCCCCTCACAACCCATGACATCAAAAAATGTGAACACAAGAAAAAGATCAATTTATATTTAATTTTAAGAGATTAGAAAAAATTACTAAAAATAGGATATAGGGATCATGCTGATGAATTTACTCAATACCAGCGTTGATATTTAGTGGGATGTTAGCTATAGTATATTTATATTAGTACTAATACTATATTGTTGAGGTTTGCATCGGCTATCAGAAAGTGTTTCAATATTTTTATATATCCCTCTGGTGTCAACATTTTCCAAGAATGTTCGGCCAATTAATGATGATACTGTAAGTGGGAATCTCATTGATCGTCTGTGAAATGACGTTTTCTCTGAAACTGGCCTTGCATGCGGAAAAAGAATATTTTTCATTTTCTCAGATGTAACAATTTTTTTCAATTTTTTCACCCTAGTACCACCTTAAATTTTCTACTTTGGAAATTTGTGATTGTAAGTGTTTTTAAATCCTAATGAGCTATTCTTGTCGTAAAATCAGAATTTGAGCACTGTATATCTACTTATGTGATAGCAGTGTGTTACGAGCTCGACTGATCCGCTCTGCACTAGAACTGTGGGGAGCTGATGTATTGAATTTAATTTCATTATTAAGTAGCATACTCGACATTTGTATTTGCTTTGTTTTCCAGGCCTGACGGAAAGAAAAAGGCTTACGTCCGACTAGCAAGAGACTATGATGCTTTGGACGTTGCAAACAAAATTGGGATCATATAAATATTTTTTCGTTGTAAATATTTCTATGTCCTCAATTATATCTTAAACGTTTCTACAAATCAGATTTTTCAATTCCTCCAAAAATATTTGAAGGCCTTTAACGCTCCTATTTGATTGGATTCGCTAGACTTGGAAGATTTTTTCATCGTAATGGATTAACTTGAAACTTCATTGGATTATCCTTCCACCTGTGCCATCTAAGAAAACCGTTATAACCTGACTGGGGGAGCATTCTCGTTTCTGCTGGGGAATGAGCAGCTTAGTGCTTTGAATTCAATGACTTTTTGAGGAACATAATTTATTCTTGCTTTCCTTTCTGATGCCAGCCGGCAAAATGAAGGGAATATTCAAGAGTTGCAAGCTGTTGTAGTCGGCTCTAGAGTGGTAGTAGTCGTCTTTGGTGTAGTCGTTGTGATGAAAATCTCCTTGTCATTATTTGTCGCCGGTTTTTCAGTGTGACATTGGCATTCGTGTCCGCACAAATCGGTGGCTGTAAGCATTTCTTCCATGCTCATAGTTGATGTGGGACGGCACAGTGGTGGATCGGAGAAGAACAGGCGAAATTTGTCCATTTCATCGGGTTCGTCTTCTGTTGACACTTCATCCCATCTGGAGCAATCGCAGCCCTGTTAATTTTCAAAACACGAGGACGATTAAGATAATTTGTAAGAACAGGTGTTACTTTACAAATTCATTTAGGGGCCTTCTAATTAGCGCAGAAACTAGGAAAATTCATTGAAACTATTCAAATCCTACCAACCACACTTGGGCTAGTTTTCAAAAATTGATTCTTCAGTGAGCATGCAAGAGTTCGAATTTTAAGCTTTACCAATGTAGCATGCATCAGTTGATTAATACCTTCGCCTTTGACAGTTTCTCGTCCCTGGGCCTTGCGATTCTGGTTTTGTGGTGAAACAAGCCGTCCATCCCCCTTAACATGGACCTTCGACGCTCACGTAGGTGTTTCCTTTGCGACGTTAATTCGGCAACTTCTTTCGGATACGCATGGCGCAAAAAGCGGGCGAACCTTTTTACTAGAGCTTTGGTCGTCTTTGCCTGGTTCATTAGCTCATTCTGCTCCATCACGTATTTCAAATAGCCATTAACCTGAGGAAAAATTGCACTCAAGCAGTAGCCATCTTTATTGCCCAAAATTTTCCTGATCTGGAGGTATAATTTCTGAGTAGAGTTTTTGCCATACCTAGATGTTAAATTATTTGCTGATAGAAGTGCAGACTATGAACTAGTGATGGAACGGATTGCAGTCTTACTGTTACAGGTTTTCTGTCAGGTAAGGTCTCCTCAGCTGCTTCTGAATCCTTTCCAATTCGATATTGATAGCTACGAGGCTGATCATAGTCATTATTTGATTGCAATGATTGTTCATATCTATGGTAGGAAGATTTGCGCAACCCCAATGCGTGCTCATGGGATGTAATAAACAGTAGTAAGGTCAATGCTCTGAAATTGGTAAAAATGTCAATGCATTATTTGTTACTTTAAATCGTATTCTTTGCTTTGCTGGGGTCTAATTTAGCAATTACTTCCAAAAGATGAAATTCCACGACTATGTTTGGAATATTTTTCAAGGATTAGATGACATCAGATTGTACGGGTAAACAAAATCGAATTTCGTATGAGCCTTTTTGACCAACAAATGCTCACTTTAAATTTTACTCACTGTAACTGAAAGGTATTCGGACCGATCATGGAAATACCATCTGTAGATCATTGGCGCATCAAACATAAGAGGCTGAAACTCTAAAAACAACCGTGCCGAAACTTCCTGGTCGTTAACTTCATAAATAAACGTATCCAATGTAGTAAAACATTACAGCAACGCCGTAGTCTCAAATATGAGATGGTTGGTTGGAGAAAACAAATCAAGCTTCTTCAATGAATTGAGGGTGGCATAGGAAGAATACAATCAAATTTACATTAGAAGTTTAGTTGGCCAGGGAGGGAAAATTATGCTGTAAAATTAATATTGTACTAGTTGTATTATTTATTCACGTTCAAAGGAAATGTAGTTACAATAACTATTTCTATGATTAGAACGAATGTTGAAGCAAGATAAAAATGTAAGAAACCGTGTTTGGAGCTAATTTTATGTTCCGAGTCGGGAAGTAACGGATTCGACGGGTAAGCAACTCATCCTTCGCTCATTCTCATTATCACCATAGGTACCCTTGGTCCTATAATGCCCTGAAGAAGCCCGAACGGGCGAAAGTGCTTGGCGGAATTAAAAGAAGAAAAAAATGGAGAAGAGGTCGTCTCATTACTCTCCCCCTCAACCTGCAGAAATTAAATGATATTGTCATTCGCTTTTTCCCATTAGTTAGTATAATTTATCCGTTCGAACGTGCCAACGCAACATAATATGTCAGTCCTCCATTTATTATTATAATGAGGGGAATAGGGTTATGTAATTTTGAAGACAGCTTATTCAGAATAATAATATTCTACGTGAGAATTTGAAATATTTTTGGTCCAGTAGACGTTTTTTGGGTTCGAAGGATGTAAATTTTTTAGTTTGGTTTACTTTTATTTCCATGTTTAGGTATTAATTAGAGGAACAGAAAAAAGGTATAGAAGGAAAGATCTTGAAAGACAAGAATTAAAATCTCAAGTCCCATGCTCAGATAAACACTCATATACCACAAACCAGTGGCCAAAACATGACAGCGTCGTCTAAAACTCTACGATACCTAAGATGAATTATGTTAGTTGTGACGCTTAATTTTTGGAGGAAGGGTTAAATTTTAGATGAAAAAAAAGTACACGTTTCCTTAAAAAATGGACAATTTATAGTAGAATGACATAGATTTCAATTGAAGGGCGCCACTGGCAAAACGAACTAAGTGCTGGAGAAACATTTTTTCAGGAACGAAGAAAATGTGAACCAATTCGGAGCAATGCACTTTCAATTCATTATTTTCACGTCATGTTAGTCATGATGCATCTCTATAACAGTGCCAACATGTGTTTCTCCCGTAATAAGAAGAGGAGCATAGAAAAAATTACATACATTTCAAAACGGCGTAAGTGCCAATTTAGTTGCACATGACTTAGAAGAAGAAATTTTTTTTTTGAGAACTGAAGTAAAGACAATAACGCCAAAAACTTTGTCATAAAACACCAAAATGTCTGGAAAAAACGCCTCAATGCCGTCCAACTCATCATAATGTCAAATTATTCATGTAGAAACACCACGGTTTTTTCTTTTTCAATCAACGCGTTGTAGAATTCACGGTTCTTCTTCTTAATGTAGGGCAGCATATCCTCAATTTCTCCAATTTTCGCTGCACTCCAGGGCTTTCCGTCTTTCACAGAAAAACATACGTCCAGATTCTTGAATGTTTCTGCCGAAATCCCGATCTTGAAAATAGAAACAGTGCGGTGGGGTGCCAATGCTGAGTAAGCAGTTTTTATGACAACTTTCCCCAGTGTTTCTTTTGTCATTTTTAACGCAGTGGCTCCTTTAATTCCGAGATTGTTGTGAGAGTTGCCTTGGCTACTTGCATCCAGTCAAAAAAGGTTTGGGTGTAGTTGACAAGAAAAGGTTTGTTCAGTCGAGCACGAGTGATGATAGCGATCAAGTCTTTGGGCACTTGGGGTTTGTTTAGATGTTTTTCTTTCTCGATCAATGCAAAATCGCGGTCACATGATAGAAAGGTGTGGCCTGTTTTTGGGAATTTGAGTTCAATCTCGTCAACATAGCCTTTAGCGAACTGAACCACTCTTCTTTCTATTCTTGGCTAAAATTTCCACCGGAATGTTATCCATTTAGCACTTGAACTCAAGGACTGAAGCCCAAACCCCCAAACCCAAACTGACGAAAACAACTTGAAACAACACGTTTGACATGGGTCAAAGGTCAGCTAAGCAAAATCACAGTGAAGGACAGTGTAGCCACTTGGAGCACTAGTATCAACCTGAAACTTATTGAGCAACTCTGGCCTGGCAATTACGACCCGAAACGCTCAAAAAACGAGGTTTCGAAAAAATGGCACTTAGGTCGTTTTGCCAGTGCTTCAATTGTGATTGTTTCTGTGGAAAAATATCTATTTCAGTTGAAAATTTTTTGAGGTTTCCTTTTTTATATCACAGTTAGGAATTTGTTCAGCGCCCTAGGCTAGGAAAGGCTAGGAAACAGAAAAATTGCGAAAATTTATTAGCTGCCAGAAATATTTTCCATAGAAAACGGATTCGTGAAGTTTTCTATTCGCCGCTGGCAGCGCTGTAGTATATATCTCAACTCCATGCTCGTCCTGCCGGCCCTAGCTCCTTCCCCTCCCCTGCCTTTCCACTTGCCCAGAGCCCAGACCCTTCTGACCCAGTGTTGCCAGACCTCCCCTTTTTGGGGAAAACTCCCCCAAAATGATGAAAAAAGAACTCGTTCCCCTTTTCCCCCAATCCTCCCCATTTTCGTTTTTGCTTCCCTTTTTCCCTTTTTTCTCTGAAAATGTTAAAAAACGAAATTTCAGGAAAAAGCTTTTTTCCCACACCCGCACAAAGGAGGGATTTCTATAGTCGTCTACTCGTCTTGCCTTTCTGTGATCCATGTTTCCGTCTCCGTGCAGCCGTGCTCTATCACCGTGCACTTTGCCCGCTGTATTATATACTCCAGCTGATGATGAACTTTATCCGTGGCCTGTTCGCTCTCCGTCAGGTCTATGCTTTTCTCGTTTTTAAAATTTTATTGCGTGTTTGCTAAACGGATCGATCGTCGCTTATTATTCTCTTCAACGAATCGTCGCTTATTTTTCTCTTCAACGAATCGTCGCTTATTCTTCTCTTCAAATTTCCAAGCAGACTGGTAAGTTGAACAATAATTTTCTTGCTGCCCGCATATTTAGCTCCATTCTCTTAAAATGCTTCTATCTACGGTGTTTTCTTTCCTTACGTTCCTACCTGTCAAGATAAGAAAGTTAAGTATCTATAGGTAGAGATCGAGTTAAAAAAATTTTTTTTTGCTTCAGTTATGTACCCACCTAACCAAGCGTTGCATTGACCAGCTTTTACTCTATGAATCGATTTTACTTTAGGTTTGTATCATGTCGGACTCGGAAGACGGTTACCATTACCAAACGCCCCCAATATCAAAAAAGAAGAAGCTGAGTAGCAGTTCAAAGATCAAACAGAAATTCAATCCAGAATGGATTGGGCTGCCTCAGTACGCGCGATGGCTGAAAGCTGATCCTCAAAATCCATTTGGAGCATATTGCCAGGTACCTATGTGCGGAAGTGTCTAAAGTAATACCACAACGTTGCTGTGAAGTTTAATGAATTATTATTCGATTAAGAGTCGAAATTCGAGGGCTGACAACCTATTCTCTTCGAAGACCCCGGACACTGCTGACAGTGATTCTGATGATGACATTTCGTTGTAAGCTTCTTACCTAAGTTGTGTTGGGATAAAAAATTTATCTGTTTTTAGTTTCCTAGCCACATTGTGTTTTGATTGTTCCTAACAATAATTCAGAGCTACATTTTTTGCAATTAATAAGTTTATAAATTTAATGTTGAAATAAAGCGTTACCTATTTGTTTTAGGTTCATGTTAAATAAAGCGTGTCCTAGTCATTTTGTGTTTAGGTTTTTGATTCCTAAAAAATTAAAATCTGAAATTCAAGCTTTAAGCCAAATTTCATGAAAATTTTTAATCATGTGTTGTTTTTTATGGCTTTTTAGCTACCACAATAAATCCCCAGAGCTCCCCCTTTTGGTGAAAAAAATTCCCTTTTTTTTGTCTTAAAATGCCCTATTTTCCCCTTTTTCTTGTCGAGGATTCCCCCAAACATCCACTTCGGACCTGGCAACACTGTCTGACCTGACCTTCCTCCGTCTACAGCGGCGCTATTCGCTATTGCACGTGGTGTGTGTTTTTCAGTGCTACTCAAAATTTCGTATTCCGAATAATTCCATTCGTTTTGATGATCCTTTGAAGCGGGACATCCCCTTAAAGCTTTGCAAAACAAGAGGAACCGCTCAAAGGTAAGATTCTCTGGAGATAGCGTTTGTTATCAAGTTTGCGGCCAAGCCGAAATCGGCAACCCAATCATAGCCTTGTTTTGCTTTTCCTAGCCGCGGTTATTTTTACATTTGACCTGAAAAACCGTTCGCTTCCGTTTAGTTATCGCGTAGTTTTAGCGCTTGCATTTTCCGTTGTGTATTTTCGTTTTCGTTTGAGTACATGACGACGTCATCCGACCAAGTGTCAAGTGCTTCGGCTTGTCTCCATCTGCATCGTAAGTTGATCGCGTTATTGATAACTTTTCGCGATGAGAGTAATAGGTAGTTTTTTTTTATTAAGTTGATCTGTTTTGTGATTCGAATTAACCAACTCAACTTGCTATGCTTTGAACTATAATCTGACTTCTTCATTAGACAGCACCCGAAGCTCATCTGCCATTGCCGGTATTTGATTGGCTTCCATTTCATTCCTGAAGATTCCCGATTGTTGTTTGAAATCATACGCGGCGTTCGATTTTTGACTGTTAACAATTTCTCAATTTTGAGCTGTTGTACGGGATTCGTGCGAAATTGGTCGATAATGTGCGTACTTCAAGGGTTGACCTATTTCTGCCGTTTGCCCCTCGGTTCCCGCCCCTAATCCGCGCAAAATTTGTAATAACGATTGGTCTACACTGATGCCTGGGTCGTTTCTTTGTTTGACCTGAAATTAGTGAATACGCAAGTAGCTGAATTTTTTGCACCAATAAGTTTTTTTCAAACTCAACATGGGGTAATTTGGGTTCATGAAAGGAGTGTTATTGACCGGGATGTCAGCAAAATCTTGCTGGAATGCCGTCTATTGCTCTTCGGGTTGAAGTTCTATAGAATCTCTCGGTATTGGATACTCGTAAAATGAGTTTACTCGAGTTTCTGTCGTATTTGCGATAATGAAGTCTTCTAAGGTAAACAGTTGAATGCCGGCCGGCAGACAGGGTTCGAGTCTAGGTTACGCAATGCTGTTTCTAGTTCCTGCTTCCATAGCAACTTGGATCTGTTATTATAGAATCCGAATATCCAATAAAAACCGCCCGCAGTTAACACTATCTGACGAAACTGTAAAAGCTAAATTCTTGACATTCCACCAAAAATCAATCCTTGTCCTGAGAACGGCCTGACAACGGCTCAATTCTTTAACCAAATCACTAGGTACCTACCTCAATTTTTTTAAATTAATTTTTTTATACAAAATATTATATGTTATTATAATAATATTATATATTATACAGTAATATATATTATATATACTTCTCTATATTTACTATGCACTTACTCTTGTATCTACTCTAGATTTACTTACTTTCCTTTTATTAGTGAAAAATACTTCTGATAATCTATGGTATATGGATCGAGAAAGTAACGAAAACATCAAGCTAGCGTTTGATTATTTCAGGCTGAAGCTCAGTCAGCTCAGAGCAACCTAGCCGTTTTATTCTGCATAGACACAACCATGTACATGAGTCACATTCTCTGTCTCCAAACAAAGTTTGTTTCTGCTATCTCGGCATAATAATAGGTTTTTCTCGTGACAAAAGGTCTCATATTGAGTGCTGTGTTACTATTTTTATTTTTATTTTTTGCTTGTGTAAATAGACGGGAAACGAGGAGTTCGATTAATTTAATACGTATGCCTCTTTTCGAGTAAAACTGACTGTTCTTGAAAGTTTCCCCTAGAATTTCATTCTAGCTCTAAGTGGCTATTGGTGAATAAATACTTGGTATGAACGTTATTGCGTTGTGACACACTTCATTATTCGTCAGCCACCCGCGTTCTTGTGCAATTTGTTACCGCGCCCAAATCTGGTTTCAATCTTTTCCTTTCACTTAACCTATTGGGTTAGATCATAATCTGATTGGATAAGAATTTTAGGTTCAGTTGCACTTGCTAATTGAGTCCGATTAGGCCCTTACGTTTACGGATTTGCATAACTTTCCTTGGCTATAATTTTACGCTAATTCCCCTTTTTTTCCTGATCTGACCTGATTGAGGATAATTTGATGTCATTATTGTGAAATTTTCAAGTGCCTTAATGTATCAGAACTTCTCGTCAGGCCAAGAAGCTTCGCATTTTTTCTTTATTTTTGATGAGCCAGTGGAATATTGTTCTCTTATCGGCGAGTTTATTGTTCAGATAAAAATAAATTATTTATCAAAGGTTAATAATTTGAATTATTGTAGTGGATATATCATGTCAAGGCCCCAGAAATAACGTAGTTTCTTTTGGCCAATTTACGTTAGGTAGTGTTCGAGTTTCACTCTCTCTCTCTTCCTCGTCTTTTTCTTAGAACAGCAATAAATGATAATTATTGTCGTATTAACGTATTATGATGAATTATAAAGCTGTTCAAACCCAGTGCTATACGTCCTCAATTTTTTTTCTCTCTGTTATGGGTGAAAATGAATTTTTTTTTTTTTTTGATAGCTTAAACGGTTAAGTGTAGTTTTCTACTTTCATGTTTACGTAGTGATCGTCCGAAAAGTCGAATTCGGAACGGAGGTGAATTTGGAAGACATTTTCATGATACTGTACTCAGAAACACTTTCTGAACAAGTGTCTGTGGTAAAAAATGACATAAATCGTCATATCTCCGTGAAAAATGAATGAAATACATGAAATTATCCGAGAGTGGTCTCCTAGTAATTTAGCAAAATCAGTCGTTTCCGGATTTTGGATAACACACAGACACAGTACTTCGAAGATACCTACTACCGTTCAAAGTTTTTTTTATTTTGATTTTTACAGGCTCTAAGTGTAAATATATGATGCTTGATGTAAAGATGATGCTTGATTTTTTGGATATTGAGTCACACACCGTACCGTTGATCATGACCTTTTTCACGATTTAGCTAGTGCGTATTTTGATTTTTAAATGCCGCAAAAATCAATGTATTTGAACGCTCAAGGTATTGAAATGTTTGGGACGGCGATTGAATAAATTCTGATTTTTATCACGTGGGTCATACACAGTACTTCCGCGGTGTACGCTAATTTCCTAATTTTAATTTTTTCAGACTGAAAAAAAAAACGATTTTATTTAAACACTGAGGGATTCGAAATGTTTCTTTTTGTCACAATCGTACTTCCTCGTAATTCGCATTTTCTGTTATTTCATTTGTGTACTTATGTATATTTGGGTCTTTTTGCTAAAAAATTACTCCATTTCTCAAAACCTGTTTTGTATCGATTGGATCACACCCCGTACTTCCGTACTTTCGCTTCCCCGAATTTCGATATTCACAGGCCGCGATAAAATCAATACCTATCGTAAAAATCATGCCACTTTACAAAACTGGGCTTGAATGTCATGTTCAGCTCACTGCACTTTGTGTGTTCATATTTTTGGCATCTACTGGTTAGTTTTTCGATAACAGTTTTAGAGTAGTAACGATGCGTCCTTTGTACGAGCTTCTTGATTTTACAATTGGTTATTCCTGTTACCGACTCAAACATGGAAGCCTTGTGTGATCTATGCACATTATGTTTCTTGAAAGCGTAATTTTTTTATTGCAGATTGGCCTTGAGCGGACCGATAATCGTCACAGCATATCATTCAAAACGTCCACCATTCCCCAATTAAGGTAAGATCAATTTTTTCAATCCGTCGGAAATTTACATTTTCCCACAATTTTATTCGATCGTTATTATATTCTGAAACTGTTTACCTGAATTTACATCTTTGTACGCAACGTCAATGCACATTTATTTGTGCCACACGTTTCATCGTAACTTTTACATTGCGTATACAGTAGTTGGTGGTCCTTAATTTTCATTTCGCGGCGGTCTTTTTTCAGGAAAAAACGCTCATGTTTGCTTCGGAAAAATTTGTAATTGATTAGCCACGATTTTTTAGCCAAGCATCCATTTCCATTTCAACTTGATATAGCCATACCTTCGATGGAGAAAACCTATTTTTCATTTATCTTCCTCTGTTCGTTCTTATGTCGTTGTTGAAAATCTCGGAAAACTAGACTTGACAAAAAATATTTGGTGAAAAAACGTAACCAGGTCGAGGCCGTCGTCTTTCGTTCTGTCGAAAAAAACCTTGGAGCTACTGAAATCTTTGGCATTTATCAAGATTAGTCTGGAATAGTGTCATATATTTCGTTATTCCTTTGTGACTCGTGAAGGAGCAGCGCACGTGCTGGTTATACCAAGATAAGTGTTCTTTTCGAGTTGAAATTTTGACGTAACCCAAATCGATCGTATATTACATTTTTGCGCTGACTAGATGTTTTCCGTTATCTCGACTATTGAATCGCCGACGTTGACGTTTATCTCAATTAATTACAACCTAGGAAAGAAATCGAAATGCGCAGAAAAATACGAAACTAATCGGTTCAGCTGGTCGGTGTTCTTGAGAGTCTCTTTCATGTCTAAATTGTTGAGACTGGGAGGCTCATTCGATAGCGATTTCCCAGTCAATAATGTCGCCTTAGAAAAATTGAACGTGGAGAAACATGATGTGTCCAACCTCGATACGTTCGACGAATGTACCAACGTAAAGTTTATTACATACCTATCTATATCGAGTTGTGCAATTATTTTGCCGACGCCCTCCCATCTCCCACAAAAAATAGAAAATTAGACCAGGCATGCGCTGTACTTCATTTCACATCTCGTTCGAGAAGTCGTATTCGATCCGAAAAAGCGTCGAAAATTCGAGATTCGGCGTTCCCACCAAATGTCGATGTAAACAACAACGCGAAACGACGGCTATTCGACGAATCTTTCTTCAGATTCCGATGTTATGTCGATGTAAACAACAACGCGAAACGACGGCTATTCGACGAATCTTTCTTCAGATTCCGATGTTTATCCGTAATTTTATTTAGCGTTCGTGATGTTCATGATTTGTGTTACTAAAAACGAATGGAATTGTCACCGAATAGGTAGAAACCAGATTCATTCGGTTTTTATTCGGCTATAGAGGATTACTAGACGAGTCCATTTTTCTCGATCTCGACACGGGCTTCACTGGTAGGATCTTCGGTTCTCGACAACACTCGACTTCTCGACACCGACCATGAATACCCCTATTATTGTTTCTATTCTTCGTGCCCTTCCAATATTATTCTACCTTCTCTCTCATTCTCGAGTGCTCCTTGTGGAAAAAAACGGCTAATAGGTGATTTTACTTTTGTTGCAAGTACATGGTAATACTTCGCTGTTGAGATTGAGGGGGAGAAAAACATGGTGACTTGTTCTCCTGTTTTTTATTAGCTTGCCAAGCACTTTCGCCCCTTCGGGCATTATCTGGGCTTCGTAGCATGGTAATAGGTAATCAAATTCTTTTCCATTCGTTCAACTAAGTAATGCTGTTTATTCACATAAACATATTTTTCACCCATATTGTCTGCAGAATTGGATAAAACCGCGTAAAAACGCGACGTGACGTTAACGCTTGTGCCCCTTCTGATATTCGACCGCGATGGTTTTTAATTTTTTCCCCGGCTTTGTAAGCGGTTATCACTTTCGTTATATTTAGTTCTCTGGACAAGTTCCTCTTTGGACGAGTATTTCATAGGTAATAATTTTTTTCGATTTCGGTTCATGGCTTGAGGGCCGTAGAATTTTATTCTCTATAGACTTTCTCACTTCTTTCTTAAATTGTTCTCGACAGAAATGGCCAATATTTTTTTTCATGCCAACTAACCAATCCCTTTTGATTTTTTCTTCCGCTATCCCCACTTTAACGTAAACGGGTTTAAAAAGTGGCATGTTTTTATTTTACCGTCGTACTCCAGAATTTTAACAATGCTGTTGAAAGGATAGGATTTCTAGCCCTTCACTAAAATATCCTCTATTTGCCTATTAATAGAAATAAAAAACTCCTACTAGTTGGCCATCGAAGAATACCGATATTACGAAAACGGAAAGAGGAATGAAATCAATAGATACCGGGGTTTTTATCAACAGTTGCGTAAAATTAAAAAGTCAGTCTTTCGGCGTGTCAGCAAATTATTTAAATAGATGACAATTTTAACGCGATCAAAAACATCTTGAGATTAGCTACATTTGGATGTAATGTCTGATTTTTAGAACTTGAAAGTTTTTGGCTGGAACATAAGTCGTTTCAGATCCTGAAATAATTATCCTAGGCAAGAGGGATTTCTTTTCAGTCTGTTTTTCATAATTTAATTTTCAATCTTAACCTCCTACAAACTCGATTTCTATTCATCATGGAATTTACCTCTCGGTGGTCATTTGTAGTCTAAAGACAAACTGAATTAAATAGCCAGTGAATAGAACACATTTTTTCTAAGCCATTTCCAGAACTTTTCGTGGTTAGATGATATAGAACGAGGTAGGTAATCTCACTGATTGATATTCTGATCACAATACCTCGTTTTGGGATTTTATCTTTACAAGAAGCGATAAAATATTGAACAATGTCCAAATAATAGAATAGTCATGAACGTTATTGTTGTGTAACTCGTTTTTCGCTAACGACGCACCGTTCCAATTTTCTCTCAATGTATTGGTTTATTATTCAATAATAAACCATTGTAATCGCCCAAGAAAAAAAATTTTATAACCCCCCTCAAAATTTGATGTTTTACGTTTCAAGGCATGTAGAATCCGAATATCCAATAAAAAAAATTCTGTCTGTCCGCCGTACGCCGTACGCCGTACGCCGTACGCCGTCAACACTTTTCCGGCCAAACCATAATAGCTAAATTCTTGAAATTTTCACCAAAATTCAATCTCGGTCCTACGACGGCCCAATTCTTGAACCAACTTGCTAGCTCAATTTTAAGGGTATTTTTGGGGGGGTTTTGAGGGGGGGAAAATTCATATTTTCCAAGGTTTTTCAGAAAAATGTGTACGTGGGTATCAAATTCTATAGATTTTTGGACGCTGAATCGAATGAGACCATCGCCGGGTCGGTAGCTTTATTGGTTCTCGAGTTATCACAGCTTTTGTGCCGAATTTGGGAGAGTTTTCAGAAATTTGACACGAGGGTATAACTCAAGAGTTCTTGGAGCTATAAAAATCGTTCTACACTCATTGGATATGGTCGTTAAACACTCTCTCCAGCTGTATCGTTAGGCAACAGGTTTAGTTTTTAATTAGGAAATTAAGAAAAATAAAAATTATTAAAATTACAATAGTTGCTACGGAGTTTTCCCCCTATAGTTACCATCTGTTTTTTCGGTGGGAACGTTCACAAATTTTCGGAATATTTAAAATGACAAATGGATGGTCTTCTTAAATCAATATTGAAGCGAAGGAATAATAAACCACTGTACAATCATTTGCAGCGTTTTTTTATGTCTGCATTTCATCAATGTTCGAACGATTCGCGAACAACTGCGCATACAATTTCGAAGGACGTTCGATATTTGGTCAACCGGTGTTTTCGAGCGGTCCTTGATATTTCTACCGGCGAAAAAAACCACCTGAATCAACTTGTAGCTGCTCAAACACTCGAATGACGACTATTTAACCTTTAAGCGAGCCGAAGCAATTTAATATTTGAAAGATATCGAAGAGAATCGGGCCATGTGATGATTCCTATCGATCCTGTAGTCAAATTTAAACGATATTTTTTCTTTTCTAATGGAAATGTGGGCTTTTACATTTTGCGGGAAGAGCTTGAGATTGCGCTATGGTTTAAGATACAATAATGCATTAATTGTATGTTTGATGATAAAATTAATAAAAGAACTTGATGGTTTATTCATTTAAATTACCATTTTCAAATTCAAACGGGTTTCTTTGAAATCTCGAGGCCTTGTGTTCCTATAGAAAATCATTCTAAACGGAACCAGTTGAAATGAATCCCATGTAATATTCAAATCACTGAGTAGACGAATTGATATATTAGCTAAATCTAGGATAAATTATTTTATGGCGTAATAGAAGCCAGCGCAGTACTATTGAATTATCCATTGAATATTATCTGTTGTATTTTACGCATTGTTTTTGCAGAAATTGATATTGTACTTTAACTCTATTATGTTCGATATTCTAATAAATTTATAAACCTATAACAAATAAGAAGCTATAATGGGGTAAAGGTATACAAATAGGCGATAGGTAGCTGCAAATCTATAATAAATAAGTAATAGTCATTCGTTTGGAATATCATAAACTCGTTCTATTTGGGTTTTCGCGGAAATTTCTCAATAGGTACTTGAATTTATATTTTTCCCTTAACTATTCATATAAGGTCCAATCAAAACGAGTTGAAGATTGGTCCACGCAGTGAGACCATTGGGCCCAGATAATCCATATTTTCCCTTCTAATTTCTTTTTCTTTTTTTGAAGCTAGGAGTGCACATTTTTCTAGATCTGGGTTATAGCTATTGTAAACCTGGATTCTTCAATAGTTTGAAAATACAAGATCATCACGTGTAGTAGTTACCACATCTCTTTGATTTCTAGTTTGACAGCTCTTTATTTCGTTTGAAGAAATGTTAAAATAGCTCCTACTCGCACTGAAATATGTGAAGCATATTTTATAATCATGTTCTTCCGTGTCAAATCTTTACCGACAAGCGAAACCATGTTTATCCTTAGATCTCAGTTCACATCTTCTCGAGCCAATTTTTCTCTCTGGGGGATAAAAACGTCTAATGAGAATCCGCGAGACTTCGAAAGTGTCGGTGCTAACGTCCGCACTCGTCGCGGCCCACTTGGTCGTCCGTGTGCCAAAACGAAATTGGCCCACCCCGAGGTGTTGCCAATATTGTACAGGTTAACGTTCGCTAGGGTTTTTATTGTTATGCGTACCTAATAGTTTTCTGTTTCGAATCTGCCCTGTTCGTTTTGAGGAAGGTTGTATTTTCTATGTAGCTACTATATTCTTGAGGGTTGGTAAAGAACACAGTACCTATGTAGTACACTCTCGTAGTCAAAACCCATAACCATTATGTTTTACTTTTTGTTTCTTTTATTGAATTACAATTTTCAATGGTATACCAAAATGCATTCATTTTCGGAGAATTGAGAACTTTTTATGTTCATTAATCATCGCTCAGTTGAAAATTTACATCTTAATCTGTGATTATGCGCAGTGATTCCGGCAGTAATATAAATATTAATGTTTCGATTGTTTCTATAAAAAATCTTCGATAACTAGGCATTACACGGACGATAAATTCCAGTCAATCGAACATAAAAGTTTTAAGTGGATTCCATTATTTATTCTCTTTACGATTTTCACGGATTGTTACGGTAAATTAATTTGCTGTTTTATTGGACTCATTTCAAACTTATCCCTCGACTATTGTTTTGATAATGATACTATTAACACCATCCACCATCATCTGATCCTTTTCGAAAAACAATTTAGGCACCTTGTTCCCTGGCGGTTCGTAGTTGAGGGGAGGGGGGGCGAAGCGGTTCATGAAATGATTAATTCTAGTAAAAAATAACGATGTCTATCTATTCAGTGAATGAATAACATTAAAATTATGTGCTATTTAGACACGTCTGCCGTTTTTCAAGGCATTCTTAATCCCACTTGTAATTTTTTATGAATTCATTCGATGCAATACTTTTGCCACTTAAAATATTATTCAATTATAAAAACGACTTACATTTCCTTGAATTATTACTATACAATGAAATATTCAGCGTAATAAATTATTATTAATCGGTAATAGGTCCACTCGAATACATTGATCTCAAATTCAGGTACTCATTGAGGCTGTTTACCGCACGACTGAGAAAAAATCTTCCTATGAGTTCTATGGCTACCCTAATATCCCACTAAAGAGGGAATTTTTGGAGCCACTTGGTAACACTGGAGATGAAGTTGGCTCAAGTTATACCCTCCACCCTGACCCTACCTATCATCCGATTGCCTGCGTATCCTCCGCGAGTGCCAACATACCGGACCGGCGAAAGGCGATCTGTTCACGATCACGTGGGAGAGTGGGGTTCGAACGACCCGGCCCGCGCATGCGCATATCTCCATAACAATCCACGTGGTGACATTCTGCCCCGTCGGCCAGCTGCAATCATTTCAGTTCGGTTTCTTGCTCCTTCGGTAAAACTTATCGTTCCGTTATTCCAATTCCAATTGGCCGAACTCAATATTAAGCAGAAATTGCCGGTGTTTTAAAGTAGTATCGGGTTATTTATCGTAATTCTCGGTGGTTTCTAAGAAACGCCGTCGTTTTACTGGATTATTTCCTTCGAAAATGGCTGGGGTGAGTCTAACATATTGATTCTATAGTTCACTTGAAATGCACTATTCGTTTGAAATTTTTTTTGCCGCATTAACGCTATTGCCTATGCTCCTATCACTTGTTGCTCGCTGGGGTCACAACCGACACGACAGTTAGCTGCTACTGAACCGACTCGAGAAGAGTTTTGAACACCACAAATTTAGTGCAACTAGTTGCAGTGAGATGAAACCACCTGTCTTCTTTGTGCATGACCCCGGCTCTGGATGGTGTAGATACCTTGGACCATTGTGCTTCAATGACAATGTAGGTCAGAGAGAAAATTTAGTGTAGGTGTGGAGAAATTGACGTTTTCTTGTCACGGCAATAGAGTAAAAATATCATGAAAGAAATGCATAAACGATGATTTCAATTTATGGTTGAATTTGTTGATATATTTGAAGCTAACGTGAAATTTTTTAGTATGAACTTTGGAAATTAACGCCTGTTCAATACTAACTCACGTTAAGATTTTTGCCTAATTAACGTTGAAATATCCAGAGCTCAAAAAATTTAAATCCGTTTTCCTTACTCAGTTGCGGTTCAAAAAGGAAGAATTCAATTTTTTTTCTCGGTAAACACCGTTGGATCATATCTACGAGATTTCTCAGGGAAAGTTCGCTTCGTTCAATATGGAGGAAATTGAATATTTGAAGTAAATGAGGGCTATCCATCCTTTTCTGTCAAAAATTCAACTATTGTCAATCGGTATTAAATTTATGTTGGATTCTTCTTTCTAAACTTCGTTCTAGCTTGAAAATATCAATTCATATTTACGCTTTATTATCAATAATATTTTACTTGTACTACTTGAACCATCAAGTTTCATGGACGGAAATCAGACGCTACTGAAAGAAAATCTATACCTTCAAAGGTCTATTATTCTAAATTTGCAAGAGTCAATAATATTTTTCTTCAGTAATTTCATCGCTATTTTTCTGAGTCAACAATTCAATGTTTTGTCCTGCTATTTCTATTTTGATCCGTCTGTGAAAACTCCTATCTTCTATTCAAATTGTGGAACGTAGTTATTCCTATTTGACAATATGCGTTATTTCGATTATTTTGAGTAACTTGAAATATTCCAGGTCGGAAGTTAGGTACTTTTGAATTTTTTATTTAATGCCAGATAATGTTCTGATGGAAAATAACTTGATACGCAAAATTTAGGCTCAGCCTAGATGATAATTAATTGCTAAAATTTGATGGTAGAATATTTGTTGTATTGCTACATGACAAACGAGAGGACTTGCACCTAGTTCTGATGTTACCCATATTGGGATACATCGTGTATACATTTTTTTTTAATGGTAGAAAACGTTCAACCTTGAAGTACATTTTTAACCGTAGAGTTTTCGCAGCCATATTGTAGGTATGCCTGTTGCAATTTGTTTCCTTTGAGTTTATTTTTGGCTCCTCATGTTTACTCTCGAAATTACAAGAATTCCAACCCAATCAATCGCGTCGGCCGCTGCCATGGCGATTTTTTCCATTCAAACTCGTCTTTGAGTGGTTGGTAGCTCGAAGTTGAGGTCAGTATTGTGTTTCGCACTATTGGATAGTTGTTGGTCTCATCTGCCGAGGCGCGGAGGGTTTTCGGTAGATAGAGAGTGGGGAACCTCTAGAACTGCCAAACTGCGCACTTGGGTCGTGTCCGAAGGTGGTCGCCTTCGAGAAGCCGGCTAAATGTACACTTTGTTGCCGGTGATGACTCTTGTAGGTTTCCCTGTGAACTTAATCAAACTTATCTGCAACTGGTTGATGATTTTAGCTCCTAGAACCATCCAAATTAGCAGTACGCGTGTGAAGTCGTTGGATTTTCATATGGGAAAGTAATTATTATTTTTTGAGCTGATAGTAATTCTTCATGTATTTTCAAAAGTCATTATGATCATAAGCTGCCTAATAGCAGATACGCTGTTTTAAGGATGCTTATAATTGAAAGCAATATAATTTTTCTCTTATGAATGTTTAGATGGTACCAAAACGTTACATCATGCACCCAAACAGCACTGGTGCTGCATGAACTGCCAATAAAATCGATATTACGTTGATGGTATTTTATTGCAAAACGATCTTACTCGTCGGTCTTTTTCCCGTTTCGAAACAGCCGACAATTTTCGGTCACTTTCATTTTTAGGCTCATTTTCTGGTCTTGACTCTCGTCATGATAATTTAATTCAATACGTGTCCGAGCTAGAAATCAGGTTCAGTGAAGAATCACCGCGATTGACGAGGTGGGTGGGTTCAGAGTTTCGTACCAACTACGCAACCGACAGGGTCGGTTTCTTTCGCCAATCGCCCATGTTGCAGTCCGAATGCCAGGTCACGAATGCTGAAATTATGCCCTAGCTTCATTGTGGAAGTTCACTATGTGATCTCAAATGCGATAAAAATCTTGCATTATATTTCACCGTTGATGTATACGTTGCACATACTGCACATAATTTACGTAGACTGCATTTTTTGAAAGACGAATTTCTGTATTCACCTTTACCGTATCATGTAGAAAAATTTTCTTCTACTTGACAAAGAATGTACGACGTACATTGTACGTAGGTTCTTCTTTTTCAAGTACCTACCTACAAAAATACTTGATAATTTTCATTCAACTCTTATCAATTTCATATCACTTGATGTTTACTCTTCGGAAATTTTGTATTAGTTTTCATCTAGTATAATCATTTTAATCTGAACTTGTTTCTACCTTTGTATTAACGAACGAAAATTAAGTATGTATTTCGATTTCCTATTACTTAAATTCGGTATGGAGGGGAACTTATAATAATGATTTTTTTCATTCCTACGGTAGGTACTCAAAAATTCTGATCTAATATCTAAGAGGAAACTGCTTTTTTACTATTAGTTCTGTTAGCTGGGAAAATGGGCTCAATTTTCACAAATTTTGGTTGGTTCACAGTTTTTTCTTCATTTTTTGAATTGCTGTCTCTCTGTTGACGGCATTTAAGGTAATCCCTTGTTTAAGAAATTTAATTCCCTTTCTTCGTGCTTTATTCGACTTTCCTTTTGAATTTTGAAGTAGACGTCGTTTGAAATTGGGACGATGCTTGCCGATTATGTCTAGATCGACTGCTCCTGACATTTTTCTCTCGCTCTCGTTATGCTACGAGATTCGCGATCCGGCCGTCGCTACAGCTCCTTGTTCACGCCCAAACCGGTTTACTTTCGTGTCTTGGGGTGATGCCCTCCTACGTGCACAGTTGGCAAAAATCCTCATCCAATATCATGACAGGGGTTTCTAATCTTCTCTACCTTTGTGTACAGAGTTTCTACCACTATCGCTCCAATCTGAATCTGCTTCTGCCCTTCTCTTGAACGGTATTTCAGCGACTGCCGGTTGATGGTTCTCCAGTCACCACTAACTGTTGATTCATACAGCTCAAACAAGGGCTTAATTGAGAAGGAGAAATAAAGATGGTCGAAATTCATTCATTTCTGAAAGATTTTATACCAGCGGTAATGACATTTCTTCTACCTACTAATTAATTTTTGAAGATCTATTTTTTCTTCTTTTTTTTTTTAATTTGGTGAATGGTGATCGCAGTGTTAACCTATTTGGGTTGAATACGTTTGGTCAGAATTCGGGATCCGGGTAACTTGTCCGAAATTCACCGATGAATTTTCAGTCAAGGTTCTTACATTTCCTCTACATCATGCATTCCTGAGCTCAATTACGTGAGATTCGTACTCAAGACTCAGTTGTTTCTTATTAGCTTAACTGGTAACGATTTTTTCACGGGCTTCATTTCGCTGGTCTCTCAACACAATTAACATTTGCCTACGTTTCTGTTTGAGCACACGTATATTGAAGAGTTTTAGTGCAATTCTTGTTTTTCGAAAACTTAATCGTAGGAGTTTCGGTTACTTTTTCAAATCATACGTTTTTCTTGGTTACCGCCTAGTGGATGGCGTAGTGCGGTTTCCCAAAACCACACTTGTGGTTACTAAAGTTACCAAAACTCCTACTTTTCCTTCTCGTCGATGTCCGGGGGTTGTGAGGGGGAGAAAAACTAGGCGACTCATTCTTCAGAAGATGCCCGAATGGCGAAAGTGCTCGGCCAGGCAATAAGGAACTGGATAATGAGTCGCCTAGTTTTTCTCCCCCACACAACCCCCGTAATACGCCTATGTTTAAGTTTCCAAAAAACACAAAGTGCACCTTCGAGAAACTACGATGATTTGCTGCTTTGATTATTTGCTTCGCTAACATATTGGCAACCGCTTCATTTCGAACGTGACGTTTCAAATTGGTAGAAATCGAATGCTAATTTTTTTTTTTTTTTTTTTTTGTTAAGTAATTCTCGGTGTAGTACGGAAAATCTAGCTGTTTCCTCTTGAAGAAGTTAACTCTAGTTAGAGAGCGATGATGGTATTTTTGCACCGTCAAATATAAAAGATGACGACTCTCTTCGTTCTTCATGCTCGTAAAAATAATGAAGTGGAAGGTTTCCCTCAACTTCTCTCGACGAAATTAGCTATTGCGAGACAATAGCCGCTCGATTGGGACGTCGTTATCTACTATCCCCCACTCCTGAGATTTTTTAATGTCGAGCAACTTTACCTCTAGGAGTGCGTGTAAGTTTACCTTTTTCAAACACTGTTTCTCGATGCTATGATGTAACGCATTTTAATTTCGACTCGACTGTTATGAATTGTTGACCGAAAAATTCGTTTATTATCCGACAATTACCTAACTGCAATTTAATTGCACTCAATATGATTTTAAAACTAGCTGTAAAGATCAGGCGTCATTCACTCGCCATTACAAATATTTAATACCTCTAGCGTCAAACGTATTGATTTTTGCACCCTGTAAAAAGCTCAACAGCGATAAACGGCGTAGGGCGGAAGTACGGTATGTGATCAAAACAAAACAAAACATGGTCGTTGTAGGTCACATTTAAAGCAAAGAGACCCGAAAGTTACAAAAGCGCTAAGTGAAATAACTGAAATTGCGTTTAACGAGGAAGTACTGCAGGTGACCCCGATAATAAAAATCAAGCAACATTCAACTGTCATAAAGAAAAATTTAAAGTCTAAAGTATATTCACTCTTGTGGTCTATAAAAATCTCTAATGCAAAAAAACGGCATAAGGCGGAAGTACTGTGTGTTATCCAAACTATACAAAACAAGTTCTGTGAACGTGGTCAGAGTTGGTCAAATATATATAGCAAATAGCCCCAAAAATTACAGTAACTGAAAATGCGTTTTGCGAGGAAGTACTGCAGGTGACCCCAATAATAAAAAACAAGCAATATTCAGCTGTCATATAGAAAATTTAAAGTCTAATGTATATTCACTCTGGCGGTCTATTAAAAACTCAAAAGTTAAAAAATGGCATAAAGCGGAAGTACTGTGTGTTACTCAAACCATACAAAACAAGTTTTGTGAACGAGGTAAAAGTTGGTCATATTTATAGCAAAGAGACCCTAAAAGTACAATAACGCTTAATAAAATAACTGAAAATGGTTTTACGAGGAAGTACTGCAGGTGACCCCAATAATAAAAATCAAGCAATATTAGGCTGTCATATAGAAAATTCAAAGTCTAATGTATATTCACTCTTGCGGTCTATTAAATCTCAAAAGTTAAAAAAAGGCATAATGCGGAAGTACTGTGTGTTATCCAAACTATGCAAAACAAGTTTTGTGAACGAGGTCAAAGTTGGTCATATTTAAAGCAAAGAAACCCAGAAAATACAAATTAAACAACTGAAAATGCGTTTTACGAGGAGGTACTGCATGTGACCCCAATAATAAAAATCAAGCGATATTCGACTGTCAAATAGAAAAATTTTAAGTCCTCCAGCGTTCAAATATATTCATTTTTGTGGTCTATAAAAATCAAAATGTAGCAAATGTGCAAATAACGCGGATGTACTGCATGTGACCCATTTGATAAAAATCAGGCATCATTCAATCGCCAACCCCAACATTTTAAGACCTCAAACATTCAAATACATTGAGTTTTGCGGCCTGTAAAAATCAAAATACAAAACATGCACTTGTGAAATCGTGAAAAACGCTCATAATGTGGAGGCATTGTATGTGACCCACTATACAAAAAATCTAGTGTTTTCTGCTGGCCATAACCGACATTTCAAGCCCTCAAACGTAGAAAAATATTGACTCTCATAGCCTGTAAAAATCGAAACAGAAAAAACTTTGAACGCTTATATCTCGGAAGTACTGTGTGTAATTCAAAATCCGGAAAACCTAATTTTGCACAATCACTGGGAAAACATTCCCTTAAAATTTCAAAGGGTTTCATCCATTTTTCAGGGAGATATGGCGATTTATGTCAGTTTGTGACCACAGACAGACGGACAGACGGACAGACGGACAGACAGACACACAGACACACAGACACACAGACACACAGACACACAGACACACAGACACTTGTTCAGAAAGTGTTTCTGAGTATACTACTATGAAAATTTCTTCCATCAGGACCTCGGTTCCGAATTCGACTTTTCAGACGATCTCAATACTTCCATTTACTACGTAAACATGGAAGTAAAAAACTGCTACTACTTAATGGATGTTAGCTTTTCGATCCAGCAAAGCAAGGATACGTCAGGATACGTTCTCTCTAGACAGTAATTATGTTGGCATTTTTATGAATTGAAATTCAATGACCATTAAGAACGCGGCCTATTTGGACTCCGATTCGATTGTAATGGTTTTCGAAATTAGGCCCTTGCTGAATGCGAGGGGTCGATTTTTCATTTGTGGAACCCGTTTGGAAACGACGAAGTGGCCGGCGAAGCCGGTATCAGATACAAGATTGGACGGGGCCGATTCTCTTGCAAGAAGAGCCAACCGCAACTGGACCACACCCACCGCTCACAACCGGACTCTCCCGACAATTCTTCACTTCAACATTAGAACCACAGGCAGCAGAAAATTAATCGAACCTTTTCCCTACCTATCGGTCCAGTTTTTTATTTATATTTTTTCAACTCCAAACGTGGCGACATTAACAAGAAAAAACGCGATCCTGAAGACTCCACTTCTATTTGAACTCCCTGTACATCGAGTTTGTCGCCGTCATTAAATGGTCGTCTTAACTGGAGATATCACTATTACCTGTGTCTAAAAGGGAACGTCGAGCTAGTTACTGGAAACTACGTACGACCGGTTGAAAACTATGCGAGCACCGGTTGACGTACTAATGAAGCGAGCCTAAAATACGTATGTAACTTGATTTAGGTGCTAATGAAGCGACCAAACCCAGACTTCCTTGAAGCGAATCGAAGGACTAAACGATTGACCATATAGGAAGCAATCATTACAAAATTAAACTAGAATTGAATAACTTTTTCTCCCTGCCTCCTCTTATCATCAGCGTTTTGTCAAACTTATTTGGCAATATTTCCAAGAAATGAGGTTATTTTAGGTTGCCAAAGTTTTTGCCTAGTTGAGCCCATCTACCTAATTTCTAGTCCTCCACTTAATGAATAAAATCCTCGTGTACATGGACGTAAATAAGCTAAAATTAGGCTCCTGAACTACGGAAAGTAGCCTGACCCCTCAGTTTCTTCCGTCTAAATTATACGCGCAGACATTCAAGCGTCCAATGCAAGATAAGTCGCTGAATAAGGCATCCTGAGTGCATTTTTAATATTCCCATTAACTGTTCACCGGATCGTAAATTATATTGCGAGAAGTTTTTCATAAATATTTTCCCTCGCTATGCCAGCAGGTTTCTCTCCTACGTGATCAGCGAGCAATAAACGCGGGTGACCTAAATGCGAGTAAACGAAGCTCACTACGGCAATTCCGTAGGTGAGACTTGATTGAGTTAAGGTGGCGATGAGGAAGCTCAGGTTCAGATTGAATAGGCTATCTAAAACAGAAACTTCGTCTCACACAAGCGAACCCGCTTGTAATCTAGTTCGCACCTGCTCGCCAAACCCGAAAGAACTGAATTTAAAGAGTTTTTAAAGTTTTAAGAGCTTTTATAGTTTCATTAGAAAAGTGTTGACGGCGTATGGGCAGCATATTTTTTTATTAGATATTCGGTCTCTACATGCCTTGAAACGTAAAACTCAATTTTGAGGGGGTTAGACTTTTTTTTCTTGGGCGATTACAATGGTTTATTGTTGAATAAGTTCTTATTTCCACATTCAAGGATCTGTGATCGAAGGAGATAATAAGTTTTCGTTGGCTCGTGTACTTTCATTTCTCAATTAGTTGTTATATTGATCTTATAGTTTAATTGTGAGTAAATCATTGTGGACTGAATGGGCAGGGAGATTTGATGGTTCGTGCTGTAAACTGACATTGGGTTCATTATAAATGGACGAGCATGAATAGCTTTGGCTTAGAATAAGCCATGAATAATATTTTCGCTGCGTCATTGAGATTCTCTTTGTAGACTCGGAGATTCCCCTACAGAAAATGTTGTTTTCGCCTTCCTCGTACTTATGGTCACGCGAATACGATCTATCGTTTCTAAACCGCGCGATCCGGTAGCCTAAGGTAGTCGTCGTAGCTGCTCCCGGGATCAACGGTCTGTAAATCCTCTCGGTTCTAATTGGTTGACTCTAATTGGCCTATCAAAGCCATAAAGTCCTCTTCTTCGTTGTAACATGAAATGCACCGAGTTGAAGCTTCGTCTCTCGCGTTTTATATTATTGAGTCGGTGTTGAATTTTTTTTTTTTAATCATCGTGCACTTTTTTTTTTTGAGAATTGAAAACCTTGTTTATGACAATAAATGAAGAACAGAAATAGTGGCTAGAAATCATGCAAAAAAATAGAATCATGAGCTATGTTCACTATTGTTTTGTCCTCTACTTCCTTCATTTTATAAATATATTCTTATTATAGCTTTTCTGTTCAGTATCAGTATGAACTAATTTCCGATTCGCTAGCTCTTCTTGTTGAGCTAATAGAACCTGCAGCTGGTGGATCTTCAGGTATCTTTACCCAAAGACCTTGTAGACCCTTCCATTCGGTTTGATGGGGTGGGCTGCAGGTATAAATCTTCTTAACAATAATTCCAATGAAATTTTCTTGTGAAGTGAAAGTTCGCCTGTTACGTTTCTCTTGCTGATTTATTTTACGTGGTTGTAAAAGTGAGTTTTTGAAATGGATATTGTTATCTGGGTAGTGCCTGGATAAATATAGAAACACTTCGTCGAAAGAATTATTCCACAGGATTGTGTTTACTCTTTAATTTTAAAGAAAAAACCAAAAGCAGTTGACAATTTTATCAATTCATTTTCACTCGAGAAGGTCGAAATGAACATCGGTGACATCTTTTTGCTCACGTTAATCGTTGTTATGTGGATCAGTAGTAGACGGTCCACCTTAGATGCTGTCGAAGGAAGTTATAGGAACTTCCCATCCTTTTCTAACGGCCGCGTTTCACTGAACTTTTTTTTTCCTTCCACTATACCTGGCCTGTTGTATTCCTTCTGTACACCTGGTGGTATAGAACAAGGAGCGACTTCTCGGGCTTCGTTCTTGCGCCTTCATCTGCTCTTCTATAATTGAACCCTAGGCGAGGTACATTCATTCGATTTCTTCAAGAAAATAAGTTCCGTTTTATTGTTGGGTTCACCCGTGGTCTATGACGGAGCGAATTTGAATGAAGTATTCATAATTGAGACTACAATTTAATTCAGAAGTGTACATGTATAATTAGATATTGTTCACAAATTATGCAAAAATTAATACTTCATTTCCTTGTCGCATTTTTTCATGTCCAGGGGTGTGGGGGAGAAAAACCAGGCGACTCAATTTCTGATTATTTATTTGCTGGCCGAGCACTTTCATCCGTTCGGGCAACGTCGCATTGGGTCCACAATGGGCCGCATGTTCTTATTTTGGCACGAAAATGTAACAAGAACCGAGTTTCGAGATTTTTCATACTTTTGAATAGGAACTAAATTATTCAAGTTCGGACAGTATTATTTTATGAAGGATGTTTCCTTTATAATTTATTCAAGGGTGCGCATCGAAACGTGCACATCATAACATATCGGTTCAACATTTTTACTCTTAACAGGTGCTTGAAAATATCCGTTTGACGCCATCTCTTGGATCAAATAATTATTGTGGGTCAAATTTCAAAGAGATTTGGGTTGTAGACAATTTAAACGTTCGAAGTCCAGATTTGTTCGTCAATTTGTGGACATCTCCAAAATTTTACACAAAAGCTGCAATAACTCAAGAACTTATAAAGCTATCGACCCCGCGATGGTGTCATTCGATTCAGCGTCCAAAAATCTAAAGCAATTGATACCAAATACTTTTTTTCAGAAAAACGTTGGAAAATATTAATTTTCTCTCCCTCAAAACTCTTCCAAAAATAAATTAAAGTCCTTCCAAAATAAACTGAGGTAGCGATTTGGTTGAAGAGTTGAGCCATTTTCTGACTAAGATTGATTTTTGGTGAATATTTCAAGAATTTAGCTTTTATATTTTCGTCAGAAAAGGGTTGACGGCGGACGGACAGAATTTTTTTATTGGATATTCGGATTCTACACGCCTTGAAACAAAAAGCATCAAATTTTGAGGGGATTAAAAGTTTTTTTTTCTTACGTGATTACCATGGTTTATTATTGAATAATACACCAAAAGAAATAAAAAAGCAGTAGTCTCAACTCCGTTGAAATCGATGGGTTCTAGGTTGTGACTTGACCTGACTATTCTAATACCATAATGATATGATGATACTGTGTACCTTATTCAGGAAGTCATGGTGAACTTTCGACATTATTCACGAGCTTTCAACTTGAGCTGGCAATCTTGACCTAGGGCAAAACTGCCTGAAGAAAATTACATTCTCCGTGTGCCAAATACCTGATGCGGAGTTGGGGAATGAGAATAATAAAAATAGCAGTAATGAGTTGAAATATCAACCGCTATCTATTGGCTATGGAATATCAGCATTATCTTAATTCATTCTTCCTCTACTTAACCTTTTATTGCAGGTTTATAGTTTCCACTATAAAAAGACCGTAACAAACAATTTTGCGAAATTAGAATAGCAGTGAATTCATCCTGTCTAGCTTCAAAAGAACCCATTTTCTTGTAGTAAAATTAACTTGTGGTTACTCCTGGCTGATGCCCGCGAAAGTTATGATGAAGCACTCAACGCCTCATTTCCTGTCAATCGATGAAATTTGTTTTCCCTGACCAAGAATTTTGGTTCAGAAAATCGATTTGAATTTAAAAATTGCATATTTCTATCTGAGCATTGTAGTATTATTCACCTCAATTATAGGCCTCACAAAAGTGCTTAATCTAGCCTTCAATGACGTTTTAAATAACTACCGAAAAAATGTTTACGTGTTGAAACGAGTTCCCGCATTTTGTCCTCTAGTCGATCGATTGCTTCATCATAATATGAAATAATAGCTGTCGAACCAGTGATCCAATTTTTAGGCTCGCTCCACCGATGAAGCTAGACCGGTTGCGTTGCTTTTGCGGAATGCGCTTTTCATTACGCACAAGAATCGTTCAACCGTGCGATTATAGTGATTTCAAAATACGCTTTCGATTGCAGGCTTAATAAGTTCGAAAAATTCCGAAATCGAAAGGGAACCGATTCGCCCTCTAATCGTGTTCTATATAATACATCACAATCTAGCAAATTGTAATCGTAAATTTGTATTTTATGAGTTACGAGATTTGATCAGAGATCGATTTGCGTTGTTCTAAGTGTAATAAAAATGAAAAGAGAACTGAGACTATTAGTTTTTTCATCTTATGGGGGATCTTAACTGCTTTATTTCGCAGTTACAATTATTTCAACCTTGTTAAAATGAAATGTGTAATTGTTGGGTTGAGGGAAGACAAACTTGGCAACTCTTTCTTCATTGCTCTCTTCTATTTGCCAAGACATTTCGCCCATTCGGGCAACTTGAGACTTGATTTTCATCACCAGACTCATACGTGTTGGGTACCTGATGGGCCTATGTATGTAGAAAATAACAAATAATAGCTACTAATTATTAACCATGTACCTTCCATGTGATCTATATAATATGATTTGTGACGTTTTGTACTAAGAAGATGTTTTGATTGGGCGGAAGAAATTAACAAATAAAAGGAATCTATCAATATATTGTTATTTATTTATTTCTTTGGTATTAATTCAAAATTAGAGGTCGTCTTCACACACTTTATTTTCTTCTGATTTTTTTTTCTTCTCAAAACTATAGTTCCTCCCATCCGGTAATGGTCGCGGTTGAAACCCCGTTAAATTATGAGGCTTTCAGTCATCGAAGGAATTCGCACCAAACAATCCGGAATGGGCCAATCAGCAAAACAACTTTCTACCTGCCGTGAGAAATGAGCAAACACAATATTTTAGCTGACACGGGTGTCTCCCTCTGACTGACAAAGCTGAATTCAAGTCGTTATAAGATGCTGATTGCTGAATTTTCGTTTTCCCTAAGATTATCACCAACGTTGAAATGTTAACCGAATTTTTCTTATTGATGAATGAGTTGAGGAATTTAATGTTAATTTTGTATTATCAATTGACTGAGAATATTCTAGATCTAATATGAAGTGAAATAATATTGAAGTGTTGAAAACACTTTTGCCCAACCACAAATGAGCTAAAAAATTGCCAACTACAAAAAGTACGTTATAATCAAGTATTAATGAGTCGTTTGAGCTGTTGAAATATTGTTGTCAACCTTTCGAAAGTCGTACAGTAAATAATTACATTTTATAGTCGCAGCTTTCCAAGATGTTGTAACAGGTTACGAAATAATCTCAAGTGAGGTAATTATTTATTCTTGTAAATATTTATTGTAAGAAGGTCAACTAATATTTTTCTGCATGCTTCAACAACTGATTCATACGTCTTTTCTGACATATATATTTATCAATATCACGTTGGTGTGCTTCTATCAAGAATCGAAATCTGGATTTCACCTAGATTTCGTACAAAGCCTCTAGTGATCTATGGGGAAAAATTAACGACTGCATAAAAAAATGCATGGTTTGAAATAGATCGTTTTTGCTCAAGGTAAATTGTCCGCGCCTTTCATTTCCGCACCCCCATGCCAGATACCCTCACCTCATCATGCCAACCTTCAAGACGTCAGGTTTCCATGAAGGTATCGAAGGTGAGGTAGGTGAACCGCTGGCTTGTTCCAGGGATAAAATGTCAGTGGTCGACCTAGATGTGAGGCACTTCCACCTCCAATTTCTTTAGCGTCTGATCCAGTTTTATATACCCAGCCCACCTTTTATACCTACCTATCATTATAATTATTATTATCCATCTCCGAGTCGGGCCGCTGGCGGTATTTCCACCTTTCGCGTTCCGCGTCCCGATAGCGAAACTGCAATCGAACGGTTTGAGTTTTGCAATAGTGACGCAAAAGCCGATCGTATCCCGTTTATAGTGCATGGGGAAAATTTCCGACACAGCCCCTCTCGGCATACTTGATAAAGAACAGAAGACGACGGGAGAAAAAAAATTGCGACCGCAGGATTTCATCAATTTTCCAACATTATCAAGTCAACGAATTTTCGTGCCGAATTCGTAACCGATTTTCCACGATCAGTTTCCGAATTCGGGGTTGAGCGAATGAGTAACCATCATCTTTTGTACAGCCACGCTGTCACTATGGTTGACAAATTATACTAATTATTTTCAATTATGAATGATATATATCCAATTTACAATGGCAGAAATTAGAGGTGTTATAAATATGCTGAAAAAAACTACCGAAGATACAAACACATTAATGTGAGAAAAACCCGGTGCAAATGATTGTAGGTACAGTAGTTTATTAATCCTTAGCCCGAACATTTGTGAACTTTCCACCTAACCACAGATTGATAACGTTAACTGTATAGCTATTATAACTTATATAACTACATAGCAGTTCTCGTAATTTCAATCATTTTAATTTTTTCTTAATTATCTCATTAAAATTTGAAAAATTCGCTGAACGTTATAGATTAAGAGAGGGTTTGACGTGCATTCCAAAGGGCGGAGAACGTTTCTTGCAGCCCTAGGAAGTCTCGAGTTATGCCATTTGGCCAATTTCTCAAAATCTCTAACTTGCCTCGCAGAAGCTGCGATAACTCGAGAACCATTAAAGCAAGCTATTGACTCCGTTTTGGCCTCATTCGATTCCGCATCAAAAATCTATTGATATTGGTACAAAGTACACTTTTGTCTGAAAATTGGAAAACACGAATTTTCTTTCCCTCAAAAATATCCTTAAATATAGGTAGCGTTTGAATTGAGCCATTATCGGGCCATGATTAATTTTTGGTGAAAATTTTAATTAAGTAGCTTTTATAGTTTCGTCAGAAAAGTGTCGACGGCGGACGGACAGATATTTTTTTATTCGATATTCGGATTCTACGTACCTTGAAACATGAGATTTTGAGGGGAATTAGATTTTTTCGTAAGCTACTACAACGGTTTATTACCCTATTTTTGCAATGGTTCTCAAAAGGCTCATGTTGCACCGAGTATGCCCGAATTAGCAATGATCTTGGCCGAATGAAAACTACTGTTCTTTTGAAAACAATTTATTTATTTATATTTTTTAAATTGGCTCATTTTATATTGTAAGGAAAATTTCGCGTTCAACATCAGCTACTGGCTTGATTTTCCCTGCTTTACAGAATGGCGGAAGGAATCGAGAAAGTCGTAGGTTGACGAAAGTAGACCGGCTGTTCTTGTATATTATTTATGTCTCTTGTCGACTCGGTTCGAGGTCTATGCGCTTAGCTGAGCTATATTGCTGGCACAAGGTTGAAGACATCAACCTTTTTTCCAAATATAAACTCCCTCGTACGGAAAATAAATAGGACACTCGACGCTTGTGCGGACGTCATCGGACAATAGTTGCGTGAAATTCGTTTGAGTATTCGATTTTATCCGAATTGAAACACGTTATTCAGACAAAAAAGAAGAGAAAAATCAGTTGTTTTAGTGGGAATATCAGATGGGATATTACCTAATGATGACCTTTCTATGAAAAGCACCTTGCAAATTCGTCCTCGAAGTCGTTCTGTAATTTTTTTACCATCAATTCTAATCTATTTTTTCTATCAATTTGAATTTGCGCATTTTTTCAAACATTTCCGAAAAGGCCATTTTGATTTAAAAATTTGACTATCGCTATTGCTCACGTGCCTATAGGTTCGACCGCTTTTACCGCTCTATTATTTCAAATTCGTGGCAAAGAAAATGTCTCATTAGGCATTTTTATTGCCACATTCATCTGAAGTTTAGTGGGTGCCGTTTTATCGCCCAATCATCAATTTTGGCTGACGTCCAATTTCGAAAATATCGTTTTTATTTTCTACGCGATGATTATTCAAGATTTATCGGCATCGCTATTAAATTTAATCAATTATTGGCGAAATCATGATTAAATGTTTTTTGTAGTATAGTTTGATCTTAATGAAAGTATCTCTCAGCTGATTGGAACATTTTCATTATCCGTGTGCATTATGTACTGAAAACTAAATCCTAACCATTAAGCTTCAACATTTATTTTTACAATTTTTTTTGCAGGTGAGTTAATATTACTGCTTCTTTGTTGACAACTCTTGTCCGTGAGTCTATTATTAATTTGATTAGATTTTTATGGTTCCATTTTTACCTAGTATTAAGTTGTGATCCTCGAGATGATGTTAATTACTTCCGATTTTCCATCGCTTCGATAATTTTCGATTTTCTCGTTACGGTTTATTCTTCTTCCAAGATTCAATATCGTTTCTTATTGTTTTTCGTTCAGCGTTTTGGAAACGTTCGCTTTTTTTGTTTGATGAAGACGGAAAACAAATTCTATTAACACAATAGATTGTGCAAGAGCGAATACAGAGGATTCGTGTTCTGTTTTTGATTACGATTCTCGAAGGTTGTAAGGACGGTTGTTGAAATCGAAATCCCCTTCAGAAGACAGTACTCAGCGGGGCCCCCTTCTACCATCATCATATCTTGTAAAAAATCAGGTAACGAATTCTACTAATTTGATAAACTTTACGCTAGTTAGTATCCTATTCCTGTAACAGGTATTCTTATATACCCGACTTGGTTCTGCCCACGCTTCGAGGAAAATAATACCCATCGTGCCCAACGTTGTTACTTGAATGGTGTTGCTTCTCGTGACGGTCTGAGCTCAGAAATAGCGTATTTATGATAGAAAATGTCACTTAGCAATCACTCCTCTTGAAAATTCAGCTGTTTTTCTTCATCTTTTTATTTTGTTATTATTATAAGTTATAACATATTCCCTTGTTTTTACCATCATCACACTAAAACGTCAATAATTCGATTTAAATTCATATCTGGTTGAAACGTTTTCTATGTACGTGACTGAACCGATTTCAACGTTTTCAAAGTACATATTATGTACAAAAAATATAGGTATATATTAATACACATATGTGTATAATCAGTACGATGATAATTGTTGGTATTTTATTGACCAAATTACCACTAATTTTGTACATTTGAATCAAGCCATCGCGGATTTTATATTTCTACTGCATAATGAAAATGACCTTTACGTTTTCGTTCATGGACCAGTTGCTCCGTTTACATTGCAATTGGCAGATTCATAGGAAACTATCGTGCACTGTTGTTCGCCTGAGAACAATACTGGGTGGGTTATCTGATGAAAAATTCAACATTGTTGATACTAAGCCTCGAACTAGTCGAGCCGATAATATTCATAGATAGACGGAAGGGAGAGCCGAGTATAATTCGGTATCTTTTCCGATCTGGCGGGTCGCCAATGACCAGCGGTCGAGTCGTGTAGGACGTTCGCCAGAGACACAACGGACACCCACACAAAACAGGCTAGTCCTAGAACCGGAATCTTGTTGACTTTCCGTGGGCCCATAATAAATGTTTGAATGGATAAAAGAATATCAATTGTGAAATAATACTTGGTGGTTGAAGATGGAACACGGGAGTTTTCTCACATTACTTATCGATCTTTTTGATATTGTTTCTCATTGGAACTTATTTAAACGAAGATTGTGACTGAAGCCTCTGCGATTGTCTGTACAAAATTTGTCGGTTTTTAACGCTTCGCGCGACCATTGTTTTCTGAGATGATTTTTTCCACCCCATCCCGGGATAGTTATCGATAAGACCTCAAACGATGCTTTACCGTTGTAAAAAGGTGCTTCCTTAAACAAAATTAATAAATTTTGACTCAATATCAATTTCATCGATGGCAAGTAAAGTCGTTGAAAGAATTTACGCTATTTGGCGCCAATACTTTTTTGTTGGGGTATCCATTTGCTTCCTGTTCTTCGTAATGCAGATAGGAGCCTTGGAAAAAAGATAGAACGTCTGATTTTCAAGGAGGAAGCGCGTGCCTATATTGAAGCCTGAAAAGATCAATTTTCCCTTATACGATTGAATCCTGGGAACGTCATGTTCTTATGACTTCTTGTAGCTTACAAATGTGCGTCACGTTAAATTAATGATTGCGTCGTTTAAAATAATTCTTGAACTGCCTTGCTTCGATTTTTCACGTTCAAAAACACCATTGTCCCATCTGTCCTCACGTTTTGCATTCATGTTCGTCTTATCAAGTACAAATAACCCTTGCCATCTGAATCCGCTTTGGGTACCTCGTTCCTTTTCCTCGTTCGAAATCGTGAAGAGTGAAAGTTCGACGAACCTTCTTAGAGGTTCATCCGAAGACTACTACATGGGACTGGGCATTGGCTCGATTCCTCCTCCGAAAAGCACCTAGCCATGACAAAAACTTTGCCAAACTTCCACTCGCTCTAGCATACACACCCTTTCTCTCTTCTATTCGGTTCTATCTACTTCGTAGTTCCCACTTCATGCCTACCTGATCTATGAGCGATAAACAACCTAGCGATTGTATTGTATGGATTCCCGTGGAACGTCCGCTTATATTGCCAAGAATTAGCTGGCGAATAGACACGTTCCTGGAGGAAGAATAGGTTATTCAGATTCTGGTTTTTGGTGCTGTATAAGAATCAGTAAACTCTTGAGTTTTACCCGACGATTCTCCTTCACAAAACCTTTTTCCCACTATGCATAATTATATCATGTTAGACGTTGAGTTCGCCGACTGGCGGATTGTCCTGATTTGTTTGTTCCCCATTTACGTTGCTGTATTCGAACGAGATCTTTCTATCTCTTTTCTATTCTATATCTATTCTCTTCTTTCTATCCTTCTCTTCTTCTACCCGGGTCATTGGGTACACTTAGCCATGGGGTCGTCAGGGTGAGGCCGGCTTACTCCTTCAGAATAAATAGGTATGTGAGTTAGAACATGATTTTCACCCTCACATTAGTTCATGCGCTTTCGCCGCCATGAGTCTCTTCAAGGAGCATCTTCTCGTAAGTAAACTTGTTCATGCCAGGAATCACTACTAAACTGAATGTCTTGTTTTCTTTGGTGGTGCTTTTTAATTTATTTACTAGAACCAAACGCAATAGAACCCAAGAACGGAGAATCAATTTACCTATCTTCTTGTCACGTTTTCTACCACCCATTATTATGTTTCTCCATAATATTCTATTTTGCCAAGCGCATTATCCCATTCGAGCATCCTCAGGACAGTAAAGGTCTGTGTTACGGTACCTGTGACCAGTAAGAACTATGGAGGACCATATGGTTAATCCCCCCTCTCAGCATCGCTATAGTTCACGCCATTAATTCGCTAATTACAATGAGTTCTGCTGCTAAAAACTATTATCGGTTTGCGATTTTTTATCGTCTTAAACTCGATTAGTTCAAATTATATAGGGTGAATATGTTGGGAAAAAAGTGACCAGCTGGTGATTTAGCGAACGACGAAATCGTGTTTCCTCATCTCCCACAGTCGCTGCTTTCTTTTTTCTTTAATTTCCTCCCTTCCATCTCATTCTGGTTCGGAATAATCTCCATCGCTCCTCGGCGTGTTCCACGTTTCTTTCGTCATTCTCTGTTCCTTGACGACCTATTTTCGAAGCTAATTTGCAACGTCCCTCGTTCCCATCCTGTTCTGTACCGGGTGCTATCCTGCCAGAATAAGGGATCCGCAATTTTAACCGGTCTTTATCAGTGCTAAAAGGATGTTCTTTTCATTTGAAAGTATAGATATGTCTAATGACATGACGGTTGCAATTATTTGTGCCATATCGGTGGTGCATTTTTTATTACGTAGGCTCTTTACAGTAGGTTTTTAAATGTTGTATTTATTTTTAGGCTTGTCCGTTCCCGATTTAATATGCGCACCACTAGTGAGCCTTTTTGCTCCCTGCCAAATGGAGAGATGTCAACAATGTAATCCCGAACAAAATAAGCCGATCTCCTAGGTATCCGACCGTTTGACTTTCAGTGTGTGCCGAATCGGTCGCGTCTCACTGTCCGCAATCGTTACTTTTATTTTCGGAACTCGCCCACGCAGTTTTTCAAAAAATTTCTACTCGGTGATGATCACTTTGATTTTCCATCTACCAAAAGAGCAGCTTATTTGGGTAACAGCTGTTTTCGAAATGATTTCCATAAATAACAAAAAAGGTGAAATTTTTTTCACGTAATCTTAGCTTTTGTGTTTGTGGTTGTAAGGTTTGAGGCGAATGTTTAAAATATTCTATTGATAAAGTTAACAAAAAAAAAAAAAAAAAAAAAAATCAGGCCGATAGAAATTGCGACTTGAAAGCCCCTTACAATTAATATCCTGTTGGGCTCCTGAACGATGCTTTTTAATTTATTATTGAATACATACGTTGGGATTTTTTCCAATAAAATCCAACCTCTCCCTCACATAAATTAATACCTGCGAACTCGTAGGTACCTGATGGACCTTTGTAGCCCTGAAGATGCCGAATGGACGCAAGATCTTGGCCTATAAAGAAAAGTTCTAATAAATTAGCACTTGGCGGTTTTCTGACGCCCCCTATTGCAGACGTTCACCCCTTCAGACTCTTCCGCTTTTCGTCTGAATTTAACGAGATATTCCTTGGAGGATATTAAATCATATATATGACGTTTTTAATCTCATGATTAAAATGACAGAAGTTGAACATTTATTCAGCTCCTAAAATTTACAAAAAATAGATAGGGTCTTTTTCTCAATTTTTTGAGTTCCCTGTGAATTTTGTGTTTTTTAATTTATGCATCTTTGGTGGTAATCGAGTACCGATGCAGTTCTCGAGTGTGTTGCTAGCTATTGCTGACGATTTTCAGTTTTTCTCATCTTCAGTAAATCATTTAATTCTCTATCACCGTTTTCGTACACTTTCCAACTTCTAGCCCAAATATTTATTTTAAAAATTCTATTCGCCTAGAAAAGTATGTTGTTATACTCGTCAAAGTGCATTTTTGGTGAATGTGTAGGTAATTGTTGGAAGACCCCTTGCAATTGCTCGCTCTTGAAAGGCGTCTGGTTTGCATCATTGCTGGAAGCCTTCGCTACTGGGTCACTAAAATGGATTACCCAATGAGAAACTGATCTAATGAGCCAAAAATGCAAACCAAGGTTACCTTCACTTAGCGATCTGAATACGAAATAGAAACCCATGATCGTTCCATCAAAATCAACCGTGTTCATACGATTTCTTACCCTCTCCGGCCATTTTATTGTTTGCCCCCCTCCCAGATTTTTTTCATTTAATCTGTGGAAGATAGAGGGATTAAACTTGATCAGCATCAACTGTATTGCTTTTTGAAGTAAGAAGAACCTAGGTGTTTCTGCTATTGATTGTTGCAATTCCGACCGTTATTGTCATGGTCTCCGTTGTCTTAAACGGTCAATGGAGCGAATACTATTCGACCAGAAGCAGAAACAATTCAACCTAGGTCTCGCTAGGATTCTTCGCTTTCGAGTTTTTTTTTTCTCTTCCCTCTAAGGATTTTCACCGGAGCAAAAGCGGAAAACTGATGTTAGCTCTTTTGTAGTTGGTTAGAATTATTTTCCATGTTTGTTAGTTAAATAAATAAATATTAAATTAGTTTAGGTTCCTTCTGAAAATTCTAGCTACAATTAAAATACTGTAATGAAAGTTGGCCAATGTTTTCATTCCGTCGTTTAATTTGTTTTGTGTTTTTTCAAAACTGTCTAACCTGACTGTATCTTTATGAAGCTAACCGTTAGCGCTGGATGTATATAAAAGTAAAATATTTTTTGGACGAGGACATCACCTTCTGTTCATCAGTTGCACTAATGATTTCAAGAATTGAATGGACAACTTTGTCAAATTATACGACTATGACTTGGAGACTAGACACAATAATCGCCATGAGTAAAAGGCCTTCTTATTACGACCCTGACATTTCAGTACCGTATCCATCGATACTATAACACAAGTCGGCAAGGTCGCCTTCATTCCGCTGTTAGGACCGCTCGGATCCTGCTCCATATAAAATACAACTCGTCGATTTTTTTTATCTGCGCGCTTTAGAAAAAAAAGAGAATGAAATACCCGTCTGAGAGGATGTCCGGAATGATGAAATTTACATAGCGTGAGGACAAACATTTCCCAAGTTTGTCAAGGAGAGTCAAACGGGTTTGAATTATAAGAGTCCAATTGTAATGTTCTTAAAGATATTGTGTTGGGTTTCTGAATTGAGTAGGTTTATTGTCAATTGAGTTTCCTTGAAAATCACCGAAGTCAGTTCAAACATCGTATACCATAAGTATGTGTATATTATACGAACGAATAGAGTTTTATTGCATTGCACGTTTTTTAAAAACTTGAAAGTTGGTGTTTTAGTTACTTTGTCTAATCATAAGTTTTAAAAATATTTCAACATTACCAATTATGTGTAAATACCGAACGTGTGTGGTTCTTTACTTGTCTTGAATTGGACAATTCGTCATGAAAAGATTATTTCTCAAATAGTTTTGACCGGGTTCGGATTGAGTGGTACAGACGCTTAGATTATGATTTTACATTTCTCCGCCCTTAAGGCCGAATTCTAAGATTGGAGAAAGCTAAAATTCAATTATGTCGATTGATACGACTCGGCGTGAAGCTGACAATTAGTATTTGAAATTATTTCGCTTAAGAGCACCTTTGGTCACACGATTCCTGGTTATAATAATTTGTAAATAGTTGGAAGACCCTTTTGAAACGGGTTTGGGTCTATTCTCAAGCTCCGTATGTTGAAGTGAAGCCTTGAACTTGTAAATCCGGTAAACCGCTGTTGCCGCGAGCTCTTCTGTCCGAAAGGCTCAACGGCGCTGCGCAACCTCCAATGAAGGAACCATTCGGTCAGGTCAAGAGAGCCTGTCTCCCCAACAGAAGGTTTTCTCGGTTTTCCTTTAATTTTTCCTCTGCCTGCTGGAATCTGATCGATCGTAATTATAGTCATTCAGTCGAAGTAATTGCTAACATCCGGACAATGAATGTGCTGCTAACAGTGAAGAGAATAAAAAATGATACCCAATTCGAAGTGTCGGTTAAAGTCACATTCAGAATATCGATATATACTCAGAAACAAATTTTGAAAAATCTCTTAAGCTCCCGGTTGAACGGTTTAAGTATCTATTGCAAGCAAAATAACACCCTTGAATTTCTAGATAGATAACAAATAAATTAATGTTATAATTATTTTTCCGCCGACAAGTTTCTGTTAAATTCATCTTGTTTCGGTTTGACCAGTTACTCGACCTCGAATGATCCCCGGAACAAAACAGCAGGTCAACCTCGAGTTCCAATTTTGCAGTCTAGCCCTGAGGGTCGCCCTGGCGGCTGTTGAGCCGGGTTGTGAACCGAAGCAAACCCAACAGGAAATAATATTATCGTAATAGTACGGTGATATTAACCTAAAAAAAGGCCTAACCTGGACATCCAAAGTAAAAGTTTTCCTCCAACACCAAATTGCTCTACATAGTCCCCTTACTCTATGGTAAAAAGTTACACCATTTTGAGCGTCGGGTTTGGGGGTGAGGGGGAGGGGAAGTTGAAAAATCACTAGTTTTTTTAGTTTTTCGTAAATATTTCAAAAACTAAGCGGTTTATCCTAAACATGGTTATGTACAAAAATGTTCTACGTTAAATTTTAAATAAGAATGGTCCTTTTCATAATCACTCTAAATTGTACGGTTCAAGAGTTACAGACGGTGTAAATGTTAACTTTTTCGTAATTTTGATTTATTATCAATAATAAACCATTCTAATCGCCCAAGAAAAAAAATTTTCTAACCCCCCTCAAAATTTGATGTTTTGCGTTTCAAGGCATGTAGAATCCGAATATTCAATAAAAAAATTTCTGTCCGTCCGCCGTACGCCGTCCGCCGTCCGCCGTACGCCGTCCGCCGTACGCCGTTAGCAGTTTTCCGGCCAAACTGTAAGAGCTAAAAACTTGAAATTTTCACCAAAAATCAATCTCGGTCCGACGACGGCCCAATTCTTGAACCAACTTGCTAGCTCAATTTTAAGGGTATTTTTAGAGGGTTTTGAAAGGGAGAAAATTCATATTTTCCAAGGTTTTTCAGAAAAATGTGTACGTGGTATCAAATTATATAGATTTTTGGACGCTGAATCGAATGAGACCATTGCCGGGTCGATAGCTTTATTATTGGTTCTCGAGTTATCGCACCTTTTGTGCCGAATTTGGGAGATTTTTAGAAATTTGACATGAGGGTATAACACTCGAGAGTTCTTGGAGCTATAAAAATCGTTCTATACTCATTGGAATGGTTCTCAAACACTCTCTCCAGCTGTATCGTTAGGCAATAAGTTTAGCTTTTAATTAGGAAATTAAGAAAAATAAAAATGATTAAAATGACAATAGTTGCTACGGAGTTCTCCCCTATTTATAGTTACCATCTGTTTTTCGGTGGGAATGTTCACAAATGTTCGGAATTTTTAAAATGACAAATGGATAGTCTTCTTAAATCAATATTGAAGCGAAATAATAATAAAACACTGTACAATCATTTGCAGCGTTTTTTAAAAAATAAGCTTCGTAAAAGAATGTTGCCGTTTCAGTGGCCGGTGGTATGTTAGTGATAAGCCCTTGAAGGAACGACAACCTCACCACCTTATCAAGGGACACTCTTTTCTAAGGGAAAAGAGGTTTCCACAGGCCTAGGCCATATAAACCTAAACCTTATAAATAACATCTTTAGACGACGAGCTAGAGGAGGAGGATAATGTGCAGAAGGATGAGTGAAGTTAATAAAGACATTGAACATTCCAAATTTGAAAGATATTTATGCTTAAGAAGTGAATTTATTTTGCAATGTTCGTAAAAAGTTCAGGGTGGGTTTCTCCGTACCACAGGTTTATATGGCCTAGGCCTGTGGAAACCTCTTTTCCCTTAGAAAAGAGTGTCATTTGATAAGGTGGTGAGGTTGTCGTTCCTTCAAGGGCTTATCACTAACATACCACCGGCCACTGAAACGGCAACATTCTTTTACGAAGCTTATTTTTTAAAAAACGCTGCAAATGATTGTACAGTGTTTTATTATTATTTCGCTTCAATATTGATTTAAGAAGACTATCCATTTGTCATTTTAAAAATTCCGAACATTTGTGAACATTCCCACGGAAAAACAGATGGTAACTATAAATAGGGGAGAACTCCGTAGCAACTATTGTCATTTTAATCATTTTTATTTTTCTTAATTTCCTAATTAAAAGCTAAACTTATTGCCTAACGATACAGCTGGAGAGAGTGTTTGAGAACCATTCCAATGAGTATAGAACGATTTTTATAGCTCCAAGAACTCTCGAGTGTTATACCCTCATGTCAAATTTCTAAAAATCTCCCAAATTCGGCACAAAAGGTGCGATAACTCGAGAACCAATAATAAAGCTATCGACCCGGCAATGGTCTCATTCGATTCAGCGTCCAAAAATCTATATAATTTGATACCACGTACACATTTTTCTGAAAAACCTTGGAAAATATGAATTTTCTCCCTTTCAAAACCCTCTAAAAATACCCTTAAAATTGAGCTAGCAAGTTGGTTCAAGAATTGGGCCGTCGTCGGACCGAGATTGATTTTTGGTGAAAATTTCAAGTTTTTAGCTCTTACAGTTTGGCCGGAAAACTGCTAACGGCGTACGGCGGACGGCGTACGGCGGACGGCGGACGGCGTACGGCGGACGGACAGAAATTTTTTTATTGAATATTCGGATTCTACATGCCTTGAAACGCAAAACATCAAATTTTGAGGGGGGCTAGAAAATTTTTTTTCTTGGGCGATTAGAATGGTTTATTATTGATAATAAATCAAAATTACGAAAAAGTTAACATTTACACCGTCTGTAACTCTTGAACCGTACAATTTAGAGTGATTATGAAAAGGACCATTCTTATTTAAAATTTAACGTAGAACATTTTTGTACATAACCATGTTTAGGATAAACCGCTTAGTTTTTGAAATATTTACGAAAAACTAAAAAAACTAGTGATTTTTCAACTTCCCCTCCCCCTCACCCCCAAACCCGACGCTCAAAATGGTGTAACTTTTTACCATAGAGTAAGGGGACTATGTAGAGCAATTTGGTGTTGGAGGAAAACTTTTACTTTGGATGTCCAGGTTTAGGTCTAATTACACCGTACTATAAGGCGAAACGAGCCGGTCGGGGTCACACGAGTTGGTCCGGGCGGGCCTCGCGAAACATAAAGAACGTGCGTAGTAGCAGCGTGGTTTTGAGCTATTTTCGAACTAGCGGTGACATTTTAATGCTCTAAACTTAGAGATTTGTGCAATTCGGAGGACGACAATCGATGTTAATAATCTTCCAGAGAATGAAAACTTGAAATCGATCAACGATCGATCGGGTGTCAAAACTATTTTTGATATAAATTGTCAGTTTCTCTCTTAGTCTTATCTTGTATTTTACCTTTCAAAATTCGTTTGTTCTCCTAAAATTATTATCAAGCATGAAGATGATGGATCTGTCTTCAGAGAAAATCGCGTTGGTTCTTTCGGCTTAGTTTTTTGTCGGGTTGAGGGGTAGAAATAGTTGAATACTTTTTCTTGATTAATTTCGCCTAGTCCTATTCCTAATCCGTGCCATATACCTACTGACCTGAAGAGACCCGAATGGAAAAAAGTACTATAATGAAACCATTCCTTTCCTGGAAACTTCCTAAGGATAATTTTAAGATTGTAATAAAACCTTCCAACGGGCCCACTAAAGCTAATTTGCATAAAATTTTGTCCTTAGTAATTTTGTAACGCAACTAGTCCCGATTTCGTCCAAGTTTTCGACTATCTGATGTATTCGCCACTGTTTTCCCCTATGCTTCGTGGGGGTTTTCCATTTGTGACATATCTACCCTTTTTATATTTTTCTAGCGCCCTCAAAACGATCATGGAGGCATTCGACTTTAGACAACTCTCCCATTAATTTTACTGTTGCGAAAAATTGCGCGCCTCCGCAATTTCGCCTTTTCTTGAATATGGGTCACGTAAACAAAGAGCCAAACAATATTCGCAGCTGCTCTGTTCCCATGGTCCCATCGGGTCCCCGTGTGGAGCATGTTGGTAATTACATCCGGTTGAGCGTGTGAGTGGACGAGAATCATCTCGCGGTGTCTTATTTCTGTGTCGTAGTGTTCTCTTGTTGCTAGTTGCCGTCTGGATGAAGATTCTCGTCCACGCAACCACCTGTTCCTCGGTTCAAGGACATGTATACGGCGACGTACACTCACTTCAAGGCTAGGATTGGTCAAGATGCGAGATGACGTATTGTAGTTTGCTGACTTGCGGTTTACAATGCCGGCCGGCACTTCCACGTTGCCGATATTCCGCCTCTATTTTTTCGGTATTCGGCGCGTCTCTCAACATCTTCAGACCAATTAGTTTTTTTTTTTTACTCATTATGATTCATTTGTACGTGTTCTAATCTTGCTACTTCACTATCGCTTCGAATTTCTCCAACTATCTGTTTATTATAGGCAAGGAACAAAAAAGTCTTAGAATATTATTTGCTTGTTCCCTCAAAATTTGATTTATAGTTTCGTAAAAATTACAGATTGATGTCAACGGTGACAAAAGCATGTTTGTGGTTGATCCTCGAAAAGACTTTTGAATGATGAATTTCGTAAAGATATTGACAAAGATAAATTGGAATAATTTAGCCCTATCATCCCATATTATTTATGTAGTATTTTTGTGCCATCTCACTGGACTTAATTATTATGCTTTACTATTTAACATACGTATTTGGAAAATTTATTTTCGCTGGGTTTAATTTTTGTAATCAATTGAGTACAATATTTCAATCCATACTATTCTTTGATATGAACAATGTTTATTTAATTAGGTACAAGTTGATGTGCTTGAATCTTAATGGGTGCAAGGCTACCAGGAATGATGAAATACCTGTTGCGCTATCAATGCATCTTATTATTTTAATTGTAAACGATCGAGACTTGCACACTAGGGCCAGACCTTTACGAAGTTAACAGTTCAATGTTACGGTTACTTTGTTATCAAGATTCAAAATCAACTAGGAGACGAAGAGATAATCACGAATTACACTAATTTTAATTAATTTATTTTATACACTAATTATCATTGTATTACAATATTTTAATAAAAATTGGTGAATTTTGAGACTATATCTACGTCTTCTATTCTTGTGCAACTTTGATTAGTTACATTTTAGTTATTTTTATTTTCTACCAAAAATTTTTAGGCGCGGTTAATCATTCTTGGAACGAAATCTCTTCATAATTATTTGAAACTTCTTGTTGGTATTATTCTTATCAAATTTGATTTTATTCTCGACCGCTTGTTTCGCTTAGGACTCAACTGACCATTTTCCATTTCGTCATCTTTGTCTCGTGTATATGATATTGAAATGAAATGAAGTATCGTTTATTGTACAACCGTAAGGTATTACAAAGGTTTGTGTATATGATATTTCTATCTGCTTTATCCTGTTCAGATGGTGAATTCGCTCTCGATCGTCCTTGCGTTTGATTCGCGTGTAATTCAGAATTTGCGAGGTCGAATCGAGGGTTCCGTATCGTTTACAATCTACCGCAATTTGCCTGCGAAGGAGGTCGCGTCTCAAATGCTGAAATCCGATCATGTAATAATTATCAATGGAACAATGTCGTGTACAGTGAACGGCTCGTTGAAGAAACGGTTAATTCTAGGTTTACGAGAGATAACTCTGCGTTCGACGGAGTTTTATCGTTGTTTTTTGCTCCTTTTTCCTTATGCAGCCGAGATGGCTGGCAGTGGCTTTGATTTCGCAAGTAAGAATAAAAAATATGCAACGTTCGTCATGAATGTAGCCCTCACAAAAAACTGTGGCCATGTAATTTTTTCGCGTTTTGCTGAAAGTGTATTACAATTTTTTGTAGTCACTTTTACTTACTGATAGAAGCATTTTAAACGCTAGTTTTTACCGAAGATGACATAATAACTAGCAGCCCCTACTACTACCAGTTGGGTTTGTATAACCGTTGGTCAGCTAGTTATTGTGGCGTCTTCGTTTAAAACTCAGGTTTGAAATACCTATCACAATTTATCGGTGGTATCGGCCCTTGATCGATCACTTGATAACTTCATTACCTACTTTCTCCGTGGCTGAATTTCTAACGCTTACAACTGTCCTAAAGGGAAAATTAAATCTCAAATTGATCCTGTAGATTGACAATACTGTTGTATTTTTCCTTCCGTGTTTATTAAGAAAAAATTGATTCTGTCTTATTGGCGTTTCCTATGAGGTCATTCGCCCTAACCTCGAGAGAATGGATGAACGAGCCAGGCTCGAAGAAACGGCACGCAAGGAGAATGTAATACCACCTCCTGCTGGTCCGATGCTTCGCGCTTAACGCTTCTCAAGTCTACGCATCCACAGGCTAGATAGTTCTATGTTGTCTCAATCTCCTAAGTTGAATCTATGATAGCTCCCATTAGTGTCATTGGGAATAAAAAGTGAACGTGTATGCTCTTTTTAAAGAATGTTCAAAGTCAAAATTTAATAGCTATTGGTACCGCATTGGATTTTCATTTAATAGTAGCCACGTCGGAGAGAATTTTAAAGAGTCAATGTCAAAAACTAGCTACCTTAGGGTAAATTATTTTTTTGCACGTTTATGATTCACCCCCCGGAAATTTCATACCAGCTACTGTTATTAGAACAGAAGATTTTTGACGGAAGAAATGTTCAATCAACAAGAAACATATTTTTGATACGTAATGACTTCAAATATAAATTAATGCAGATGATGGAGAATAAATGAACCTCTCACATTGGGTCCCGAACTAGGCCTAACCGGCCCTGTACAGAAAGCTCTCGTTTTTATATTATATATAATGCATCAAACGCCAAGGATTCACCATCCTTTATCTCTCCTCAGCTTAACAATCATACATGTTGTTATTTGTTATCGTCGTCTTCGGCTTCTTCGTCCTAACGCTGGAATGAACAACGAAATGATGGTTTTCGAGTAAGATATTCAGCTACTATATCAAATATTCAGCTACTTTGAAAACGGTTCCGTATAAAAACGAGGGAACAACTACTAATAGCAAGAATCAACTGTGGAACTCCCTTTTTTCGTAGTGGATAATGTTTTAGATCTTGACTTGAAACTGAATCTTCAACGGGATTACTTTTCGACACTTCCACCGGTTTTTTCGCTGTACGTTAGAGTTGCATCCTCGCCATAAATATTGTTGAGATAATTTCTCGGGAATACGAAATTTTTCTTCGTCTCAATTACTTTCCCTTTTCAAACTCGAGAGTTTCCTGACAGCTAGTCGTGTGTACGTGTGGTTTTTAGCGGGCAGAAGTGAAGGTATCGGACGACTTGTTGCATGCAAACCACATGAGGACATAAATCGTGTGGTAGATTACTCGATTTGTCATGCGTTCAATCAAAACGGCTCTAATCTGGAATGATTCATTGCCACTCATTCTGCCTTTCGAATTCTCGCATGTTGTTATTTTTGTAATCGAGATGTTTTACTCATCTGTATTTCTTTTTGCTGGAATAACCGCAAACTCGAAATTTGAGCAACACACTTCAATTGTGGTGGTAGCATCAGTAGAATTCCTTCTTTTTTTTATAATTAGCAGATGACATTATTTTTAATTCCGCTTCTCGACGATTCCCACAATCAATCAATCTTCTCAGGTCTCTTGTAGTTTACATGGGGGAAAATGTATCAACTAATGTCTTTATCTCGTAAATTTTCCGCTATCTTATCTCCTGTTCACGATCGTCTTGAGTGTTTGTTTATTCTTCAGTCGCACGCCGACGGTTTTGCAGTTAACGTGCCCAGTTCCACGTTTTCTACTTTTTTAAGCTACTCGTGGGTTCAGTATTTATGAGCGGCTTGATTCGGTTTTGTAATATGTAGTGCGTTTTTCGGTCTCGGAAATCGTTTAGGTACTGCTGAAGTGAGTTGAGTTTGATTTAATGATTGTACCGCCGTTATTCCACTGTAAGTCGTTTAAAACTCATAACAATGATAATTTCAAACGATAAAAACCGCTAACCCTCGCTCTTTTTGAAACAATACTGAAAACTGGTTGCAAATCGGGGAGAAAATCTACCGTTTGTATTCCCGTTAATGTCATTTTATTAGTTCATATTAACATTTTCATTATTGAGCTCCGTGGTTGCCTGATAATTATTTTTCTTTGTAGCTGTACGTTGCTACAATTTCTTAACTTATTAACCGTTTTTCGATTGATGCAATAGATTTTTCCGCCCTTTGATTGTTTTTTTATTCTAACGGTAGACGAATTGCTCAATTTGTTCAGCTCTCGGTCCACTCAGTGATTCGCTGACTCGCTGAAACGGTGAATATCTCGTTTGCTATCGTTAGGTCACCCTCAAGGCGGCCAACAACGTGGCTATTCACGGAAACGAATCGTTGCCACGCGGCGTCGAGTAATGTGAATGTTTGTAAAAATTGTTGACATATTCCCGAATAATTGATGGAAAAAAAACAAATGTTTATTAAATAGTTTCCTTTGATGATGCTAATTTTCATCATACAAGGCAAGAATACTTTCAGTTGATATCTAATAGTATTAATTAAATTCAGCAGAATTATTTTTCCTTACTTCGAACAGTCGTTTATTAGGTTTGGAAACAACACTTCGAGACGAGCTCTTAGAATAGGACGGGACAGTTCTGCTGAAAATAATAACGGATTTCTTGAGGCTTTTTTGGATCGAATTCGATTTCTCGATCAAGATGTGAAATGATGGACTGCGCATGTCCGGTCGAGTTAGTTTTCATGGCAACCTCATCAATCTTGACGTCTCGACACCGACCATGAACACCCCTGATGATTCATGATCTATGAACTAAATCTAAAAAAACATTCTCGTCGCTTATCTAATTTTCCATGTTTCACTTCTGTTGTTCACAGGGTAGCTGGTCGCTTAGTTGTGGAGAATGCTACGTGGAGATTCTCGCCATCTGCTGATACTTGGGATTCCAACGATCACCCTAGTCTTTGGACTGCTTTTCTTGAGACGACGCCGCCGCAAACGTGGCATCCCCCACACAGACCCTGGTGGGATTACGGGCATCAAACCTAACCTTGAACTCGACTACGTCGAAACTGACAAGAACGAGATTTCACATAAAGAGGAGACAGTTGTGTCTGTTGCTGAGAAAATCGCAGAATCCGATCATTTTGAGGCTGCAATCTTCGACCCCGAAAGTGAAACTCAGCCCTTGAGATCAGCAGATCTTTCAACGATTGTTGAGCTATCAGTAGAGTCAAAGCTTGAAACGTCTATTGAAATCCTCAACTTAATAGAAAACGAAGTTGAAGTTTCGGTTATAAAGAGCGAAACCGCAGAAAATTCAGTCATCAACGCTGAAGACGTTCCTACTGAAATTTCTGGAAATTCAATTGCCACTCTCGAGGAAGGCGAATTGACTTCTTCTTCCGTCAGCGAGAACTCAATCGTTGACAAACTGGCGGTCGTTGAAGAAAATCTATCGAAGATCAAAGTATCTTCCGAGGAGTGCAGCAGCAACAGACGAGCACTCAGTTCCTCACCGATGCCGCAAGTCGAAGATCAGAAAAACCAACTGATGGACAGAAGCCTTGAAGAGGGCGAATTATTAGATTCATCGATGGAAGGAGATACAAGCAAAGTAAGAACGCAATTAGCGATGAGACAATCAAATTTTAAATATTGGTTTTTAAGTGGTAGGGTTGAAAGGAACTGTCGATTACATCGAAAGATTGAGAATTGTTTCAGAGTAAATTGAAAGATTATTTCTTCGAGTTATTAATATGTTTTGCGCTCATATTCTGATGCCATGGCACCATTTTGGATGGTTCGTATTGGAAAAGAGGTGTTTTTGTTGAAAATAGTTGAATTTTGGTCAGTTTTGAATTACTCGCTCTAAATTGCACTACAATGCAGTTATTGGTTGGACCGTTAGGTTTCTCCGAATTTAGTCCTAATTATATTAAAACATTGAAATGTTATATCTTTTAACGCAAATTATTGAATTACCTTTATTTTGAGCGTCATTAAAAATTATTCTTAGACAACAGTATTATAAGAGTTAATACATAATTTTTTCTTCAGGTATCCAGAGAAGCTGAAGTAAAACAAGAATCAAAAGAGCAAGTGAAGTCGAGCGGCAGCAAAATGGAAAAACGCGAGGGCCAATTGGAAAATTTGGTGAACTTGGAATTGGACGCTATGAGTATTTCGACGTCAGAAGTGAGAAAAGGCAGTTCTGAAAGAGATTCGGCCAACCACAGTCCGTCAGAGGTAGGGCATTTTGTGTGCACTGTCTATCAAACTTAACTCTAGGGTTTTTTTTCTTTTATTGACCCCTGTGATTCCATATTATTCAGGTGATGCTGGCTAGCCCTTCTATCAGCAATTTCAGCGATGCTCACAGCGAAGGATCAAGTGACAGTGGAAAAGGTCACAGTGATGTAGCCACGTCACCTTCCAGGACACCCGCTGGTGGCAGCAGCCTCGCCGGCGACGTAGCTCTATCCGTTTACGAATTCATTTTACCACAGGTAAAAACTCATACTTAGATACTAGTTGAACTAATCTTCGATGGTCTAGAGTGCCCCAATTTTTTCCGTAGGTTTCATTATTTGAAGTAAATTGATCCAACGTCCAGAATAATTTCTATTGCTGGTCTTTTCTTGTTTTTTATTCTATATTTTCTTTGCTTGTCAGAACATTGTCGGCAGACTGATAGGACGCCATGGCGCTTCTTTGCAAGAAATCAGAACCAGCACAGGAACGAGCATATTCATCAAACGACACCCGGCGACTAACAAGCTCAAAATATGTGCCATCGAAGGTATGAATTGAAATTGTCTGAATTGCCTTTTCTGTGGCCTATGAGTTGAAATACGACTATGGTGAAAAATACTCCATTTTAATACGACTCAATTATTACAGGAACGCCTCAAGACATCGACAAGGCGTTGGCCAAGATCAGGCAGAAGTTCCCTCTTCGGCGGTTCCCGTATCTTACTTTGGAAAAAGTACCCTTCGTCTTACTTAACTCCACTCCCCCGCTAAGAATGGAAGATTTCCACGTGAGTGTCTGTTTTACCTATTTGAAATGTTAGCAGGAACGCATACTATTGATAACAGGAATTATAATTGTATCCATTTTGTAGCTTCAACTCGTCGAAGGTGTCAACAATGATGTGATCCTCTCCAGCCTATTATCCGCAGCTCACTATTTCCTGCAGCAGCCATCGCACCCTACCTACACTTCTCTCGCCGCGCTTAATACAGTCATGAATAACGTATATTCATCACCCGAAGCTCCAATTCTTGACCCTCCCATAAAAGGTATTAACACTTATATCGCTGTATGTTGAGAGCTCTAACTACTTGGTAGTGTTCTCTTCTTGTTACATTTCTTCTTCTTATTATTATTATGTAGAGGTAGTCGCATGCAAGGCGACTGTTCCTCCTGATTATTTCATTTCACCGTCTTTCGCCCATTTGGTCACCGTTATGGTCATGAGGACCACATGTTACTGCTCTGAGGAAGCTCGAACGGGTGAAATCACATTGCAGTGGGTTTTTTAAATTTTGGAATGGATTTAGAAGTTGGAAATACGTTTTTACGCGTTTTTCAGTAGATTCAGACAATGTAAAGAGGTGTTTTAAGTATTATGACATTGTGATCCCATGGTCTACAATTATTGTTTCCTCTTGATTATAGACGCAGTTTGCGCAGTCGCGACGATGGGCGGTTGGTATCGAGCGCAGATAATCAGCGTCGACGAGGGTAACAATACTGCATATGTTAGATTCCTCGATTACGGCGGCTACCTGATCGTCAGCTGGTCAGCTATTCGCCAAATTCGAGGCGACCTTCTCACACTTCCTTTCCAAGCTGTCGAATGCTACTTGGCAAACGTAGCCCCTGCAGGTAAAGCTTGATGAATATTGTGAATCACAATTTTATCACATGATCAGTATGGTTATTGAGTATATCTGATTTTTTTAGATGGAGAATACTGGAGCGAAGAAGCAAGATTGTACGTGCAGAGTCTGACGCACGGGCAAATATTACAGGCTCAGATTTACGACTACACGGAAGACGGCATCCCTCTTGTATACCTTTACACATCGTTCAACAACGAGGTAGATATAATGCGAACTACTTCAAATAAAACGTTTATTATCTATCCATATTAACTCCAAATCTTGCCAATTATATTACCACGCACTTGATTACACTCTCAACTTAACTTTTCTAACATTAACCCTGAAGCTTGTATTTGATGGAAGGTATTGAAATGAAATGGGGACGATAATAATTGCCCTTCATTTATTAGATTAATTTTCATGGACGCAAGTGCATGAACTTATTAATACGAATAATTTTTGTAAAAATACAAGGAAGAGTCTAAAATAATCAAGAACGCCATTTTTCCTATTCATGGCTATTGCATATATGCAATGAGTTTGTATAATAATTTAATGTACTCAGGAATTTGATGGTATGAAATACAAATAATGATCGGGTTTTTGATTTTTTGGGTCCGTAGTGAGGTAAATATCTTGCAAATCAAGACTTCTTCCACATGATTGATTGAGCCATATTTTGTTAGTGTAATATATAGATTACATTCTTTGATCGAGGAATGATAGAACATTTGGAAAAAATGCGCATGATAATTTCGTTCTTCTTTTCACATGTTTGATGGGTCGAAATGTTGAATTTATTTTGCAGGTCTTGCTGATCAATGAACAGCTGGTACTAAAAGGTTTTGCTTCGCTTATCACCTCCACATCAGAAAAGGGTGATTACGACGACGACGACGAAGAAAAAGAGGAATAGATTAGACGACTTACCGGTTTTAGCTTCGGCTGTATCTCTCTAATCTCAGGTCCTCCATTCCTAAACCGCGATCGGTCTTCGACCTAAAAATGTTAACTTTTCTCTCTCTCCTTAAAATGGTTCGCATTCGCTTTTGAAAACCCCAGTTCGCATCAGTTCTCTCACATGTACTCGATTTTAGGCGAGTCCCTTTTACAAATTGTGACTTTCGAATCCCAAATTGCGATCGTTCTTAACAAAATGACTACGTTTTTCTACATCTCGCAGAAAATTAACTTGCGATTGAAATTCGATGAAGGACATTTTTTCCTGCCCTCACTTACCGAGGTTCTATTTCGTTGTATTTTCGGCTCACCTTTTGATTTGTAAATAGCGAGAATTTCCTTTTTTCATTTAGTCATTTTTGTATTCTCTTTTCATTCGACTTGTGTAACCTACGAGCATAAACAAAAACAAAGGCTGTTTCGTAACGATTATTTTCGTCCTGAACTCATTAAGCAAAAACACTCGAAGTCTGAACGAGGTCAGAACTCAAAAGCGAGAACTCTCGTGCGTTTTAATTTTTCTGTTTATAATTATACGTATTAGCTACAACAAAAAGTGTGATTTTATTTTTATAGAGATGTTATTCGGGTAGATACGTAATACAGTGAGGAATTTTACGCTGACAAAAATTAAATAAATAATAATGTTACACTATTTCCTTTGAGTCATTTATCTTTCTCTGTATTATGAGTGAATTACGAACTCGTTATAATTTTTTATCCATACAGCAATATTACCAATTGACAATCCGATCCTTCGTTTCAAATTTATTCATCGTGAGATTTGGAAGCATTGGAATCCATTTTCATTTGTTGAGATAATAATCGATTTTCAATATTGTAACAATTTGTGCGTCGGTCTTAGATTAAGTTTAGCCTACGTGAATTTTAAGGTCGTGCGATTGTAGCAACTGGCAACCAGTAGTAAAGTGTTGGCCGGTTTTTGAAGTTATATCCCGTAATTTTTTTCTCAACAGTTTATGATGATTCCAAGGTTGTTGAGCTTCTGTTTAAGTTATAATTACTATCGTGTACATAGATAAGTATCTATATTTATGTTTATTATTCTCTGGACTGCATTCAAAAAATAAAATATTCCAAAAAAATGAATTCGGGTTTTTGTCTTCCTCAAATGTCAAAAAAGTTACGGAATAATGTGGAACCGAGGAATATTTTTGGCTCAAGAGTTTCTATTTAGTATATGCTTTTTTTCTAGCACTGCAGTTTGTTTTGGGTGATAGATTCAGAGTGGTAACTGTCAAGAGAGTTGATCCATCTGGATTTTTGGCATTTGCTAATCGGTTCGTGGTACTAGATGTAGACGATTAAGCTGGGTAAGGCTACTTGGTAAAAGTGACTAAATAAAACCACGCTTTTTTGATAATTACTGAATTATAATTATTACAACACATTTTTTTAAAATCATGTCGCTTCGTACAATTGGATTAATACTTAACGATTGTGAATGACCTGGTCATAAGCATATTTGATAAACTTGCCGGTCAAAGACCTGACCCGAATCGGTCGATTATTTTTCAAAAGAACCATAATTATTCCCCTGCCAACGTAAAATGAATCGGACTAGTTGAATCATAAGCGAGATTGGTAGATCAGAAATATTTTCATTATCGCTGCGCTATAAATAGACGTAGGTACGTGATTGATTTTGAATCGATTCCTATTGGAGACAAGCATAAAATTGCACATAAAGCGAATAGAAAATTATAAGTAGCACAAGAGATCATAATTTGCCGTCATAACTAGCTGTAAGAAAACGGCTCGCCACCAGCAGCCTGAGTAGAAGGATGATAAGGTACTTTCGTTCATTTTATTCCTGTTAAGAGAGCAAAATTAAGTTCAAATTATCCACCATTGATATTACGGCATTTTTACTGGTAGGTATCAGCTTCAATGTAATGGTGGGTCGAATTTCTTATAAGAAAAAACCTGCCCAACTGTAACTAAAATAAACTGATGAGATTCTACTCCAACGGGTGTTCATGAAATTCAATTCTAAGGGCTGTCAGCGTCCTGACGTTCATTCCTATCTAGCTTTCACTTGTCATGCTTCTACTAGATAGTAGAGTGGAAGAACTCGCAGACTAAGAATTTCCAACGGATGTAATGCAAACTCTAGAGCCACGGACCAGTTTTCTGACCTAACAGTTCTTTGCGAAGAAAAATGCTAGTTCCACATGGACCTAAACAGCTCTAACAAGACCTGAAGGGGCAAAAGAGTGCTCAGCGAGTAGGACGAATTGCAAAGGCTGTCTACCCTTCAAACTAAAACAATTTTTGGACGGCAGGCGGGCATTAGGAAGAAATTAGCGAATTCAGAATAGCAAAGGGATGCTCGAAAATGCAAAAGAAAAACGTAAGTACTAGTCCAAATAGACACATGGATCAGAATTTGACATTCCACGCCAAATTTGCCATAATATTGACTCAAATGTCAAGCATTTGCAACTGAGCACCAACTGATAACGATCTCCTTCTGCAATAATGTGTGGAAAACAGTAGAACAACAGCCAATGCACAATACGCTTGAACTTATTTTCCTTGTCGTTGCATGTGTTTATGTCCAGGGGAGAAAAACCAGGCGACTCGTTCTTCGATTCTTTATTTGCGGGCATTCTCAGGGCGACGTGGAGTCATAGGCTCCGTCTGGTTTTTCTCCCCCTCACAACCCCTGGGCAATACGCTTGAAGTTAAACTTAGTGTGGAACTGTACTCTTGATATGGGTTGTTTTTGGAGTGAAATTTCAGTATTGATAAATATAGAACTGTAAAATAACATGGTATCCATCACATGGACAATATTCCAGCCTGAACAGTAGAAGTAATACTACATGGCACTCTTAGTGTAGGTAAGGATTGGAGCATAGAAATAGTGTGAGCAAAGAGAATGACGGTGAAATCAAACCTTTCCCGGAGAGGGAGGTGTTCAGAGAGCAGGAAAGTCCAAGCGTTGAAAGCGATCAGAGCAGTGAAATTCAACGGATTTTGGTTAGCTAATTTTGTAGAAAAAAAGCTATTTTGGTAATTCCAAAAGACCGGACTATCGAATTTTGTCCCGAAACAATCCATTTAAAAAAAATCTAAAAAGCCCAAATAGTAATTAGAAAATTCAAAAGATCTTGTAAAAATTATAGAAATATTTTAGAGAAATTATAGACAACAATAGATGGAAACTGGGATTCTATAAAAAATAAATGTAGGTATTTATTATTTTTTTTTTTTTTTTTGTCATTTTGCACAATAACTGCCGTCATTTTGGAGATGAAAATCTGATTTATCGCAGAAAACTCGTTCTGGGCTAAGTTAATATGCAAAAGTGATCAAGCCAGATCGGAGCAGAGGGTGCTGTTCAAATTTTAAATTAAACATGCCAAAAAAAAAGAACATGAAAACCCTATCAAATTTATGTATTTTTCATGCTGAATCTAACGAGACCGGTAACTTTAATGGTTCTTAAGTTATCACAGTGCAAAACAAAAACGCGCTTGTCTCTCAGCTTCCTTTTTAGCATGGCCATTTCTTTGCTCCCACTATCACTGCTCTTCGCTGTCAACTCCACTCTGTACATACACCCAGCAAGCGCCTTCTGGGCCCAGTTTAATCAATCCAATGCTAAAACCGAGGGCCCAACTTTAAATTGCATTATACTAAAGCCTGCAGAGATCAACTCATGTAAAAGTAAAAGACAAGAAAACGTAGGGTCATAATGAAATAACATAAAAATACTAGCCCCACAATACACAGATCAGATTGCACACGATGACACTTGTTCAGTCTTCAATCATCAGCAGTTTATCAATTTCGCCCATTTCAGTGATTGTTTCTTCATCCATTGTATAGCTTATCACAAATTTCAGCGAGATCGGCTCCTGGAAACCAGTTGGGGTCAAGTTAGTTAGAGAATGAAGCAGGGTTAACAGGCATGTGTCATGCGTTTTGGATTTTGATTGACTACCTGTGAAAAGCACATCAACGCATACGCAATAACGTATGCCTGCAATCTTTATATAAGGTAGTTCTATGAAGAACATCGATAAGTGTCAAATGAGACTACATTCACAATAAGTAGCGAGTGCATTTTGAGGAACTGAGAGGTACAGTGTCCATTACATAGAACTGTATGCCTTACTGCTACTAGCTGCAAAACGTCTGCAAATTGAATTTTTTGAGCATTTTGACCTTCAAAGTATTTTAAACGAATTAACAGAAAAATTAGTGGACAAATAATATCTGATAGTTTTGAGACAAAATCAGTCAAAATTGGGCCAGGCCAAATATCCCACAAATTGAATAACATCCAAGGAAAATTAAGATAAACTAAAATAAATCAGAAGTTTTGTGTGTGATCCATACAAAAATCGGGCGCTGTCTACATGTGATTTCAAACATTTCTAGAACTACAGTTTTTCGAATATTATCCTGATTTTTGAAGCCTGTCGAAATCAAAATAGAAAACTAGAAGACGACATCCACCAATGTACATAGATTTAAAGGAAAAATACAAATTTTTGAAACGTGATGAACCTTCATTAAAACCCAGTAGTTATCAAAGCTCATTTAAATGCAACCTAATGGCATTCTTTGGAACTAGGTCGGGGAAACTAGGGTGCCTTTGAAAGTACTGCATGAGTGGAAATTCTAGTTAAATTATACGTCATTGGCTGTCACAAATATCAAGCAAACAAAATATTACTTCTTTTAGCTCTTGTATGTTTGTTGCGATTCGAAGGGGTGACAAATAAGGTGAACCGTTCTCCAAAAGTACCGCGTGAACCTAATTATACTGATGGTGCCTCAAGGGACAAAAAAGGTTGGCAAGATAAACAAATAACGGAGAATGAGTCCTCTAATTTTTCTCCTCTTCAACTAGCTATAATAATTACCTTGGTTGGGCTTGCGATCAGCATTATTTGAGTTATTGCCAACGGGGGCAAAAACGGGTTATGGGCTGGCAAGGTAGTGCTGGAGGGTGTCATTAACCGCAACCGGCAACACTGCAGCAACAGGGGTTTTAATCAATAAAAAATGTGAAAAATCCCAAGTCAAAAACGTTGAAAAACATAAATAGTTAGCTCACTTTGGGTACGATCGGCTGGAAAAGAAAATTTGAAATAGGCGACTGGCTTTTACTGGTTGTCGTTATAACATAGACAGCCACATCAGGCCGGGGGGTATCTTTAGCTAAGTGAATTACCGTAGCTATGTCATTCTTCTCATCCAATGCTTGAAATGGACGTATGCCACCTGGAAAGAAAAACTAACTATGTAAGAACAATAAAAAAGATGACATTTCAGTGACAAGGTTCTGAACTACTTAGAAAGAGTTCACATGCCTGTGAGGTGCTTAACCCAGTTATATTTTCCCTGCATAGCTGACCAGACCAGCCTCACTCAGGGCTATAAGCTATGACGTCCATCTCATCATCCTTGTCAATCAATCTACTTGCTTAATGAATGAAGCATAAATGTTTCTCCATGAGAAATGCCATTCTTAATGGGAAAGCAACTGTTAACCCTGCTTTACACAGTTGAAAACCCTTCACAGTATCAAGCAGAGTTGGGCAAAAATTAGTTCTGAAACTAAAACCTAAAACTAAATTATTTCCGAACTGGAACTAAAAGATGGAACTATTAGTTTTTATTCGAAACTTCAAAACTAACTTTTGGAACTAAATTAGTTTTAGTTTCAACTGCTGAAACTAAAACTAATTTAGTTCCAAAAGTTAGTTTTGAAGTTTCGAATAAAAACTAAAGTAGTTTCATCTTTTATTCGTAGTTTCGGAAATAAAAATGAAACTAACTTTAAAAAAAAAAAAAAAAAAAAAATACAACCTACCTACCCTCAAACATTTTTTTTTTATGTTTCAAGATGCGTAGATTCCAAATCCGAAATGTCTGTCCGCCGCACGCCGTCCGGGGTTTTTCTCCGGAGTTACTGGCTCGAAAAAGTTGAAACTTGGTATACAGGTCCGCTATGGGCCACCACAGATCCTAACACTTGCCCAACCCGATACCCCTAACCCCCGGGTAGGGGGTGTAAAAATGGTACAAAAATAGGTTTTTTTCCGCAATTTCCTCTACCATTGCGATGGATTAATGTATTTGGTCTTGTGAAGTGTTGCTTTCGAAGTACTTTTTCACGCTGAATCGAATGAAATGGGTTCCGACCCCGAGAAACGTCACCCATGGGTGCTATGGGTCAAAAGTAGGTGGGAAATGATGTGTTTTTGAATATTTTCAAATATAAGCAAGTCGGGTGTCGATTTTCTTAGCTTTGGATGCAGAATAATAAATATTAAGATTGATCCCGAGTCGGGATTCCCGACCCCAATATCTCTAACCCATGATTGCCATGGGTCAAAATGGCTGTGAAATTAGGGTTTTTCGAGTATTTTTGCATATAGGCGAGTGGGGTGTCGTTTATCGCACCCTTAATTTCAAAGTTTTCAGTCATGAGATTATCAATTTTACTTCCCAATACATCCCCTTCAAAACTTCAAATCAGTAAAAAACGCGAAAAAAAATTTAGTTTCATTTTTAGTTCCCAAACTACGAATAAAAGATGAAACTACTTTAGTTTCTAGTTTCAACTTTAGTTCAACTAAATTTTTAATCGAATTGTCCCAACTCTGGTATCAAGGATAGCTCAGTTGTTGGCCCTTGAAGGACTATGTTGCTCTTTTTTATTTGCAAACGATTTTTTTCACTATTAAGTCAAGATAGTTTCAGATCATTGTTCATCCTGTGAGGCATTGCAAGAGTAAGTTCCAGCATTTTATGATTCAGTGGGAAAACATTGTAGGGCATTGGAACCAACGATGATATTTTATGTTGGATCTCAGGGCAAAACTGATTTTTTCATAGGATTTGAAAATGAATGTGATAGTAGCTTGAACATGGAGTTCCGATCAAAATGTTTAGTGCTTCAATTCCTAGCCACTCCAAATTAATGCTCTTGTATGATGAAAAGCCTTTTTTCAAAATTACACAATGGTATACTACTATAATGGTAGAGCCACGCTATAGCAAAATGCATCGACGTGAATGGCGACCATGAAGATATACCAACATTATACATGATTGTTTTATTTTTTGCATCAATACTCTTTTAGGTTATCATGATTGTTCGTTCACATGAATACTTACTCGGGTGAACGTCTTCGATTGAAAGTGAAATCTCTCCCAAAGGTAGAACAGGCTTTTCAGATGTTTCTTTTGCTGAGGCTTTATTGTGGAACGGAGTGGAACTGTTGCTTTCCGAAGCTAACCCTAACGACGTTTCGTCAATTCGTTCTTTTATTTCAGACGTGTCCGACGTTGACGATAACTCCCACGAACTCAAATTCAAAAGCAGGTCGTCGTCTTTTGAATTTTGAGAAGCATAGGTTTCAGGATTGGCAATTGTTGCTGCCGCTTCAACAACGTTGCAATAATCGCTTGGCTCGTCAGGATTCAAGAGCGAGCTCAGTGGCCTTAAATAAAATTTGAATTTGATTATTGCATGCCATTAATCATAAATGAAATTTATCTGAGTATGTTTTGCTCACTTAGGGTTAGACGACAAGCTTTGTTCCATCAGCATTTTGCCAAGGATTTCCAAGTCTTCAAAAGGCTTGGGTTTTGCATTTGTGTTTCCTAAAGTGTAAAGGAAAGTCAAACAAAACTTAATTTTGCGAGTCAAATCAAGGCATGAAGTTTGAATTGTGAATATAGAATGGATAGGTTTTCAGAAAATATTAGAGGAAGCGCCGATATTTTTGAAATCACATTCTATAAAATCATTCTTGTGAATAGATAAAAATTGATAGAAAAAATTGATACTCCAATGAGGTGATTTGATCATGGGGAGTAGCATTCCGACTACAAGAGAGCACAGTAAGTATTATAGTACTTTGCTTTATTCAATACACACCTTGCGGCTGAGAAAAAATTTTAGGTGGTGAGATTGGAGGTTGAGTGAGGTTATTGATTAAAACCTGGTTCGTATCTGCAAACAATTTATTGTTATTATTAAACAGTTAGTAGGCGCCATAAACACTCGCGTTAATTCACCATTTCTTAATAACCAGCTTAGTTGAAAAAAAAACCAAACGCACTAACCTTGGGTTGGCAGACGTGGAACAGAGTTAATAACATTTTCGGCAAATAATTCATTCAAAACGTTAGAACTAGGAGCATTCGCCTTAGTAGTATAGGATACTTCACTCATACTAAGGGCAACATCTGAAACACACAAAAGTCGCTTGAACGTAGTTAAATGGATGCGGACAATTAGTTAAAGTGGGTTATTGCACTTACTTAGATCGGAAAGATCCTTCGAGGAAGAAGACGATGGCTTTTCTGAAGAATCGGGGGACAGATCTAAAAGTGACGATGAATTGGCTGGAGGAACTTCTGGTTGCTTCGGCCGTAACAGCTGTGAATTAGAAGTCGTCAACTTTGCAGGTGGGACTGGTACTAACGTATTGTAGCGAGTGAAAACCTCTCCCAACTCATCGTTAACAGTTAAAACTTCATCTAGAACAAAGAAATGACATAATGAAGTTGTGCATAAGTGCTCACTTCCATGCATACATAGACAAGCAAGAAAAAAGGGAACATCATAATTTCCTCTCAACCTCAATACAGTGACTTCACCAGAGGCAGCATGAAGGAAAACAACCAGATTCTAATTAAGAATAATACCCCATACTCTATACTAATAAGACTCCTAAATGATTGTACACCTGAGGCATCTTCACACTTTGCAAATTGTCAATAAGTAGAATAAAAAATGGGCGACTTACGACAAAATATGGCATCCGTATTTGTTGACGCTAGTTTGAACAAGGCAGGGCGCATATTTTGACAGGTGCTGTAAAGTTCCCGTATGAGTTCTAGTTCCTGATCACTGGTATAGCCATCTTGGTAACTGTCCAACATTTCGCTCAGCAAACGGCAGTTGTTGACTATTGTTTCAAGCTCTCGGTGACTCCGCCATTTCTCCTCGTTTCTCCTCTCCTCCTGTTTGACAAATTGAGTGTTGTATCAAAGTATAAAATTTCCCAACTGAAGGTACCAAACGATTTGCTGTACCTCTTTGACCATGGTTTTGATAAGTCGATTAGCAGCCTGTAGATCGTGCGGATTTTTGCTTTGCAACAGTTTCTGAAGCAAAGCCGACTTTTCTTCATCCTGTAGAATAGACGCTTGATGTTTCAGCAGCTGGGGCTCTTTAGGTTGAGGAGCTGCTGGCTCCTCCTATAAAACGGCTACCGTAAGTTGAAATGCTACATGAACTAGCAATAGAAAATTTTCAGCCATTTAAACAATGCCAGAATTTACCTTCACAACACCTTGCTTTTTGAGCATATCATAAGCCTCTTTGATTTTAACTTCTTTTGGATAAAATAACGTCCACGAGTACATTAATTCGAGAACACGCCTACGCACGGATTCCGGGGTGTGAGCTCCAAGGTATTTCGGTGATACTAATTTAATGAGCTCGTTCAAGAAACGGAATTTCCCGATTTCAGGGAGGAAATGACTGGTGCAACGCTTCACACACGTTTCCAATACCTGGAAGGAAAAATAAATGCCTAAATTAATTTTGATTCTTTAATCGTCCACTGGGAGATTCATCTCAAAAATATTCTATAAATTGGTTTGATATACATTTCTTCTAACGAAAGGCAGAAAGTTAGATTGGAAGAACAAGCACCAGGTTATTTATCTATACTTAACGACCAACCATCTTGCTTCTATCAACAATATCTCAGAGCATAAAAGGATAATCGTAATAGGCCAAGAACAACAAATGCCTCTATGATTGATTGCTCTGTTGCCTATATATGCTACACTACAGTTATGATTCATTTTTGGTTGTAAATTTATTTAGAGTAAAACACTTCGAATCTAATAAAACTGCAATAAACTCTGATGATATTCGAAACCAACCAACAACGCTTGCATTGCTTCCCATTCTTGCAACGAGTGAACTTTAGCTGCGATAAATTTTGCTGCCATTTGTGCGCAATCCGGTTCCCGATTGACCAGGCCGCAAAACGCATCGATAGCCGCTGTATCTACTCCTTGATTGTTAACACTAGTAGCTCGTTCTGTAATAAATTAAAAAAGCTATTAAATATAGTAAAGGTGAGGGATGGCATCAACAGTTTACTCGACAATTTCCCAAAAGAGATTTTCAGAACATTATTCATTGGATTGGTGCAACTTCAGCAAGCGAAGCGAACAATTTTGGATTGCACCGTGAGTTCATTAATTTGTTCTTACTCGACTGAAAGGCAGGAACAGGAACACTACTCACGGATCAATGCCTCAAGGCTGGTCGTAATGATATCAATCTGATTAGCCATACTGCTGTTGGAGAACCGGTCAGATTAATTGTCTCGCGGGCTCCTTAAAACACTGCGTTTTTTAACATTTCAAATACAATTAACAAGAAAAAATAGACGGAAAAAACGTGCGAAAATCGCCAGTTTTCATTCCGATCTATCTTTTGTCGCCTTTTCCGAAAACCAGAACCGACCCCCACCCATCTAAATAGAACTGACGTTTTTAGGACGTTATAACCTCCTGTTTTGTTACATTGTGATAATTCAAAAGGTTTTGTTCTCATTTATTTAACTTGATAGACGACGGTATATTTTTAATTTGTGGTAAGTCCAAAATACATTTAAACAAAGCCCGCATTACCTAACAGCTAATTGTTGTATAGATTTTCTATATTTTGTCTTATTACAAAATTACAGCTTCCGTATTGCCAGTTCAATCCAGTTCATCAAAGAAAAACCAAAATTTATTCAACGTACAATATTTTCACCCCTGACTTGAGACTCTGCCCACCTGTAAGTAAACTTGGACTCATCTTGGAACCACTCTGACTTTGTCTTTAGTTTGTACTTCGACCCGCATGCATCAATCTCTGTCGTTGTCCAATAGCTCAATTCGTACACTCGTTTGAGTTCTAGAGATTAGTTACCGATTAATATCAAAATAAATTGATTGTAATTTATTGTTCGATTGGGTAAAAGTCCACATTTCCTTGTGGAAACCTTGCGATGTTTGTCCTTCTGGTAGGCCTTTATGCCGTCAAGTGCATGATACTACCAGTCAAGTTCGATGACGTGAAGACTGGGTAACCGAATCTATTTTCTTCAACTAATTTTATACTTGTGTTCTAATCTTAAAAAAACCCTCCATTCTTGGGCGAATTTCATTCATATTTAAGGAAATTTGGAATTAGTTCAAGTGCGCTAACCGATCGATCTAATGCTATCTTATGACCGTGTCGCGTGAAGGGTGTGAGGTTTATTTAGGCGACGGCCCTTGGCAACCCAGCTGAAGCCTGAATTACCGGTTATAGAACGTATTCGTCAGTCTCGCATTTTCAAAGGTGATGTGAGCATGTTGGTTTTGGTTGGCCTATCCGTCTGTTGAAAGGAGATCGATTTGACTTGAATTATGACATTGGTTTTGTATTATTCAACTGAATATTTGACCGTTCATACCATAACATGGTTTTTGGCTTAATATCGACAATAAATTTGGAGAATTGGGAATGACATCGGTGCACGAATAAAGCGAGCCAAGACGCACGAGGTGGGTATTTCTAATTTTCCAATGTGTAAGTTTTGTTCAACTAAAGAACATTTTCTCATGTAGTATACCATCATCACCTGAGCATCAGGTTGAAATGGTCTTTTGAACGAAATTTATCGTTCTGTCAATCACCCAAGTAGTGTAAAATTGATCTAAATCGTCATCAGGCTTCGGTAATTTCTTTTTAAAACATTGTTAACACCTACAAGCGATAAGTTTATTAATAACTACCTATTCAACGGTATTTTGCAGATGGGGAGAATCGTGAAACTGGTCTCACGAGCTACGCCTTCTTCTCCATCGTTAATATTACAGCTCTATGCTGTTAGATGACAATACGGTGAAGCTGACATTATTTCCTGGGTTAGATACTAATTGAGTATTTATACTAGGTAGCATAAAAATATTTTGCTTTTTTTAAATGGCATCTCGGTCGAAGCTTCAGGAAAAGTAGAAAAATACTATGGTCTCTTTTACACGAGCAATATAGCTCTCTGCTCTTGAAAGACGAACTGAAAGATACTTCAATGAACCTTCAAGTGGTTTAGAATCAAAATTATCGCCCCCGAAATATCTAAAAGGTTTTTCAAAAGAAGTATGGGACCCTACACATGAAGTTCGGACCCAATTACTTTTATATTCTATTTATTTTTATTTTTTTGTAGTCGTCAATCAGGGTTATGGTCTAACAAAATTGAAACGTCTCTTTCGCCGAGCTTGAGGTTGTTATAATTTCGTTCTTCGGGGCCTAAAAACAAAAAAGCCCACGTGAAACATCGTTACAAGCTTAACTTTTTGCTACGACGAGACCAACATTTTTGCTGACCACTTGATGCATTCTATGCAAAGAAACCGAGCCACAATTACAGTGAACGATAATTATGAATTTCAATTAAACGAAGTTAATTTGTCTTACCAGGTTAATTTTTTTTAATGGATAATTTCTGTGAAATTGAAATGTTTACAGGGGTTATCGTTTGAAATCGGTTTATATGTGATGAGCTCCTTGAACATGGGACTGTTATCTGTGCACGGCCCAAACAGGTGCTTCCTTCCACCGCTGAGAGTTCCGTCGAGAGAACGGTCACCGGTCATCTCCGATCGGCCAAACGTTGCCAACATCCCAACGCCTCCGTCTTCCCCATGTAGTCCGCGAATTTTGAAAAAGGCAAGAACTTGGTCATACGTTGAGGATCGTGAATGAAAAATGTTAATTTTTCCGTTGAGAGAGAATGTTTGAACGAATAAACGTATTTGAAAAGTGGTGAGAGAACAGCAAGACGTCAGGCCAACACTGTATAAGGACTAAAATGGTCTTACTTTCGTTTTTTAAAACCTGAAAACAAAATTCAAGCAAAAAAAAATGCACTGCCGCCATACATTTTCGTGATCAATAGTTCATTCGTTCTTGGGAGAGCTATTATTTTAATTTTGCAAATTTAGAAGTTGTCGCTGTTGAAGAAAAGCAATCAAGTTTAAAATGTTAGGTTTTTACAAATATGTTAAATACTTGCTCATATAGATGTGAACCAGTTTTGGAATACAGGAAGTAATGAAAAAATGAGAGTAGTGGAGAAGATCTCTCACATGAATTATCTGCCTCCGCTCTTTTACAAATAGAGCTCTTGCCCAAAAAATAATTTTTCGTTGAATGAAATCCCCATTGGCCACAACGCTCTGATAATCATAAGTGAAATATTGTTTCAAATACCGCTCACCATAATCTACGCTTCTATAATGGAAGAGCTGGGCTATTAACGTAATTTTAAAATAGATTTATTTAATTTTGGGGTGGGCATTTTTCTATTTTTTCAAAAAATGAAATTTCTTGATTCAAGTTTCAAAGCTGCAGGAAACTGTGTAATTAGTCATGCATTTCGAGCGCCAATAGGAAAGCTCACAGTCTCTACAATGGCTTGTACGGGCTTCATTGAACAAAAAATTGGTTGAATAAGCATCCCTTCAGTTGAAGGGAAAACTATTGAAGAGAAAGAGAAGAAGAACTATAACCATTACTCTACACAAAAATTGTTGAAGCCAAGTATTTATTTTTCTACTTTATGTGAGTTGACTACAGCAACTATGGCCAATTGAATTTTAGAATGCGTGGCTGAATGCTTTTTGATCCTTAGGTTAACTGATCTACGAAACAATCTGAAGAATCAAAATATAGCTCACTAAATAATTAATAATATGATATTCACTGTAGGTAGTATAATATAGCTATAAATGTATAATAAGTGCACTTTTTTCTTTTTTTTTTTTAATTTCCAATTTAGCTATGAGAGAGGATTAATTGTGAAAAAAATCGCTATATTATGTATTTTAGGCACGTCGTAGATGATGTACCGGTTTTCAATATATCAGTTTCAATTGTTTGTGGTTAATGAAAAAAAAAATACTGGTGGCAATAAACTCCGCTCGTTTCCCAGTCTAAAGACAATACGAGTAGATATCGTCTATCTAAAGTGGCAGTAATTATCATTGCTGCAGGAGCGCAGTTTCAACAATACATTTTTTTCCCTTTATTCCAATTTCCTTCTGCGACTCCTGATTGGGCTATTTCCCAAGTTATCTGTGCTTGTAATGCAATTGCTCCAACAAGACGTGCTCTGCACTTATGCACGCATTACACACACTTTCACAACATCTTCAGGCCGTTTAGGGTGGACTGGGGGAGGACATAGTTGGAATGGCATCGCTCGACAAGGGAAAATCAATAGCCTGGCCCCCAGGGGTGGTTGCTCTTGCTATCCCGTGTTACGCCCCTCGCAGCTCCCAAACCACCCTTAGGAGGATAGTAGACCAGTTACCCGCCCGACCACCTCCCAAGTATTTCAGAGGACCTGCTCACGTTTTGCCCCTTTAAGTTTCCTCGTAAGAAGCCGCGTTTCCTTGTTCGGTCCCGTTCAAAGGAATTCAATGCTTCTCATTGTCGCCATAAATATCAATTACATTAGTATCCTATTCAAGATAGAAATCACGTGGATCCATTGAACTCCATGCCGGTCGGCCTTTAGCACCAGTTCGAGTTGGTTGCTATTTTTTCGGCGTCTACCGTCAGTCTGCCCCCGTCGTGATCCGCCCCGTAGTTTGTCCTACTTTTCACGTTCCGACGAATATTTGGTAAATCGAAATCAACGCTGATCGTCGAATCTGTTCAGAATGGCTTCGCAGGTTCTGCTGAAGATGCCAGTCAACTACAATCAGGTGTGTGTTCAGTGTGTGATCAGTGCGAGTAGAAAAGCGAGGTGCAATTACTTGGGATTCCCCGAACGTCACCGCCAGCTACGATTTAATTACTCCAATTATTTCAACTTTTTTGCAATCGGGTGCAGTACGTGCACTTTATAATCAAGTGGATATTCATTAGAATAACTTATTACTTAGAACTATGTGGATATTTCATTAGAACCACTTGTTTTATTGTCTACAGATTTTATTGACTTCAATTACCTTTAGTAGATTCTGATTATTGGGATGTGAGTGTGACGTCAGGAGAGAAATGCAATTTATTACTTGTATAAACATAATATTCAAGCGCTTTTGCCAAACCTCTTCAGAAATGATCCATAAAATTTTACTCACTCGCCTGGTATTTATTCATCATCGTTGCAGATCGGGAAAAAAGCGGTGGAGCCGTTGAGGCCGGAACCGTACTTGATGACGTGCATGTCATCAGACCCGATGCTCCGGATCACCCAGCTTGAGCACAACTTGAATTTCCTTCAAGAGCAACATCAGATGATGCTATCCAGCTTGCACAAAGAGATCGAAGCGTTGAGGTGTAGGAATAGAGGTAAAGCTCTACTTTACATGAATTATCCTCATTTCCAATAATGCAACTCTAACTGTACTCGTACTATATAAATTCTAGTACCTAGAGAGCTTTAGTGCATTTCGCGTTTTTTTGAAAACTCAAGCGTAGGAGTTTTGTTATTTGTAGGTTGAGGGGGAGAAAAACGAGGCGACCTCTTCTCCATTCTTTGTTAAATCATACGTATCTTTTGGTTCGGGCTTCTTCAGGGCATTATAGGACCACTGCCTAGTGGATGGCGGATTGTGGTGACCATTAATATGATTTAACAAAGTAACCAAAACTCCTCCGTTTAAGTTTTCATAAAACATGAAATGCACTAAACCTCACTATTGTTGACGATGCAAAACATTATAATCACCACCTATACAGACAATTTGGTTCATTAATCTTTTCCAGATTTGCAATTTCAAATAATCTTTGGATGCAACAACGTCAAAGTTATCCCTTCGTGCAGTTCTGATTCGTCATCTCCGGACGAACTTTCTCAACCGAAGGTCATTAGAATATTTCTCGATTCCTGATGAAATGAGGAAAAAATAAATCTCACTTTTGAAAGTTTCCTTCAATAGTTTTGTTCCATCAGTGTTTTTCTGTCTTTGGCAATTGAAATTTAGCTATCTTGCATTTTTCCCAGATCGTCCTTTCACCAAAAGAGATAAATAGCCGTTCTCTACAGGTTGAAATGTTGGAGAGAGAAGTGTCCGAATTGAAAGTCAGTTTGTCGGAAGCCACAAGTAAAAATGCGAGTCTTCTTCAACTGGTTGAACATCAAAAAAAGCAAGTATCCATTTGCTAACACGCAACTACCCAAAAATACTTTACATTTAAAATATGCAACTACAAAAATTTTTTACTTATGTCGTCACAAGAGTCTGCATTTTGCGCCATAATACAAGACACTTCTTCTACCAGTAGTCCTCCATAATTATAATTAATTATATGGTCTACATCACTAAAAATAAGTCTTATAACCTCTCACTTTTTTAGGCAATTAGACACAGCAAAAAAAGAAAAAGAAGCTCCCGACGCCGATTTGTCCGAACGTCTAGACGATGCAGAACTTTTAATCAAACGTCTTGTCAAAGAAAATGATGATCAGCGTAAAGAGGTAAATTTACTTACAAGAAAGTAATTTTGCTTTTGGTTGTGTTCATTTTCATATACCTACAGTCAGTTCAATTCTATACAAATTGGCCTTCTATAAACGGAGTTAAAGTTTATCATTATTTATGTGATTTGGCTCCACTCTTCGAAACATATTTTTCCACAGATCAATCATTTGAAAAGCCAGTTGAGTAATAGAGGAGGCCACAGTGGGAATCATGGGCGGTATAGTGGTGGACACCGCCGTGGCGGCAACGACCATCAACAACGCTTTCCACCCCTCCAATCGCAGCAGAATTATTGGGGAGGATCCTCGCATGGCCACCAAAAACACAAATCCAAGTAAAAAAATGTTCACACATTGTTGCAAAATTACTCATAAGTTTGCAGAAGTTTAAAATTACTTATTTAAGTACTACTAGTTACTAATTTCTCAATATCATTGCACCTTGCAGTTCAGAATATTATCAAAATCAAGGTGTTCTTGATCAAGAAGTTGTTGGCCAAGCAGCACCAACTCTTCCTCATCTAAACCGAACTTATAGCCAACCATCATCATCATCATCGAGACATCGCTATTATAACAGGTACGTAATCTGCAGTGTTCTACTATAACACGTGCTATTGTACTCCTTAGAAGCTGTAACAAGTAGATGGTTTTTACAAATCATGGTTAAAGCAAAGAAATGATGAACCACGCATTAAAAAAAATATGGGAGGGGAACAATTTCAGGGGCACACCGCCACAGTTATTGATGTTTGACTCTATGACTGAAAGGAAAGTCATTATTTCCCAAGAGTGAAAAAATTGAATTGTATGAATTCAATTGATTGAATGAGTTCTATCTTATGGTATATTGAACAATTCGAATTTATGAATATTCATTGAAGTTAGGTTCAAGTTACTAATTTTGGAAAACTTGATAGGTAGGTTGAAAAGGGAATATACGATGAAAACAATCATTTTTTGCCACCCCTCCGTTGATGAAAACACTTATGTCAACGCTGGATAGAAAACAAACCTTTCTTCAACTTTGTACTTACGTAATTTTAAAGCATGATTTCACAAATTTGTTCTCTTACATTTTTGAATCGACAAAGTTCTTTTCATTATAATTTATCATTTTTTGCCTATATTACGATTTCTCAAGTTCTACTATGATGCGCATGTTTCTGAAAGTTCTCCTCTCTCTCATGTACCGTTTTTGTTTTTAATGTTAATGCACTTTCTACTTGTCTACTGAGGACAATGGCTATTTTGTTTTCTTCACTTCGCAGACAAAGCCGTGTTAAAATAAAAACATTTTGATTTGATTTGAAAAAATAAATACTGGTAAATAATAGCTTTTAGTGTGAACGGGTTTCGATTAAAAAAAAAAAATGCGCGCATCACCTCGGCAAAATCTGGGCTTATTTCTAAAGGAGCTTAAGGATAAAAATACTCTACAACATTTTATTCCTTAAATATGACCGTTCACATCAAGTAAATACCCCCATTCATTGCTCGTTCTTATCTCCTACTCTTTTTTCTATTAGGGGAATAATTTTACCCATTAATTCACCTTATACAGTTTTTTACCCTGAAAATTTCCGCTAGTGATTCGCATATGGGCTCTGGAATGCACTGAGGAATCAAGCATATTAAAATCCTACAAATCGCAAGCCTAATTTATGTTACCTAATTAGTAGAACGATTACAATAATTTTTGCCTGAACTGATGAGACCAGGTGATCCCCTGGAAATGGGCAAAAGTGCTCGCCCAGCCAATAAAAGTTTTGAAAATGAGCCTCCCGGTTTTCTCACCACCATGACATGATAGTACTTTTGTTGATAGTTAACTTTTTTCTGCCTGGTATGCGCCTGAATAGCTGTTTTTTACAATGCACTTTTTTCCTTCACTCCTTACCACCAACCATATAGCAATGGAAACCACTTCTACAGGGGCAACAGCAACGACGATGGTGAAGGAAGACGACGCTATCGAGGGCGAGGGTCTGGCTCTCACCAGCACAAAGAAGACAACACACACGAATAAGGAATTTTGATAGAGTATTACTGGTAAGCTATCTCCTCTTGTCATGTTTAAAGTAATATACTACGCATTTCAATACTCTTAAGCCTCACGCATCCAGTATGTAAATTCTTGTTATTTTTAGCAAATTATCCTCCAAATGAAGAGAATTTACATAAAGAAGAATCGTTATACTTGAATACTATTGTTATACCGTTGATTCTGTTTATTAACGAACCAATTTAATGATATTATATACATTATGGACAGTTACTTGGACTGTATTTTTAGATTTAGCTGGCCTAATGTCAGTTTATATTATCAACAACTGGTCAACTCTGCCTAACATGTTATTCAACAGAATATCCTTCACAGGCTGAGTGTAGCAGCGTCTAATTATTTATATTCAAAACCATGGTCATAGGTGAGTTAAATTCAGTTGATTGTATTGCTATATTCGGTCAAAGTTGGCAGGTGGGGGGTGAGTAATACTGCGGCGCTCTCTTTATTAGAATCGTCTATTCTCCTTACGCTTTTGCCAAATTCGGGGCCATTTTGCCTCTTCAGGGATAATTGGGACCTGTTCAGTCCACACTCAATGTCGGCCGCTAATGGGTGTAAACTTTAGTTGATGGAAGTTAACAACTATGTACTCTGTAATTAAAATATAAATTATAAAGCTTGTCTTCATCCAACAATGTTTTGTATGGCCAAAGGGAGGCGCACGCTTGTGACTATGCTCCACCTTACGCCTCCTTAATCGGTTAACTTTTTTCAGCCCATATATTTATAAATTTCCAGTTATTTCGCATTCATTCACTCAAATTCAAAATTTAAACTTAATTTTACTGCCTAATCCTTCGATTCGTAAGTAGAACTGTCAAGCATCTACAACGCTACTCTCGCCTTATAGCCAGAATTGCCAAAAAAAATAGCAGTACTGTTCTGAAAACTCTATCCCAACATTACACTACAATTAGAAAGAGTTTGCTATTACATCTAGGGGACCATCGTACAGTATTTTCCTCAGGCAAGAAAACCGTGGGAAACAGCCGCCAAACTTTAGCCTTGCGTACCCGGGTTTTGTAATTGCGTACTAATCCCAGAGAAAAAATGTACTCATTAGGAAATATCACTGTCCTCGTGAAGCGTTTTTTGTTTCCATGCTGATACGTATCGCTAAGCGTTATAGCCTCCCATTTATGATTATTTATTGTAAATTTTCTTTGTGGAAAACAATATTTTTCTCAGACTTGCCTTAGGTAGAATATTTTGAAAATCTGTCTTCAAATATCTATCACATTTGATCTGGTTCTAGATTAGTTCGATATTTTGTTCGATCCTAATATAACAGTCTTCTGAGCATGTAACTGGGATATTCTACTTTATCATCACTATCCTAGCTATGGATAACTAATGTGTTATTTTTTATTATTGCTTATTTCATCTGTTCTACAGCCGCCCTATTGTTACGTGAAGAAAGGTCTCCGATTTTTAAGATCTTACGGTGCACAATGTTATATAATAGTAACTGAGATAAAATTGTTGTGTATTAGAAGGATTAAACAGTTTTACGTCTATTTAGTTTCTTTTTTCAATTCAATCCGCTTTCATCAGAAAAAAGTCGAAGTTTTAGAGAAGTAGAAAATAGGCAACACTGGCTTCCAACTTCAACGCTGAGCTGAGTCGAATTCTCTGTTCTTCGGTGCGTTGACGACATTCGACTTTGTAAATTCGCTGTTTACGTTTATCACATACATTATCCGAACGGTTCAGATTTGAATAGATTAGTATTATTTCTGAGCGTATGCGCTTTAAGTATTATTCTAATTCTACCCACTTTTCTGTAGAAAAGTCACTAGCATCATGATCTCGGTGATAGGGTTGGGACATCGACGCTTCAACATCGATATTCGATGTTTAAAACATCGAAAGCCCACAACATCGACAGCACCGATATATCGATAGAAACATCGATGTTTTATTCACACTAACAAAAAAAGATAAAAAATAATCCCGAGTTTTTCATTTGTTAGTAAATTACAGGCTTTGCCTTTTAATTTTAGGTATCACCTCGAAAGGTGAAACTGAAATTAGTGTTGCCAAAGCACCTCACCCACTGATAAAATAAATGAAAATTCTCACTACTCTCTCACGGATTGTTTCAATAACCCCTCAAATGTTTTACACACAAGAAAAAACCTATTGAAAAAAAACGGATTACTACGTCGATGTAAAAAAAAAAAAAAAAAAACATCGAAGTACAGACAACGATGTCCCCAAAACATCGAAGCCTAGACATCGATGTTAAACATCGATGTTTTAGCCCGATACATCGATGTTTTTCTAACGTCGATGTCCCAACCCTACTTAGTGGCAAGCTAGTGCTCTGTGCTCTCTTTCTCAGCCATTGTTGGATTCTTTGGCAAGGTGAGTCAGCTACTGTGAGAAAATTGAGTTTACCTAGATTTAGCAAGTGTCGCCCCGCTTAATAAATTGCGATCGGAAATAAAAGATCAGTTCCCGTTAGGAGGTCGAGGAAGCCAACAATATCTAACCGATATTAAAAACTGAACGATCATTGGACGCAGGCGATAATTTCATAGTATTCAGCTTCTTATATTTGCTCCTAACTTAACATAATATCTACCTAAGTGTTCTCCGCAGCCAATTTCTTTTACTAGCTTATTATTTTATGACTCACTTCAACCTCATCTTCGAGAATAAGTGATTGCTGCTTAATCCAATCAAACATTCCGACTCTTCCTGTTTCCCCAGCTGGATTCCTTACTCTTGCTATGTTATTGAAATTAATGCTATCGTATTGTGTCTCGTACCTACTTAAGTGATTCAATTGCTAGCACCATTTCAAATTGTTTTCACTAAATGCGTACGCTGGACCGTACATTGTTAGAGTTTACTAGTTGTCTTCTCTATTAAAACCAATACTCGACTCCTATTTCGAACGAAATATTTGGAAATTCCCCCCGAATAATAAATAAGTTGAGGTTCGCTTAGATCAAGTGACCAACGTAGTTTTTCATAGGTATAAATAATACCAAATTATATTAATTTTTGTATGTAGGTTGACAAAATTAAATTGATGTTGGAACTACAATTTTTGTGTAATTTGCTACGTAATTGATGAATTTAACAGCGAATGAGTATTCAATACCAATTCAAATGGTGGGCCTTATTAATTTTTTTGCCTCTGTTTAGGAAAAGCTTGTTTTTTAGTGCCATTTTACGTAGGTGCATACCTATCAGGTGCACTTCATATCCCTTTTTCGCTGAGCTGTAATATTTTGGTTTTGATTAAACAATATCGTTTCACTGAACATTCTACGTAATTGACAGAAAGTTGACTAAAAATAGCTCAGAAAACGCTCAGAAACTTATTCGTTTCATCAAGAGCTATTGCTGTGGTAATCATTTCGAAAACTTTACCGACTAAGTAATCGGTTTCCAGATCATTGTGAAGGTGTAAAGCGGTTTTACTATGGCTGACTTCATAGACTCGGAAGCTGAGGAGAGTGAGGTTGGTTGACTTTTATTTTTCCTTACATATCTGCATTGCAAAGATTTTCCTGTTGGTGTGTGTGTGTCACATTTCAATGCTGGATAGATTCCGTTTCTTTAAAGTACTCATTCTTCTCATGTTGCGTAACATGCGTTTATCTGACTTGATGTTTCAATTTAGAGCTTCTCTTGAAGTTTTATGTTGAGTTGAATCTATTAATAGACTTTTTTATCTGTTTTTCAAGTCAAACTCAGCAAATCGTTACTGTTTAAATCTGTTCCCCTTTTGTGAACTTGGATGTCCCCTTTTCTCACTGTGATGACTTCACTGTGCAAGTATGACGACGGTTTTAGCTGTTGAGTCATAACCTGAATTAGCAGCTTCAATCTTCGGAAGATTTGACAGATATCTGAATGCTGTTTAAATACTCTCGCTTTGTTAAAAGAAATAAGATTGTTTTGATGACATTTGTCTCATCTGTTAGGATGAGGAGGAGTTGGACGTCCAAGACAAGAAAAAGTTGAAGAGGTTGAAAGCTATGGATAGCGACGACGAGGACGAGGAGGAAGGTAGGTTTATAGTTCCTTCTTGTGGGAAGATTTCAGCAACTGTCAGTCTCAATATTTGCTTATAATCATTATCATCTGTTGAATATAGTCATGTGTTGAGTTTTCACTTTATGCTAGATGATGAGGATAAAATCCGAGAAGAGCTGAAGGACCTAATCGACGACAATCCAATAGAGGATGAAGAGAGCGAAAGCGATGGGGAATCAGGCGGCAGTGGGGACGAGCGTGGCGGGGAGAAAAGAAAACACCACGAGGACGACTATGATGACAACTTAGAAGATGAAGATTACGATTTGCTTGAAGAGAATTTAGGTCACAAAATTGAAAGACGAGTAAGTTGATCTCGAGTTTCCATAGTTACATTTTTTTTTAATTCTGTGAATTCTTGTTGTAAACGTTTTTGATTATCTGTTAGAAACGTTTCAAACGGTTGCGGAGGATCGATAATGAAGAATCCGACGGAGAAGGCGGTGAAGATGTGGGTGAAGAAAGAGAAGCGATCGCAAATGAACTATTTGAAGGCTCCGATCATGTAAGTTATTGAGCTATCTTTATATTAAAAAAATTATGTCTCTTGTAAAGGTGCTTTTTAATCAATTACTGGATACTAACCTTTCTCTCTCTTTTTTTTGCTGCTTCTTCAGGAGGTCAATGATCGCGTATGTTCTGTTGAAGTACCTATTTAAGTTTCATTATTTCTAGGCGGTAACAATTTGATCATGTTTTTCTCATTTCATGCACAACTAATGTATAGGGGGAAGAAGACCAGACGTCGCAAAGGGGTGCTCCTCGTGAGGACTTCGGAGATGAGGAGGACGATGGTGAATACTCAGACGCTGACGATTTTATTGTGGACGACGAAGGTCGTCCTATAGCAGAGAAGAAGAAGCGGCGCAAACCAATTTTCACTGACGCGTGAGTACAACATTTTGTTGCTGATCATCTGTCACTCATATTTACCCAACCAAAATAGTAAATAGTGGCGTACCATGTGTTCGGCTATTTTTCCATTATTTCTGGGATTTTTTGTTGTTGTGAATTTCGACTGGGACCCTCTGAGCAAGAAAACTAACCTTAGAAATGGAATAAATTCAATAGTAGGCTTGTACTAAATCCAAAAGGCAATCTGAGGTTTTAATGCATTTCAACTATGCCAATATTCTGCTAATTTTTTTCCTTTTTGATTTATAATAAACCAATAAATTATAATAATAAATCATCGTAATCGTCAAAGAAAAAACATTTTCTAACCACCCCAAAACTTGATGTTCCAAGTTTCAAGGCATGCAGAATCCAACTAATTAAATTCTGTCCGTTCGCCATACGCCGTCAACACTTTTCCGGCTAAACTATAATAGCTACATTCTTGAAATTTTCATCAAAAATCTATCTCGGTCGCACAACGGCCCAATTCTTGAACCACATTGCTAGCTCAACTTTAAGGGTATTTTGAGGGGGAGAATTCGTATTTTCCAACGTTTTTCAGAAAAAGGTGTATTTGGTATCAATTTCTATAGATTTTTTGTCGCTGAATCGAATGAGACCATCGCTGGGTCGATAGCATTATTGTTTCTCAAATTATCGCAGGTCTTGTGTTGAATTTGGGAGATTTTCACAAATTTGCATGAGGGTATAACTCGAGAGTTCTTGGAGCTATAAAAATTATAAAAATAACTCCAGAGGTTTGGAGCTATTTAAATTTTTCTATACGCGTTGGAATGCTTGTCAAACACTCTCTTCAGCTGTAATGATAGGCGAAAAATTTAACTTTCATTTTGAAAGGTAAGAAAAATAGAATTCTTGGTTTTGAAGTTTGCGGGGGAGAAAAACTGGGCGACTCATTCTCCATTTTCTTTATTGCCCGCCGAGCACTTTCGCCCCTTTGGGCATCATCAGGGCTTTGTAGCACCATTGGTAGCTACGGCCACGTACGTTTTTCTACGTTTTTCTCCCCCGCAAACTTCAAAACCAAGAAGATATGAAGCGACTACCCAAAAACGAAAAAATAGAATTGATTAAAATTGCAATAGTTGCTACGGAGTTTTCCCTATAGTTATCATTCTTTTGTTGGGTGGGAACATTTTTACAAATGTTCGGAATAATTACTATCACAAAAAATGGATGTTCTTTTTAGATCGTTATTGAAGCAAAGGAATCATAAACCACTGTACAATCATTTGCAGCGTTTTTGTTATTACTTTGATGATTCTTTAAGGTATCTAAATAAAATTCCATGGTTATAAATAACTTATATCAATGTTATATGCATCTGATTTGGCAGGGCTCTACAAGAGGCTCAGGATATTTTTGGTGTTGACTTCGACTACGATGATTTTGAAAAGTACGGCGAGGATGACTATGAAGAAGAAGAGGAGGAGGAAGAAGAGGACGAATATTTGGACGAAGAAGCCACTGAAGAGACTGAAAGAAGGTAAGATATCAGCAAATTAATAATCTACCGCAGGATTTTTCTTTCCAGTATTCTAATCCTGATCTGAAAATTTTCAGACGGAAGCCGAAGAAAGCAGCAAAGAAAAAGGCGACGAGGAAATCGATATTTGAAATATACGAACCAAGCGAATTGAAACGCGGACACTTTACTGATTTCGATAACACGGTGAGTAACTTGTTACCATATGAATGATAAAATGAATGATCTAACATTATTGCTGTCTGTCAGCTTTCAAACTGTTGATGAATGAACAATTTTTACATAATTTTGATCCTTACAGGTTAGAAATGCCGATATACCTGAGCGGATGCAACTACGTGAAGTTCCTATTACTCCTGTTGCCGAAGGGTCGGATGAACTTGAAGAAGAAGCCGAATGGATTTACAAACAAGTTTTCTGCAAAGCAACCACTTCAAAACAAGTGAATACTCTTTGAATTCCACCAATGGCCACTGATTTTTGGGCATGGACCATTGCTGTTTTGCTAATGTCGTATTTTTCATAGGAATGGGGAACCGATAGAGGTCGACCAAAAAAAGGGCCGCAGACTGTTGGAAAAATAAAGAAAGCCCTCGACTTTATGCGTAACCACCAGTTCGAAGTTCCTTTTATTGCATTCTACAGAAAAGAATACGTCCAACCCGAATTAAACATCAATGACCTTTGGCTAGTTTACAAATATGACGCCAAGGTAATCTCTTAATCAAATTTCTTTGGTTAAATTCTATTTCTACACTGCTCTTATTGCTAAGTTTTGTGTGCGGATTTTCATTTCAGTGGTGCCGCCTTCGCGCTCGCAAGAACACGTTATTATCATTGATGGAAAGAATGCAGAGTTATCAATCAGAACAATTGACAAAAGATATTGATGCTCCCATGCCTGAAGAGATCCGTGTAATATCAGATGATGATATAATTAGGTAAAAACATTTTTAGAATTTTCTTTCATTCGGGTGTCTATTATTAAATTGCTTTTCTATTAGAGTTAGGTTATCAAAGCAGTAGAACCATCATCATAATCTACACATTGAATAATCTATACTTCTTGCGCAATTTGCCATTCACTTGTGCCCTATTTTTTCAAATTTTCAGACTCAAATGTGTCCAAACCACTGAGGAATTGAAAGACGTTCACTCTCATTTTCTCATGTACTACGGACACGAAGTAAAAGAGATGCTTGAGATGGAGAGGCGTAAAGCGCGTGACGCAGCACTAGCCCGGCTGAACAAGAAGAAGCAATATGACGAAAATGGGGAGGAAATACATCACGATGAAGAAGAGACACCGGAAGCATTGCTGCCACCCCCTCCCGAGTCTACAGTTAAACATAGTATACATTCAGGGCCATACGCCATTTGTAGAAAAGCCAAAATCGGTAAGCATGTGGAATTTTTTCATTTGAAAATAGTCCATTCTGAGCTCATGCAATTAACATCAATGCAAGTTTAGTGGCTATATTTTCCTCAACAAATAATTGAAGAAATATCATTTTGTCTAGGTGGGTTTGCAAAACGATTTGGACTGAAACCTGAAGAGTTCGGCGAGAACCTGCGCGACAACTATCAGCGTCATGACGTTGAACAAGAAGCTGGCACGCCGCTCGAAGTTGCTAAGGAATACATTGGCCCGTAAGTCCTCTCTATAATTTCTGTTGTGTGCAATAATTAGTGCTATTTGGTGTGAGAAGAAATTTTTCTGCTGAGTAAATTAGTGTCACATTCTGATGTCTGTAACAGGAAATTCCCTACGGCTGAAGACATTGTCAAGGCTGGCAAGTTCATGGTGGCTACTCAACTAGCTCGTGATCCGCTTGTCCGAAGTTGCGTTCGGGACGTGTTTTTTGAAAGGGCGAAAATTGACGTGAAACCAACAAAAAAAGGAATGAAAGAAGTAGACGAAAATCATCCTTGTTATAGGTACTATTATTGGAAAACCCAATGAATTTAAATTTATCAAAAGAATTTTTGCTTGTACGGTTAGAATTCTTAAGTAGGGTCGCTGGTTTATCGTAGTCTTGCATGTTTCAGTATGAAATACGTCAAGGGTAAGCCTGTACGAGACCTTGCCGGTGATCAGTTTTTAAAACTGTGGATCGCTCATGAGGACAAACTTCTAGAAGTGACTATCAGCGATCAAATTACTGGTCACACAGCCAGCTCTTATATAGAAGAAATCAAAACCCTTTACTATCGAGTAAGCATCAGTATTTTCCCCATAATGGCAACTGAAAATTATCTAGAGTGAAATACATTGAAAGAGAAGCATCACAATTAAGAGCTAATTGAAATGAGCTTGAGAGCTATTGAAAATGAATTAAAATTGAGATTGATTTGGACGTTATTAGGACGAGTTCACTCAACACGTCCAGGAATGGAACAAGATCCGTAACGAATGTGTGGAAGTTGCCATGAAAAACATGTTGATCCCTGAGCTCATCAAAGAGTTGCAAAGCCGATTGCTAGAGGAAGCCCGGGAACACATATTGCGCTCCTGTGCTCGAAAGGTCTACAATTGGCTCAAGGTAAGAGATTTGCCAAGTTGAATTGTATATTTTCTTTACAATTGATGGTGTTAATTGATTTCCATTCTTGCAGATTGCGCCGTTCAACGTTGAATTTGGTGAAGACGAGGATGAGGACTGGGACACAAGCCGAGGTATCCGAGTCATGGCACTTGCCTTTGTACCAGACCTCAGCCAAGCATCGTTTGCCTGCATGATCGCTCCTGACGGCGAGTGCACCGATTTCCTCCGGCTCCCCAATCTTCTCAAAAGGAAAAATTCGTTCCGAATTGAGGAGAAGCAGATGAAAGAAGCTGATTTAAATTCGTTGAGGAATTTTATCGCGAGTAAAAGACCCCACGCGATCGTCATCGGCGGAGAATCGCGCGATGCTCTCATGGTGGCCACCGATTTGCGAGAAATCGTCAACAATCTCGTTGAAGACGAGCAATTCCCTGTCATTCCCGTGGAAATCCTTGACAATGATTTGGCTAAAGTTTATGCCAACTCGCTGAAAGGAGAAAGTGACTTCAGAGACTACCCAATGTTGTTAAGGCAGGCAATTTCATTGGGCCGTCGGCTTCAAGACCCACTTATAGAATTCTCTCAGCTTTGCACAGCCGACGATGAAATTCTCTGTTTGAGATTCCACCCTTTGCAAGACTATGTGTCAAAAGAAGAACTTCTTGAAGTAATCACTCTCGAATTCGTCAATAGGACCAATGAAGTTGGTGTAGACGTTAATGAAGTTGTACAGAATCCGTACTGTGGCAACCTTGTGCAATTTATTTGTGGCTTGGGACCTCGTAAGGGCACAACACTCGTCAAGATTCTGAAGCAGACAAACCAACGTCTTGAAAATCGAACGCAATTAGTAACTATCTGTCACATGGGTCCCAAAGTTTTTATCAACTGTGCTGGCTTCATCAAAATTGACACAAATGCTTTGGGTGACAGCACTGAAGCTTATGTTGAAGTTCTGGATGGTTCCCGAGTCCATCCTGAAACCTACGAATGGGCAAGGAAAATGGCTGTTGACGCTTTAGAATATGATGATGAAGACGCAAACCCTGCAGGAGCTTTGGAGGAGATTCTGGAAAAACCTGAGAAACTAAAGGACCTCGATTTGGACGCGTTTGCCGAAGAATTGGAACGGCAGAGTTTTGGTAATAAAAGTACAACCCTGTATGACATCAGATCGGAGCTCAATCATCGTTACAAGGATCTCCGCGTTCCATATCAGCCACCAGGGCCCGAATTGTTGTTTGACATGCTGACTAAAGAGACCCCAGAGACGTTCTACATTGGCAAGTTAATCACGGCCAATGTTATCGGCATTACACATCGAAAGCCAGAGAAAGAACAGCTTGATCAGGCGAATCCTGTCAGGAATGAAGAGACTTGCTTGTGGCAGTGTCCGTTCTGTCTCAAGAATGATTTCCCGGAACTGTCTGAAGTGTGGAACCACTTTGATGCTGGTGGTTGCCCTGGCCAGGCTACCGGCGTCAGGATCAGGTTGGATAATGGGGTCACAGGTTACATACACATCAAAAACTTGTCAGATAAGCATGTAACAGATCCAACGCAGCGAGTCAATCGTGGCCAGCTCATCCATTGTCGTATCATCAAAATCGACGTCGAACGTTTTGCGATTGAAGCTTCAAGTAAAAGCTCTGTCCTGCTCGACAAAAACCATGACTGGCGACCACTAAAGGATCCATATTATGATCATGAAGCTGAAGCCAAAGACATCCAAACGGAAGAGACAATGAAAAAGAACAAACAAAAGCTGACGTACATCAAGCGAGTTATTGTCCACCCTTGTTTCCACAATATTTCCTTCATGGAAGCTGAGAACATGATGGCCAACATGGAACAGGGCGAGGTCATATTCAGACCGTCAAGCAAGGGCGCGGACCATTTGACTGTAACATGGAAGGTGGCTGATAACATCTATCAGCATATAGATATCCGTGAGGAAGGAAAGGAAAACATGTTCTCTATTGGACAGTCACTTTGGATTGGCGGCGAAGAATTTGAAGATCTTGATGAAATAATCGCTCGACACATAAATCCAATGGCCTCTTATGTCAGAGATATCTTTAGTTTCAAATACTACCGCGACACAGAGGGTGGCCTCAAGGACAAGGCTGAGGAACAACTGAAGGAAGAAAAGGCAAAGAATCCTTCAAAGATTCACTACATCGTTTCGGTGGCCAAGGTAGTGATAATTTGCGTTTTGGAGGTTGTCAAGTTCAAACCATTGTCAAGATTGAGTGTTTTGACAAGCTAATGATCATGATTTCGAATTTCAGAATTACCCGGGGAAATTCCTTCTATCGTACTTACCTCGAGCTCGATGTAAGCATGAATACATCAGCGTGACGCCCAATGGATTTCGGTTCCGCAGCCAAGTCTTTGACACTGTTAACTCGCTATTTCGCTGGTTCAAAGAACATTTCCGAGATCCTATTCCAGGTACTCCGAGTACTCCTCGGTCGCAGATGTCCAGCCGAACACCATACACTACTCCTGGTGGCATGAGCGTTGGTAAGCTCTATATTTTGGATGTCAAGCGGTTCTAATACTGTATTCTTTAACTTGAATAGATTTTTGCCTACGATAAATATTACCACTAATTGTTTTTCTCACTAGATTTTGTGCCTAAACAGCCAAATCAGTAGGAATGCTCAAAACGAATCTGTGCTCTAATCTATTTATCATTATTTACGTTCTCGCTGTGTTGAAGCATTTTTATAAATATGCACACCATAGTTTTACTGAAGAGCCTCTCATGCAATTACTCTGTCCTTTTTGCCTAATAGTGCTTTTGTGTTTGATTGTTCCAGGCGGCATGAACGCAGAGGCGATTCAGCGTGTTGCTCAAAACATGCCCAGCCACATGCTCCACAGTTTGTCTCAGGTTGCAAGCCACACTCCACACTACGCGCACACGCCGGCTGCCTATTCGGTTCACTCACACTATCCTAATACAGTGAGTAATCAATCTGTAGATTTTTCCTATCCAATTGCAATGAATTTGCCCATTGTGAAGTTTCCGCCTCCCCGACTTTCATTTAGGTTTGAAGATAATGCCAGAGATGTATTGCTACGGTAGTTGTTAATTAATTTATTGTTTTCAGCCCTACACTCCTTCTGGACAAACACCCTTCATGACACCGTATAATAATACGCCACGTTACGGCGGAATGACACCCGGCCAGCAGAGCATGATGTCTGTACATTCCATGTCTAGTCCGCAAACCTCGTTAACCGGGAGCACTGGTGGAGGGCAAGGAGGTGGTGTTTTCTTACACCCTGGCTCAGTCACACCTGCCTACCGTACGCCTTCGCAAAATGTTGCTTCAAGAACTCCAGGCGGTGGTTCGTTAGCTCGTCCGGCAGCTGAAGATTGGCGCAAAGCAGCCGAAGAATGGGCAAAGCATAAACGCGGAGGACCCGATCCGTCAAGGACGCCCAGGTCTTCCGCAGGCACTCCTCGTTCTGTTCAGTAAGTACCAACTATGTATCATGCGACACACTTCCTTGATACGACATTAATTTTCTGCTAATGGATGCTTCCATTAACCCTTTCTCCCCTACAGACGCATAAAGGCGTTTGAAGAGTAACGTGCTCTGGGCCCTACAGACGCCTTTAGACGTCTGCCTCTTGTGTTTCCCCAGTCCCTACGGACGCCTTTTGGCGTTTCATAGTTTTTCGCCCTTCTGATGCGATCTACGGCCTTATTTCTGAACTAATCTTTTCCATTCGGTTACCATCGTATAGGGGAGAAGTATACCTTTCATTCTCACCCTCTTCCGACAGATTTCGCGGCAGTAACACTCGAAAAGGGCGAAACTGTCACCTCAGCCTATATCTTCTCCGTATCCTCAGCGGCTCTTTTCCCCTTTGGTCTGACGATTGGAACGTCGTTTATTTTATTTTATTTATTTATTTTTTGTTTTTTTTTTTTTTTGTACGGAAAGCGTAGCATGTAATTAACTCAAAAATAATGATGTTGAGTGAAAGTGGGCGAAAATAGGAGAGGAAGACAAAGAGAGCGAGCGGCCGGCAGACTGAAAAATCCTTCGGTAGGGAGTTCACAACAAGTTGCTAAAGCGTCGGGAGGGGGGCCTCACTGTGGTCGGGCGTGCTTCGGGGAGAAAGGGTTAAAGCTTTGTTCTGCATATTTAAACAATTTGATGCCTCCAGTTTTTTGCACTGCAGTTCTGGAATAGGAGATAGAATGCGAGCAAGAGAATGAGGAACTGATTCATGAGCCGCAGAAGCATTTTACTCCCAACATCAGCATGCGACATTTAAATAATACTATTTCCTGCCTGAAATGGCCAGATTACTTATTCATAGTCAAGAAGAGCTTTATTAGTTATAACGCCTGTATTTTCAGTGGAACACCACGTGACGATGGGCGAAACCGAACCCCAAGATATGATGGAGACTTCAACTCCCCTCGGCAATTGCAGAGCCCTAGAAATTCCTGGCCCAAAGGCAACCCTCCTCAAGGTAATTTTCGCCTGCTTCATTCTGTAGCTCAATTGATCCCTTATTTTATCTCTTAATGACCTTGACTCGCAAAAGTTTGTTCCTTCTTTTCAAAATCTCATTTATCCTCTTTGCAGGATATGATGATCGAGGCCGTTCGCCACGATTGCCACCTCAAGGCAAGTACGATCCTTTCGAATTGGGGACAAAATCTCCTCGCAGTGTTGCCACGCCTCGGTCTGGCCGCTCGACTCCCCGTACCATCAACAGTCCCCATTCCATGTCGCTTGGCGACTCGACCCCCCTATATGACGAGAATATCTGATCATTCGGCTGATAGCTTTTCCATGTCTGATTTATCTCGTACTGCTAAATTGCCGTTTCACTTGAAGCTGAAATTTCTATTTAAAATTTTCAACTAAGCAACCTCTTCCAATTTCATTCTTATCGCGTTTGCAAAAACTTTCTAATATTCCATCCAATAAAGTTCCCATTTGTTTTTATATTTTACCCAAATACCTTATAAATTGTTGATATTCCCTTTTCGTTAGAAGAAATTAAATTAAAGATCTATGGACTTTGGAATTGGCAGATTATGGAGTGCCCTGCAATACAGTAATTCATTCTCTGATATATACAAAAATGGGTTTGGTGGAGTTGTGTATATTTTATCAATTGAATGTTTCGAGGATTGATTAATTAGTAATTTCGAATGAAAGCTAGGTTTTAACAGCCGTTTTTGGGAACCCAGTTTGCTAATTCTGTGATTTTATCTACTGACGGAGTGAAATCCCTTCACCTGAAAGAACTTTGGTCGAGGAACAATGCAGCAGAAATTGCCAATTCCGAGCAGTTCTAGTGGCATTTTTTTATTTCTTTCCACCAGTTGCCAATTTTTCACTTTGAAAATTTCACTTCTCCCTTATTCAAGCGATGATCGGTTTACGACCTCCTTGGGATATAGATGTTTTTTCACGACTGATGCCCTGAAATCCAATCATCTCAAACCTAATCATTCAATGAGTCAGTTGTCGAATTTTGATAACTGACGAGTAAACTAATTTTCAAGAGTAATTTCCATAACGTTCGTTCTTTTTCCTTTTCAATCCTTGATTCCCTTCAATTCTCGTCATGCAAATGAATAAACCGCTGGGTAACCTCAACTGAATCCTATCCCAATACTCAGTGACGACTGCTTGCAATTTCGATAATACAGGTTTTTTTCCTTTTTAATATTGTTTTAAAACAAACTGGTGTAGTTTTTTCTTTGTAAGAGTACATTTAGTGTAAAATAAATTATTACGTGGGAGTAGATGATTTATCACGTACGATCCGTATTTATACGTTTAATGTAAATTGTATTAATAAAAATTAATAAGACGATCAGCGAGTTATTTACACTCCCCATAGTAGCAAATTATCCGCAGGAATAGTTAGCACTGAAGCATTTTCCCAGCAATTTTAATCATTTACATCTAATGCCACCCCTTTTCCTCATTTAATGCTTATTATTCTTATAGCTTAGTTTTACTAGTTTAATACTCCTCAAGGATTTTAAAATTCAAGAAACGAAAAATACAAAATATATATTTTATACAATAAATGAGCACAGGGAACGTATATTTTTTTCACAGAAACTATACGTTAATAGTACAAAATCTAGGAATATGGACAAATCTAGGAATTCTACAAATATTTCAATATCTTCAAGAATATCCAGTGACTTTGAGTACAAGTATTAAAACTCACAAGTACTAGTGAGATACGAACAAGGCCGAGGAGGAGCCTAGAAATTGTTTCTTAGATGATCTAGAATTATTAGAAATTGTTTAGTGACAAAATCGGAGCTTGGGGCGTCTTGTTTAGGAGTTGATAAAAACTGCTTGTGACGTAAAGGCTATAAAAAAAATATTTAAAAAAAAAAACTAATGGAAAAAGTTGAAAGAAAAATTTTATTTCCAGGTTGTGACTCAGTATCCCTGGTGTAAAGTTAGGGGTTGATACAATTGCGGCGACTCCTCCTCTCATTCATTCATATTCTGCCTAGTACTGTCCCTTGATCAAGAACACGTATACGAAGCTCTAATATCCACAGGAAAAATGCTCGGCAGGATATTAAAGAATCGAAGAACGAGTTGCTCCTTTCTTCTCCTCCTCAGCTAAGATTTCACTCGACCAGATCTTGAATTTACCTCACAGTGAAAAAATCAAATTCAACGGAGAAAGTTATAGTTTTCTCTGACTCACGACCAGGGACCTCATCAGGTCGGTTCTGAAAAATTTTCGTCACAGATCACCTTGAATGTGACTTCGATTGTGATAATCATCGTGGTTTTTGCAAATATCTGAGAAAGAACACGTTTCGTCTGCTCCCAAAAGGTGGCGAAGTTTGCCAAGGGAGCACAGATCGTTGGTGCAGTCGCCAATGACTACTACTTTTTCCTGGTGCAATGTCAACACTTGTAGGTCGTCAATATTTGAACACCTGCGACAAAAGTGCGGCCATAATTTATCTGATAACTATTGTCATGAGAAGTTTTCCTTAAATAATATTCCTTTCTACATGTAGGACGGTACAACTAGATTGACGTTAGACGAATAGTTTAGTAATTCATTAATTCAGCTGACGTCTATCTAGTGCTGATCCGTGTATTGAGATGAGATGGATATTTTAAGGAAACCCTCATATATTTTGTGTTACACTGAAAACGCCAATGGTAGATGGCGCTCGATAAAATAAATGGCACCTAGGTGATTGACGATAAATTTCATTATACAATGCGTGCATAAATAGGACCTTATAGTCCTCTCGTCCTTTACATACAGAAATTAAATTGAAACTTCTTTAAACATTCGTCAGGAAAAAAATAGTTAAAAATGAAATAACAAACAATTAAATAAATACCCTTCAGAAAGTGAAGCCAGCTCTATTTGTAATCCTTCCTAGTGATAACTTGAAATGTCCATGTCATGGGTCAGTTTCAACCTAGATTAGGAATTCCAATCTTGGCAAACCTTCCATTTTGACAGATAGTGAATTTATGAACTCAATGGTAAATACCTTTAATACTATTGATTTACCCTCAAAATGTCATAATTTTGCAGGTTGTTTTTTCGATTTTTACATATTTAATATGGATGTACAGAGGGCCATTACCAAGTAAATAGGTTGAGACAAGGTTCAAGTATTCTATTTTCTACAATGATGAAGTTATAGTCTTCTTTGAGCTCAAATGCTTCTTAAAAATCTTCTCTCTCTAAAATGCTCAATTATTTCCAAATTAATCTCATCAACTAATTTGACGTTTTGGGCAACATCCTTTTTTCAATTTTTCTACAATCAATTTTCTTTGAGATGAAAATTTTCAGAGTAACAATATTTTCATCAAACGAGTTTATAGAGTAAAAAAATCTTGGATGTCTTACTTGTACAAAACGAAAGCAACATTAGTTCCAAAAGCGTCGATTTTTGACACTCGCCACTGCCGCTGCAAAATCAACTGTTGGGATGTATCATGTTTCAATACATACGAATCCTTGTACAGCCCAAGATGTGAAAGTAATTTGAGCAAGGTGCCAGAATGGGTGAAATAGAACATCGCCTCTTTCTTAGGGTCGGTCGAACTGTAATGAGAAAAAACAGGCGATTTACGTGTGGAAACTTATGACCCAAACAATGTTACGTTGTAGAGTGAATGACCCAAACAACTGTTACGTTGTAGAGTGACTAGACAACTTCTTTCCATTTATTATGCTGAGTGCTTTCGCCTCATTTATCTTCAGAGGAACATAGGGTGATGCATCTAAGCAGTAAAAGGTCACCTCGTGTATCCCCTCAACAGTAACAGTTGAATAATTGCTACAGATAAATGAGGAACAAATTAGGCTCGTTTTCTCACCTGAAAAAATCGAAAATATTCTGTGAAAGTACGCACGCCTGGTCGTAGTTCACTTTAAAGCCGTACCCATCACGCCAATAGTATTTCAAATCTTCCCCATACTCGAGCACCTTATAAAATACAAAGTGAGCCACAGGTGATAAAAATAAGAAGATTACCTCAATTAAATATAGTAACCAAACTAACATTAACTGCTGCAATATCATTCATTGAAACAGGTTAAGCTGGCATTAATTTTACTCGATCATTTCATGAATTAGAGCCATATGTGTTGAGAAACGTTCTACCTGAATTGAGTTACAGAACGCCAAAGATACAAACCCTAAAGTCTTCGAGAGAGAAAACTGAACACCAAGGAGAGCTGGTGTTTGGATGCCACGCGACTTCAAATCCGCAAGTCAGGTACATTAGATTGACATCATCTGCAGGAAATTGGAACTAGATTAACAAAATAGAATATCCTAGAGATTGTTAGCAAGCTCACACTTAAAATTAGGAGCATTCATGGTTGCCACTGAATTGAGTTATTTCCATTCAACTTCACCACCCAATGCCAATAATGCGTTTTAACATTTTTTTGACGTTGATTCGATTAAGCTGAGCAAGGAGCCAGTTGGCATGGTCAACCCGCATGAATAGGTAACCTAGAGATGGCAGTTCGAAGAACGTCAATCGTTGCTAAGCAAACTTTTGGCGTTCTTCGAACTGGAGTTAAATAATACAGGAGTTTAGCAAGCATTTGAGGCCGTTTTCGATACTTTGATGTGGATAGTCCAACCATATTTACCCAAATAATGTTACGTTTAAAAAATCAAGCTCACTGTAACTAAGGGTGTACTTGAGGCCAAGGCGAGCAGAAACTCTTTCAGTCATAGCCAATGCTGCGGTTGAATTCTTGTATGCTTCCAGTTCAAACTTGGACGCGTTACTGTTTTTAACATCAGTTTTCCATCGTTCGCAGAGTTTATAAAACTGAAAATTCGCACACTTTTGAGGGAAAAAAATGCAAGGGAAAAGAATAGATCGAGAAAAATAGAGTAACTTCTTCTAAAAATATTTTTATAGTTACCCTTTTTATGACAAAAATAACAAGGAGAATCCAAAACTATGACAAATTAAAACAAACACCGTTAAAAAGGGAGAGAAAAAATGTTACAAATCAAACATTCAAACTGGTATAGAACGATTGATTATAGTAGTTCCGGGAGTCTCGAGAGGCACCAAAATTTTCAAAACCTCCAAATTCCACACCAGTCTCCGGTATTATTAAGCGTCATATAAACTATAGAAATTGATACCAACACACCTATAATGTAAACTTAAAATGTATTCCACCCATACTTACTCTTAAAATAGGATCTTTATCCAATGCAGGTTCAGGAAATTCAACTTTCTTTGCTTCTTCTTTGCCAAGAAGGCCATTTATGAAACTAAAGGCACTTTGTTCCGCTCTTTGTGTATTAGTATACTTGAACTGAAACAGGAATGAATTAAGTATAGGTTGGTTTTTGCCTCTGGCCTTCACCACTAAGATATGTCCTCAGCTCTAAAGATTTTCTCTTATTTTATTATGTTGGTTGAATTGGTATTTACTATTATTGCTTCATAGAGTTTTTGCACGTGTTCTCTCATATTTACAAAGAAATCCAGGTGCCGGCGTATTTTTACTCAGTAGCATTGCCGAAGATGCACCTGAGCTCACATAACCACCCCCTGAGCAGGCTTGTAAAGCCTTCAAAAAAGGAATGTGACCGTCTCTAATTCTCTACACATTGAACGGGTAGACAACAAAATAATATAATAATATCGAAGTTGGAAAATCGGTTTATCAGGGGGAGAAATTTAAAAAAGTTCGTACTTACAAAATAATTCGGCAAAGAAAACACCGGGTCTAAAAAATTCATGAATCGTTTAGAAAATCGCTGACCCAATAGGAACATTTCGTTTTGCCCTTCTTGCGTAAGCGTTTTGCCATTCTCATCTTCCAAACTGAGCTTCCATTTCAACAACTCATCTTTCTCTTTTTGGCTGAGGCATTTGTCGACTGAAACGGTGCATTAATATTAAAACCCCATTAAAGTATAACTGAGAATCGATAATTATAATCTCATCACCTTTTGTATCAGTGCACTTGGTTTGGAAAGCATCTTCTTGGATTTTCCCCATTTTCAACCTTATCCTCTGGGCGTCGTTGATTCCCGGCGTCCTAGTGCCATGTCGTACAACTCCAACCATCTTCACTGGCTTGCAACCTATGAGAAATATTCAATTAGCAGTAGCAGATCAGGTAATTATTTTGATTTTGTAATTTCCAGAAATAATTTCTAATATTGATCGGAGGAAATGGAAAACCCGTTTTTAAAAGGTCAATCTTGAAGAGTGCAATTTTGAAAGGGTACGTCTAATGAAAAATTCATGACTTATTGAAGCCCATTGCTCTTCCACAAGCAGTGACAAATCTACGAAGCGCTTTTAAAGAATCTGGCATTAATAGCCCTTTCACAAGAACGGCTGAAAGCCCTTCGGCTCCTCAAAGGAAGTTGACCAATTGTTCATACCCCGATAATCACAAACTTTTGGGAACTAATTCCATCAGTCGGTGTTTTAGTCCAAAAATGGGAAATTCTCAAGGATGATTCATAAGCCAAGAAGTTATTGGATTTTAGATAACACAATAATACATCACGATACAAGCTTTTAATATTTTGAACAGGGCAAAAATCAATATGCTTCAACGTCCAAGGTAAAGAAATTAATGCTCAATATGGCATGCAGATGATGCGTGATTATCACTTGGATCTCATGCCGCGCTTTTCCACTTTTGGCTTTATTGTTTAGAGAGAACGGCCTCAATAATTCAATGGCGAAAAAAGATACGCTGGCTGAGCATGTTCATGCCTTTGTAATTAGGCGTCCTGTCGTCCAAATTCCACACCAGCCTGTACGGGGTCTTGGTACCAAGGTGGCTCAAATACTGTAACGATTCTATGCATTGATATTTTTGTGGCATGATGACATCTTCGCCAATCGAGGAGCCATAGAGCCCAGAACAACTGTCACGGCAATGTACAACAGAGAATTTCGACAGCAGAAAGAGGATAACGACACCACATAATAACATCATTTTTTGAATAATTGACTTGCAACGCTTGAAAGAACAGTCATCGAAACCTGATTACCAACACATTATTTGTGAAATAACACTCGATACCCATAAAAAATGAATCGTCATATTATTTATGTATTTTAAAATTATAAAATAAAAACACAGGGTTGGTTTCATATCACTTATTGCGTGATAAAATCAACTTCACTCGTGTGCCATGGTGAGCATATTTTAAATGTAATTCGTTTCTGGTGGTCGCCATAGCAACGTTTGTGTTGACGTGTACGTATGAACATGAAGCTCATCTTACATGGTTTGAACGTTGGCCCTCGTTGAGTCTGTTTTGTAGCCGTTTGTAGGCCAATAATATCAATCTAACGGATTTTCTCCTGTTTTCTATAATCACGTGAGTAGTTGAAATGTAAACTATATTATTATGATTAGGTACCTATTGGTGAAATATTTGGCAGAAAAGCCAAACGGGAACGAACCGGCCGGCGTTATAGTTTGTCTTCAAGTAGATAGAAGAACCGTTAATTATTTAAGGGGTTGTCAAAATTGTTTTCGAATTTGAGCTCAAGGTTCTATGAATACCAGGGCCTTGATCTCCCCACTAGACTACCCTTAAGCAGTGCTGGTACCTCAGTACCACCTTAACTGCCTCCTGTTATTGTACCATTGGCGGTATTAATGATAACTTGATGTGTTAAGCAAGGTTCATAAGCGCCTGTCTAAAATGAGTTTCACATTGAATCTGGCAAAACATGGTAGGGACTCGTATGCTCCACCTATTCGAATGCGGCGGTTCGTTGCCGATAATCTATGCGAAGCGTCAACTAATACATTGCTGAGCGAATCATGAGAACGTTTTCAGAAATGCTTTTTTGTTGCTATCAACATTGCCAGTTACCGAGACCGAGAGCAGATCCGTCTGCGCAGAAAATATTATTTTAGAAAAGTTTTATAAGAGTAAACACGATCGCCCTTCTAATTTATTAGGTAATTAATTAATTGGCTCAATTGGGCTTTAATTTTTCTCCTAGTTTTTCTCCATCTCAAAACCCATGGACATCAAATGCATTAGAAGAAAATATTATATAATTCCAACGAATTAAAATTCCAACTTCAGCATTGAAATAATAATATCGTTTATATTTTAAACCTCTAAAAAATATTATTTCTGACAGTGAATCATCTAGACATAATTTCCAAAAGCCTAAATAAAATACTAAATTAACAAAATGATACCAAAAGTGAGGCGAAAAATGAACTTTTGAAATGCTACTTAGTTGAAATCTCCTAATGGGCAGATTATGAAACTTGTCCGAGTCGCGAGACGAAACCAAGGTTCTTCTGTGCTCTGCAATTGGATAACAGCGTTTCTATCTTTGTAAACTATAATTTTTGTTAGAGGGTGAAGGTGAGCTCACCTTTAACTTTAAATGAATGAAATATATCATGCAACAAGTTACAAAGATTTTCATTTTTGTTCCACCAGTGAATTTTTTCTTAGAGAGCACTTTGTGCAAAAAGGTGGGTTGTGGAGAAAAGCTCTGGAGAACAAATCGATTTAACCCATATTCTGTGCCGATGGACGATCCCTTTTTCCTTACTTCATTTTTTCCAGCTTGCCGACCCTTGGAGCGCCTTTCTTAGATCTATATCTTGACTACTCATGCACGAAAAAAATGCTGACGGTTCTATCATGGAGTATCCGTTTTCTGTAAGTACTTCCTACGCAATTCTAAATCGTTTGGCTACAAATCAAGTTTCTCCATTTTGTAGCAGAATACTGAACTATTCAGAAACAAGATAAATATAAGCTGGGTTTACATTTGAGGACGTAATGGCGTATTTTAAATTGTTTTTCCACTGGTTTCAACTTTTTCCACCAAATAAAAGCGTTGATTTGCTACTACAAATTGGTGTTGAAGCGGATTCCCTATCAAATCATGGGGAGGAGGTAAACTGTGCTGAGAGCAATTAAAAACTGTGAGAAAGATGTGAGAAAAACCTGTAGAGTTGAAGGTATTAAAAAACAAAAATTATAGTTTGAATGCAAAAAATTCTTTCAGCTTGTTCTTAGGTGGAAGAAAATCAGCAGCAAATTCTTTGAGTAGAGGGCTGCAAATGATACCAAGAAAGTGGTTCTACATTGCCTTAAGGATGTTGTTGGTTAAAGTGTCTCAGTGCTCAGCTAGGAAAGAATAATATTTCAGAGAACTTGTCCCCTAGTTTATCTCCTCAACACCTAGCTACAAAATATCACTGTGAAAATTATCAGGTTAGGGCGGGAATAGACAAGTATTTTTTGTAAATATATCATAGTCTACCACCTCCATTGAAAATAAGAAATCTACGGGGAAAGATGTGTCATTGGAGTCACACATAGCTGGCCGGAATAAATTGAATTTTAAAACCTTGGTTTATTATCCTGTTTTTAGTACATTTCGAAAAACGAGTTTGATTCTATCGTCAAACATGTGAGAAGGGAAAGGCGAAAAAAGCAAGAGGAAAAGGTTTGGGAGTCTTTTCTTCTTCAGAAAAAGCAACAACTCGCCCAAAAAGAAATGCCTGCGTGTAAAATATCAAAACCCCATTTATTGGATGATGAAAAATTGGTAACGGAAGAAATGGAGAAAAAAGAGTTGCAGAAATGTCAGAAAAATACAACCACTCACGTGGCAGTGAGTCATCTGAAAACCGTTAGTAGATACATTATTTAGTAGAATCAATTTATTTCCAATGACCGTCTCTAATAATTATCTATGTGTAGGATGCTCCTGCTACGCAGCGCAATGCACACAAGAAAACTGAAACTTTAGCCAGTGGCAGCTCTCCGCACAACAAGGGCGGTGTGTCAGATAAGCCAGTAAAATCCTGCCGCTGCCAGTCTGATCAGCCTAACGAGGGGAAAAATGGTCACAACGACTGTCGTTTTTGTAAAAAGGTTGATGTAAGTATTCTTAGATCAAATTAGAAGCCAAATATCGACCTGGCGAGATACATCTTATTTTTAAGAGTGTTAGATAATAGATCTTGCAGCCAAGGTTGAATGGAAAGCCAAAAAGAGCAAGCCACACAGATGCTAACATCATTCTTCTCGTCGATCATTTGTATGTATTGACTTGAAGGAGACGTCTTCCTTTTTGTTTCATTCCACTTTTCAACTCGTAGTACAGAAGCCTCATTCTATTAATAGTTCTATTTTATTTTCTTGGGAAATTAAAATGGTACATTTTTTTTTTTTGTAGATGACGCCAAAAAATGAAAATGGTCTATTAGAGCTGTCAAGTTTCGACCAAGAATTCAAAAGAGTTGAAGATCTAAGAGATAAAATTACGTTCACTTTGAAGACAATTGAGGCTGCTTTGGGACAAGAAGTTGCCCAACAACTGGACGAAGATGAGGCGGCGCGGAGTAAAATGCGTAACGCCGAGTTCGCCGCCAGATTCAAGCGGAATTACCATTACCAAATCGACCGGCAGGTGAGGAGCATTTTTTATTTGAAAAATCAACACCAAATTAATGGTTTTTATTGTTGAAGCTTCACCATGCTCTTTTCAGATAAATGAAGTGAAAAAATTGAGCGGTAGTGACTCCAGTAGGAAGACTGCTTATACAGTGCTGCTGAAGAAGTTCAAAAGCAGCTATTTGTTAGCTGTCCAAGCTCTTCAGGTTTGGCAGCTTCTGCTTCCATTCATTATATTTCTTTGAGCTGTTATGTATACTTTTTTTCTTCAGGACACAGATTTATTTTGAGGTTACTTGACAAATAAAGAAAAGTATAATTTTTTTCTAGTCTGCAGAAAAGCATTTCAGACTGACGAGCGATGTAGGACCACATTTGTGGCTTCACGATTTTCTGACGTCCGTCAATGAAATGGCCAACCTGTTTTCTTCAATTTCCCAATCTGGCGATAAAGAGGAGCAAATTGTGAGTCTTTGAGCTGATGTAACAACAAATAATCATTCATGGGTCTTGCACTTACACTGATACTTTCAGGCTTTCAAAACGGTCTGCTCTAGCGTAATGTTGCGTTTGGAATCTTTGCCAACAAAACAGAAGAAACAAGTTGAGTATAAAAAGAAAAAGACAAAGAAGGTGGCTGCTATAAGGAGAGAAGGTGGTAAGGATAATCTGTGGATGTACAGAAATCCACGGGATTGGAAGGCAAAAGCTTCTGAATTGGTTCGGCTTAAACAGTTTAAGATGAATAAAAAGAAAGCGGCTGAAGCTCAAGTGGCTGAACATGTGAGTAAATTAGTTGATATAATGATGGTAGGTTGATGTTGTGAAAGTTTTTTAGAAATGCTTTAGCTACATTGGTTGGTTTTAGGGTACCACTAGAAGTCAACGGTTCTGGTTAGGAGGCTTGAAGGGGTGTAAGTACTCAGCTAGGAATGGATGAGTAGTTTGGGTTTTTCCCCTTTGTAAATTATCAACATAGTATGCTACAACCGAAAAGGTACCAGCTGTTATTGAATCTGGAATAACACAGTACTTCTGAGATGTAGTTGTTCGAAGTTTTTTCTATTTTGATTGTACAAACCATTAGAGTCATCATTTTTAACATTCAACATCTTAAAATATTTTTTATGGCGAGCAGATGACGCTTGATTTTCATTTTGGGTCCTCACGCCGTACTTCCACATAATTCACATTTTCTGTTATTTCATTCGAGAATCTTTTTTTTTAGGTTTATTTGCTATGAGAATTGATCCTGTTTCCCAAAACTCGTCTGCTCACACTGCACTTCCGCAATTTTAACCAATTTTGTTCATTTTCTGTTTTGAGTATTTTTTAGCTAGAACAAGGTTCATACAATTCAATTTGAGTTATCAACTTTGATTATGAACTCATTGTAACGTATGCACATCATGGTTGTATTCGATGTCGCATGAATACACTTGCCCTTTACAAACCATTCTCTGAACTCATCATACCCGTCAATTTGTTCAGGGTTTCTTCTTTTTCGGATAATTTTTGAAACTGCACAATTTCACTATATTTTACTATATATTTTATATATATTTTATTTTACTCTTATTATTCATCTGGCACATACGACCATGCATCATCAAAATATAGTCCGAATAGTCTATTTTTGCAAAAACACAAAACTTTCACAGTAACGTTAGTATAAATTATGTAAATAAACCCCGAAAACGAGGAACAGCTCAATAATACTCTTGCTGCATAGAAGGAGTATGAAATGAAATGAAATGAAATGAAATATCGTTTATTGTACAATCGTAAGGTATTACAAAGGGCATAGAAGGAGTATATTTTGTTGATATAATATCAAACTTGAGCACCAAGTTTTAGTTTTAATGTTAATTTACTTCTGATGGAAAATACTCATTCATTGGAGCTCTCCAATTTACCCCCTGACCTTGTTTACTCGTGGAGTATGGATTACTCTTCAGATTAAATAGAGTTGATGCTCCCCACTCATTCTGTTTTGTAGGGAGATGATAAACTGCACCTGCAGCCACTGCTACCTGATAGTCGTGTGGATCTGAAAATGGAAGTTAGGCAGCGAGAAGGATCTCTATTGAGGAGGCAAGTCAGATCTGTCAAAGAGGACCAAGTCCGTACTATGATGGAAATTTTACCGGACGCGACAGATGTGAGTTTTATTCATTCGCTGTTAAGGAAATGTCTAATTAGAAAATAATTAATTGTTTGATTTAACTGTGTCACTCAATGAGTTTGAAATTGATAACTGTTCCAGTCGGACCGTGAAGATGATAAAGTAGAAGGGGAGAGTGCAAACCAAGTTGTACATCCTGCTACTATTCAGGTAATCAATGGGAGGGGGGGAGCTCAATAGGAATGAGTTAACTTGAGATCATTAATGTCAATTTTTAATGTGAATTATGATGCCAATGGATGGAAAAATGAAGTAAGATTAATCTAATTGGTGACAATATTTTCAATTCGGTTCTGTTTTCAAACTAGATGCCTGCCGTATGTTCAAGCATTGAAGACGTCAGTCCAAAGCCCCAAGCGTGAGTTCAGTTTTGATTTTTACTAGAACGGAATGCTGTTCTTGAAAAGGTCTACAGACTCGAATAAACGCTTTTGTCCTGGCAGTAACTGGATTTCTTTTGTGTCCTATGAATAGATGTCAGTTGAAGAAATTAAGTTTTTGGAGTGAACACATTAGTGGATGACACTAGCTTTGGGGATGGAGCCTATTTACCCTTGTCATGTACACCATTTTTATTTTTTCTATTGAGGATCACTTGATTTGAAAGACCACGATATGAACGCGTTTGGACGAGTATTATAAAATATATTACAGCCCTCGATCATATGACAGTGAAGGAGAATTGTTATTTTCCAGCGTTCGCGCACCTAGAACTTCCAACGTTCATTTAATCAATATCCAGAGAGATGATAACGTCGACCAAAAGCCGTCGGACGATTCAGGTAGTACCCACCCCTATGAAATACAAATTTGGTACAGATGGTCCCTTCCAAATTCACCAATCAAGTTTCATGATTTTTGAAGAGTTTCCAGTGAATTTCTGCCTGTTTTTGCCAAAAAAAACTTTGGAAAATAGACTATTTACACAGGTATATTTACCCAGAGGTAAGAAAGATCTACAAATAACCATCAACGATTTTTGTATGGTTGAAACTAAAGTTAAGTTGTGTCGCATCCTGGAAGCTAACAAAGAAATTAAAGATTAATTTTACGAAGTTGGTACAATGTCACAAGATGAAACTAATCTTACCCAATAATGAACGCTTCAAGCCTACTTTACTACCTACGCCTTCTCGTTACAAAGCTGTTCGTAGGTATGGATTATATTGAATAATGTTCTCCAAAATCCGACGATTCCAACAAGTGGTTCGTGTTTTATTCTAAGTTCATTGATTCTAAGGATGGAATTTATAGTTGTAACTTGCACTGCATTCGCATTAAGCCAAGTGTACAGCAAATCCGAATTCTATGACCATTTTTCTGTAAGGAACATTGAAAAAAGAAGAAAGAACCGTTTCTTTTGTCTACAACGAATTTTCAATGTTTAAAAAGTAATAGCAGTGAAATAGGCAAATGGATAAAGCCGATAGTTTGCCTACATAATTTTATTGTTTTGGCTCGATATTCTATTCGTCCACTCTTTCAATGCCTGGGGAGCCAGAAATCTCGGCAGTCGTTTACTCGATTTTCAGGAAATAGTCTCTTTTGCAGTGTGTATTTGTTTTAAAAATAAACTTTGTGTTTTGTAGTGTGTGTGGCGTAACAATGAAGCCTCCTGGGCAATAAAACCATTCATTTTCGAAAGCCTTATCTACGTAAAGTTCAAGTTTGGTTTTCCACGTCATTTTCTACAGAAATTCCGACCAATGGAGTTCACTACCCGAAATTTGACGCAAAGGAAGCCACCCAATACAGGAAAGCGCTGCAATTTTACCAACGAAAGCACAAGTGGTACGATCCGCTGATAATCGAATCGATTGACAGGTAATTTGAAGGAATTTGATCTAATAAGACATTAATCTTACCCGATTTTATGAAATGCTGTGCCTGTCTTTGGAATGTTGTTTTCTCTTTGATGAATGTTGTAGTCTCTCTTTAAAATCCTCTTATATCTGCGCAGGGTGACTGAACGAATTTTTGACGAATTAATGAGAGGAGTCGTCTCTGAGATTAATATCGATCACATTATCTCAGGCCTAATTGAACTCGAATTGCAGCGATAAGTTCACAGGCTCCCCATGTGCCCAAGCTCCGTGAGTTTGTGTCTCTTTTTCCCAAATAAACTGTCAAATGGTGTTTTCCGCTTTATCATGTACCTACTTAATATCATTCTGCTCACCCAATACTAATTTGCATTGTGTGAAATTAGTTTTTTTTTCTTTTTCTTTGTGATATAATAAACTGATATTTTTGCAAGGGCCATTTGATTTCCTGTCCCATCCATTTCATTGACAAAGAAAACCAATCGAGATGCATCAATTGGTGTTATTGTTAATCAGTGATTGCTGAGTGACAGTGCTGCACTTGAGGCAGTAGGGTTCCGCGTTGATGGTTTCAAACGTGTTCTCAGTAAAGGCCATTTGACACCTCTGCAACATGACAGGACATCTGGATCAAACTGTTTTAAGACAAAAAATGTGGTCTCTGTTGTGAGAAATATTTTTGAAAAATACCTCAATTTGCCTTTATTCGAGCTTGGTAATATTAGAATTTTTTCCGTAATGCATAATAAATAATGAGCGATTCTCAAATTACTCTCATTTTTATGCATGTAGCCTGTAACTTCTATTGTAATTTACTAAAGCGGGGTTCGCAGGGCTCCGTCAAATGCGTTTATGTAGCTACGTTCAGCATTTTGATTGACTACCTGACGCGGAAATGGTATCGCCAAGTCAATCAGTGAAACCTGCTTCAGGGTCCACTCAACAACCGTATATAAATCTCGTATATATAAATAGTATAAGATATCCTAGAGTTAGTGCTACATAGCAGTCTTCTAATGAGTGAGTATAACTCCCTGGTAACTCCAAGTCCAGAGTATCACAAATTTATCTCCAATTGATATGCCTTAAGGTATGTTCACACTGCACGCGAAGCGATGCGATGCGGGGAGAGAAGCGAATTTGAAAGCGACGCGATGCGATTGAGTGTTCACAGTGCACGCGAGTCGACCGAGCGGTAATCATGTCGTTCCTCCGTTTCACCCCAGTAAATTCATTTTTGTTGGAGAATAGCTTGGCTGCCCGCTCCAAATCGCAAACTGCCTTGCGATCCAAGCGGTCTACTCGCGCGCGCTCTCGTGCAATCGCTCGCCATCGCCTGCACTGTGAACACCCCCGCTCTACCCTCATTCAAAATCATTGCCTTGCAATTTTCGCGTGCACTCGCAAGTCATCGCTTCGCCTCGCATCGCGTCGCTTCGCGTGCAGTGTGAATTCTACCTTAGATGGTGGATGATGTTTTTCGCCACCAACGCTAGACGATTTCTTGCGACAAAAAAAAAAAAAAAATTGGGCTGCCGTTTCATTGTCATAGTTGGAGAAAAAACATTCCCAACCCAAGGCTAAAAAAACTCATTGTCGCTTCCACAAAATATTTATTTGAATTCATGGCGGTATCGGTTTGCATTTGCTGCACACAAGTTCCCCATTGACAACCTGGAACGCAGTTTCACCTTCAACCATCTTCTGACAGTTCTGAAATAATAGCAAGTAAACGCCGATGGTGACTAAGACGATGTGGTTTGCGCAGGTCGTAAATTTGTACGAATCATTTTCACAAATCAAATACCCCCTGGACAATACACATCGATTTTCAACTCTAGTTCAAACTTACAAAATTAGGGCGTCTCATTCATGAGTCCCAAATGGTGAGAAAAATTTGATAATTGGGAAAAAAACATAGACTGACCTTGCATTTGAGGCACCCAGGGTGAAAATGTTTGCCCAGAGCGAGCATAGCCGTTTCAGTAATCGGCTTTTCGCAGGCCCCGCATTTTGGCGCGTATTGGCTTTCAAAACATTTCTGGCAGAAAGGAGCGTTGTCTCTTTCAAAAAACCCTTGGCCTGCGAGCTGAGTTGAGCAAGATTGACAGACGAAATGTTCTTTGTGCCATGCGCCTCCTAAGGCTCTTATTGTCACCTAAAATTGGCAAAGTACTAGCAACATTCAATTTCTTGACCAGCAAATTAAAACCAGGGTAAACAGCATAACCACTAGGTCGCTTACGTCTTTTATGGGGAGACCGCACGCTTGGCATTTGTTCAGAAATTTGTTGCTGTAGTCTTGCTCGCAGTAAGGCTTTCCTTCGTGAACGTTGAAAAACTGTTTTGAGATCGGTTTTTTGCAAGCTGAGCATGTGAAGTGTTCAGGGTGCCAGGTTTTTCCAAGAGCGTGTACTACCTGGGGACGGACTCGTCATCAAGAGGGTGATGCATTTAACAGCTAATAATGGTTTTGTTAATACAATTCTAAGGTTGCATGTAAGAGAAATTCTGCAACCATCTTTTCATTAAAGATGCATGATCTACCCCTTGTTCATATTTTGTAGTCGTCTCTCAGGGGTAGGGTCTAAACGAAAAGTAAAAACGTATAAACTTCTATAAATTGTTAACGCTGAATCGAATGAGGCCACAACGGAGTTATCACAGTATTTTTGTGTCAAATTTTCGAGAAGTTTGGTCAGATGGTATAGTTTGAAACTTGTTATAGCTGTAAAAATAGTTTTCTACTCGTTGGAATACTTGTCAAATGCTTTCTGTTGTAGCGTTATGCAAAGAATTTGACTTTAAATGAGGTAATCAAGAAAAATAAATAAATATTTGCTATAGAGCCCTTACCAACCTGCTGTTAGGTGGAAACGTTCACAATTTTTCGGATGGTAACTATTACAAGTGGATGAACTTCTTGAGTCATAATTAAAGCAAATTAATAATATTCCGTGTTTTTTATCCTAGTTTCCAAACCTTTTGGCTACGTTCCATACATTATTTTTTTAAACCATAGGGTTTGTTCTACAGTGTATCTAAATGCGCTTTGTGCTCCGTCAACCGGAAGTGAAATCCTTATAGCAGAGATTGCAGAATATTTCTCTTTCAGCTCAAAAAAGTTCTCATTAGCACAAGTCACATCAGATTTACCGAGTTTTTTTTCTAGATGTGTACCTGGCCTTTGATGGGATCGCGGCAACTTTCGCATTCTCGAGCTTCACCCGTCTTTGTGTCAACAGTAGGGCAAGGCATTTGTGTTTCTGTCGCCGGCGTATTCAACTGCGGTTTGGGCATCTCAACCATTGTCGACGCTCCTCCAACCTGAGACCTGCTGTCTTCTTTCCCTGGCTTTTTCTTACTCTTGTCCTAACAGAACCCATGTACATATAAAAGTGTGCTCTAAATCATTGCTGGATATTAAGAGCTGGAATATTGTTCTTTGGTATCAGAAACAAATTATTGAGCCCTAACTTCAACTGGATATTAATTTGCTATGTTGCTGTTCCCTATTTCCATCATGACTCTGGAGGTACACCACTTCACCATACATTACCATGTGTTCTTGAAGTATACCCATCAGATGAAGGATTTCAGATTCACAATAGCTTGACAAAAAATTAACCATAGCCATTTAAAATCTCTGAGAAACCTTCCTTTAGGCGACAGTTTTTTGAGAAAACGATCTCTTAATAGGCAAATTTCATTACCAGACAAATCTTGTACTCATAAGATTCAGCACCATTCGTTGACGACCAATCAATGTTATTATGGACAAAATTTGGCCCCACACACCCGTATAGAACGAACACAACCTGAGTTAGTTGGGTGAGGGTTCCCTCATTTTACAACCTCCAATCAGATAGCAGCCACGCTTTAGTTTTTCTGTTACACTTGCCCTTTACTTATCTACATTTTCGGTTAGCATGCTTATCAAGCTTCAATGCACCTTTACGCCACGCTCAAGCCTGTAAAAGATCTAAGAAGCAAATAATTCAGTAATGAGTTCTGGAAGGGTAATATGGCGACTCGGCAAATTACTTTTCTTAATATTTCCTTTTTAAGGATCGGAGACTTAAAAAATAAATTATTAGAATGCAAATCGACTTACCATTTCAGTAGTCTTGAAAATTACAGCCAACGAAGTCCTATCCTAATCCAGGACGATATCGTAACAAAACTGAACTAGTAAACTGCAGAAATCTAAAGATGCTCAAACGGAAATTAATTGGCAACTTGATGCTAAGTAATATTTAATTACGCAATGCAATTATCATGATATTTTCAGTTGAAGACTCAAAGCGAGGGAACCTACAGAACAAAACAAGGTAAAGTAGCTAAAAACCAAGCAATAAAAAAATATATATATATTTATATTTTTAAAATAACTTTATTGTTGAGCTTTGAAAATGTGCAGATATAAAATTAGGAGGGAAAAAACGTTTTAGCTTGTAGACATTGTAACTGTTCAGTATTTTGTGCGGATGTATATTTGTTCCAAGCCAGCACTAGGGAGTAAAACGTCAAAAACATGAGCTATCGGCAGTCAGAATATTTATTTAAGCCAACCCACACATAGTTAAGGTTTAACATGAATTTCTAATCAGTGTACATGATGGTAGATGTAAACGTCGGGGCCAGGAAACGAACATAAATCTCTAGAGTATTGCATTTTTGAAGTGCTTGAGTGAATAAGTTATACGCACTTGATATCAGTTGGACAGCGTGATTTAAGTGTAGGAGGAGAGTACTCTACCATTTTAAAACTGTGTCGATTTTTGACCAACACAAAAAACAATAGTAAATTACATGGTTAAATATAAAATGTTTAATACAAATAAAATTCATCATTAGGTTCAAAAAATGAACGGTCAAAAACTGTACTACATACAGTTGAAAAAATCTATACGAATGAATTAAATTCAGGCGGTGGAGGCTGCTGGCTCCGGAGGATAAACAACACCCAGTGCTTCCAAAGCGTGCTTGGCGCATTGCTTCTTGGCGTCCTTCTTGTTCGAACCTTGAAATAATTTTATTGCAACAATTTTCAATCACTATCAGCTATCATAAATAAATTCAGAGTATTGATTTTCAATGAGCTGTTGGATTATTTTCTCGCATAGTTGCGACCCTTATTAATCTAACAAAAAAACAGTCAAGAGAATGTTTAAAATATTTTGAACAAATAATATTCACTTACCGATTCCTTTGAATGTCTGATCGTTGACGACAACGGAGAAAGTAAATGTCATGTTAGGAGGAGCACCCTCCCGGTTCTCAACGTACATGCAACCAGGATAAAGTTGGTTCAAAAGTTGAACTGGATGCTTGGTGTGGGCATCATCGGGCAATTTTTTCATCGGAGTCGGAGCAGGAGGTGCCTGAAAGTATTCAAGACCATTGAAAAACTGTAGATACCAATGGATCGTCAAAAAACCAGATCACAATATTGGCGTAAATACAAGGATTTGGAGTCCCTACAATTTTCTCAACTTTACAAGACCATTCAAGCATACAGTAACATAAATGTGTGCATGATAGTCACTAGCAAAGGCCTGCTTTCTAATGATGAGAAATCGATGAACTCATGCTCAGCAATGTTTCAGCTGAGCACATTATGATTTAGTTCCATTTTCATTGATAAAAGTTCATGTCACATTTTTCCTTTCAATATATTAAATTCTATTTTTGCTTCGTTATGAAACCATAACACACATAACATACACAGGCTTGAAGTAAACATTATTGTTCAGTTTGTTTTTACCTTGGCAACGCCAGTCATGTGGTGAAGTCCAGATACGGAAGAGAGCTGGAAGCCCTGGCTCTGCCATTCCGAGAACAGTTTGTACAAAGCAAAACTGGCAAGAGAACCCCATGGAACGTCATCCTCAGGAGGAGATCGCTGCTTGGGTTGGTCCCCATTCATAGGAACATCGGTAGCCTCTGCATCAGCGGATGGAGGTTTTGGGACAGATTCAGCCAATGGCATATCCTCATCAAAAGTGTCGGTCTTCGCAGCAGCAGCAGGAGCAGCAGCAGCTGAAGCACACAACGTAACATATCACATCATCATCTGTTCAACATTGCAAAACCATTGACTCTATTAACTTCAGCAGAGCACCAGCACAGGTCCATAATCTCACTGATAAATAAGTGCGATATTCTTAACAAAACAGGGCTATCCCACTTTTGTAATAGCTGTCTTCACCTGAGTTGTTACTTTCTCCAATTTTCTTCAAAAGAACTGCCTTCAACGCACTCTCACTAGCTGCTTGTTTAGCAGCGTTCTTTGACATTCCCATTCCTCTTAACGATTGCCCATCAATCTGTAATTCACGCATGAACGGCAGTTAGTACAGAAAGCAACTAGTTCAGCACCAATATTAAATTTAAATTGATTATCTTCAGTTATCATTTGACATACCTCAATATCAACTGTGTAGGACATCTGATTGGCGGCATTCATTTGTTCAGAGACCAACATTTTTAGTTCAGGATGAAGTTCGTGAAGGACCATCAGGGCGTTCTTTGGTGCCAGGAGAGTCTTGAGACGAGCATTTTGCCTCCTTTTCCTGATTCTGCGCGGCAGCTTGAAGTCAGCAGAGCCTGACATTGAAGAGACAAATTCAGTATTAATGTTGTATATAGAAGAAGAAAGAACTAAACATAACTACACAAAGGGTATAAACTCATACCTTAGCTTTCAAAAAGAACATCTTGGGGCCAAATGCATTTTATAAGACTACCTTTCATAAATGCTCAGTTATCTGTTACGGTAAACCCACCAAAATAAGCAATTATCATAAGGTAGACACACATCACCAAAAATATTGTTCTTTTTATAATAAATCGTGACTTACGGCGTTTCCAGAGCTTCTTCTTCTTCTTGCCCTCCTCATCAAGATCTTCCTCAGATTCCAACTTGAGGTCATCTGTGTCCCCGGGTTTTTCAGGTTTTAGTTCTTCAACCGGTTGCGACGGGGTTTTCAAAATACCCTTGATTTGCTGTGGCGGAGTTGGTTCAACAACAACAGGCGCAGGCTTTGAAGGTGTCACGGGCTCAACTTTGGGAGGTACGACTTCCGCCTGATCGTACAGCTGCTGCGGAGCCGCCTGCTGCTGCTGTAAGGACACATCAAGAATGCTACGCACAACCTTATACGGAGAGATAACACCCGGCAAATACCACGCATCCCATTCCTGTTCCGCATTTTCCTAATCAAAAATGAACTCCCGATGAAGGATTTGAATAAAATTTTGGTTTGAATAGGAGTTGGCACAGATTTTTTGAAACAAATTCATTTTAAGGTCGCCAAAAAGTCATATTTCTGTACTAAGATTTAACCCAACGGTCCAAGTACAATGGGCAACAAAAATATAATGCTCAATTGATCAAGACTGGGTGACAATAACGAACTAGCACTCCCATTGGTTCCCCCAAAATCGAAATCCCATTAAATGAAATAAGTTTGTACCCTCCCCCTCTCAAAATCAAATTGCCACCGAAATGCTTCCGGGAGAATGCAGTACGCCAGCGTGATTCTCTGCCGCAACATGCTTAGCTCTGTTGATGTGGCAGTAAGCAAAAGGAGACAAAACAAAAAAACAAATTATGATATTTGAAAACAATTCTGACGCCACACTATTGCACTGTTGGCAACCTCAAACATGAAAATTGAATTACGTGATTGACTTATATTGATGGGCCAGGTAAGATAAAAGCTGTGATACCAAGGGGAATTCCTGATAGGTAATGCTGATGCAAGAAGGGAATCCCTCTCTTACTTATTTTCGAGACCGCACGACGCAGGTCTGGTAAAAAACATAAGACAGATGGCCTGAGTGTTATCAAGGCTTTGTCGTACATCTAGAAGTTGCCCCATTTTCTCCCTCCCAACCACTTCAAAACAGGATCTTATAGGAACAGTATATCTATTATCACAATTTTTTCCTCTTCTAGCTAGAGAGCAATGGTAGACACAGCAAGGCGCAAGATCCACAGAAGGTCTAGAGCTATTGTTTCGGTGGAATGTAACTTAGTGAAAACTGATTGTTTATAAAATATGTTTCTAATAAACCAAATTACATTTCCTAAGTTAGGACAAATTTTAATGTGCATTTAATTTTCATTTTGCATACGCCTTGAGTTTCAAAGATTTGAGAAGAGGGATGGTTCATCAATTATTATTGCAATCCAGACCAACTCAGGAGAAAAGTGATGACCAAATAGAAACCTGGTACCAGCTTACGTCTTTTTGAAATCCAGCCCCAGGCGAACCATAGGCTCCACCAGAGTTGTAGCTATTTCTCGTATTGTAGTTGCTCCTTGTGTTTGCATAGTTTTGGTTCTGGCTCTGCTGAGTAGAACTTCTCGTGTTGAACCTTCCTAAACGGCATAAACAATTATATTTGAAAAAACTATTAAAGTACTATGCTCAAAACTTGGCACACTTTAAGAAAACTTCGCTTAGTAGTAAAATATTGTCAAAAGATGCTGGTGAACATTGAGACTAAATAGTTGGTCTTGGCTAACTAATACTAATCCGCGAAAGAAACAATACCCCAACGTCATGGGATACGTAATGGTGGAGGATTTTTTTACTACATCACCCGAGCTGAGATTGTGGAGTTCATCTAACAAGCACAGAAGACAAGAAATAGTCACGACCAGGATAGAAAGCAAAGAGATTGTTAAGAATTCCACTTATTTTAAATGAGATTTATAATGTTGAATTTGATTCGACGTGAGGTTGAGGTTGAGATATTTTTGGCAAGTTACCTATCTCATTTTTTATTTCTATATTTCTAGCACTTTCGCCACTCTGGGCCTCTTTAGGAAACATCTTCTGTATAAATGTTTTTCAGAAATAGGTCCTGTATAGCTCTACAAGGCTGGGATTGTCATGAATAGGGAATTTTCATGAATTAGGGGAGCAGATTCAAATGCGGGAGTAGAATCTACTCCCCTATTTATTTTAAATTATTAGACTTTAGGTTCAAAAAGCGGACGTGTGGAGCTATACAGGACCTATTTCTAAAAAAAATCGTTTATACAGAAGATATTTCCTGAAGAGGCCCAGAGTGGCGAAAGCGCAAGAAATATAGAAATACAAAATGAGATATCGTCGCCAATGATGTCTCAACCTCAACCCCTCGTCGAATCAAATGGATATGCGACAAATCACAACGTATTGTTGAATTGGTTTCGGCGATACAACAACGTAACTCATTTAAAATCCGTGGGATTCGTGAATATCTCCTTGTCTTCTATCCTGGTGAAATGGGGTTCCAAAATCTCAGCGCGAATGAGTTAGAGGCCATCATCAGTGAAAGATTGCAACTGATGATGGCTTCAACACCGAAATCGATCTAACAACAAAACTCGTTAAAAATTCGTGACTTATATCTTGTCTCCTAATCTTGTGAGGAGGGAGGAATTGTGGGCAATTATAGATCTCGACATTGCAGGTTGCCATAATTCTATGGAGAACGGAATCTAGTTTTGGTCGGGATTTCCCGATAATTGAGTAAGCAGCCGAACAAAGAAAAGGGGCCAAAACCGCAATAAAATGTGGAAAACTATAAATAGGTATCTAGGTTTCAGTCAGACGGAAGGGAGGATTTAGTGATTGGCGCTAAGTTAGCCTCTTGCGTCCAGCCCCGGATACCACAAGCAAGACCGCTTGGTGATGCGGGCTTTAGTATGCATGAAATACGAAGGCGCTTGGGATAAGTTAGCCCCGTCTCGAATGGAGCTTCGATTATTCTAATCGATCATCTCGAAAAAGTGCTGTGATTCGGGACTGGTATCAACACAGGAGCGGTTCGGATACCTACGTTATCACACTAGTTTCCACGAATGAAATGGGAAAATTCTCGCACTATCGTACGGGAAAGCTAAAGAAAAGTTATTACGATTAAAAATATGAGAAAAAGGGAACTATATCAATATGTACTTGTCTTTGAAATACCATGTGCTGCGTGGTATTTATTTAATTTATTACCGATCATGTTAGGTACTACACACATAAAGTAAATGATATTTTTCGAGAATATTATTTTTTAATTTTATTAGATACAGAAAAACATGTACTAAATGACTGCTATGGTGAAAATTTGCGGAAAAAAGTAGAAATATACGTAAATATATTAAAAAAAATATATATGGAGAATTTAGTTTTTCTAAGTTTCCGGCTTAAATTACGCTATCATGTACCACATAAAATTGAATATTTTATATTTTTATTGGATGCAGAAAAATGTCCTCTAAATGACTGCTATAGTGAAGTTTTCCGGAAAAGTGTGGAAATATACGTAAATAAATAAAGTATATGGAAAAAGTAGCAGTTTTAAGTTTCCGGCTTAAATTACACTATCATGTACCACATAAAATTGAATATTTTATATTTTTATTGGATGCAGAAAAATGTCCTCTAAATGACTGCTATAGTGAAGTTTTCCGGAAAAGTGTGGAAATATACGTAAATAAATAAAGTATATGGAAAAAGTAGCAGTTTTAAGTTTCCGGCTTAAATTACACTATCATGTACCACATAAAATTGAATATTTTATATTTTTATTGGATGCAGAAAAATGTCCTCTAAATGACTGCTATAGTGAAGTTTTCCGGAAAAGTGTGGAAATATACGTAAATAAATAAAAAGTATGGAAAAAGTAGCAATTTCAAGTTTCCGGCTTAAATTACACTATCATGTACCACATAAAATTGAATATTTTATATTTTTATTGAATGCAGAAAAATGTCCTCTAAATGACTGTTATAGTGAAGTTTTCCGGAAAAGTGTGGAAATATACGTAAATAAATAAAGTATATGGAAAAAGTAGCAGTTTTAAGTTTCCGGCTTAAATTACACTATCATGTACCACATAAAATTGAATATTTTATATTTTTATTGGATGCAGAAAAATGTCCTCTAAATGACTGCTATAGTGAAGTTTTCCGGAAAAGTGTGGAAATATACGTAAATAAATAAAGTATATGGAAAAAGTAGTAGTTTTAAGTTTCCGGCTTAAATTACACTATCATGTACCACATAAAATTGAATATTTTATATTTTTATTGAATGCAGAAAAATGTCCTCTAAATGACTGTTATAGTGAAGTTTTCCGGAAAAGTGTGGAAATATACGTAAATAAATAAAGTATATGGAAAAAGTAGCAGTTTTAAGTTTCCGGCTTAAATTACACTATCATGTACCACATAAAATTGAATATTTTATATTTTTATTGGATGCAGAAAAATGTCCTCTAAATGACTGTTATAGTGAAGTTTTCCGGAAAAGTGTGGAAATATACGTAAATAAATAAAGTATATGGAAAAAGTAGTAGTTTTAAGTTTCCGGCTTAAATTACACTATCATGTACCACATAAAATTGAATATTTTATATTTTTATTGAATGCAGAAAAATGTCCTCTAAATGACTGTTATAGTGAAGTTTTCCGGAAAAGTGTGGAAATATACGTAAATAAATAAAGTATATGGAAAAAGTAGTAGTTTTAAGTTTCCGGCTTAAATTACACTATCATGTACCACATAAAATTGAATATTTTATATTTTTATTGGATGCAGAAAAATGTCCTCTAAATGACTGCTATAGTGAAGTTTTCCGGAAAAGTGTGGAAATATACGTAAATAAATAAAGTATATGGAAAAAGTAGCAGATTTAAGTTTCCGGCTTAAATTACACTATCATGTACCACATAAAATTGAATATTTTATATTTTTATTGAATGCAGAAAAATGTCCTCTAAATGACTGTTATAGTGAAGTTTTCCGGAAAAGTGTGGAAATATACGTAAATAAATAAAGTATATGGAAAAAGTAGCAGTTTTAAGTTTCCGGCTTAAATTACACTATCATGTACCACATAAAATTGAATATTTTATATTTTTATTGGATGCAGAAAAATGTCCTCTAAATGACTGCTATAGTGAAGTTTTCCGGAAAAGTGTGGAAATATACGTAAATAAATAAAAAGTATGGAAAAAGTAGCAATTTCAAGTTTCCGGCTTAAATTACACTATCATGTACCACATAAAATTGAATATTTTATATTTTTATTGAATGCAGAAAAATGTCCTCTAAATGACTGTTATAGTGAAGTTTTCCGGAAAAGTGTGGAAATATACGTAAATAAATAAAAAATATGGAAAAAGTAGCAATTTTAAGTTTCCGGCTTAAATTACACTATCATGTACCACATAAAATTGAATATTTTATATTTTTATTGGATGCAGAAAAATGTCCTCTAAATGACTGTTATAGTGAAGTTCTCCGGAAAAGTGTGGAAATATACGTAAATAAATGAAGAATATGGAGAATTAACCGGAGTTACATCTCCGGGTTTATTCAAGCCGCTGATTTTCCTTAGCGATTTTCTCCGTGGAAACTCACAATTTTCATGAAAAATTGGTCATTCCCTCTTCGGCTGACACGAAATAGCAGAATTCAGGCCATTAGGAACGAAAATAATAAATAGGCGTCATCCCAATGGGGATAATATTTTTGAATACACGATTTCCTTGAAAATTGCACATTGTTATCGTTTCGATAGTCGACTAAAAAAAGTTTACTTATTTTACATTTTTATAATGACTGATTTTAATGCATCGATTACAGAGATGCAATATCATGTATATATCCGAGTCCCCGGTGGATGAAAAAATGGAAAGGGACAATGTGTGAAAAGTATTTTTACTGCAGGTTGAGGGGGAGAATAACGAGACGACCTCATCTCCATTTTTTTCCTTTTTATTACGCCGAGTACTTTCGCCCGTTCGGGCTTCTTCAGGGCATTATAGGACCAATGACATGGCATTATAGAGGTCGTCTCGTTATTCTCCTTCTCAACCTGCAGAAAGACGTTATACGACCACCTGGAGATGAAAAAGTATTTTTATTAAACGTAATTTTAATTTTCCGGCGTTAATTACACCATCTTGTACCACACGAAATTGCACATTTTTTATATTATCATTAGATACAGACAAACGTATACTAAATGACTGCGTGGTTGAAGTTTTCCGGAAAAGCGTGGAAATTACCCTCACATTCGAAAATTATTGAAATTGTTTTTGCAACGAACTGCTGCAACGTGCCAACGCTAGGGTCGGGGCGGCAAAACTTCAGACGAATGAGTATAGGCGGAAAACGGTTTTTTCGGTCGCATCAAAGAAATGTTAGGAGAGGGGTGAAGCGTAGTCTGGACGGGTCTTCAGATTCAGATGTGCCGCTCCTCATGACACACATCATTGGCTATAATTATGCCGAATTTGAGCGAAATCTAAACAAAACATTTTTCGCGAAATATCCGAGGGGTATCCCTGCTGATTCTCTTTTTGAACCTGCGGTTATCAATACACAGAAAAAAATCATTATTATCAATACGAGTATTATCAATACAAAGAATGAACACAGAAAAAAATGTAAAATTTTCAGGAAGGCGATTTCAACGATTTTTTCAACTCTTTACAAACTGCAATTGTGGTACCTAAAAAAATATCAGTTTTTCAACTCTCTAAAATTGGAATTATCCGTGATTTTAGGGATCAAAATCCATCTGAATAATTTGTTTTACTCCGCAGAAGTCTTCATTTGAACGCCTTACACACATAATAAGTACATTTCAAAAAATTTGTTTAAAAAAATTACCCCTGGACATGAATTGTGTTGCAGTACAAATTTATGAATTAACGTTTGGTAGTAAGTCGCTGGACTTTTCTGAGCACCCTCACAAGTGCCATATTATATATTATGTCGTTCTTATTTATTTATTTATTATCCCAACTGTGAGGTATCCTTATACAGTAAAGTTAACTAGGTAAAAAAAAAAAGAAAAATCAAACAGCGCCAAAGAAAATATTATTTGTTATAAATCAACTTTTTCACCGGCCAAAATTTCAAGCTCCGCTGGCATCGGTTATGGTAAACTATTAAATTTTCGTGTTTAAGTGATTTTGGAGACTTTTAACAGGAAATTGAACGCTGAATCCGAATTTGACGTTAAAACGACGAACATTTGACGACAACTATTAGTCTTTCCCAGTTTTAGCACTAAACCGTTGTTATGCTTTCCAACATTGAAAATTCACTGTAAATACCTACAGTAAGTAGCTACTGTTCAATTTCAATCAATTACTGATTCCTATAGGAAATTAGAGTATTTCGATTTTTACATTCTTTGAAGTTGTGACTTCGGAATTTTTTTTGTCCACGTTCGCGAATTTAAAAAAAAAGGTTTTTTTCCAGCAAATTGTGAGAATTTAATTAAGAACCGGCTAAAATTAACAAAAAGTCTCGAATTAATTTTTGTTTTCGAGATCTGTTCCACTTTTTGGTAAAAAAGTTTCTGGGGGTTTCCGTTTCTGTACAAGCGCTAATAGCTCCGAGCGGACATAACATAACTTATACGAAAAAAAGGACACCAAATTGTACATTTTAGATATCCCTTTCACGCCTCTGAGTAATATGCATACGTAAAAGTGGTAAGTTAAGATAATTACCTATTCACTAAAAACTCAGGGCTAAATTCCTTAAAAATGAGTGATAAAATATTATACAATATTGTCAAATGTTGAGGTAGCTACTTACAACGCTTTTCCGGGAAACCTCATCCAAGCAGTCATTTAAAAGACGTTTAAGCTGTATCCGATGAAAGTATAAAAAATCGAAATTTTAGAACTACATGATAGTGTAATTAAAGGTGGAGACAAAAAACTGCGAAATTTTCCTTTATTTTCAAATGTTAGGGTACTTTCCATGCTTTTCCGGGAAACCTCACCATAGCAGTAATTTTATTTACGTTTATCTTCATCTAATGAATATACATGTTTATGTCGTACATGATATTGTAAATAACGCCGGAAACCTAAATGTACAAATATTTCCATTATTTTCGAATGTTCTGGTAATTTTCACGCTTTTCCGGAAAGGTTCACCATAACAGTCATCTAGTATAATTATGTTTATGTGTATGTAATAGAAGTATAAAATGTTCAATTTCATGTGGTACATGATAGTGTAATTTAAGCCGGAAACTTAAAACTGCTACTTTTTCCATATACTTTATTTATTTACGTATATTTCCACACTTTTCCGGAGAACTTCACTATAGCAGTCATTTAGAGGACATTTTTCTGCATCCAATAAAAATATAAAATATTCAATTTTATGTGGTACATGATAGTGTAATTTAAGCCGGAAACTTAAAACTACTACTTTTTCCATATACTTAATTTATTTACGTATATTTCCACACTTTTCCGGAAAACTTCACTATAGCAGTCATTTAGAGGACATTTTTCTGCATCCAATAAAAATATAAAATATTCAATTTTATGTGGTACATGATAGTGTAATTTAAGCCGGAAACTTAAAACTACTACTTTTTCCATATACTTTATTTATTTACGTATATTTCCACACTTTTCCGGAAAACTTCACTATAACAGTCATTTAGAGGACATTTTTCTGCATCCAATAAAAATATAAAATATTCAATTTTATGTGGTACATGATAGTGTAATTTAAGCCGGAAACTTAAAACGACTACTTTTTCCATATACTTTATTTATTTACGTATATTTCCACACTTTTCCGGAGAACTTCACTATAACAGTCATTTAGAGGACATTTTTCTGCATCCAATAAAAATATAAAATATTCAATTTTATGTGGTACATGATAGTGTAATTTAAGCCGGAAACTTAAAATTGCTACTTTTTCCATACTTTTTATTTATTTACGTATATTTCCACACTTTTCCGGAAAACTTCACTATAACAGTCATTTAGAGGACATTTTTCTGCATCCAATAAAAATATAAAATATTCAATTTTATGTGGTACATGATAGTGTAATTTAAGCCGGAAACTTAAAATTGCTACTTTTTCCATATTTTTTATTTATTTACGTATATTTCCACACTTTTCCGGAAAACTTCACTATAACAGTCATTTAGAGGACATTTTTCTGCATCCAATAAAAATATAAAATATTCAATTTTATGTGGTACATGATAGTGTAATTTAAGCCGGAAACTTAAAATTGCTACTTTTTCCATATACTTTATTTATTTACGTATATTTCCACACTTTTCCGGAAAACTTCACTATAACAGTCATTTAGAGGACATTTTTCTGCATCCAATAAAAATATAAAATATTCAATTTTATGTGGTACATGATAGTGTAATTTAAGCCGGAAACTTAAAATTGCTACTTTTTCCATATTTTTTATTTATTTACGTATATTTCCACACTTTTCCGGAAAACTTCACTATAACAGTCATTTAGAAGACATTTTTCTGCATCCAATAAAAATATAAAATATTCAATTTTATGTGGTACATGATAGTGTAATTTAAGCCGGAAACTTAAAACTGCTACTTTTTCCATATACTTTATTTATTTACGTATATTTCCACACTTTTCCGGAAAACTTCACTATAACAGTCATTTAGAGGACATTTTTCTGCATCCAATAAAAATATAAAATATTCAATTTTATGTGGTACAAGATAGTGTAATTTAAGCCGGAAACTTAAAGTTGCTACTTTTTCAGTATACTTTATTTATTTACGTATATTTCCACACTTTTCCGGAAAACTTCACTATAGCAGTCATTTAGAGGACATTTTTCTGCATCCAATAAAAATATAAAATATTCAATTTTATGTGGTACATGATAGTGTAATTTAAGCCGGAAACTTAAAATTGCTACTTTTTCCATATTTTTTATTTATTTACGTATATTTCCACACTTTTCCGGAAAACTTCACTATAACAGTCATTTAGAGGACATTTTTCTGCATCCAATAAAAATATAAAATATTCAATTTTATGTGGTACATGATAGTGTAATTTAAGCCGGAAACTTAAAATTGCTACTTTTTCCATATTTTTTATTTATTTACGTATATTTCCACACTTTTCCGGAAAACTTCACTATAACAGTCATTTAGAGGACATTTTTCTGCATCCAATAAAAATATAAAATATTCAATTTTATGTGGTACATGATAGTGTAATTTAAGCCGGAAACTTAAAATTGCTACTTTTTCCATATACTTTATTTATTTACGTATATTTCCACACTTTTCCGGAAAACTTCACTATAGCAGTCATTTAGAGGACATTTTTCTGCATCCAATAAAAATATAAAATATTCAATTTTATGTGGTACATGATAGTGTAATTTAAGCCGGAAACTTAAAACTACTACTTTTTCCATATACTTTATTTATTTACGTATATTTCCACACTTTTCCGGAAAACTTCACTATAACAGTCATTTAGAGGACATTTTTCTGCATCCAATAAAAATATAAAATATTCAATTTTATGTGGTACATGATAGTGTAATTTAAGCCGGAAACTTAAAACTACTACTTTTTCCATATACTTTATTTATTTACGTATATTTCCACACTTTTCCGGAAAACTTCACTATAACAGTCATTTAGAGGACATTTTTCTGCATTCAATAAAAATATAAAATATTCAATTTTATGTGGTACATGATAGTGTAATTTAAGCCGGAAACATAAAACTACTACTTTTTCCATATACTTTATTTATTTACGTATATTTCCACACTTTTCCGGAAAACTTCACTATAACAGTCATTTAGAGGACATTTTTCTGCATCCAATAAAAATATAAAATATTCAATTTTATGTGGTACATGATAGTGTAATTTAAGCCGGAAACTTAAAACTACTACTTTTTCCATATACTTTATTTATTTACGTATATTTCCACACTTTTCCGGAAAACTTCACTATAACAGTCATTTAGAGGACATTTTTCTGCATCCAATAAAAATATAAAATATTCAATTTTATGTGGTACATGATAGTGTAATTTAAGCCGGAAACTTAAAACTACTACTTTTTCCATATACTTTATTTATTTACGTATATTTCCACACTTTTCCGGAAAACTTCACTATAACAGTCATTTAGAGGACATTTTTCTGCATCCAATAAAAATATAAAATATTCAATTTTATGTGGTACATGATAGTGTAATTTAAGCCGGAAACTTAAAATTGCTACTTTTTCCATATTTTTTATTTATTTACGTATATTTCCACACTTTTCCGGAAAACTTCACTATAACAGTCATTTAGAGGACATTTTTCTGCATCCAATAAAAATATAAAATATTCAATTTTATGTGGTACATGATAGTGTAATTTAAGCCGGAAACTTAAAACTGCTACTTTTTCCATATACTTTATTTATTTACGTATATTTCCACACTTTTCCGGAAAACTTCACTATAGCAGTCATTTAGAGGACATTTTTCTGCATCCAATAAAAATATAAAATATTCAATTTTATGTGGTACATGATAGTGTAATTTAAGCCGGAAACTTAAAATTGCTACTTTTTCCATATTTTTTATTTATTTACGTATATTTCCACACTTTTCCGGAAAACTTCACTATAACAGTCATTTAGAGGACATTTTTCTGCATCCAATAAAAATATAAAATATTCAATTTTATGTGGTACATGATAGTGTAATTTAAGCCGGAAACTTAAAATTGCTACTTTTTCCATATTTTTTATTTATTTACGTATATTTCCACACTTTTCCGGAAAACTTCACTATAACAGTCATTTAGAGGACATTTTTCTGCATCCAATAAAAATATAAAATATTCAATTTTATGTGGTACATGATAGTGTAATTTAAGCCGGAAACTTAAAACTGCTACTTTTTCCATATACTTTATTTATTTACGTATATTTCCACACTTTTCCGGAAAACTTCACTATAACAGTCATTTAGAGGACATTTTTCTGCATCCAATAAAAATATAAAGTATTCAATTTTATGTGGTACATGATAGTGTAATTTAAGCCGGAAACTTAAAGTTGCTACTTTTTCAGTATACTTTATTTATTTACGTATATTTCCACACTTTTCCGGAAAACTTCACTATAGCAGTCATTTAGAGGACATTTTTCTGCATCCAATAAAAATATAAAATATTCAATTTTATGTGGTACATGATAGTGTAATTTAAGCCGGAAACTTAAAATTGCTACTTTTTCCATATTTTTTATTTATTTACGTATATTTCCACACTTTTCCGGAAAACTTCACTATAACAGTCATTTAGAGGACATTTTTCTGCATCCAATAAAAATATAAAATATTCAATTTTATGTGGTACATGATAGTGTAATTTAAGCCGGAAACTTAAAATTGCTACTTTTTCCATATTTTTTATTTATTTACGTATATTTCCACACTTTTCCGGAAAACTTCACTATAACAGTCATTTAGAGGACATTTTTCTGCATCCAATAAAAATATAAAATATTCAATTTTATGTGGTACATGATAGTGTAATTTAAGCCGGAAACTTGAAATTGCTACTTTTTCCATATACTTTATTTATTTACGTATATTTCCACACTTTTCCGGAAAACTTCACTATAACAGTCATTTAGAGGACATTTTTCTGCATCCAATAAAAATATAAAATATTCAATTTTATGTGGTACATGATAGTGTAATTTAAGCCGGAAACTTAAAGTTGCTACTTTTTCAGTATACTTTATTTATTTACGTATATTTCCACACTTTTCCGGAAAACTTCACTATAACAGTCATTTAGAAGACATTTTTCTGCATCCAATAAAAATATAAAATATTCAATTTTATGTGGTACATGATAGTGTAATTTAAGCCGGAAACTTAAAACTGCTACTTTTTCCATATACTTTATTTATTTACGTATATTTCCACACTTTTCCGGAAAACTTCACTATAGCAGTCATTTAGAGGACATTTTTCTGCATCCAATAAAAATATAAAATATTCAATTTTATGTGGTACATGATAGTGTAATTTAAGCCGGAAACTTAAAACTGCTACTTTTTCCATATACTTTATTTATTTACGTATATTTCCACACTTTTCCGGAAAACTTCACTATAACAGTCATTTAGAGGACATTTTTCTGCATCCAATAAAAATATAAAATATTCAATTTTATGTGGTACATGATAGTGTAATTTAAGCCGGAAACTTAAAATTGCTACTTTTTCCATATTTTTTATTTATTTACGTATATTTCCACACTTTTCCGGAAAACTTCACTATAGCAGTCATTTAGAGGACATTTTTCTGCATCCAATAAAAATATAAAATATTCAATTTTATGTGGTACATGATAGTGTAATTTAAGCCGGAAACTTAAAACTGCTACTTTTTCCATATACTTTATTTATTTACGTATATTTCCACACTTTTCCGGAAAACTTCACTATAACAGTCATTTAGAGGACATTTTTCTGCATCCAATAAAAATATAAAATATTCAATTTTATGTGGTACATGATAGTGTAATTTAAGCCGGAAACTTAAATCTGCTACTTTTTCCATATACTTTATTTATTTACGTATATTTCCACACTTTTCCGGAAAACTTCACTATAGCAGTCATTTAGAGGACATTTTTCTGCATCCAATAAAAATATAAAATATTCAATTTTATGTGGTACATGATAGTGTAATTTAAGCCGGAAACTTAAAACTACTACTTTTTCCATATACTTTATTTATTTACGTATATTTCCACACTTTTCCGGAAAACTTCACTATAACAGTCATTTAGAGGACATTTTTCTGCATCCAATAAAAATATAAAATATTCAATTTTATGTGGTACATGATAGTGTAATTTAAGCCGGAAACTTAAAACTACTACTTTTTCCATATACTTTATTTATTTACGTATATTTCCACACTTTTCCGGAAAACTTCACTATAACAGTCATTTAGAGGACATTTTTCTGCATCCAATAAAAATATAAAATATTCAATTTTATGTGGTACATGATAGTGTAATTTAAGCCGGAAACTTAAAACTGCTACTTTTTCCATATACTTTATTTATTTACGTATATTTCCACACTTTTCCGGAAAACTTCACTATAACAGTCATTTAGAGGACATTTTTCTGCATCCAATAAAAATATAAAGTATTCAATTTTATGTGGTACATGATAGTGTAATTTAAGCCGGAAACTTAAAGTTGCTACTTTTTCAGTATACTTTATTTATTTACGTATATTTCCACACTTTTCCGGAAAACTTCACTATAGCAGTCATTTAGAGGACATTTTTCTGCATCCAATAAAAATATAAAATATTCAATTTTATGTGGTACATGATAGTGTAATTTAAGCCGGAAACTTAAAATTGCTACTTTTTCCATATTTTTTATTTATTTACGTATATTTCCACACTTTTCCGGAAAACTTCACTATAACAGTCATTTAGAGGACATTTTTCTGCATCCAATAAAAATATAAAATATTCAATTTTATGTGGTACATGATAGTGTAATTTAAGCCGGAAACTTAAAATTGCTACTTTTTCCATATTTTTTATTTATTTACGTATATTTCCACACTTTTCCGGAAAACTTCACTATAACAGTCATTTAGAAGACATTTTTCTGCATCCAATAAAAATATAAAATATTCAATTTTATGTGGTACATGATAGTGTAATTTAAGCCGGAAACTTAAAATTGCTACTTTTTCCATATACTTTATTTATTTACGTATATTTCCACACTTTTCCGGAAAACTTCACTATAACAGTCATTTAGAGGACATTTTTCTGCATCCAATAAAAATATAAAGTATTCAATTTTATGTGGTACATGATAGTGTAATTTAAGCCGGAAACTTAAAGTTGCTACTTTTTCAGTATACTTTATTTATTTACGTATATTTCCACACTTTTCCGGAAAACTTCACTATAACAGTCATTTAGAAGACATTTTTCTGCATCCAATAAAAATATAAAATATTCAATTTTATGTGGTACATGATAGTGTAATTTAAGCCGGAAACTTAAAACTGCTACTTTTTCCATATACTTTATTTATTTACGTATATTTCCACACTTTTCCGGAAAACTTCACTATAGCAGTCATTTAGAGGACATTTTTCTGCATCCAATAAAAATATAAAATATTCAATTTTATGTGGTACATGATAGTGTAATTTAAGCCGGAAACTTAAAACTACTACTTTTTCCATATACTTTATTTATTTACGTATATTTCCACACTTTTCCGGAAAACTTCACTATAACAGTCATTTAGAGGACATTTTTCTGCATCCAATAAAAATATAAAATATTCAATTTTATGTGGTACATGATAGTGTAATTTAAGCCGGAAACTTAAAACTACTACTTTTTCCATATACTTTATTTATTTACGTATATTTCCACACTTTTCCGGAAAACTTCACTATAACAGTCATTTAGAGGACATTTTTCTGCATCCAATAAAAATATAAAATATTCAATTTTATGTGGTACATGATAGTGTAATTTAAGCCGGAAACTTAAAATTGCTACTTTTTCCATACTTTTTATTTATTTACGTATATTTCCACACTTTTCCGGAAAACTTCACTATAACAGTCATTTAGAGGACATTTTTCTGCATCCAATAAAAATATAAAATATTCAATTTTATGTGGTACATGATAGTGTAATTTAAGCCGGAAACTTAAAACTACTACTTTTTCCATATACTTTATTTATTTACGTATATTTCCACACTTTTCCGGAAAACTTCACTATAGCAGTCATTTAGAGGACATTTTTCTGCATCCAATAAAAATATAAAATATTCAATTTTATGTGGTACATGATAGCGTAATTTAAGCCGGAAACTTAGAAAAACTAAATTCTCCATATATATTTTTTTTAATATATTTACGTATATTTCTACTTTTTTCCGCAAATTTTCACCATAGCAGTCATTTAGTACATGTTTTTCTGTATCTAATAAAATTAAAAAATAATATTCTCGAAAAATATCATTTACTTTATGTGTGTAGTACTTAACATGATCGGTAATAAATTAAATAAATACCACGCAGCACATGGTATTTCAAAGACAAGTACATATTGATATAGTTCCCTTTTTCTCATATTTTTAATCGTAATAACTTTTCTTTAGCTTTCCCGTACGATAGTGCGAGAATTTTCCCATCTCATTCGTGGAAACTAGTGTGATAACGTAGGTATCCGAACCGCTCCTGTTTTGATACCAGTCCCGTATCACAGCACTTTTTCGAGATGATCGATTAGAATAATCGAAGCTCCATTCGAGACGGGGCTAACTTATCCCAAGCGCCTTCGTATTTCATGCATACTAAAGCCCGCACCACCAAGCGGTCTTGCTTGTGGTATCCGGGGCTGGACGCAAGAGGCTAACTTAGCGGCAATGATTTAATGTTGAACCCACGGTAAGTACAACACTCGGTAGATGGGTTTTCAAATCAACGGGAATGATGAACCCATTAACGTGAACTGCTATTCTTTCGCTTCGGCGAATGAATTATCTGTACGTACCAAAAATAATAATATATTAAGTATGGAAGGGTTCTTACCCCACATTGCGAGATTAGGCGAACGAGTCGGGGAGTTTCAGGTCGCACAGAAAGCCTACTCGAATTTCCGTACAACTAGAGGAAGCGCCAGATCACAATATTGATTCTACTACTCGCTTAGGAAATCGCTTTTGAAAGTCAAGTTCGGAAAATCGCTTCACTGTGAAAATAACCACTGAAGATTGAAGGGGTGGGGATCTCCGAACAAAGCGGTCCGGCGTCGGTTGCTTCAAGGTTTTCAACTTGAACGGTGAAATTTAATACGAACCTCTCCCGTACATGTCACAATCGGCTCAGAGACGATTCAACGATCGGAGACCAAGTAATAAACGGCTTGGACGTCGAAAATTGGCAGTTGCAAAACGGTAAGTAAATAGGCAATCTCCGTCACAAATGTCACTATTTCCGAACTCACAGAAGAAAGCAAAATGGCGCACGGAGCAGAGACCTTTGTTCCACGGAGTGTTGCCAAGTGTCTTTCTGAAAACCCCCTATTCCGAATAAAAAACTCCCTCAAATTAAATCAAAATCGCCCAAATGTCTTCAAACCCTGCAAAACCATAATAAATACCGACAAAACTTTAAAAAAAAAACTAATAACTGAAAAAATGCTTGTCGTAAGAATACAATCTTCAAAAAAGCTCATAGGTATTTCTTTGCCCTAAGTTTTCCCCATCAGAAAAAAGTCCCTTAGATCTCGGGGAAATTCCTTGACTAAGTAACACTGTACGCACCTTGCTACATACCTACATAGTCCTATTGATTTTGGAGCCGTGACGTCAGATTCGAATCATGGATGACAAAAAAAACGTTATAGTTCTTGCCTTGGGCGCAGTGTGAGATGTGAGAGAGATAGTAAGTGAGAAATAGAGAAAACGTATGTATTTATTTAAGAACAGGGTAAATTTATCTCTAAAACAGTTAACAATTTACGCAAATTAATGTTTAAAAAAATACAGTACTGTTTATTCAAGTGATTCGAACAAAATGGACTGGTTTTTCTATGCTTTTTTTCTCTTTCTCTATTCTAGTTTTTCTATGTAGGTTTATGTTCTCCGGCCGCCAAAGCCTGCCAGTGGGCAAAAAAAATAAATTTGAACGCTAAAACTTGAGTTGTTATTTAAATTACAAATTGTGAATCAATGGCATTTTTTTAAATTAGTGTTCAAAAGTGCTACTTTATTTAAGCCAAGACTTATGATTATTATTATTTTCAAGATGTTCTAAGCAGATTAGGATTTAAAAATGTGGGTATAATGTCAAAAAATGGTAACAATTCTCTTAAATCCGGTTAAATTGATGAAATATTTATAACTTCATACGATAAGTTTGGATGACAAAGAGACATAATTTTTTACTGTTGTTTTTTTAGAACAATTTTTATTTATTATTTACTTCATCGATTGACAACCCCTTTATCGGAGATAGATGAATTATTTTCATGGATAGGTCTTATGTCCTTGGCGTCTGATTAAATAAACAATCCATAATTGAAAATTAACAACAACAAAATTTCGTTGGTTAACATCTCGAGATGTAACATTCACTTCGGTTTACACAGTGGGTCATAGAGAAAGAGATATTTCTATATGTCTATTTGTATGCATTTCTATGTTTTTTTTTGTTTTTGCTTGAGAACTGTGTGAGCCTAGAATAAGTTCTCTCTTTCTCTATGGATTATGTAATAAGGGGACTTCAACTTCCTCTTCCAATGGTGTTGTAACATAACATAATAACAACGAAATTGTGGCGTTATCAAGTTGAACTCCTCAATTCATTTCAATTTCAAGTGTATTTGGCAAAAAAAAAACCAAAAAAAAAAAAAAAATACTTAAATGTCGTTGTTTGAGCTCTTATTTTAAAGTTATCGCACCACTTGGTTGATTTCCCTTAAGGAATGAGTGATTGAGTGGTCATTTGTCTGAAGTTTAAAGGTGAGGCTAAATTTCATAGCTTGTTTGTATAATGGGCTTTTTTGTTTTTCTGAGTCAAATTTCCTCTATCAGTAGAGGAATGCGTTCTCCTGAGGAGACTTCTTAAAACAAACTTTAATGAAAGAAGAGGAAAAAGAAGGAATGACATTCTTAACATAACTGTTGAAAATATGAGACGACTAGAAGAAGAAGAACTAATTATATTCCGTTGCTTGTAATTTTTGAACGCAGTTCTGGGTTAAGTTGAATATTTTTGAGTTTTCTGCTAGAGCTTCAAACTCTTTGGTACGGGGTTTTCTCATGTGTAAAATCAAAGGAGCTTCAGAAGCTCTCAGTGACTGTACCGTTTTGCATCTTTATCTCACGAATCTGAGAAATTCGCTCTCTTTGAAAGTTGTCCTTATTGAGCGGTGCGTAAAATTCTTTATTCCATTCTGCTTACAGTTTCAAAACACCTGCAAAATCAAGGCACTTGAACTGACGAGGTTATGGCGTTACGTAGGACAACGAGAGTCACAGCGTTGGCGAGTAAATATCAAACGAGACAGAGTAGGGATTCGACCGAACTTCCCAGTGGCTCATCTCTAAACTCATGTTCGTCTGATGAAGCTAAATCATCGACCAGGAAGCGACCAGCTGTTCAGATCAAAATAGAAGAGGGACATGAGGCAGATGGTTATCTCTCGATGAAGATGATGAAGCCATCTTCTCCCAATGTTGCTGACTTCCAGGGTAAATCTGTTGAGGTCGAACGGAAACCTGATAACGATGTGAGCGACGTATGGACTCCACCTAATTGGATGCAAGTATTGGATAACATTCGGCTGATGAGAAAAGGCGTGCCTGCCCCTGTGGACGTGATGGGCTGCGATATGTGCCACGATCAGACAGAATCTCCAAAAATTCAAAGATATCAGATATTAGTGTCACTTATGCTTTCAAGTCAAACAAAAGACCAAGTCACCTTTGCTGCGATGGGACGCCTTCGCACGCATGGTCTCACTCCTGAGAATATTGTCATCACAAGCAACAAAGTTTTGGAAGACCTCATCAAGCCAGTCGGGTTTTATAAGAGGAAATCAGAATACATCAAGAAAGCAAGTCAGATACTTTTGGATTCTTACGGTGGTGATATTCCCAAATCAGTCGAAGAGCTTTGCAAATTGCCGGGTGTTGGGCCAAAAATGGCGCACATTTGTATGAATTGCGCGTGGAATATTGTTTCAGGAATCGGTGTTGACACTCATGTCCATAGGATCAGCCAAAGATTGGGATGGCTACCAACCGATATATTGAAGAAGAGGAAAACTGTAAAAAATGTGACTCCTGAAGATACTAGAGTGGCTTTGGAAAACTGGTTACCCCCCGAACTGTGGTCTGAAGTTAACCATCTCCTTGTTGGTTTTGGTCAGACCATTTGCAAACCTATCGGGCCTATGTGCTCAGATTGCTTGAACAAATCAATATGCCCCTCGGCCAAACTTAAGAGATAACAGTTACAGAACCTAAAAACATGTTCAATTTTTTGTATTATTAAATTTTTTTGGTTATATCCTCACTGCTTGCAATTTTGTCTAATTTTACCTCAATTTCACTTGAATTTTTTGAAGCACTTCAGTCGGTGCAATGAAGTCGTGTAAGATCACATCTTCAGAGTTCCACATTGAATCACTCTCATTATTCATCGAATATTTGATTTCCGTGCACAATTAGATAGTCATAGAAAATTATGAGTTTGAGAATGTGACAAGAAAAATTGAAATGTTGAAGAGCTTTAGGTAAAATTGACAATAAAATTTTGAACTAGAATGTCAAGTATTTGATGATTACCCATAGAATTATAAGTGTAATACAATAAATGTTTCAATAAAAGTACACTAACTTCTTTTTCGCTATTATCAAGTCAGCTAACTTGATGATTTGTTGAAATTTAGAATATTCCATTTAGCCGGAAACCCTATAGAAATAGAAAGAAAAATAGTGGTGATTCCTGGAACAAAACAAGATGGTGGGCACTGAAAAACCATGTCCATTTACTACCATAATTAGCTCTACCCAAAGATCAACACACCCCTGGTGAAGAATAGACCCTGTCACATTATCCGAAAGTATTCCTTGGGAAACCAATGGTGTGCACAGATCACACTACAAATATATTGATTTTTGAAGCTAGAAGAAAACACCCACAAAAAAAAGCTCATGGTGTGCGACACAAAACATGGAACTACATGGTGTGCGAGCCAAGATAAAAGATTGTACAGTGATTTATTATTCCATCGCTTTAATAATGATTTAAGAAGACTATCCATTTGTAATAGTAATTATTTCGATCATTACGTCGTCTTATTTGCATTGGAAGAACATATTCTCTGGAAATACTTCATCGAATTTCCAGATTTTGTCAGGAGATATAGCGATATTTGTCACTGTTTACCCATAAACCTAGAGACGGACGCAAGAACAAATGGACGCAGAGACACTTCTTCAGAATGTGAGCAGAGCGTTCCGGACCAGACACGGCAAACGTTTAGGCAAAGCAGGCAGAGGATTTCCAAGGAATATTACCTCTATTAAGGCAGTTTCCCTTTATATAATATAATGATGTATTGTGGGTTTTGTTATTCCCCGTTTGTTAAACCTCGTTGAATTATACAAAAAATAATGGACAAAATAATTTCCTATGTTCTATGGACGATGGAATGATTGATACGATAAACCGTAATAAATCCACCTCCATTCACGGCAAAACATTTTTGTCATGTTGTCTTCGTTTATTATGTTGGATCAGTTCGATTCGAAATGAAACTCATAATAATCGTAAAATGATGTATGTTATTTTTTCTGTATATCAATTTGTTATACATATGAAATCAAGGGAGATTCCCGACCGTTAACGAACATTCCTAAACCTTGAGCACGCTAATAATTTTGGCGGCCAAAAAGCATCCTAGATACAAAAAATATTTTCATAACGACTGAGACCTCTAGCGTCTACTATATTGATTTTTGCAGCCTGTAAAAATCGTTGAAGCAAAATAACGGCCTAAACTATACGAAACAAGTTTTGTGAACGTGGTCAAAGTTGGTCATATTTATATTAAAGAGACGCAAAAAAATTCAGTGAAGCTCGAATAAAACAACTGAAAATGCGTCTTAAGAGAAAGTATTGTGTGTGACTCCAATAATAAAAACCAAGCGATATTCAGAACTATATATGTGGCCCACTTGATAAAAATCAGGCATCATTCAATCGCCGCCCTACACGTTTTAAGGCATTGAGCGTTCAAATAAATTGAGTTTTCTGGCCCGTAAAAATCAAAATACTAAATACGCAATAGTGAAATTGTGTAAAAACCTCATAACGTGGAGGTAGTGCGTGTGACCCAATGGACAAAAACTATTGTGTAATATGCATGCCATAACTAACATTTCAAGACCTATAGCGTAGAAAAATATTGACTCTTAAAGCCTGTAAAAACGGAACGGAAAAAACTTTGAACTGTTATATTATCTTCAATGCACGGTGTGCTATCCAAAATGCAATAAAAGCTCATTCACAAGGAAAACTTCCTGAAAAAGTTGGAAATATCTACAAAAAAAAAATTGATTGTGATGGTAAAATGTCTGTCCAACCAAAATTCACCTTAATCGATATGTGAGAATAGCTACCTTTTTTTTTTTTTTTTTTTTTTTTTTTTTTTTTTCCACTGGCGCTACAGGGAGAATAGCTACCTACTGTTTGGAATTCACCAGCTTGCATTATACCTTTTAGTTGATTATTCAATAATAAACCATAGTAAACGAATAAGAAAACGCTGCAAATGATTGTACAGTGGTTTATTATTCCTTCGCTTCAATAATGATTTCGTAAGACTATCCATTTGTGATAGTTAATTTATTATTAAACATTTCTGAACAATCTCGCCGAAAAACAGATGGTAAATATAAGAGAAAACTCCGTAGCAACTATTGTAATTTTAATCAATTTTATTTTTCTTAATTTCCTAATTAAAAGTTAAATTTTTAGTCTTACCCTACAGCTGGAGAAAGTGTTTGACGACCATTCCAATGAGTATAGAACGATTTTTATAGCTTGAAAAACACTCGAGTTATACCCTCATGTCAAATTTCAGAAAATCTCCCGAATTCGGCACAAAAGCTGCGATAACTCGAGAACCAATAAAGCTATCGACTCGGCGATGGTCTCATTCGATTCAGCGTCCAAAAATCTATATGATTTGATACCACGTACACATTTTTTTGAAAAACCTTGGAAAATATGAATTTTCTCCCCCTCAAAAATACCCTTAAAATTGAGCTAGCAAGTTGGTTCAAGAATTGGGCCGTCGTAGGACCGAGATTGATTTTTGGTGAAAATTTCAAATTTTTAGCTCTTACAGTTTGGCCGGAAAACTGCTAACGGCGTACGGCGTACAGACAGAATTTTTTTTATTAGATATTCGGATTCTACATGCCTTGAAACGTAAAACATCAAATTTTGAGGGGGGGTTATAAAATTTTTTTTCTTGGGCGATTACAATGGTTTATTATTGAATAATAAACCAAAAAAAATTCTAGCCCCCCTCAAAATGTCATATTTTACGTTTCAACAAAAAAAATTCTGTAAACCACTGTACAATAATCTGCAGCATTTTCCCCCCCCAGCTAAAAAGGAATACAATTTTAATAAAATTAACACTCGCAAAATTATTACAAATAAATTTATTGAAAAAAAAATTACCATGCGATGATAAAAACTGATACACTTGATAAAAAATGAAACTGTTGCGGAGGAAAAATATCATATAAATTGGCGAAATAATTCTTCAAGACCAGAACAGCATTCAAACTAGAGACGAAAGGGAAATAACGATTCTACTTAAAAGCTAACCATCAGTGTTTTCAAATCAGCAGACATTTATTGACATTATTGAATTCTGGAGAAAATCGTATAGTACAAGAAATGTGAAATTTCAACAACGTAGAGCCGGTGGTGAATCTGAGTTGATTTACAAATCTTCGTCGTCCTCAGGCAGAGCAACGTTTTGGGCTTCCTGCAAGAAAATTACAACGGAACGGTTTCAAGAATTATCAGCTAAAAGACTAAAATGTCAAATTATTGTGGAAAAATTAATCGAGTTCATCAAATCATTTTTTTGAGTGAAGTAGCTATCAAGTTTCCGGTATTGAATTGGTCTCCCCCTCGTCTTAGTAACAATTAAAAACTTGTGATTGAGTTAAATTGCTGGTAACAATATAAAAATGTCTAAAAAAATACAAATAATAGGTAATTGTCCAAAAAATTGAGTAAAATATAAATAAATGGCTGTTGAAAAATCGCTTACCAAGACTTCGCTTTCGATTTGCGCCCGCCATTCGGGATCCATATTGACTTCCGGAGGGAGGAGAGCAGGCATGGCGACAAACTCGAGGTTGGGATCACCGATGAGTTTCCTGGCTAGCCAAAGGAATGGCTTTTCAAAGTTATAATTACTCTTGGCGCTGATATCGTAGTACTGAAACAGGAAAATTGTGGAAGATCAATTGAAATATCAAGATTCGCCAGCAATCAGTAGAGGAAGACTAGAAAAAGATAAACCATAGTAGCTAATACATTTATTTACGAAAATGCAACAAGTGGTGATACGTTTTTGCATTGAGCTGACAACAGAATCTGACTAACCTGAAGGTTCTTCTTCCGGTGAAATACGATGCTCTTTGCTTTAACTTTGCGATCCTTGATGTCGACTTTGTTACCACAAAGTACGATCGGGATGTTTTCACAGACTCGGACAAGATCTCGATGCCAATTGGGGACGTTTTTGTACGTGACTCGAGAAGCGACGTCGAACATAATAATGGCACATTGACCCTGTAAAAAAAATGGATCCAGCATTAGCCAGCCATCTAAAGATAGTAAATCCAATTTGAATGGGGAAGACGCCTATTTTATATTTTCGTTCCTAATGGCCTGAATTCTGTTATTTGGTGTCAGCTGAAGACGGAATGACCAATTTTTCATGAAAATTGTGAGTTTCCGCGGAGAAAATCGCTAATGAAAACCGATGATTTTGAACGAAAAATGAATAGTTATTATTACATCATAACTTGTGTGTTGAACGTGAATATCGATACTAGCGCTTGTATCTTCAGAAGAATAAACTAACATTGGGAGCAATGATTTGAGGTTGCTGTGAGATTACCAAAACCCCACCAGCAATTGATTTGCTTTACGAGGCATTTCGGGCGGTATCAACTCGATGATTAAAAAAACATAACAAGTAGCAGTGATGTTAGCGTCACTTACTCGATTTAGCATGACTCCAGTCTTAAAGACCGTCTTGTTGTTGTTGTCTGTCTTTCAGCCGACTGCAGAGCGCTCTAGGGAGTTATTTCAATCGGTTGGAGTTACATCTCCGGGTTTATTCAAACCGCTGATTTTCCTTAGCAATTTTCTCCGCGGAAACTCACAATTTTCATGAAAAATTGGTCATCCCTCTTCGGCTGACACCAAATAGCCGAATTCAGGCCATTAGGAACAAAAATAAAAAATAGGCGTCTTCCCCATTGTGGCTAATGTGTCTGACACAACAAGGTCAGTGACTTAACGTATCGTAAATATGTGTTCAACTTGGTAATACGTCTACACTTACGATTAACGCTATTTTAGGCCTTTGAGCCATCATTCAGTTATTCCTGGGGCATTTACTTTCGAAATAGAGAATAAAATATTTTGACGCAAATTCCCAATTTTTCTCTGTTTTTGGAGCAATAAATTATGGGAAAACATTTATCTACAAGCAATTAAAATGAAATATTGACGAAGCATCTCTCAGGAGTGTACTAAAACTAAAATGGATGCATCTATGCTTTATTTTATGGTATGGTTACATCTGTTTCCCCCTCCACACGCTCATTAAAACTCATAATAGTAGTTCTTACCAGAGCAAGAGCAAGTCCCAACAGTATTCATCCCCTGACGTTGAGATTGTCATCAACTAGTGAGCATGGTTTCCAAAATGTGCAGCTAATAACCCTATAATATAATTGGCCAATTTCCAAGCTAATTATTAGTTTTGATTGATTCAACCATCAACATTGAACATGTAGACCAAAACACATAATAAAATCAGTATATACAAAATTAACGACTATAAAAAATATTTTTGGTGTCGTCTCACAACGATTAAACAATTGACTGACGATGATCATCAATCGTAGACACTTCTATGGGGCTGACAGTCAAGAAAACATTTTTAAAAAACCTATAATTCCATGTTAGCGTTGATCTAAGCCTGGTTTACACGTCAAGATTGATCGCAGCAATTTATCGATGAGTGTGACTGGGAGATTGCAGCAAATTACAAGGGTAGGGGTTGAATTGCACGATAAGTCTGGGCCCGGATTAATTTCTGAGAACTGCAACGACTTGACGAAACACGTAAACAAGTTAACTGAGATTTATTGCAACCATCCAAAGGCTTAGTTGGTATTTTAGCGCTGGTCGGCAGTTTATTGTCTGTAGAAGTTTTGTTTGACTACGGCTTTACAAGTGATCCGTAGCTGCCGATGACGGTAAACGCCGAGAAATCGTTATAATTCATTGCAGCGCGTAAAGAGTACTTCTACCACTCTTCGATTTATCGGGGCAATAAAATGAGCAAACATCGTAGCATGTTAACGTTAACAGCGTCTGTAAGCACATTCACACAGGCTGCTCACTTGTTGATTAAAATTCTAACAACGTCGGAGGAGATAAATATCAAGTTGCTGGTTGTTTTTACAGACACAGATAATGACTGGTTAAGATTTACTCAATATAGAGCTATGGACGGACATTGAAGCAATAATTTATAACCATTGCATCTGTACATGACTATCTCGCGGTATAAAAATTACAACCTTCCTAACTATGAATTACTATTGCTATATTCACAGTACCTACCGAAAGTCTACTACAGCAGGTATTACGATAGGATTTTTTCAATGTACAGACTATGGTCAAATGATCAAATATCTCTTAATAAAATTTTCTACGGTAGGTAAGTACATATATCTAACGAAATATTCAATGATTATGTGAAATTAACGAAATTTAAACTTTTTACGGATTTTACATCTCAGTGGTTGGCATTCTTGCAAAGAAGGCTTTTTTTAGTATTGATTATGTTTATAATTATCCTAAATCAAGTCTCACCTGGATGTAATATCCGTCTCGGAGACCGCCAAATTTTTCTTGGCCAGCCGTATCCCAGACGTTGAAACGTATCGGGCCACGGTTCGTGTGGAAAACTAGAGGGTGAACTTCGACGCCGAGCGTGGCGACGTATTTTTTGTCAAACTCGCCGGAGAGATGTCGTTTGACGAAAGTGGTCTTCCCACAACCGCCGTCGCCGACGAGGACGCATTTGAACGAAGGCATCTCCTGTTGGTCACCCATTTTGATCTACGAGGTCGACGTCAGTCACTAGGCAAGAAAAATGAAAACAACATTAGCGGGCGAGAAACAGAATAGATCCTATACTATTAGATATCACGAGGTGAACTCGATCAACGTGAACGGTCGGTTCGTGGGCGCGTGACTCAACTAACCGTTTCAACGTAGTTGGCACGTAATACTGCACAACTTGGCCGAAGAATGCAGTTTCGAACAAAAAATGCAGCTGAAAATTGATCGCAAAAATGCGAAATTCACTTCGAACCGCGTGCGTAATTTATTGGTTACCGCGAGAAAGCGGCAGAACTCGATAAAGGTAAAATGCGGCTTAGCCAAGATATGGCGCCACAGGGTCGTTCATAGGAAATTGGTAAAAGGGCGCCGGACGACTAGGCAGTTTTCGCAGCAAAGAAACGAAAATACACCAAACAAACCGCGTCGGAATGTTTTCGGCGGCGAAAAATAACAATAAGAGAAGTTTGGCAGCGATTTGACAAGTGATTAAATTGAATTTACAAGGCAAAACTCACCTTACGGCTAAGTTGTTACGGTCCACAATGGCGTTTTCGACGAACAAGGAATGGGGAAGGGTCGGGAGTCGGGAGAAAAAATGGCGGAAGAATGACGACAAACCTTCACTGTGACGATCGGTGCACAATCAGCTCGGTCCGGTTGTGCTGCTATCTTTCGGCTCTTTCAGAAGTAACTGGCCTAACAATTTGAATATTAATTTGAGAGATATCCAATTTACTTTAATCAGTGCTGCGATCAATTGAGTTTTTGTTCCAAGAAGATAGAATGATTTTCATGGTTAAGTTTATAACGATCGCGTATCATCGCTTATCGCAATATCGAACTGTGTATCAAATGGAGACAAATTGATTGATGAATTGATCGAATTAATCGAATAAGCGTTCAAATTTTAATTGATTGTGGTTGGATAATTTAAATTTTTATGAATCATTATCATCAACATCAGAATAATTATGAAAATTTAATTCTTAACTTTCTCCGAAGTAACAAAAATATTTTAATTTTATACTATCGATTGATGTACTGAATTGATTAAATTAATAGCTCTTTTTTAAATATCGGACAATTAATGGAGCAGTAAACTGAATCGATTATTGTCAATTCCGTTAATGATAAATTTGATAGCTTGTGACACGGAACCTTTTGGTCACATTCTATAAATAAATAGAGCCGGAATGATTGATTTATGTCGTCTGTTTAAAATTATCGCACAACTGAGCGATTTCTCAGACATAATCGATCCTTTTGTTGCATTGGCCCAAGGAACCACTTTGGCATTGGCCGGCATGACACAAAAAATATCACTTTGTGTTCGATAGATCGAATCAGTCCTTAGATAATCGATTTTCTTTTGGTTGTGTACATATCGACGCGTTTAACGAACGATAAAAAATATCTCATGTTACTGTTCTATTTCAGCAATACTCAAACTTCAATTATTAAATATTATAGCAGAAAATGGGAATTCATCATTTTCGAATTGCGTGAAGGGAAATGATCTGACGTACTTAAAAATCTTCGATCCGCAATATTGATTGGATGAAGGAACGCTGGGGGTGGGGAAAAGGGCGCATGCCCACCTGACATGACGGCATTGCAGGGAACTATCGATTTTTGCAGTACGCCGTTCGCTGTTCCTTCATCCAGTGGGTCTCCCCTGTATGATGTCGTTTGTTTCTGCGTGAATGGGATTTTCGTGTGTTTTCGTGCCCGTAATATTGACCGGTCCAGTGAATTAGTGTTTCGAAAATGACCAAGGATAGATTAGCAGCTCTGAAAGCCGTAAGTTCCGACTTGTTCTACATGTAATAAAATCCTTCCAGCATAACTGATACTCCCACACAGTTATATCTTGCAGTAAAACTTCTTTGTTGTATCTGAAACAGTTTATATTATTACGGTTCGATATGCCTCTTAGTCGTCACTTCATTCATGGAAATGGTCTTGCAATTTTACTGACTTCCTCCAATCACCGTGGGGATTTCCGGCCGTTTTTCCCAAGCCCCACCCCTCTAAAAGGTAGATTCACCAATGATGAATGCCGAACATCATTGGTGTTTTTCCTGTAATTGACCAATAAGCCTTACTCGAATATAGCGCTATGCTGAACCTTGTATGGCCGCTGCTATCAGCAGATTCGGTTTATCACGGTATGTAGTTAGTTGTCCGCCAAATCTGCTAATTCTTCTGCTATTGGGCGGTTTACCGGGGTCAGTTAATAAAGAAAGATTCAGCTATCAGTCCAATTTTAACGTTCGTTTACTGTTTGTCAATGTCAATTGTCAATAAGAAATGACAATTACCAACTTGGTCTTCGACCTACTACATTCGGCAACTAGTTGATTCTGCTCGCTCACCAGCACCTCTCAACTATCTACATAAACATAATAGCTTCCCATTCTTGCATTATACTGCACACAGATCATAATATTATATTTCTTCCTGCTGCAAATTTTTCCAGCATAGGATTGAATCTACAGGCTTCGGAATTCGGAACGGAGGTGAATGTGGAAGAAATTTATATATTTATCTACTATACTCAGAGACACTTTCTGAACAAGAATCTGTGTACTGTGGTCAAAAAATCACATAAATCGTCATATCTCAGTGAAAAATGACTGAAACTCTATTAAATTCTCAAAGAATAGTCTCCCAGTAATTTTGCAAAAAAGCGCTCCGTCTTAAAAATTTTGTAGGGCAACCAGATGACATTTGATGTTTGGTCCATTAGGTCACACACCGTACCTCTACGTTACGACCCTTTTTCATGATTATGCTGGTGCCTATTTTGTATTTTGATTTTTAACAGGCTGGAACAATCAATATAATATAATATTATTATAACGATCAAGGTCTTGAAATGTTCGGGACGGCGATTTAATAATACCTGCTTTTTATCAACTGTATAGCGTTATTCGTATACTGACAATATTTTGAGTTCTACAGTACGCAAAACTGAATGTGCTTGAACGCTGTGAGACTTTAAATTTGTCCAAATGAAAGCTGAATAGTGCTTCAGTTGTATTAGGTAGGTATTGGTTTCACACACGTACTTCCTCGTGAAACGCATTTTCAGTTATTTTATTCGAGCGCTCTTGTAATTTTCGGGTCTCATTGCTTTAAAAATGACCAACTTTAACCACTTTCACAAAACTTGTTATGTATAGTCTTGATCACACACAGTACTTACGCCGTCAATCAATATTATATCAATCAAAATCAATATTATATCATTATATTTATATTTCCGTGAAAAATGAATTAAACTCAATGAAATTTTCAGAGAATGTTGTCCTAATGAATGAGCAGAATTAGGATTTCCGGATTTTGAATAAAACACAGTACACTCGAGATTCTGAATAAAACAACCGTTCAAAGGTTTTTCTGCTTCGATTTTTACAGGCTATAACAGTCAATATTTTTAAACGTCTGTGGCCCTAAATCGTTTATTATGGCGAGCAGATGATGGTTGATTTGTAGTAAATTGGGTCACACACTGTACCTTCACAATATGAGCTTTTTTCACGATTCCACTGGTGCCAATTAAATTATCCTATTTTACAAAACGACTTGAATCGTTGTGTTATACTCACATACTGCACTTTCGCATTATTTACCTAATTGGTGAGTTTTTCAATTTTTCGGTTCTCATATCGTGTTTTCTAATATAACATTTGTAGAGTAATAACGTAGCGCCCTTTAGTAGGAGCTTTTTGATTTTATAATAGTTTATTCCAGTAACCGACTCAAACATGGAAGTACTGTGTGATCTATGCACACCAATGGTTTAGAATTCTGTCCGTCAGCCGTACGCCGACAACTCTTTTCAGAGTAAATGATAAAACGTACCTGTTCGACATTGTCACCAAAAACCATTCTTGGCTCAATAAATACAATAAAAATGGCTCAATTCTTTGGACAAATCGCTACCTCAATTTTAAAGGTACTTTTGGGTGGGTTTTGTGGAGAAAAACTTCATTGTTGAAAGATGGGTGTGTTTGTAAAAATTTCTATGGATTTTTTGGCGGTTAATCGAATAAACCATGGTTATCATCATTATCGCAGCTACGGTGTAGAAGTGAAAGAGAGGGTATTTTTCTTTTAGACCAGTCTAATCTGAAAAGTTTTGTTGTTCACCCAAATCATCTGTACTTATTTATTACTGGTACCTATTACTGATTGCGGAGTCCCTAGTCTGCCGCAGAGTCCTCCCAGGACTCACTCCTCAACCAGTTTGCGGCGTTCCATTTGATTACACAAAGAAGGGCTCGAAGTGAACTGGATAGTAGTTCGTGTCATATCAGTTCATTGTCAGTACTTAGCTCCGTGTTTTAGCGGGCTAACTGTCAACGGGTGTTGCAGCGATTGTTCTGCATTATTTCTAAGCGCTCACGCTTATCACCATTGCGCGTGTTTGCGTCGTGAATTTTTGTGTATATTTTGACTTTTTAATACGTTGTCAATTATATTTCGTTGTAGTTGTTCCAGATTTTGACACGATTTCTTCACGTGTTCCTTTATTTCTATTTCAGGCCCAGAGCGATGACGACGACGTGCCGGATGACGTCGCCGTCAACGTCGAAGGGCGCGATGGCTTCATGGACGAATTTTTTGCCGAGGTTAGTAACGTTTCTGTTGTCAGTATAATATCGTTATTCAAGTTTGTTATGTATTAGGCTTCTAAGACAATTCCTCAAGTACAATTTATTATTTATTGACACGCGAAGAATGTAACCGTTCTTTTCCGAATGCAATATATTCAGTCGTACCCAAGAGCGCGTACCGTACATTTTTTGTCCTGTCTCATCTCACTAGTTCAGGACTAGGGTATTACTCACCAAAGTTGGTGTTTGAAAATTACCCTTGAGGATTTTTTTCAAATGTTATGAACAAACCGTTTACCAACACTCGAAATTGTCAACTGTAGATAAAGTGGAGCCCAACACATTCTTTGGATTGTCGCTTTGTTCTTGCCAATCGGTGTGCATGATGTTATTTTGGTTTCATATTTATATTTGGCAGTTTCTCGCCTTTCTTCTTCTACGTGAGGCAAAGCTTAACTATAGCTTCCACCACAGGGGAGGGGGGGATGCTAATACGAGCTGTTCATAAGTTCGAGCTTAGTCTAGTAATAAAAAATAAACGCAAATAAAATAATAAATAACTATAATAAAAATAGAATAATATTAAAGAAAAATGATTAAAAACAAAAAACAATTAATCAAATAAGATATAAAAAAAAACTTTTAAAAAAAAAATAAAACCGACTTCAAAAAGTTTGTCTATAAAATACACTCTGAAAAGGAAAAAATAACAAAAATGTCCCAACTTCGCAGCAACTCATTCGCCAACTACACATTTTAAGGACTACTTTACTACTCGTATTGACCTGACCACTTCCTGATTGATTGGATCACCTTCCCTAATAATATAAAAATTACTATTTCTCATTTCCCAAATGATTAAAAGATTTTCCTTTCACCTCTGAATTGCCTCCAGATTGATCATCTTTTGGAGTCGGCGCCTCTCTTATATTGTATTGGAGAAGCCTATAGATTCCGAATTACCAGTAGTATGAATATAAATATCATGAGTTTTCACGATTCTTGAACAGAGCAAATCAGCATTTATGAGAACTGATTATTAACAATATCGATTTGAAGGTGACTATTCACGCCTTTTCCTAGAAACCATTTCAGATTTCTCTAAGAATCTTTACTTCCAGACCCAGACTTATTACCTGGCACCTACTAATTTATCGTAAATTCATATTTATTTGTAACCATCGGGTAGTCATTTTGCCAGAGAGGCGCCGACTCCAAAAGATGATCAATCTGGAGGCAATTCAGAGGTGAAAGGAAAATCTTTTAATCATTTGGGAAATGAGAAATAGTAATTTTTATATTATTAGGGAAGGTGATCCAATCAATCAGGAAGTGGTCAGGTCAATACGAGTAGTAAAGTAGTCCTTAAAATGTGTAGTTGGCGAATGAGTTGCTGCGAAGTTGGGACATTTTTGTTATTTTTTCCTTTTCAGAGTGTATTTTATAGACAAACTTTTTGAAGTCGGTTTTATTTTTTTTTTAAAGTTTTTTTTTATTTTTCTCTTTTTAGTGACTTACAATTATGGACAGCTCTCTTTACAGAATTTTCCCAAGCTTTCATTATTGTGTTCTTGTCACAAACTACTAACCGTCCAAACTCAATTCATAAGTCCGTTGAACATTGAAGTTCTAAGGTATAATGATTACCTAACTATTTTCAATGTTATTATGTTGATTGAGAGTGAGTTTGAACGTTTGGAATAATCCATCCACTGATTTGGGTCTATTGGTCAACATACCGGATACTTTGATCCTGTTGGTACACTTTAGAAAACTCAAATAATTGTTTTCACCATTGCTGGATACTCTAAATTGCACCAATTCACTCGTTCTTTATTTCTCTAACGATAATAGAGTGATGATTTCCTGAAGCGTATCCGCATTCACACTGAATGAGAGAATCCGAACCAAATTTCAGAAATTCGCCAAACGTTTGTGCATTAAAATGGAGTTATTTGGCCTTGAAAACCATGTTATTTATTGAAAATTTAACGCTGAATTCAAATCTTCTAACGACAATGCTATGACTAACGTAGTTTTTTTTCTACAAGCATAAATAGTCCAAAAAACGTGATTTTGAAACAATTTTTTTAGAAATACGGCCTAAAAAGTATCTACTTTTAGTCCAATCAATACCAAATTTGAATCACATAAACTAGACTCAACTTGGAACAATTTAAGTTTAAAAACTATGGAAAAACAGTTTTCGTTTGGAAGTTACGAGGTCTCAAACACAGGTCCATTAAAACATCGATTGCTCCCTTGTTATGCCACCTAAACTTGATTTTTTACCATCGTTAGAAAGCTCTGGCTAAGTGCTTTCATGTGCAATCGTGTTCATATTTTTTTTCTCGACGTGGTTGGGAACGGTGCTCGAAAAACCTCAAAAAAGTGAAAATCGGCTTCACGTTTTTTCTTACACTTTCTTCTCTACACGCTATATTAGAATGCTGAACGAAAAATTGAAGCTAGGCCCTTGTAGGCAGATAAATTTTGGACAAAATGACACCAGAAACAAAACAATCGAGCAAGTATTCTAGATGTTATAAGCTTGCTAAGTCAAAACTTTCTTTTTTAGCGAAAATCACGTTTTCCGGCGTTTCTCCGCGTCTGGGGACGTAACTACTGGATGGACTCAATTGAAAAAATTATGGGACCTACCTGGATAGTAACCCTTTCAAACCAAAAAAAAATTAACCCGATCGTACGTACAGGAGCTGAACGCCGGTGGACAACACATACCGAAAAAAAAAAAAAAAAAAAAAAAAAAAAAAAAAAAAAAAAAAAAAAAAAAAATCCCGCTAGACGACCATAGTAACCTCCTCCTTGTTTGAAGTCGGTTAAAAAATGAAAGAACATCCAGCTCAAATGTAGTTAATGGCTCCCATGAGATACAAAATTAATTTTTTCGAATGTCAATGTTTTCTTCATCATGGTACGTAATGTTCTTCGAATGTCAATAATCTTTCGTAAATAGAAGGACGACAATCCTGTCATGAATCGTCGGAAAAATCTTTTAAATCTTTTCCGAGACGTGCGTTATTCTCAACGATTTGCTTTAAAGGTTAAAGCGTCGAAAAAACGAGAGAGGTATCAATTAGCCTTTTTTCCCTGCCAAAGAGAACTGAGCAGCGAAGCTGAAACAAGGGGCCCTTTTTTACAGCACGCTGGACGTCCCGCCCACTTGATATCGCATCAAGCAGCGACATCGCAGCCACTATCAGTTCTTTCAAAAGCGGAATTCGTTCTCCTGATTCATAGGGGCGAAATTGTTTCACAGAAATTCGATGAATATTGTGAAATGATGAATGGCTTTTAGTCGTGATTTTTACTAAATAAAAATATTTCCATCTGATTTTTCCAATGTTCTGTTTACAGGTCGAAGAGATACGGGAAATGATAGATAAAATTCAAACGAATGTCGAAGAAGTTAAGAAAAAACATAGCGCTATACTTAGCGCGCCTCAGACTGATGAGAGTAAGTGCTATTTCCTAATGATCTATTTTTCGAACCTTAAAAACTATACTTTGTCCACACGATTAATTGGTAGGTAACCACTGTGACGACCAGAGTAGTTCAGCTCTCAAATGAGAGCCCCTCTTACGCTCGACCAGAATCGCATGATCCATTCAATAGGTTGGGTTGTGGGTAAGAACTGGCTACTACACATTTTTTGAGAGCCATCTAATTTCGTGTCCGTTACTGTAAACATAGTTTTATGGATCCATTGGAAATTACTATTGACACTGTATGGCTGTATCCTTGTATGGCATCGTTGCTTCTATTGACTATCTGATCGATATATGAGCTGATCAGAGGACGATTTGTTGTAATTGAAGCAATTTTCATCTTATCCAATCTTATTGACTGTTTATTGTACATATGAAATAAGCCCATAGTATTCTAAATAACAACGTGCATGTCCAATTTTTCGTATCTGTGTTGGAAAAAAAAAGTTACGTTATTGGCCAATCCTTACCATCTACTGCTTCCTTAGTCGCCAATATTGTTCCAATCGTGCGGTAGGATCGTATGAGCAATACCAGACGGTAGAAGATGATAATCGAACTTCATTGCATTGAGGGTGGCTTGGGCAAGATGCCAATTGACCTCCAAACTGATAGAAACAGATGGAGCCAACAACCGACGGATGAGTGTTGCTGAGGAGGTTGTGTTACGGAGCCAAGGGTCAATAGAATCATCTAATTGTCACTATTTGAACCAATCCCGGTGGGGTTCCCCTTCCGCCCTTCCGACAAAGCTTCCATCCTCTCGTCATGTCTATCTTTGGACTCGGCTCTCGTACATCTGAAGCCGCGGCGTTGACGTGTTTCTCCTGTTTCTCATGCGGTTTCCTATAATGGAAGTTGTCTCCATTAATCAAACGTCATTCATGGGCTGCAGGGTCTTGACTGATAATTCAAGTGATCGGAATTAGTTGTGAATTGTAATCGCCATTTCGAAACGATTAACAGCTTTGAGAAAACCTATTTTAAGTAATTGGCGTGTATAGATTACACAGTACTCCCATTTTTAATTCAGTGAACAGGTAGGTATAACCAATTAAGTACAAAAGAAGAACTTGATGATATAAGGACATATTTAGCTGGTAGTCTTCTCTAAGGAAAAATGATCAAGATCATCCAATCGTAGCTATTATCAAATATTTTATTTCTTTTCGACAAATTTTACAAAAAGTGGACCATTATACCCAGGAGACCCAAAAAATAGAGAAAGAAAGCATAAAAATGTAAATAAGAAGGAAGTGCGGTGTTAGCCTTAAGATAGAAGACAAATTTGGTAAAATGCGACCATTTTGGTTTATTATTAATAATAAACCATCGTAATCGCCCAAGAACCCCCTCGACCCCCCTCGGCACGTTTCGAGGCATGTAGAATCCGAATATCCAATTAAAAAAATTCTGTCTGTATGCCGTACGACGTCAACACTTTTCCAGCCAAACTATAATAGGTAGCTACATTCTTGAAATTTTCATCAAAAATCAATCTCGGTCCTACGATGGCCGAATTCGTGAACCACATTGCTAGCTCATTTTTAAGGGTATTTGGGGGGGGGGAGAAAATTCGTACACACCAACTTTTTCCAGAAAGAGATGTATTTGGTTTCAATTTCTATAGATTTTTTAACGCTGATTCGAATGAGACCATCGCGGGGGCGTTAGCTTTATTGGTTCTGTAATTATCGTAGCTTTTGTGTTGAACTTGGAGATTTTCAGAAAATTGGCATGATGGTATAACTCGAAAGTTCTTGGAGCTTTACAAATCGTTCTACACTCGTTTGACAGGTTGACAGACGGGTATAAAAACGATATAAATTTTGCCTACAGTGGCAAAAATGGTCATTTCAATAAATTACAGTGCCTGCGAAACAACATACAGCTGGTTCTACGAGAGAATTTTCGACGCTTATAATAGAGGGGACTCAGATGCATAAAACTGATTTTTCACGTAATTTCGGCTTGAAATTCGATGGTAGATTTTTTTAAACAAGCCGAATGGCTTCTTATTTTCTGTGAGAATTATCTAAAAGTGATTCAACACAGAATTTAATGCTCTCCAAGTAAGGCATGCATTAACTTTTGTGTATGATGCTTCTTATATGGGCTGAACAGAGTTAATGCCAACAATTCACGGGGTTTTTCGATTTTCTCTAAGCCTACGAGGAAATGATCCCTTCAGATTCGTGTTTCTTACCCCGAAATAACATTGAAATAACTAAACAGATGTATTGCCCTAGTTATGTTGTCGATTTGACTGGGCCATTCCGTTTTCGAGCGCCGTTAGAGCCTTCTTTTCAAAAATAGAAAAAAGAAGAAAAACTCCACTGATTCTTTCGTTGGAATTTGTGCGGTGGGCGGCAGGCGAGTCGCGAGACTATCGGGCTCTTCAACTTCGAAATTATGCTAGCAAAATGGTACTCATTAGACCGAAGTTTGACGTGTCCAATATGGAAGTTTCGCGAACAGAAAACATTCAACCCCCTCGTGAAAAAGTGTGTATCCGGAAAAACCTCTTTCTATTTCAATTTCGCACTGTGTTTATTTTGTGTGATTTGGAATTTTGGATGCATCCTAGTGCTCGAAAAAAGCGTCGTTGGGATAATTTTTTTCCGATCAATAGAAAATGGCATTTTCGGTTTATCGTTCAACTGTAAACGTTGTATGCAGTGACCCCCCCCCCCTCCATTACGAATACCCTCACAATTGAATATTAACGTTCTGGGGTGTTTTGACACTAAGTGTCTTTCCGCCGTTATAATTTTTTCTTGTTTTTCCTGGAGAATTTTGAGGATATGTAGGACGATGATCTTTCATTCTCTGTTATATAAAAAAATTATCGAACGCCGGGAGCGGATTAAAGCGCGATTCTGTTCGACAATAATTGCGCAACGTAGCGTGAACAAATAGGCATTTAACGAAAGGAAAGTGTTCTGTGGAGCTGTGAGCTCGAAGTGTAGAGTCTGAAGATGGATCAGGGGGTTGTTCGGTGAGAATATGTCGTGAGTCTCCCTCGTACCAAGCACGTGATGAAGCGAATTCAGCGAAAATCTCAGCTACTTGTACACGTCTCTTCCTCATCAGCTCTCGACCGACAAAACCAGTCAAGTGTGTCATCTCCATGAGCCGAAATACTCGATTTTCACGTGAGGTAGGCCTCGGCAAATTCTGTAACGGGGGGGGGGGTAGTCGGTTGGTTACGAGGAAACCCGTACAACTTGAATGAATAAAAAGCTACTAAGATTGGTAAGGAAATCAAACCGTGAAAACATGCTTAAAGAGCTGATGGCCGTAATTTGCTCAAATAGAGGATTCTATTCTGGCCTGGGGTTTTCATGGTTTCCAGTGCATTGGAAGTATGCATATGAGAAGTTGAGGCGAGGGAAGTGATACAATGCATTTGTGTATAGCTTCTCGTGTGAGCTGTGGGGCGCCAAGATGGCTGGCCGCGTAATCGATGCCGGGTGTTTATCGCGCCCTCCCGGGAGGGGTTTTCCACGGTCTTTCGACTCCAAATTCGGACCATCCCGGAGAACGATTCGGTAAAATGTGCCAGATCCGGCGACAACAAGTTCCAAGGCCTCTATCCCCATTTCAACAGCTCAGATGAAATTTCAGTACTCAGTAACGCTATAAAAATCCGTCAAGTAGATATAGGAATGATTTCAGGCGTATAAAACAAAGATGCACGGACGAAAACAACGCGTAATTTTCACAATTTTTAGTAAGAATAATACTGCATACTAGTATGTAATCGTGAGATAAAATAATGAGGGAGGTAATGAGCCCGAATATGTTATTAGCGAATTTCCCCCTTTTCCTGGATATTTGTCTAGGTAACTCGCCGGAAATGCTATAATTTTTCAAACGAACAAAATTCGGAGCTGTTAGACCGACAATTGGTGACAAACCACGAACTAAATAGGCCATTTAAATTCGCGTCTCAATGAATCTTCTTTTTCCTTTTCTGTTGCATTAACTTTATTGGAAAGATTAAATTACGGAATGGCGGGTTTCATTGCAGTTACAGGCTAGAATTAGCTGCCAGGCAAAGTAGCTCTACGTATACGTTTCTCCGGCTGCGAAAATAAATACAGTTGGCTTAAGGTGTTTAAATGTTAGTAATAAATAGTAAATTACGCTTATTCCTCGTTTGGTGCTGATAATGCATTTTTGGGTGTCCTTGCAATAAAACTTATCCCATTTTACAAAACTTGGCTTGTATCGTCAGGCTCACAAATTGCACGTCCTCATTATTTACCTAATTCGTGCGTTTTTCTATTTTTGGGTCTTCTGGCTAGTTTTCTAAAAAAAACTTACGTTTTAGCGTTTGTATGAATTTCTTGATTTTACAACTGGTTGTGTACTTTACCGACTCATGCAAATACCGTCTGATCTATGCTTACTGCTGGTTTGTTATTCAATTGAGGGGGAGACTGCAAAAGCAACTTACCTCCTCAGTTATCCATATTCTACAGAGTGCTTTCGCTCATTCGGGCATCCTCGAGGCATAACAGGTCTATCTATAGGTACCCATGCCTTATAATTTTTGTGCATCACTTCATTTGGCTAGTTTATTTATATTAATAATACGTCCAGATGATTACGCTCCATAGGTACTGAACAATCGACTGATTCTAAGATTAACGTAAATGTTTTTATCTGAACTGGGTTACGTCGGTAAATAGTTTCCAATGGCTTCAACTGAGTGATTTAGCGTACAAATTAACTCATAAACGACTTCATATTTATCCCATCTTGGGAAAGATAACCATTCATTCCAGCGGCGGAGTTGTTAGACGGTGTTGTTGGACCGAATGCCTCAAGGCCGGAGATCGCCTCTTTTAATTGCCCAGCCGTTTCCCAGCAAATGGACGTATTGAGTTACGCCTGATTAAGTGTGCGGAAGACCCTTCGGCATTAAATAACATGCCTGTGTGCGACTTGACATTGGTTCTGATGGGTCAGAAGTAGGGCAATAATCTAGTGAGAAGCCGGCGATAGGATCGGCTCTTTACTTTTCTTTTTTCGGATAGACCATTTTCATTAAGTGAGCTCCCTTTTCGCTAAATGGGACCAGTAAAACGTAGCCTCTAGCGAAAAAGGGACAAAATAGCGTTAGAGTTGATTGAGCACTTGAAGATATTTTTTAAAGTTACCGAAATTGGTGTTTTATTTATGAAAAAGCTGGATTGATTGTTAAAAGCCAATATCGGGGTTATATTTTTCTAACCCCGAAGCAAATAATTGATCATCAGCTTAGTTCGCCCGCGGTATACATGCAAACTCGACTATCTTATTGACACGGTAGGTTCCTTATCGTGCAGCTAGGTAGGTAGTGAAAAAAGAGCCTTTTGCGGAAGTTTGTTCAGCTGATACGGCGTCGGCAATTACTTGTCAGTTCCTACTAGAAGAGTGATACGAATCTAAACGGAAACACGTTCTCCTCTGTAATGAGGTCTTAAATATTTTATTTTTGGTGAAGACTTGCATAATGATGTAATTTATAGTAATAAGGTACACCACTACACGAAAACATTAATGTTGCCACTTTTCTTCGTGTTAAAACGGCTAGTGCAATTCTATAAACTGATGAAATACCAAAATTATTCAAATAGTTCCATGTTATTTTGAAATTAGTTCATTTACTCTGTTTTGCTAATGAATACTGCTCTCTACTTGCGTAAAACTCAAAATTTCTGTGGATTCAATTGGTATCACGGATCAAGATCGTTTTTTTTTTCGGTGACGAATTCTCTTTTATTTGCATCTCAATCTATTTGTTTATTTATTATTTGGTTTAACTTCTACGTTTACGTAGTAAATGGAAGTATTGTTATCGCCCGAAAATTCAAAATGGGAAGAAATTTTTACAGTACTTATAAATACTTTCTGAAGAAGTGCCTGCGTGCCAATCTATTTGAGGTCAAAAAGTGACAAAGAATACCATATCTCTATGAAAAATGAATGATAGTTTCAGAAAATGTTCTCATAGTGAATGAGCACAATTAGCGGTTTCTAGATTTTGGATAACACACTGTACTTTCGAGGTAAACGCGTTCGAAGTTTTTTCTATTTTGATTTTTGCAGGTCATGAGAGTCAGTATTTTTGAACGGTTAAGGCCTTCAAGGGTTTGTTATTACAAGCAGATGACGCTTGATTTTTATTGGTGGTGCTTCACTCCGTACTTTCATTTAGTTAGTATTTTCCCTAATTTTATTTGGGCGTTTTTTATAACATTATTTATGGGTCCCTTGCTATAAAAGTGATTCTATTTCACAAAACATGTATCGTTGGAATCGCACACCTTACTTGCTCGTTATCAACCTAATGACTATGAACCTGTTAACTATTTCGTGCGAACTTCTATTTTGGCTCCCTAGCGAGTTTTTCAATGTAGTTTACCACCGTTACGATCTTAATTTATGATGGGTTTCGCGGTTTTATCATTGCACTACTCACTCATTATGTTCTGCGTGTTATGGAGAAGAAGTAATATTATCAATCAGATAGTACTTCCCTACGCTATTGACATCCATATTGTCGGCGAAACATTTGTCTTATTCGGTTTTTTTAGAGGAACTTGATCTTTCTAACTCGCCCTGAGGATGCCCGAATGGGCGAAAGTGTTGGGCCAGCTAATGAAGAATTGGAGAAAGAGTCGCCTGGTTTATCTCCACCTCACAACCCCCGAACAATGTTTCTAGTAACATTTCGGGGGAGATTTTTCAAGTGCCGTAACAATGTTATTAACAATTCCTCGCTTGATGTTGATAACATTGTTGCCAACAATGTAGCGTTAGGTGTGAAAGGAAAGTTACAGAAAAATGCTAATAACAATGTTATCGTCCGGTCTGTAAAGGCCTTTACGTTTTTCGGAATTTCCCCACAGCCTGTGTCAATTGTTTTTGAACAAGTGTCTGTGGTCAAAAAGTGCCAAAAGTCATTATTATGTCCATGCAAAATGAAATTCGACACGAAAGCTGCGATAACTCGAGAACCATGAAGCCATTGTCGGACCAAGATCGATTTTGGACGAACATTTTAGAAATTATGGTATCGTCAGAAAAGTTTTGACGGCATTTTAGAAGTCCGGGGGTTGTGAGGTGGAGAAAAACCAGGCGACCCATTCTCCGATTCTTCATTGGTCGGCCGAGCACTTTCGAATGCCCGAACGAGCGAAAGTGCTCGGCCAGCAAATAAAGAATCGGAGAATGAGTCGCCTGGTTTTTCTCCCCCTCACACACTCTGGACATTTATTGCTCTGTTACATGTATGATACTTAGGACAACCATGAAGCGATGTACACATAATTGCGATACCGAACTGCTGGCAATTAGCGGCGGCGTTGACTGTCCCGAGATACAAGCCATAACAGATACCGAATTGCAGTTCCCGGGAAAATGAATGGGGTCAAAACATTTTGATTGCGTGGGACGGGAATACCCGCTCGCCTCCGTCGAACAGAAATACGACGTCGCCGACTGTCTGGGGAAGGGCTATTTGAACTGTTTTATGGCGAAAGAGCCAACTGTACGAAGGACGTTTTTGCTGGGGAAAACGAAGAAAATCGGGTAAGGAGAGGGGGCGTTCCTAATTTTGCGAGGTCGCTCGATAGCGGCTATGAGCTCATTCCCGCGACAGGAAGTTGAGGTCAGCAGAAAGTATTAATTTGGTAGGAAAAATCATCTCCCCTTCATCATCGTGGTCAAAATGGAAAATCGAATTTAAGGGAATTATATCAAAACTAGCCCCAAGCTTGCATATACGATGGGTACTTGAGCAAAATTTTAAAAATTGGCCCAAAAAATACATTGAAGGAGGTATTATTCAGAGAAGGGAAGCGCGATTTTGAAGTACTCCACTAAGTGCACACAATGGAACAAGGGGAAGGTTCCTTTGTTCCACACCTACAAATCAATCCATAACCCACCGTACTAAGCAGATTCGTACTGCCAAGCTCGACTACAAATCCGTCGAATACAAGTCATCCTGGCAACACTTTTTGAAGTCGGTTAATAAAAGATGGTAAACGCCAAAGCGAATGAAAAATACAGTATAATGTGGGACTGCCAGGTAATATATCAAAAGAGTATATAATAATATCAAAATATAGTAGGTACCTATATATAATGTCAAAAGAAAGTTCTCAATCCTCATTGATATTCTCTCCTTGGGACCATCGTAGTGCTGATGTAGGCAACATGGCTACTCTCATCTTACCGTATCAGTTCTGGCGATTTTTCGTACTCAGACAAATTCACCAGAATCCCTGAATGTTAGCTGGTCCATCAAAATTCAGATAATGTATAGATTCTATTTCAGGACGTTGAGCCATCATTCGTTTATCCATGTGGAAAAGAATGTTTCATCATTGCAACTTCACCATTGTTTATTTTTATTGCTATTTAATTAATAACCATTGTGATCGCTTTAAAAAAAAATCGTATTCTTGAAGGTTTTTTTGTACAAAGGTAGTATGTTTGTTATAAATTAATATTGATTTTTGGACGCTGAAGCGAATCAGACCATGACAGAGTCTATAGCTGCAATGGTTCTCAAGTTATCGCAGCTTTTAGGTGACAAGTTCGAGATTTTGAGAAATTTGGCAAGATATAAGAACTATAAAAAAGTTCTATGCTCGTTAGAATGATCGTCGAACACTCACTTCAGCTTCACCGTTAGGCAAATAATTTTACCTTGAATTAGATAATTAAGAAATTAAATATAACTGAAATTACAATAGTTGATATGGTGTTTCCCCTCATAGTTACCAATCTGTTGTTGGAGGGAAACTTGAACAAATGTTCAGGATTCTGTAAGGAAATTTTAAGGTTATTTTTCGTCTCAAATTATTTCCAGAAGAAAGCAGCAATAGAAAACACTGTTACTGGGGGTTTTAATTAATATAAAAATTGTATTATTGTTTACATTATTAAATTTAAGTATTATTAATTAATCTATAATACTGAAATCACTGGTTACCGCTGAGATGATTCAGCTTTTAAACTATTGGCCTGCACGAGTCAGGCGTCTATTTATAGACTAGCAGCACTAGCCTATCATACGATGTAGTAAGATCCGAGAGAGTCATCAGGTGAAACCAAGAGAAATTGGTTCTACTCGTCTCAAAAACAGCTATTAAACGTTTGTTGTAGTCGTATAACTTCTTTGTTTTTTTTTTTGTAGTTTATTTATTTATTTTTTTAATTTCTATGTTTACGTAGTAAATGGAAGTATTGAGATCGTCTGAAAAATTGAATTTGGAACCGAGGTCCTGTTGGAAGAAATTTTCATAGTACTATACTCAGAACCACGTTCTGAACAAGTGTCTGTGTGTCCGTCGGTCTGTGGTCACAAACTGACATAAATCGCCATATCTCCCTGAAAAATGGATAAACCCCTATGAAATTTTAAGGGAATGTTTTCCCAGTAATTGTGCATAGGTAATTAGCCGTTTACGGATTTTGGATTACACACAGTACTTCTGAGATATAAGCGTTCAAAGATTTTTCTGTTTGGATTTTTACAGGCTATAAGAGTCAAATTTTTTTCGTTGTTGTTTTGTCGCTTTGATCATTCTTCGCTGTTGAGATTGAGGGGAGAAAAACATGGCGACTTGTTCTCCTGTTTTTTATTAGCTTGCCAAGCACTTTCGTCCCTTCAGGCATCATCAGGGCTTTGTAGCACTATTACAACCCCTCATCAATCATCGGGCATCATCAACGGCCTCATAGGCCGTTGATACCTTGTAATGGTGCTACGAAGCCCTCATGTTTCGTTGTTATTGTTTTTATTTTTGGTTTATTATTGCTAATAATAATAATAATAATAAACCATTGTAATCGCCAAAGAAAAAATTTTTATAACCCCCCTCAAAATTATGATGTACGTTTCAAGGCATGTAGAAACCGAATATCCAATAAAACAAATTCTGTCTGTCCGCCGTACGCCGTCAACACTTTTCCGGCCAAACTATAATAGCTAAATTCTTGAAATTTTCACCAAAAATCAATCTCGGTCCTACGACGGCCCAATTCTCGAACCAGATCGCTAGCTCAATTTTAATTGTATTTTTGGGGGGTTTTGAGGGGGAGAAAATTCATATTTTCCAGGGAGTTTCAGAAAAATGTGTACGTGGTATCAAATTATATAGATTTTTGGACGCTAAATCGAATGAGACCATCGCCGGGTAAATAGCTTTATTGGTTCTCGAGTTATCGCAGCTTTTGTGCCGAATCAGGGAGATTTTCAGAAATTTAACATGAGGGCATAACTCGAGAGTTCTTGGAGGTACGAGGTCGTATAAAAATCGTTCTATACTCATTGGATCTCTCCAGCTGTACCGTTAGGCAAAAAATGTTGTTTTTAATTATGAAATTAAGAAAAATAAAATTGATTAAAATGACAATAGTTGCTACGGATTTTCCCCCGATAGTTACCAATCTGTTTTTCGGTGGGAACGTCACAAATGTTCGGAATAATTACTATCACAAATGCATAGTCTTTCTAAATCCATATTGAAGCGAAGGAATAATAAACCTCTGTACAATCATTTGCAGCGTTTTTTTTTCTGACTTCATTTTGGCAACGTTTACTGCATTTCACATAACGTTCTCAGAAATCCCTGCCGATTATCAAGTTTGATTTGAACTGATTTTGCCTATTTTCGCTAATCAATGTTCAAGGCTGAATTTGTCAATATAAAAACATATCGAACGTTAAGTATATATTGAGTAATCAATCAAGAAAAATAGAACTCATATTTTCCTTCCTTGTTAAGCCGCAATTTTTAAAAATTGTTTCAAGATATGGGGACGTTTTCGTAGTTGTTATAAGATTAACTTGAAAAAAAAAATGTCTACGTTTGGTGAAACCGTTGTCGAATTTTGATACTTTCTTCGGACAATTTACATTTCCGCGTCGCAACCGGTAACTTTGGTGAAAATGTAACCTCGACTATGAAAACTGGTGGTGATTTATTGTTCTATAGATAACAAGCAGCTCAGCTTGGAAAAGCCTGGCGTTTCGTGACTGCCTTCAGTAGACGAGTGCCTTGTACGTTTAGTTCGTCCAAGTGTCAAGGTCGCTGTTGGATTTTCTTTCACAAGTACCTGAAGAGCTCGCCTGTTGACCTAGTTTTCAACATGGTCCGCAGATCCCGAATCTGATCTCGCTCGCCGATACTGCGTTTGGTTTATGTCGTTAAGTCTCAAGGCGCGAGTCTTCCTTTTTTTCCTTTGGAAATCACAGTTTTTTTTACCTGGTTTTCCGAGTTTTCGATCAGTCTTCGTTTCACATTTCTTCGTAAATTATTTTCTGCGCTATGAAACATTCACCGTACACAGTAATTCAGCTTCTTTTTTTTATTCATCGCGTCGTCTTCATTTATTCACCATTCATCCGTTCATTATTTTTCTTTCTTTGTATCTGTGATGATTTCTTAGCACAAGCTGAACAAATGGACCAACTACTTACCATCTTCTGGCCGTGTTGTTATTCCATGACGAACACAGTTATTCCATGTCCAAAAACATGTCATCAGAGTTCCAGCTTCTTCTCAGTTGACGTTTTTTCTTGTATAAGAATCGATTTTTACCTGAAAGTCTTTGCTATTGAGGTTTTACTCTGTGACAACATAATTCTAAGTGCGGCTTCGTCTCATATTCACGACCGTCTGTTCAGATCAGCTCTTGAGGAATTTATTATTCCCTCAGTGTTATCCAGTTCTGCAGTCTTGAAGCTAATCCTCATCCAAGTTCGTGGACTTGGCGTCGTTGTAGCCATCCCCTCTGTCCTACCACGACGTCCTTTCCTCTCCTATTATTAGCGCGAGGCGGCCACTTCCAGCCGCTGTGGCCGGGTATTGATTTGCCCTCCGTTGCCCCCGGGGGCGGTATTATCTCTCGCTCCTTCTCAACCTTTGGTGCGCTCTCTTGCACCCGTTGCTTCTCGTATCTTCTCGCCATCTGAGCTAGGAGGTGTTGCCTCGAGAGCCTTGAGAACGGTTGGTACGGATAGAAGGTGTTAGCAGGCTTTCGCCGGCATCCACTCGATCTCCAGATCAAGGGTCATAAGAAAAACCAAATTACGATTTGAAACTTTTCTATTGATAGAACAGTAGGAATGATCTTTGCGTTGCATTTTTTGTTTTGTTTTCGAGAGCTACGGCTAAAGTTGCCGCATCGTACATCCTATTTATATACTTTTAGTAAAAAAATCTGTATCAGCTGCCTTTAGATTTTAATTTCTGCATGCTCCGGTGGTGAAAATCAACATTTTTCACTTAAAGCTCTTTATCGAGAAGCAGTTTATCGAGCAACGAGTCTTTAATATGTATGTATCAGAGATCTTCTGACAGGAGTTCCAGGCGTGTCTTGACTCTATAACTGCCATCTCAATAGAAATATATTAATGCTTTTCAAGAAATGGGACGAATTCTTTCATAAAATGAATGCAAGTACTCTTGCATATTATGAAAGTATACTTGGCTATTATACTTATTCCTTCATTGCCGGAGATTGTGACCATAAATATTAAGCTGATCGTCGCTTATACACATCATCGTCCCGGCCCTGGATGCGTCGACATCTCACATACCGCAAGCTTCATGTTAGCAATATGATCAATAAAAAAACTTGAAAAAAAATAAAACCGAATCAAAAATATTTGCCTATGTAATAAACTTAGAAAATGAAAAAAATAACATTAATTTCCCAACTTCGCAGCAACTTATTCGCCAGCTACACATTTTTTATTATTACACTACTCGTATTGACCTGACCACTTCCTGATTGATTGGATCACCTCCCCTAATAATATAAAAATTACTATTTCTCATTTCCCAAATGATTAAAAGACTTTCCTTTCAACTCTGAATCGCCTCCAGATTGATCATTTTTTTGAGTCGGCGCCTCTCTGGCAAAATGACTACCCGATGGCTACAAATAATTATGAATTCACGATAAATTAGTAGGTGCCACGTAATAAGTCTGGGTCTGGACGTGAAGATTCATAGAGAAATCTGATATGGTTTAAGAAAAGGCGTGAATAGTCATCGTCAAATCGATATTGTCGAAAATCGGCTCTCATAAATGCTGATTTGCTCTGTTCAAGAATCATTAAAACTCATGATATTTAATATTCTTACTAAGTCGGAATCTATAGGCGTCTCCAATACAATATAAGAGAGGCGCCGACTCCGCGTCTGGGGACGAAACTACTGGAAGGAATCAATTGAAAAAATTATGGGACCTACCTGGATAGTAACCCTTTCACAAAAAAAAAAAAAGTAACCCGATCGGACGTACAGGAGCTGAACGCCATCGGACAACACATACCGAAAAAAAATCTCCGCAAGTCAACCATAGTAACCTCCTCCTTTTGAAGTCGGTTAAAAATAGTTGACAAACTGTAATAAACTAGTAATTCTCGCTAATCTGCAGCCGTGCATTTAATAAAATCAGATCGTGATAGTCAAACTTGATTCCCCGTAGTAATTTTCGTCATGTTCTTTCTCATAATATTAACCGTGCTGGGGTCTTCCAATAATGTCTAATTGACGGTAAAATTCATTAGCCCCCTCCCCTCGACGAAATCAGCTTCTGGCCAGAGATCAGGTCAACCTCAGTATTTAGGGAGGAAGGGTTGGCCTAAGCAGTCGAGCCGCAAGTTGGTTAATGGCAGCTCAACATGTAAACGACTTACTCCCAAGGGACGTGAAACAAGCGGACTTGCGGATTTCACCTTGTGCGTTGTATAATATTCCCAATCATTTCAACACAATTTATCCACCATTTTGATCGTTTCCAAGACCAAGATACCAAAAATACCTATCCGATTTCAGATTACCTTTTCCAGATTCATCGACACTCATTTTCTTTGCCGAAAATTATAGAATACACTATAATGTTCCGAAATAAAAATAATTAGGTAAGTTAACGTGAAAAAAAATTAATCCGTTGATTTTTGAACAGCGCGCTGTATCATGGCGGAAAATTAATCTTTAAATGTTAATCTATTTGTAAAAATCTTCAATTTTCGAAATAGTTTTTCCGAACTTGGAATGCTTCCATTTGCGAACAAAAACGCGTTATTTTCTGCGAAACCTTGGTGGCTGTAAACGTGACTTGTAGGTTGTTTAGAATTTCCGTCCTCCTCTGTTTGCTGGTAGGCGAAGTCTGAGGCTGGCATTTAGCGGTACGGTTGCTAATCCGACTGGCCTCGGAGGCGGCAGGCCCCTTCATGTCTTTCGAGAGTCTTCCGTTCACAGTGAGCGTTCCGTTCTTTCATATAGTACCGTTGAATGAAGTTGAACTTGCAATACTGAAGAGTCGTACTTTTCTCTAAGCTCATGAAAATGTCAAGAGTCAGATTTACCTGATCGATTGATTGTTCGAGTTGAATATTTTTTTAATATTCATCTAACGAATGAAAGTGTATTATTTTTCTCTGGTTTCTCCGTATTTAGGTTCGCAATCGTATCCATAAAATTGTATTTGTTTTTTTACGGATCTCGAAAAATGATTCATAGAATATGATGAACTTTTTGAGAAGTTCTTCCGAATAATTACAAGGGTTACCTAGTTCTTCAAACGCTCAATTTTGTTTGGTAACGTCTGTTTGTTTTTCCTAACGTTTGCTATATTTTTGAACGCTCATTTGATATCCTGCGGTTATGTTCTGTTTATGTCTTATTTGCTTTCTTTCTTCTTTTAATTTGTACATTATATTTTCTGCCATTTTGAATAGGTAAATGTGTGATGACGTTTAATGTCTCATTCGGCACATGGTTGGTCAAAACTGCATAAAATGCCGTGTGATTACGCACTTCATGGTTTTGGTTCTCAATTATGTATTAACGAGCCGAGGAAGCGATCGTATTAACGAATCATAGGGAAAAATTAATGCTATGACTACGAGGATTCGATTCTGCGCCCAATTTCTGACCTAAGTTGTCCTGTAATATTTTTTTCTGAAACCCTCTTACCCAGTTCCCTAACTTTTCCAACAAAAAATCATTTCTGAGGTAAACATCCAACATAAAATCCAGTTTATGACTTTAGTTCATGAACTCGAATTAGACTTTCTAGGGGAAAAGTAAAAAGTGTCCCAACCCCTGTGTGCACTTGTTCTCTCTACGATTAAACCGAGCCATTCTTTGGTGTGGAAGTGCAATTAGAAAACGTACAATGTGACCTTACCGTACACGGATCGGATCGATGGAATTGAGAGATGACGGGGGCGGGACCTGTTGGAGGCGGCAAAAGCGCCAGCCATCCCTGCACGTCCTTCAGCCGCCCGACAACGCCTCCGTCCGTCCTCCGTGCCCCGTAGGTCAAGATCCGGCCGTGGCGCTTCCTCCGCCTCAAATGCTGCACCTTTTCCTCGGCGCTTCCCTAAGTCGTTTCCTTCCTTCCCGTGTAGTTTACCCGCTAAGTCCTCTCCTCGTCGCATTTCCTACGATTTGCCGCCTGTCATTCAGTCATCGCTTTCGATCATCCTCATCCGGTGCGCTCTTATCCTCAAGTTGTTGCCCTTATCCTCACAAAAACGCACAGTGACTATTCTGCAGTTCCTCGCTCGTAACACTGAACCCTAAGGATTTTCCTCAAAAATTTGATGAAATGGAAAAATGTGATGGAAATTATGTGTAGATAAGTAATAATTCCTGAAGCAAGAATCTTCATTGCAACCCTGCAAATGATTGTACGGTGGTTTATCATTCTTTAGCTTCAATTATGATCAAAGAAAACCATCTACTCGCAATCTATTCAGAACGCTTCTACCTGGACAACGATTCTAACTACAAGGACAAACTCCTTGGTGGACATCGAATTTTAAATATTTTTTTTTATCCCCCCGGACATGAGGAAATGCGACGAGAAGGAAAAAAAGAAAAAAAATTTTTTAGTTAAAAAATTAAAATTCGAATTTATTGCCTTACAATGCAGCACGGCGAGCATTCCAGCTAGTATTGAACGATTTTTATTGCTTCTCACATGATGAAGATATACCATCTTGGCGAATATTTCAAAATCTCGAAAATTCCGCAGAAAAGCTGTGATAACTCGAGTAGGTGGCATCAATGTAAAAATCTATGTATTGACATCAACACACTAATATTTTAAATAAATTGTAAAATATGAATTCCCCCTTTTTCAAACGCCCGAAAATAATTTCAAGTAGGTATGTCGGTCTTGTAGTTATCCCAGAAAAGTGTTGTCGGCATATGGACTGAGTTTTTAACCGCTCACGAAAAGCAAATTTTTATAGCCCCTCACAAAATGAAGTTTTACGTTTCAAGATGTATAATCCGAATATCGAATAAAATAATTTCTGTCCGACCGCTGTACGCCGTCAACAGTTTTCTGACGAAACTATAAAAGCTACATTATCGACATTTTCACCGAAAATTAATCTTAGCCTGACAATTTTTCAATTCTTTAGCTAAATCGCTACCTGAATTTTAAGGTTATTTTTGGGAGGTTTCAAGGGTTTATTGGATATTCGGGTTCTACATGCCTTGAAATGTATAAATTTGAAGGGTTTTTTTCTTGGGCGATTACAAAATTTTATTATTGAATAATAAACCAAAAGTAAGGAAAGCAAGTTCAGTGAAATTGATCAGGGGCTTCCTTAAAATATAAGGTTTAATTTTTTTATTAGGTTATTCTCAATGATTAACGTTTAGAAAATAGTTTTATTTCACAATAGAGACAGACAAAATATTCGTTGCTACGCTAAAAATGAGTAGAATTACAATTTACTATTAACCTTGAGTTGATACTCAAATGTAATAGCTCCGAGTTTTTATAACAATAACGGTTGACTCTCGTTTTGTTGCAGAAGTCAAACAAGAACTCGAGGATTTGATGGCCGAAATTAAAAAGACAGCGAACAAAGTCCGTGCCAAACTTAAAGGTAAACGTGTAACTTGAAGTGTTAAACGCTTTCCCCTTTTCCTGTCCCATTAATCGATTTGTCCTTGGACCAGTTTATTTTTATTTTGGTTGTTCAATATTATCAAAATAGTAATTGTTGAGAAAACCTCGTGTTATAAACTAATGAAAAATACATTATGTCGAAAAAGTTATGTGGACATAAATTAAATTATAATTATGTGTTTGAAGGTCATTCTTTTTTTTGGGTATATTTGTCGATTATATAATGTTCGCTTCGTTAGAAAAATAAACTAAGCAGATTATTTTCGAAATTTCATCCACTGAGATTATTTCTCATTCAACTTCGTAAATCTCCAGTCTCGCCATTTTAACTTAATATAAAAAAGATTACTAAGTTTATTTATTGAATAATAAACTAATATAAATATTTTTACTGAACTACCACCGGCTCAACAATGTTTCATCCGTTTTACAGCTATAGAACAAAATATTGAACAAGAAGAACATTCGAATAAATCGTCAGCGGATCTAAGAATACGCAAAACGCAGCATTCAACGCTGTCCCGCAAATTTGTCGAAGTCATGACTGAATACAACCGCACGCAGACCGATTACAGGGAACGTTGCAAGGGCAGGATACAGCGGCAGCTCGAAATCAGTAAGTATTTCATTTCAAAAAAATACATGTATATATTTCCCATTAATTGATACCTGAATGCATTTTGGCGCTGCAGGCCGAACACCTGTATCTCATACTAGTACGTTTCTCATGTTGACCGCCAAGCGCCTAGACTAATATGTATGGCTTAGTAAGAATGAATTCCCTCCACCTGACCAGGATTCAGGTTTTCCGCTAAAGTGTTTTATGTACGTCTAACTGACAGAATGATATTCTGCTGAAGACGTATTGAAAATGGTGTCAATGTTGTAAAATTAGTTTTAGTTTTCTTTTTATTTCATTCAAATCATTCATGTTCCTCGTTTAAGCCCATACATGAAAAATCGAACCCCATTCTTCTTTCAGTAGAGCCATAAAAAATACTTTATACATATTGGAGTTGTAAGTGAGGGAACTAGGCGACTCATTCTTTGAGGCATGATTGACTGGCCGAGCACTTCCTTTCGTTCGGGTGATAAAGTAAACACATGTTACCACATGTTTTTCTCCCCCTTCCCCGTTTAACAAAACCAAGTAAAAATACTTAAGTTCTTTCGAATTATCCCAATTTCTTTTGCCTTGTGTTCCCTTAGCCAAGCCAGAACCCTAAGGTTCATTCGTTGCTGACCCCTTTCTAGTCTTCAAATGAATCATATCCGCTTCCCAAAGTTATCTCTCGACCATCCTGTCACTCTGGCCTAGGCAGAGGATTGTATAGATTTATCTTGATTTCTGACTATCCGAATAATGACTTTGACGTTTCCAGAGTCGATGATTCTTTTTGGTGACAAAAAATCAACTTTTCCTTTCAGACATACAAAAACGAACGTTTGTGTGTGTATGATTCTTTAAAAAATTAATGATTGGATAGTGAACTGGACCCTGGTGGAGAAAATGATGTCTGAGGAAAATCGAATTTTGTGATAGAGCTGTCCTCAATGTCGAAATTTAGGGCGCGGTTGTTCTTAAAGCAAAGTGCAATCCCTTTTTGTTATTCCTGGTCCAAACTTCAGTGTATTCTACAACTGACATTCCATCTAATCCGAAAAACTCGTTCCCATCAACATTTTTTCTCCTGACCAATGCCTAGGCTATGGGTCCATCTCATTTCACACTTCTAAAGAACCAGACCTTGGGCCAACAATATTTGCAAATGAATTGCCGTCGCCGGCATTGTCATTTCATTTCAAAATTTGAACGATTTCCTCTTCGGCTTCTTATCTGATTTGTTTCGATGGGCCTGCTTGGGTAACAAACTACTTGGTTTTAAACTTCTCGCCCCTCCCTTGCTGGCTGAATCGTTAAAACCGTAGGAAATATAAGTAAGATGCTTGTGACCGATTTTAAAAACTTGTCTCTTGAGGGAATGTCTTGAATAAATGGACAGTTGTAGTTGTATTGAGGAAATTATAAGTTTTATTATTTTACAAGCAAGTTTCATTTACTCATGAGAATTCGCCGCTGGTTAACTTCTTCATCAGCTGTCACTATTCAAATGTTAATATATTTAATTTTAATTTTTTACGCCATTTGTTGCCATTTTCTATAGACAAATTGAATTTTCACCATTTTTAATTTACAGCCGGCAGAACTACTACGAATGAGGAGCTTGAAGAAATGTTGGAACAAGGGAACCCAGCAGTATTCACGCAAGGAGTAAGTTCCAAGGCATACTGTGCAAACAAGGTCATCAGATTAGTCAAGGGTTATCAGGATTGTTGGTGAGCATAGGCAGACGTTGAAGGTGACTTCCAAAACATTAAATCAACGTTAATTTTAGTGTGAAAATCTTGTTTATTGTAGCGCAGGCTGAAACAGGTAAACAATAATTTTGACATGGGCTGATGGAGAATATTGAAAATCAATTAGCAATTTCTGGGGTTATTCATCACAAAAAGTCACATGTCTTCATAGAGCCAGAGGAGACCAAGTTACCATTAACGTTCACTATTCTGTTCCACATTAACTATGTATGTACTACTATGTATTAGGCAATTAAAATTGCAGATCATCTGTTTATCTAGATAATAATGGAGACGCAACAAGCAAAACAGACGCTTGCCGATATCGAAGCTCGACACGCAGACATCATTAAATTGGAAAATTCCATTCGAGAACTTCATGACATGTTTATGGACATGGCCATGCTCGTTGAAAGCCAGGTAATGTACCTATCTGTGATCAATTACGATATTCGATACCTATTTGTGTGATATTTATTTTCTTTTTAGTTAAAAAAATTATAATAATTTATTGAAAAATGTAGAAAACAATTAGTTATTTTTAAAAAAATCAAAAACTTTCTTAATATTGATATTTTTGGGGGTTTTATCATAATGATTTCAACAAGTTGTACTTGAGGAGCAATTTCGACTCCCTCCAGTTATTTTTTGGTTTATTATTCAATAATAAACCATTGCATTCACACAAAGAAGAAAGTTTAACCACCCCTCAAAATTGGATGTTTCTAAGCATGTTGGTATAAAATCCTATTATCGAATTGAAAAAAAAAACTCTTTCCGTAACGCCAACAACACTTCAAAAATGCAATACAATAAAAACAAAATTCTTGAAATTTTCCAAAAAAAAAAACTCATTCTTCGAAGCGGCTACACCGCTATCTCAATTTTAAGGGTATTCAGGGGGGATTTAATTTTCCAATATTTTTGAAACATAGATGCGTTTTATAACTTCATTAATAGACTATTTTTGACACTGAATCGAATTAGACCATAACCGAGTTGATTCCTTTGATGGTCCTCGAGATATCCCTACATTTTTGAGCTACCTATGTTTGAAAATTTGTGAAATTCTTCATGATAGTTTAACTTGAAACTCTAGAGCCATAAAACTCATTCTATACTAATCGGAATCTTGTCGAATACTCTCTTAAACTCTTTTGTTATGCAATTAATTTTACTTCTTAGTCATACCAATAATAAAAAATCACAATATTTAATGTTACAATTTTTGCTCAGAAGTTTGCCTTTATTTTGTTAAGTGGGATTGTTCAAGAATGTTTAGGATAGTTTTCATTACAAGAGGATTATTCTTAAATAATAATGAAGAAAAGGAATAATTAACCAATTTACAATCATTTCCAGCGTTTACCCCCTGTTACATTTATTTGTTCCCCAATGTATTATCTACGTCAAAATGTCTAAAAATCTTGTTTATTTTTATCACCCAAGTATTGAGAATAATCGTAAACTATAATGAAAAATTGTCAACCTGTTTACCCCCCTTTTTTTTAATCAATACTACCTACGATTATGAATGATTTATGTTTACATTACTATACGTATTAGTATTAATATAAGTATCATATTTGTCGCATGCTTGGGAATTTGATCTGTTGAGTTATAAAATGGTGGCATTGGGTGGCGGAGCAGTTCTACAGCCAAGTGCACTGGGAAAATTTGACATCATATTATTTCACTAACTGCATTTGTCTGCTTACTCATAAGCTACTTAACTCTAACTCCTTCAGAGTTGATAGCAAACATTCTACTCTGCCTTTGTCCAACTCCCTCAAAAATGGTGACCCAGTGATTTTCAGTTGAACTAATCAATAATCAAATCCCCCAAATTTATGATATTAAAACAATTTCTTGATAATTAGTTTACCCTATTTCCCTGAACTGGTCTTATTAATGAGGCAGATCATATTGATATTTTTGGGTTGATTCCTTTTCCATCATTCGAAAAAAAAACTCAGACACGGAACGAGCCGATTGCGATCGAATAGGTGAAGTTGAAGGCTTCCTTCAAATACCACCAATTAGGTCGGAGTCCTCTCATTTCATATCCGCGTTTCCCGCCTCCTTACAAATTAGAGTTGTTGTCCCACAGAAAGTCGAACAGAATGTAGGATAAAGTTCAACAGATTTGGATGAGCTTAGTAAACCACCTTCTGCGGGCCATTCATTGATGGGAAAAGATGATGGGAAGGAAAAAAGTTGTTTCAATGAGAAGTGGGTTATTTTCTGTAGAAAGGAAATTAAAAGTAGAAACTATTGATTACACTACTGGGTTTTTGTGAAGTTTACTAATCAAGATAAATATTAAACCCATCACGCATCACCTAAATATTGGACCTATCAAAGGAGGAAAAAAATGGTTTTTCATTTTTTGTAAAACCATTTTTTTCCTCCTTGTGTGGATTAAAGCTGAATTCAGTGTTTTGGCAAGTTGAGTTGGAAAACTAATTATACCATGCTCTTATTTTGCTAACTTCTTACTTCTTTTATAAAAATCTTCTTGGTAGTTCAAAAATGATTCGATAACCAGTGCCTAAAATGGATAATCATGTAGATACATGGATTTGCAATGGCCATGGTCTTGGCTACTACAGTCAGTTTTCTATTTCATAGCTCATTACCTTGAAAATGGCTGCATTTTATGCCTGAAACCCTGGAATGAAAAGTTTCAACTAGGTACAGTGCGCTCTACTTGTTCAAAAGAGTGTAGCTTCTTTGAAAAATCCCTTGACAAAATATTTTACTCCTCTCTTACGTTTTGATATTTTTGTGTTTGTGTTGATATTTTGATTATTTTTCTCCAATTAACTTTTCAAAATAATTTCCCAACCTGTTGCCTATTGTGATTACTATCACTCATTAACCTTACTAACCTAACTAACCCTGTCGTCTTATGTTCTAATCACGCCGCCTTCCGCTGCCACTTCTTCTCGGCCAAAAAATTTTGTAGGGTGAAATGATCGACCGCATAGAGTACCACGTTGAGCATGCTGTCGACTATGTGCAAACGGCCACTCAAGATACTAAGAAAGCCCTCAAGTATCAGAGTAAAGCTCGCCGGGTGAGTTGTACCCCTGTCAAGAATACCCAATTCTATCATTTTTGTGTTGTTTCTTGCAATAACAGAAAACAGGAGGGCTTTCTATGGTTTTGTTGTTTCTGTGGTTTTAAATTTATTTGTATATTTTCCGAGCTCATTTTTGTTATACACTATTAATTTATCATTACTTTCCCTCCTGTCTCCCTTTGTATTCCATGGTTGTCTTACTAATGTTATTAAAAAAATCACTCTCACGCAATGGTTTCATGGTTTCTTCGCTATTCTGTGCCGAACTTACATTATGACGATGTTTAATCTTCACGATAACAACGGGATGTGCTTGTTTGTTGCGGTGTTTTGGATGTGGCTTGTCTCTGTTTTTCTTCTCTTTCGTCTTCTTCCTCTTCCAACTTCTCCTCGTCCATCGTTGGCTCTCATTTTTCTCTGTCCATTTCCTATGAACCATCATTTTATCCTATCGTCTCCTTTTCCTTGAATCTCCTCGCCTTTCCTGCTGTTAGGGTGAGTTGGTTGACAGGATAGAATACAATGTCTCGTCGACGACGGGTGCCGTCACCGATGCCAAGGAGCAGCTCATGATCGCTGAAGATTATTCCGTCAAAGCTCGCAAGGTAATTATTTCTTCTTACACACCACAAACCAATTTCAATATTATAAACGAATAGAATTTTTGATTGATTTTCTCAAATTGATATAATTTTATGCACTCTCAGTTGCTTATTTTAATCTTGACAAGGTTCAAACGGGCAGTGCGCATGCTCTAGTTCTTGTTTTGGCTGAGTCAGTTACAGTCACGTCTGAATAAGTGAGAGGCTGTGTGAATCGTGATGAAAGCAATGGAATATTGCAATTACATCATTGATCAGTTCATTTACGTATCTGAGGTCCCTCGTTCCCATTATTTAAATGTTTAGACATTGTCTAGGAAAGATTACCATTTTTAGCAAAAGCTCTTGGCCGCTTTTCTCTCTTTCAACATCCTTTGAACGAGTGGAACCCATAAACAGTAGGTGTCAAATTAACGTCCAACGGTAATGGTTATTATTCCTCATACTAATCAAGCTCAATCAGTTTATTAACTTGCCAATCACTTTGGAGGTTCATGGTCTTCATTCTTTCAATTAAAGTATTTATGAGGACGTTTTAACTTTTGGGGATGAAAAATTGCAGTCTCTCAATACAATACAGTAGTTGGGCCCAATCAACACTACAACAAATTACTGACCAAATTACTAATCCCTTGATAAAATCATGGAAGAAGCCATTATTGGCTATAAAATTATGAATAGGCCTACCTTTGATCAGTACTACAGTTCTAACATCTCTCTGAAGCCCATGGGTGGACCCTTGGCTTTTGAACGGAGCCTATTGCTGGCCTTTTACAAACATAACTCGTCGACACTGCTTGTAGCAGCGCATAGCCTTTATTGCTACGCGTCTCCACTGGATGCGTTTCATAGTTAGACTGTTTATATATTATAAAAATAAATCATTCTCTGTTCTACTGTCAACTCGTGTACTTGCTAACTAATCGCTCACGAGTTGCTACAAAATGGCGACGAGGAAAAAGAATAAAAAGCAAGATGACGTACCAATGTCAGAAACGAAAGGCATTCGTCAAATAACATTCAAAGATTTTGACATCGAGTGTTATAGTCCGGACAATGAGGACTGGGAGTATTGGTTCCCTCGTTTCAAATTTGCATTGGTAGCATGTGAAGTAGAAAACGAAGAACACTGCTGAAGTGCTATATATTATTATTCATTTTTGCCCTGTAAAAGTTCCAAGAAAAGTATTTGTGTGGTTGAGGTGGAGATAAAAAACGCGACGAGGTCTCCTTATCTTCTTCATTTAATCTCAATCTAGCGCTTTCGCCCTCACGGGCCTCTTCAGGATACATCTTAGAAGTTAATATGTTGAGTTTTTTTATAGGATCGCCCGTGAAGAGGGTTCGTCTTGAGATGAGAAGTTATCACAGTTGCATACCTACCTAATCTAGTTCTAAAAAGCTTGGAAATATAATTCTATTAAAAACGAAAAAGACTAGAAGATGCAGGTGACTAGAGAAACCAATAAATTACTAAGAGCTACAAAACACTGAAAGAATTGACTAGGACTAGTCAATTCTTTCAGTGTTTTGTAGCTCTTAGTAATTTATTGGTTTCTCTAGTCACCTGCATCTTCTAGTCTTTTTCGTTTTTAATAGAATTATATTTCCAAGCTTTTTAGAACTAGATTAGGTAGGTATGCAACTGTGATAACTTCTCATCTCAAGACGAACCCTCTTCACGGGCGATCCTGTAAAAAAACACGACATATTAACTTCTAAGACGTATCCTGAAGAGGCCCGTGAGGGCGAAAGCGCTAGATTGAGATTAAATGAAGATGATAAGGAGAACTCGTCGCGTTTTGTATCTCCACCTCAACCACACGACTGTGTACCAGCGACAACAACCACAGAAAAGTATTTGGATTAGTAATCCACTATGTGGGTTTGTAATCCACTATGTGGGTGTCAAGTTTCACGAAATGAGCTAGTGAGTCTCTGGGCCGTACCAGATCTCCAGTGAACTGCGTGAGTTATGGCTTGACCTGCTGTATCGAAAAGAAATTCTCTTATTTTATCATGTAGGCAAAATTATTTTCGAATTGTGCTTGCGCATTGCCTGTTCCAATCGCTTTATTTTGTTTGCAATCGCACATTTCACGTAGGTACATCATGAAACGAACAATGACATTATACTATCATCGAATTGAGCCAATAAGCTCCTTCCTTTGCAAATCCATCACCTCTGCCCATCGATGATTAATTATGCGCCAGCGTCATTGCTCTTGCCTTCTTGAGGTTTGTCGTGTTATTGGACGTTTTTGAGCATGAAATCTAGATGGAATATTCCTTCATCACGTTCAATTTCATCGATGTGCTCCTTAAGTTTTTTTCTTCTTTAATTGCTTTTTGGTGTATTTTTTATTCAGCTTAAGTTTGCTATGAAACGGCTACTGTTTTTTTTTATTTTTTTTTTATTGCATTTTGACATTGCTTGACGCTCAGTTTGCTGTTAAGTTTTCTACCATCAACTCGAGTGGTCAAGATTGACGATTTCGTTAACGTTAACGATCTGTTAGCAGTTTGTTGACGGTCTTTTAACGGTTTGTTAACATTTTGTTGAGATTTTGTTCAGACCGTATTTTTTCAAGCTTCCCCACCTTGTTCGTTTTGATGTTATAAGTATTTAAATTGCTCTCGTCCGTGAGAAAATTCAATTTTGTTTCGTTAAGACTCTTTGCCAAATTTAATATAAGAAAAAACATTTGAAAATTGACCCGGGATGCGACTTTCGGGAAATGATTTTTCTGGTGGGGTACGAATTTTTTACCCAATGTTTTCGATTAACGTATGTATGACATCCTAATGAATCGACTCACTTTCTCAAGTTCCACCATTGAAATGTTCAGTTGAAATCGAATTGTAGTTAGTTCAAAAGTTGTTTTATTTTCTCATTTCTTTTATTGCCTGCCAAGCACTTAATACCCTTCAGGCCTCATCTGGACTTTGTAGAACCATTCGAGGCCTAGGGCTTGGCAGGCAATGAAAGAAATGGAGAAGACTACAGGAAGATTTTTACTTCAACACGAACACGAATTCTATTACCTATAATCGCCCAAGAAAAAAAAAACCGTTTTTACCCCCCTCAACATTTGATGCTTTACGTTTCATGGCAGGTAGAATCCAAAAATCCAATAAAAAAAATTCTGTCCATCCGCCGTCAATACTTTTCTGACAAAACTATTATAGCTAAATTCTTGAAATTTTTACCAAAAGTCATTCTGGGCCTGGCAATGGCTCAATTCGTTAACCAAATTGCTATCTCAATATTAAGCGTATGGTGGGAGGGTAGGGGGGGATTTTCCGACGAAGGTGAATTTGGTATCAATTTCTGTAGGTTTTTGGACGCTGAATCAAATGAGACCATATCAGTCGATAGCTCTATTGGTTCTCGAGTTATCGCAGCTTCCGTTTACAATTTTCGTAATTTTCATAAATTTGGCTGAGGGTGTAACACGAAAATATTTGAAGCTATACAGCTATATAGATGGAATGATCGTCAAACACTCTCTTCAGCTGTTCCGGCGAATAATTCAGCTTTTAATTTGAAAATTAAGAAAAATAGAAATGATTAAAATTACCATAATTGTTAATTAGTTATCTCTTGATCCGTTTCTCTCAGTTATCCGCTATCTGTTTTTCGGTGGAAACGTTCACAAAAATGTCCAGAAGAGTGCTATTCCAAATGGATGGTTCTTAAATCATAATTGAAGCAAAGCAATAATAAGCCACTGTACAATCATTTGCTGCGTTTTTAGAAGCTGTAGAAAGTTAGAAATTAGAAAAGTTGATGGGTTGGACAGATTCCTAAACTAGTGGAAGAGTGTTGCATCCACAGTAAGAAAACTGTTCGACATCTGTTATAGAAGAGTAATCAGAACTGTTGTAAGAGTAACAGTAATCTACTGGCATCTTCAGGAGAGGTTGACCAGGCGACCATTTCTGCATAATATCTTCTCCTTTCCGAGCGCTTCCGTTTATTCGGGCTTTTTTAGAGCTATGTGGACAACCAAAATCATTGGTTACGTTGTCGACTTCGCCAACTTGCAAACATCATGCAATGGGGAACTGGCATTGGTATCCTTAATTTTTTTTTTTTCAAAAATGCATGTCACACAGAAAACTAAATGTTAGCTCTAAGGCCTGAAATTGCATCTGTAAAAATGAAGGTTTTAGTGAAGTTTTTCTTTTTGAAAAATGGCTCCTACTATAAGGAAATTAACGTCAGCAGTTTTCTAGCTCTGGGGATAGGGCAGCAAAGCAGTTTGGTGGGTGATAGGTGGGATGGAAGGTGATTGCTCTGTGTGATGAAACTGGGCTTGTGGCATCAGCATTCCATCTCAATTTGTCCACAACTTTTCTATTGTGCTTCTCCTCTCTCGACAATTCCTTATTCAATGTTTTTTATTTTTTAAATTTATTTTGACTACACTTCGAAATAATGCGTTTTGGAATGTATACTGGTGATCGCATTTGGAATAAAAGATTGATGCCAATTCCCTTTTGCACGCCTGAAGTTGCCCACGTATTGATGTATTTGAAAGCGCTTGGAGTATGGAGAAACTGTAATCAATGGCCCATCAAATCTTAGCTTTCAATATATTTATGTTGTTTACTATTAACGACTATGAAAATAAAAATTTTAAAGATTTTTCCAACAGTGTCATTTGCTGTGTTTTTTTTTTAACTTGAACGCATGGTTTTGTTACAAAACCAGTGGTGTATAGATCATACAGTACTTCCATATTTGAGTCGGCAATAAATTATAAAATCAAGAAACTCATACAAATACCTCAATGTTATTTGACCTCAGTTATTAGGAAGGTATTGAAAAACTAGCCAGGAGACCCCTAAACCGAAAATGCTTGAAATAAGGTATTAAAGCCACAGTACGGTGTGTGAGGCTATCGAACAAGGTTTGTAAAATTGAATCATTTTACAGAAAGAAGACCAAAAAAAACTTGAACAAAATAACATAAAATTCTAATTACATGGAACTAAAGTGTGTGACACCAACGATAAAAATCACCCGTCATCTTCTCTCCATTAAAAACATTTAAGACCATCTTCTCCAGGTGGTCGTATTCCTTCTTTCTGCAGGTTGAGGGGGAGAGTAACGAGACGACCTCTTCTCCATTTTTTTCCTTTTTATTACGCCGAGTACTTTCGCCCGTTCGGGCTTCTTCAGGGCATTCTGTTACAAATTTGTAAGCAACTGTTAGGGAGGTACAGGTTTTAACACTATTTAACCGTACATAATTTAAAAAACTTACATAGGACCAATGGTACCTATGGCCGAGCCTGGCGTTCGCTAACTTCACCTTTCCTTCTCTGTCCTGTTTGGATCACAGTTAAGTTAGATTATTCAGGTACTACATTAACACATGCTTAAGCCCATTGACATTTTTACTTACATTTATATTGCTGAGTTACCTATTCCTAATATCATTATAGTCAAATAAATAATATTCTTTTTAAATAAGTTAGACATTTAATAAAATATGAGAAAAAATAGATGATTTTAGAGGTAACAATAATATAGGAACCTCAACCTGCAGATTTAAGACCATGCACATTATAAAAATATTGTTTCTAATGGCCTGTAGAAATCAAAATAGAATAAGATACTTTGAACTATTATAATATAATAGAGATATTATCTCAGAAATACTATGTGTTATCCAAAATTCAATAACGACTAATTTTGTACATTCACTGAGAGAACATCACCTGATAATTTCATTGACTTTTCACGGTTAGGACAGGCACTTGTTCAGAAAGTGTTTCTGAGTTACTATTAAATTCACCTCCGTTCTGCATTTGACTTTACAGGCGATCCCAATACTTCCATTTACTGTGTAAAAATGGAAGTAACAAAATACCTATAAAATGAAGCATCTTTGGTTCGTAACAGTCTTACAACATCTTCTAACCGAGATTTCTGTGTTTCTTTTTTTTCAGAAAAAGATCTACATCATCATCTGCCTAACGATAACTCTGCTGATACTGATCGTAGTCCTAACTTTCTTCTTGTAAAAACGGAAAACTCATATTTGTAGAATCTCTCAATATTTACGTTGGAACTCTCCTGTGAATTATTCTCGCTTTCAAAAAGCAAAAACAATATTTTGTTTTACCGAAGAGAAAAATTGCCATTTGTGTTGGGGTTCTCTCGGCTATCGGTTTAGTTCCTCTCAACCGTTAGAACATTTAAAACAAATTTGAGAGTTCCACCTTTTAACGTGGAACGCATTTTGTAAATAATATTTTCGTTACCTAATAGAGTTTATTTATTAAATTTATGAACATCACGTGTCCTTAAAGAAATATTTATTGTCACTATTAGGTTTATTGTTTTAAATTTTCTCATCAGTTTACCGTCCATTTGGCCTGTTTTAATGTTGATATTACTTCCATGTTTTTCCTATATTATTTATAATGTTCTGAGGGTTGATTCATCGCCCCCTGGATTCGACGGGCGTTAGGTTCGAACAACGAGGGGGAGATCGAGGTTAAACGAAAAAACAAAAACTTGTCAATATTTCCACCTAGTTGTTGTTACCTAATTGGACCTATGTACCCCATTTTCGGGAATTCGATAAATAGGTATTTTTGCTACCGATGTTTTACCATGATTTGATTCGATGTATTCAGTTATTTTCTTTGATGATAAAAAATTGTTTATTAATGTTTTTCGAATCTTCGACTTAATTTATTGTGGTTTCTTAAATTGACTTCAAGTAGGCGCGATTCAAAGCGGTTTTTTGGTCGTAAATCAAATTAATGCACTTTTTCAATTTTCTCTTTTGTTTGGAAGACGAAGATCTTACTAGTTTGATAAACAGTTTTACCAACCTGTTCTGAAGCCGTAACTAGTTGTTTTGTAGATAGATTACTTCTTTAAAAAAAATACATTGCTGTTATATCATGGTTTATTGTAGGTATTTTCGTCGGCGTTCAAGGAAGGAAACACATTTTTCACTTTTTTTTTGGACGTGAAACACTTCAATAATATAAATTTATTTAGTTCTTTATAATCAATTTTTTTGTCAGTTTATTTAAAAAAGAGTTTTAAGGAGGACCTCAAAACTTTCTGGCGTAATTAAGTATTTCTTAACTTTATCTTACCTTCAAAAATTTGGCCATTTTGTGTTTTATTTATTTATCTTTTATTGAGTAACATTTCAAAATAAACAACAGAATTGCATTAATTAAATTTATTTTCTGCTAATTTTTCAAAGTTAACGTATAATTATAAAATAAAATGTTAATAAATTGTTGCTGTCCATTCTTCATCAACTTATTCGTACTTAAATAATTTTAGGCTCATTATACCCAGTTTTTTCCCTTTGAAACCTGATGTTACATTACAGTATTTTTTTTTTTTTATTAGTATTGGAATAAATTTTCTAGTTTATCAAAATTACTCTGCTAAAATGAAGGGGCTCTTAGTCCTCTATCTTGAAAATATTGATAAGGAGAAGGGAAAGAACCATGGACAAAAAGTTTGGAACAATATTACTTGGCGTAGGCCATGCCTGCCCTGTTGAGTTAGAGTGGATCCTGTGAGCCCGTTAACAGCTTCTTAATATTGAACTTGAAGTGGTTTAAAATTATTATTAATTTACAGAGAAATATTATGATCCTCCTTCGTCAAATTTCCTCAGACGTAAATACTCCTCAAGTATAAGTCACACAATCCAGGTACTTAATGATGAGCCAAGTAAACACATTTTGCTCAAACGGATCAAGAAATTGTTTGCAGTGTCTCTAGCTTCTTGCTAAGATATTTATGAATTAAAAAATGATACCTACGCGGAGTTCTTTGCTGAAGCAGCTAACGTTTTTCGGTGATAAAACTTGAATTTCGCCAAATGTATCTACAAAATGCTGACGTCTTGGTTTTTTCAAAATTATTTATAGAATTCTCTTTTGGAAGACTTTCATTTTTTCATAATACGGACTCGAGCTGCCCTATGCAATTTCCATCTTCCTAAGCTGATTGAACGAGCGATGCATAATTCAATAATTCTATAGATACGCAAGCGCAATTACTGTAGAAAATGTGTATGCACTTCTTGTGATTAGGGAGAAGATGCCATATTTATGGACATACTCTCGTCACCATTTTTTATTGACGATGACCAACTGAATTTGCTGAAACGTTCAAAAATGCAAAGGGTGAAAAATGTATTTTCCCTCTGTAACCAGAGAGAGAGAGAGAGAAAATGATATTTTTGTTTCTCTATTGAGGGATTTTTTTCTCGCAAAACCTAATACGTGCCAAAATGGAAAACGCAAAAATTTTGGGTTCTGTGAGCGATTGTATACTTTTGGTTTATTATTTGATTAATAACCATTATAATCGCTCTAGAAAACAAAGCTGTAACCCGGCTCATAATTCGATGGTTTACGTTCCAAGGCATGTAGAATCAGAATATCCTATAAAAAACAATTCTGTCTGTACGCCGCCAACACTTTTTTGAGGAAACTATATTAGCTACGTACAATGGCTCAAATCATTAGTCTGCTCCCTCAATTTTAAGGGTATATTTGTAGTGATTTAAGGGAAGAAGAAGTTTGCATTTTCCAAGGATTTTCAAACGAAGATGTGTTTGGTATCAATTTCTATAGATATTTGAACGCATGATTTGATAGCTTTAATGGTTCTATCCAAGCTTTTATTTGGTATTTTCAAAATTTTGAGAAATTCGGCCAGATTGTTTAATTTGATTGTTTGTGGAGCTCTAAAAATTGTTCTATACTCCTTAGAAAACTCGTCCTACGCTCTTCAGCTGTATCGTTGGGCAGTTAACTTGACTTTTAATTAAGTAACTAGGAAACTTATTAATATTTAGAATAAATTACTATTTTTGCCAATATGGTGAAAGGTGGAAAATGGGTTAGTTACTATAAAAAAGTCAATGATATTTTCAAATCATGATTGAAGTATAAGAATAATAAACCATTGTACAATTATTTGCAGCGTCTTTATTGTTAAAGCCGCCAATTTGGCACCTCTGGAGGACAAGCGTCCAGTTGTGTCTGGTGACATCTCACTAGAGGTCAAACTCTGGAACAAAAAGGCGGTTAAACCCGAATTTTAGCAATTATTTGGTTCGTGTAGAAAACTCCCTCAATTCTGTTGGGTAGTAAGTGCTTCATACGTGATTATCGGCACTTTTTCTTTCCTGTCTTTTATAATTGTTATCTATATTTGATGTGAAGGACGTAGAATAGCAACCTATGTAAATATTTTAGGGTAATTCTTTTCATATAATGTGTAGCTTTATGGCACCACCATTTAAATCCTATGGCTCTTGTCTTTGATAATGGTACCAACTTTTTATTTATTCAATTTTTATTTCTCGGTCTTGAATTTCATGTTAATTTGGTAACAAATTTTCTCAAATCTAAGTATGTAAGCTTTTATTTAGATTTCTTTTTTAATTTTTCAAAGTCAAATATTTTGTTTGCTTGTCCGTCAAAATCGAGAAAAATGTGTGTCGGGAAAATCGAACCATAGCATGAAACCATGGGCTGTTTGCGTTGAGGTTATCTACCAAAAAAGGAATTGATTCCATTCAGTTCGAATTGGCTCTGAAATTTTTTTATTGATTTTCTCAAACGCTTTTGCCTTCTATGCTTTATTAACTATCAAAGTATTAGTCGCATACAGCTTCAACTGCTCGATTGTCAATTATTCATACGTTGTAATGAACGAACTGATATTTTGATAAATTAGATAAAAAGACAATAAGCGACGTTTTTTCAAATTCGAACTGTATCTTTGTTTAAGTATGAAAGTTTGTAGGTACGATTTTCCAAGAATACAATTCACTCAAATTCTGTTTTGAATGGAAAATAAAAAATTTGATGCCGATTGAAAAATTTCGAAGCTTCGTTGATTGCAAGTGTCCGCGGGCGAAGCTGTATTTTGCTGGTAGCTTTCAATATTGCCGTAAGTTGATTTCAAATTGGGCTTCTGGAGACGTACGTTTTCCATTTTGGGAAACAATATTACCTAGAGGCTTCTCCAGATTCCCATCTAGATAATTTTGTCGATTGAGAATCTCATTTTTTTCCTCTTTTTCCAATTCGCTCTGAGCAGAAGAAGATCATGATCTTGATATGCCTGTCGGTACTTGGTCTCGTTTTGGCATCTACGGTCGCTGGGTACTTCGGCTTCTAAGTGAGTCATCTATATGAATCCATAATTTTATTGAGTCAAGCAGGGTTCACAGGCTGCAAACAAATGCGTTGATGTGTTTTGAATCCGGCTAAACATTGAGGGGACTCATAAGCTCCGCTCATCTGAATATATATGATAGTTCATGAACAATAATCTTAGAGATTTAATGCTAAGCGACTGATGAGAAAGTTTTTAACAATTCTCTTTTGTTGCAATCAACAATTGCTTGTTGCCAAGAGCAGATCCGTCAGCGCGGGATAGTATTTAATGAAGGTAATCAGATGGGTTTGCCTTTGTGCCAAATACCAAGCTTACCTCGAAAATTTGGCTGCCAATCAGAAGGCAGAACGCAAAACTCATCAGTACATTTGATAGAGGCCTGTGAACCCTGCTTGAAGCTGAGAGATAAAGATTGAAGTATTCATTGTCAGGAAGTATTTTTTTTTTTTATGAGTGTTATTGTGCTATCTGTTGACAAATTTCTGTTACAAGTGGACGCTACTTGTTCCTAATAAATAATTATCAATTCTATAAATCGTATAGGCTACCGTGCCTGTCTCTAATGCCTCCATTGGTAAATACAATAAAATTGAATTTGACAAATGCTTTGTCAAATTCATGCTGCTTCTTGATTTTAAGGTTTTTTTCCCTCACTTATGTCTATTATTTTGCCGTGGTTTTCTTTGACTTTTTCAACCAATGGATGTACCAATTTCTACAATTAATCGAAAATATTTCTCAGTCAAATTTGCATAAATAATTATTTAAATCGAACAGAGTAAAATAATTAAGGTTTTATTGAAGATGTTGAAATTAAATGAGAAACAAATTCTTTGGGGATAGTTAATTGAAAGGAAAGGAACTACTCGAATCATAAAGAAACAATGGGAAAAAAAAAAAATAAAACCGACTTCAAAAAGTTTGTCTATAAAATACACTCTGAAAAGGAAAAAATAACAAAAATGTCCCAACTTCGGAGCAACTCATTCGCCAACTAAACATTTTAAGGACTACTTTACTACTCGTATTGACCTGACCACTTCCTGATTGATTGGATCACCTTCCCTAATAATATAAAAATTACTATTTCTCATTTCGGCGCCTCTCTTATATTGTATTGGAGAAGCCTATAGATTCCGAATTACCAGTACCTAGTATGAATATAAATATCATGAGTTTTCACGATTCTTGAACAGAGCAAATCAGCATTTATGAGAACTGATTATTAACAATATCGATTTGAAGGTGACTATTCACGCCTTTTCCTAAAAACCATTTCAGATTTCTCTAAGAATCTTTACGTCCAGACCCAGACTTATTACCTGGCACCTACTAATTTATCGTAAATTCATATTTATTTGTAACCATCGGTTGTTTTGCCAGAGAGGCGCCGACTCCAAAAGATGATCAATCTGGAGGCAATTCAGAGGTGAAAGGAAAATCTTTTAATCATTTGGGAAATGAGAAATAGTAATTTTTATATTATTAGGGAAGGTGATCCAATCAATCAGGAAGTGGTCAGGTCAATACGAGTAGTAAAGTAGTCCTTAAAATGTTTAGTTGGCGAATGAGTTGCTCCGAAGTTGGGACATTTTTGTTATTTTTTCCTTTTCAGAGTGTATTTTATAGACAAACTTTTTGAAGTCGGTTTTATTTTTTTTTTAAAAAGTTTTTTTTATTTTTCTCTTTTTAGTGACTTACAATTATGGACAGCTCTCTTTACAGAATTTTCCCAAGCTTTCATTATTGTGTTCTTGTCACTTACTACTAACCGTCCAAACTCAATTCATAAGTCCTTGAACGTTGAAGTTCTAAAGTATAATGATTACCTAACTATTTTCAATGTTATTATGTTGATTGAGAGTGAGTTTGAACGTTTGGAATAATCCATCCACTGATTTGGGTCTCTTGGTCAACATACCGGATACTTTGATCCCATTGATACACCTTACAAAACTCAAATAATTGTCTACACCATTGCTGGTTACTGAATTGCACCAATTCACTCGTTCTTTATTTCTCTAAAAAAAATAGAGTGATGATTTCCTGAAGCGTATCCGCATTCACACTGAATGAGAGAATCCGAACCAAATTTCAGAAATTCGCCAAACGTTTGTGCATTAAAATGGAGTTATTTGGCCTTCAAAACCATGTTATTTATTGAAAATTTAACGCTGAATTCAAATCTTCTAACGAGAATGCTATGACTAACGTAGTTTTTTTTCTACAAGCATAAATAGTCCAAAAAACGTGATTTTGAAACAAATTTTTTAGAAATACGGCCTAAAAAGTATCTACTTTTAGTCCAATCAATACCAAATTTGAATCACGTAAACTTGACTCAAATTTGAACAATTTAAGTTTAAAAACGATGGGAAAACAGTTTCGGTTTGGAAGTTATGAGGTCTCAAACACAGGTCCATTAAAACATTGATTGCTCCCTTATTATGCCACCTAAACTTGATTTTTTACCATCGTTAGAAAGCTCTAGCTAAGTGCTTTCAAGTGCAATAGTGTTCATATTTTTTATCTCGACGTGGTTGGGAACGGTGCTCGAAAAACCTCAAAAAAGTGAAAATCGGCATCACGTTTTTTGTTACACTTTCTTCTCTACACGCTATATTAGAATGCCGAACGAAAAATTGGAGCTAGGCCCTTGTAGGCAGATAAATTATGAACAAAATGACACCAGAAACAAAACAATCGAGCAAGTATTCTAGAAGTTATAAGCTTGCAAAGCCAAAACTTCCTTTTTTCGCGAAAATCACGTTTTCCGGCGTTTCTCCGCGTCTGGGGACGTAACTACTGGACGGACTCAATTGAAAAAATTATGGGACCTACCTGGATAGTAACCCTTTCAAACAAAAAAAAAAGTAACCCGATCGGACGTACAGGAGCTGAACGCCGGTGGACAACACATACCGAAAAAAAAAAAAAAAAAAAAAAAAAAAAAAAAAAAAAAACATCCCGCTAGACGACCATAGTAACCTCCTCCTTGTTTGAAGTCGGTTAAAAAGGGTTTGAAATTACTATAAATATAGGTATATAAGAGTTATGACTAGAATTGTATTTTTTGTCTCAAATGGCTTAGAGATTTCTAAGCTAAATATTTTCCTATGTTAGAGCAATCATCTTTCTCGTACTGGGTTGGTGAGGGGGAGAAGAACCAGGCGACATGTTCTCCGATTTTTTATTTACTGGCCGAGTACTTTCGCCCCTTCGGGCATCCTCAGGGCGATGTGGAACCATAGGTTACCACAGCCCACAGGGCCCAGGTAACCTATGGTTCCACATCGCCCTGAGGATGCCCGAAGGGGCGAAAGTACTCGGCCAGTAAATAAAAAATCGGAGAACATGTCGCCTGGTTCTTCTCCCCCTCACCAACCCAGTACGATGAGAGATGCGACGACTCAACCAAGAAGAAAAAAATCATCTTTCTGATTACCTACTTATTTTATAATATATTGTCACATTTTTCGAAATTTTCTAACTCACGTTCTTCTTCTTTCAGGCGAACCTCCTGTTACATAATTATATTTAAGCTACAGGGGAATGCTACCCTTCTAGTCATTCTTTTCTTAAATCGTAAAAAAAACTTACTAGCCTGTTTAGCTACTATATGGTAAGTTTCTCAACTCTATTTTGCATAACACCGTTACTATCCGCCACTTGATAATTCTTCTGTACAAATAGCTTCAGTTGTACGTAAAATGCAAATAGCTCATATTTATACGGTGTACCTATTGTAATTTCTTCCATCATTTGAGCAACGTTTCCCCGAAGGGAAATTCATCTTATCGAAAATGTAAATGAACGTTCATTTGATGGCAAGATGCAGATTTTTTAATTCGCAAACGAGCACATGCGAAATTCGAGTGAAAATTTCTTTGAGCCTTAAAGAAAGTTAGGCATTCTTGTATTTTTCGTGAGATTTTCATACCCACCATCGAAACTCCCATGCTCATGAGCGAGCCTCAAATGAGTTTGCTTCGCTCGACCCCCACTGCCAAGACGATGATGGCCATTGATGTAAATACTTGACTCAACATGAGTATCGTTAATTAGATGATTCGTTAGTTCTGTCATATTAATTTAATAAAAGAGAGGTTGAAAGCTGTTTTCAGTCGATTTTGAGGCGTTGTTTATTTTTTATTGCATGTTTCTTGCTCTGTAATTGTTTGGTTGGAAAAGATTTAGGGAATAAGGAGAGGACTGCCTAAACCTAACCCTGATCCATGGGTGAGAAACGTCTACTTAGGGAATGTTTTGGTCAAAAACCTGTTAGATAATAGAACATAAGCCAAAATAACTGGCCAAACAGCTCTCAATCGTTGGTGAGTGAGGAAAAAACTTTGCTCTTTGAATTCGCGGACATTTCGCATCAGAAGAGTGATGACATTGTTAAGCCCTATCTGTGAGGATTAGCATAGGATTCTAATGAGTTGCATCCCATCATCGCTCTAGCAGAAGGTATCTCACCTCGTCTTCAACTTGATGTTGACATTCTGGTCTTTGTACGTTTGCTGAAAATGGTGGTCACTGAACAGCCTCAACGTGATGCTGCTAGTGGCCCTGGATATAGTTTTCAGCCTCTTCTGCTGGTTGGGAAATAAGGTATGGAGTATAAGGTCGCCTGCCTTTCTCCTTATATTCTTTTAGCTCTGTAAATATAACTTTTTCATCTCTATGATCATAAATCAACGGAAAACAGCATGTTTCACCTCTGCACATTTCCATTGGCTAAAATTTTAGTCAACCATCATCAGCAGGGAAGTTAGGATTTCATTTAGAGAAATAATAGTCTACTAGTCCCTGGGATTCCCTGCTCTTTGAGAAAACAAGCTATTATTGGATATTATTCAGTTTCGTCTCCAGCTTGTTTACGTACCTCTTTTTTAAATGTATGTACAATAGTTTCAAAAGCATGCTCATGCGTTTGCAAAAATGTAGATTTTTATGCTGTATTCAATGAGCGTGTTCTTTTAAAACGCGCTCCGCAGGTCGGATGATCATCAAACTACGATTGAATACCTAATGAAGTTTAATTTTGAAGTGGAATAGCAGTGAATTCGGGCCTTTGTAAGCTCATTATCGGATCGCCTAGTTGTGCTTACGCAATATCGCTCCTTCAAAACCGTTAACTTGTTTCACAAAATTGATGGACAACGTAATAGATAACTTCAGGGAGTTCTCCTTAAAGGAACGCATTTGCCGTAGAGTAAGATAACCATTTTTTGTTAGCTCCCACAAAATTTTCTTAATAGTTACCACCCGTGTGCCTTTTTGTATGTTGATAACCCAAATACCTACTGGCAATTATGAAAAAAATTACCCCTGTTTGAATTCTATCAATTCTTCGCATACCATTCTCTGCTTTTGCATCACGTGAAATTACATATCAGCTGTACATGCTTCGGCTAAGAATCCTAGATATTAGTTGGATCTCGTTTAGAAAACAATGGCATGCAAAATCCTATCAACGTTTGTACCTTTGAACGATTACAACCAAGTATAGAATTTCTCAAGTTAAAGCTGTATAACGGTGTCGATAGATGACAACATAAAGTTAAATTCCGTTGAAGGCCTCTTTTCGAGCATATTGAAATCTCCTGCTGTGGAAAATTCATTAGAATCATTTTCTTTGTCAGTGCATATTATGGACTGCGTATTTGTGGTCATATAGTATGTAACTGTAACCGTGGGTGAAACATCCCCAAAGAGCATTAATTGAGTGAAAGCATTTGGATAGTAAAGGAATTCGACAAGAGGGTAGCAATAGTTATTTTGCTTTCTTCCAGTGTTGAAGGACAAGAGCACTATGAGGAGTACTCTATGACTCCTTGTGTAAGTTAAGCCAAGCAGACCTAATACAGAAACGTAGATACCTACTATGTTTGACCTGAATAAATGTATGGAAGTCAAGGAACGAGGATAGGGGAAGACGAGACGAAGTAATAGTCACGAATTCCACTAATTTTAAATGTGTTCTATCGATTTCGAGGCTTAGAAAATCATCATTAACAATCTTACAACGTTGTTGTAATATAAATCATTTAAAATGAGTGGAACTCGTGACTCACTTCGTCTCCTATCCTTGTGAAATGGGAGCCCACCATCTCACCGCGAGTAATTTATTTTAAAAAAGAAGTTGGTAAACACTATAGTAAGTGTCACCAAGGTCAGGATTTTATACTGTGTTACAAGAATCCCATTGTAGAAACAAGTGAGGAATTTGCATTGATTAAAGAAAAATTCTGAAGCGCATACCATTTGGATAACTGAATGATGGCCATAAGGCCTGAAATAGCATTATTGTAATTTGCAGGGTGTCTGTTGAAGTTGTCCAAGTTTTAAAAATCGCTTGAACTCTCGGAAGCCACCGTGTTACTAGCTCAGGGAGTAAGACGGCGATGGGGTAGGTAGTAGCAAAAGGCTAATGACATGTCATTAAACCTCTGTTACGCACCGTTTTTCAAATTGTGCTTCTGTTCTTCGGGGATCCATCCATGATTTTTTATTTTATTTGGAAGTAGTGGCTGTAGGAATGTAAAATAATAATAGATTGTCACATTTGGAATTGGAAAAAATCCATGCAAATTTCCTCTTTATGCAGTTTTTTCTTTCATTTTTTATCCCCCCCCCCCCTCGCAAGAGACAATTTTGGCGGATTTGTTGCCCTGTGAATTTTCCATAGCAATTCAGAATCACTCATCTGTAGTATTAATCTTTGCTGACGGCCGAACATCCACATCTTCCTTGGCTCGTTCACCTTTTGTTCGCTGATAAGAGCAACGAAAAAATATTCCTTTCCCGGATATTATCAACATTAGCGGTGTAAATATTTAAATGATACGTGTTAAGTCATAGTTTTCCGTTGGAGGTAGCAGTACTTAAAGGGCATTATTATTTTTTGCGCCAAGCGACGCTTTTGTACAGTTAGCTTAAAAAAAATGTTCGAATTTTCGTCGAAATACCAGGTGTCTATAGATTCCAGCAATAAGAATTTTTTACAAGAGGTTATAAAGAATTTCATCATGTGATATAGACAATGCCTGGTCTCTTGTCGTGTTTGTTCCCTTTCGTGTTTTTGTGATATGATTTCATAAATTAATATTGTATAAGTTCGTATAAATATTTTAAAAAATATCACTTTTTGCATGTACATAAATGTAGACGTATGCGATTTTGCTTTCGGTTATTTTATTGTACATTGAAATTTGAAAATTGTTAAACTATGTGGAAAAAAATTCGTGTATCTCTTGGAAACTGAGTATGATCACTTTTAGATGGGTATCGCTTTTTAAACACTTTGAAAAAAATTTGTTGTTACTCTTGCAAAAACAGTACATTTAATGGAATGTATAATATATCGAATAAAATAATGTTCACGTACGAAAATGTTTTTTCTCTTGGCGGGTGAAGTTCATTCGGCTGTTTCGAAAATTATTTTCCAAACAAGTGGGAGGAGAGAATACTGTTCGGTTGGAGAGAGAAATCTGCAAAGTTGGTTTGGAGTAGAATCCGAACGCTATGTCAGCCGATGCTGTAATGATCGTGTGGATGCTTGCCCGTTCGGTTTGAGGTGTAGAATTGGGTCATGTAAGGGAGAGTAGGATTCAATCGTATTAATCTTGTACAATTTTTTTGTTAAATAAAAAAATGCAATAGGTACTTGAAGTATTGTTTCAAAAATTTTATTTTCATGTTTTGAAACCCAGGGCAGTTTATGGTCTTATTGTGCTTAACATGCTGCAGTTATGGATAACCTGATTGGCTCAAGAATGGGTTACCGCCTCTGTTACCAATTGTAGGGTTTTCCCTTCAAGTTGCATCTGGAAATGGATTACAAGTAAAAAATTTTGTTTCTGTTATGAACCACCTCTCATCGTAATAATTCATACTTCTACCGCCAATCCAAAAACCACACCTTCACACTGTATTATTGGGGAGTGATAGTGTCGGTACTCCTAGTTTTGTTGAACTAGTGACGACAGTATGATGGTAACCACTGTAAACATTTCTTGTACGATTGCATTGTCTATTGAGAGCAGTTGGAGGAGATATTTCATAATCGCCTGCGCGTGATATTGATTACAGCTTCGTCTAGGCATAGCAGTTCGGTTGTCAATCTGCTTCCCTTCCCATGCAAAGTGGCTCCGACATAGTGCAAAATGTCACCAATCTTTCATCGAGTGCTTTTACAGTTTTTAAAAAATTTGCTTTTCCGCAGAAGTTACTCAATTTAATTAATTTTGCTTACGAGCACAATAATAAATTTTGAATGAAAACTCTACCAATGTCTGCAGTGTGTGTATTAGACTTTTGTAATTTTCACTCGTTTTAGCTACGTAGTCTCCGGCAGGGGGAGTTTTCCCACCCAAGAGAAGAGAATACCTTCTTAGACGTCATCTCATTCAGTGATATAATATCGAGATATATATTTTTACAAAGATTCTTTCTTTTTTACCAATAAATCGATTTTTTTCCCTTGTGGAGTACTTATTTTTTTGTACGTAGTTAACACTTTTTGGCATGACTGTGATAGTACTATTATTTCCATTGATGAAACTTCCTGTTTGTGGTTTGAAAACATCATCCGAACGATCGTAAAACGCTCGGCTGTTCAGTCAAGTTCAAGTTTCGACGACTTCAAAAACCAACACACAAAAAAAAAAAAACTGCGGTAAAAATCATTTTCCTTTTCACAAAAAAAAAAAAAAAAAAAAACAATAATAAATAAAAAACGACTGTTACTATCTCAGTTTTGCGAGTTGAAATTTTTCAAAAAGACAACCCAATTGTAAAATACTGCTAATATTCCTTTGTAACTCCTTTTTCAAAGCAATAGAATGAAATTGTAATTATTCAGGATAGTGTAGCAAATATTTCTTCTTTTTTAAATCACATTGCAACTGTTAGCTTTCTATTAGTATAGTCATCTAAACTGGCCTATAGTTTTATACAAATAATGTTGGTGTCTGTAAATATTTAACAAAAAAATCGAGTGGAACAAATGCTGATGTATAAAAAGCACTGGAATGTATGTCGGTGTATGTACTACTAAGAAAAAAAAACTTCGTGATAACAGAGATGAAAAACTCTCCTCGGTTGGTAGTGGCTAGTTGAAGACGAACATTACTCATTACTAACGTACTTCTTTACTTCTTACAAGATGTTACCTCTTTTTAGAATGAAAACGTTAATGGGGAAAAATACAAAAAAATGTTCAGCTGTTGTTGAAAAAGGATTTGAAAAATCTGTATGTTTACACTTTATTGTGGGTACCCTAATTTTGAATCTATGGGTATATCTAGCTACTTAGAGTAGGAATTCAGCTGCCATTTTTGGTTTTAATTAGCATGGTTAATGAAAAGAGAATAAAAAATATGAAAAAAATAGAATAACCTTCTCCTGATTATCTGAATGTCAATTCGTTATATCATAACGAACAATAATTTGATATAATACCTAACACCTATGTAACTTGACGAAGATACCTTATCCATAATTGTCATAATGTTATTTCAAAAGAAAAAAAAATGAAAATAGAAATTATAAATGCGAGTTGTTCATTCGACGCAGACCTTGATACACAGATGCTGAGCGCTCTTTTCTTCTCGAAATTACCTGTTTTAGGAACTTAAGTTTGTGGTGTAACTGTTGTGGTATTCACTAGGAGAGTACTATATGGATTAACGATGGTATAAGCGATACTTGTATATTTGATACTACTCCTGTCTTAGTTAAAAGACAAAATTAATACGGTACTGGAAAAAGTATCACTTGAAGAGACAAAAAAGGGTTTAGTACTAGTATAGTGATAATAATAATTGGGTGATAAGTAGTAGAAAACCAGGTAACTCATTTTTAATGCTCCCATTTGTTGGACAAGTACATTCATTCCTTTGAGGATCTTCAGGAGAGGATGCCCCATGGAACTAAAGTTCGCTGCCAGTCAATAAAAGCTCAAAGAATGAGTCCCCTGATTTTCCTCCCGCTCACTGAACAACAAGATGGTAGGGTATTTTTCAACTCATTCTTCAATGATGACAGGTGTCAATACTTGCATTAGGACTTGAATATCAATCCTCAGCTTGTATTGTTTGACGGTCCAAACTGAAACAGCGCCTCAAGGAAAACTGCTGACAGATTCAGAGGACTCAGTCAACAGTCGGGCTTCTCACTAGTCGTCCAACATTCGTTGTTGTTGTTAGTCCTGTACCAAGTCGGTACGAACTAGTTCTACTTGAATAGACAGCCCTAGCATGCCAGAAGGCATGAATACAATGTTGGTTTAATGTCTTCTTCATTGCTCATATTTTGAATCTTTATTTTCTTCCTTTATAGTGATGATAATCCAGTCCAGGAGAACTAATATTTTTTTAGAACGTTTCGGCGAGCGCGTTACGAAACAAGTTTGGAAAAATCGGCTACTTTTTTCTTCCCAATCCTTCAGCACCGTCAGGAATGCAACAGAGAGTGAGAGTAGAAATTCATATCGATATTTATAGCACGTACTATTGGCCACCCGTCTGTTGTGATAGGATCGTAAAAAAACTGACAATGTTAACTCAGATTTTACTAACAATCAATTGTACGTTCTTTTCCAAATCGGCGTTCACATTGTTTTGCAATTCTTGAACAATAGAGGAGTCGAATTTTTCATTTGCCTCTTCAAGTACCACTTGAAATATTTCGCATTCCATGTTGTCGTTCAGTTTTCTACCAGAGTATCCCCTGTAATTATAGTTCAAATAACATTTTAAAACAATATTCTTAACATAGTTCACAAAAGCAGCGATAATTCAAGAACCTTTAAAGCCATGAACTCCATTATGATCTCATCTATTGAAAATGATACCACTGTCTGAAAAAAATGAGTTTGACTCTCCTTAAAACCCCAAACACCCTTAACAGTAATATAGCGTTTAGGGTAAAGAATTAAGTTATAGTCAGGCAAAAATTGATTTTTGGTGAAAATTTGAAGGACTAACTTTTTCTAGTTTCTTCAGAAAAGTGTTGATGGACAAAATATTTTTTACTACGTTTTAAGGTGGTTAGAGCATTTTTTGGTAAGCAATTGCCATGGTTTATAATTTAATACTAAACTTTTTTTTTGTGGATTTGTCGCTTTTTTTGTTCTTTGTTGTTAAAGTAGAGGGGGAGAAAACCACAGCGACCTGTTCTCCTGTTTTTTATTGCTGGCCTGCCAAGCACTTTCGCCCATTCGGGCCTCATCAGGGCTTCGTAGCACCATTACAAGGTAACGAGAATGCTATGACTAACGTAGTTTTTTTCTACAAGCATAAATAGTCCAAAAAACGTGGCTTTGAAACACATTTTTTAGAAATATGGCCTAAAAAGCATCTACTTTTATTTCAATCAATACCAAATTTGGATCACGTAAACTAGAATTGAATTATAACAATTCAAGTCTACAAACGATGAAAAAAACAGTTTTCATTTAGAAATTATGAGCTCTCAAACATAGGTCCATAAAAACATCGATTGCTACCTTCTTATGCCACCTAAAATTGATTTATACCATCGTTGGAAAGCTCTTGCTAATTACTTCCAAGTGCAATAATGTTCACATTTTTTTCTCGACGTGGTTGGGAACGGTGCTCGAAAAACCTCAAGAATGTGAAAAATCAGCATCACGTTTTTTGTTACACTTTCTTCTCTACACGCCATATCAGAATGCCGAACAAAAATTGGCGCTAGGCGATAGACAGAATAAATTATGAACAAAATGACTCAAAAAAATGACTTATGAGTCAAAAACAAAGCAATGAAGCAATTTTCTGGAAGTAATAAGCTTGCAAAGTCAAAACTTCCTCTTTTTGCGAAAATCACGTTTTCCGGCATTTCTCCGCATCTGGGGATATAACTGGAATGGTTATGGGACCTACCAGGATAGTAACCCTTTCAAACAAAAAAAAGTAACCCGATCGGACGTACAGGAGCTGAACGCCAATGGACAACACATAACGAAAAAAAACCATAGTAACCTCCTCCTTTTGAAGTCGGTAAAAAATATTCACATAAGTGAAAATAGTTTTCCTTTAGATTGTTTTAAAAAAGTTATTTTACCTTGCGACAAGGCGATCGTACAGATATGATGTCTCTGTTCTCAGCACGATAACAATCCGGAACCATTCGTCAGGGAAAAACTCGCAGCCGTGATACTCGACAATGCACTTGCCTTTCGTCATTCGAGGCTCGAGAAAATCAACCACCTATAGAGAAAAAAACCCAAGTCAACCATAATAAACTTTTGAAGTTGGTTAAAAATGAATGCCTATATCTATAATAAGGGAATTGAAACGCAGCAACTTCAACTGGCTTGATATTCACGCGCAATAACTTGCCTTCTGTTATTTATTTATAACGGAAATTTATTTCCGATACAAATATGTACCTTATCTTCATCAATGATGGGGCAGTTCAATGTGTCGTCATAGGAGTCAATGAGATTTTCTCTTATGGCCACGTCCGATATGTTGATCCATTCCCACCCGGTGATTTTGGCAACTTTTTTTGCCACAGTCGATTTACCAGAGCATGGAGTCCCTAATGAACGAGTTGACACATCAAAGTTAGCAAATAACGATATATAAGTGCTTATAATGTTGAAGAGCTGCGTATCAAGCAACGAAGATCCGAGCATTGTAAATTCGCTAAAAGCTAGTTCCTTACCTACAATTAAAATGTTATTAAGCGGGCTCATTCTTTTATTTGTAGAAAAACAACTACAGGCAGCCCATTCAGCAGATTAGGTAAGACCAGCTCATGGCTTTATTGGCAAAAATCTGAAAGCAGAAAACCGTAAAACTTAATACTATAATCAATTTATAGGAGAAATAATAAATTTCTGAAGTCCTAAAATATCAAGTATGAAACTCCTCTATTGAAAAAGAGACAGTTGCCATTGATGCGCCACCAAAAGCTTCCACATTGATAAACCAAGTTAAGCGGCTTGCACACAATCTGCGTTATCTGCCGTCCGTTGACCTCCTTATTGACCATACAGAAGCTGCTTAGTGGGAGAGATTATAACGGATGAAGACCAGGGAGAAATATTTAACAGTCGAATGGAGCGTAATAAGGTGATATTCAAGTCCTTCGTCCACACAGACTTTACTGACTTCTGTGCACCGGTAATGTCGCCTGCTTGCGTAATATGGACAGGGCTGCCAGAAATCATGTGAACAGATTTTGCAAACTTGACAACTTCATTTGAGTCAGTAATTTTTACGAATGCTATTTCATGTCTTTGAGCTATCATTGGGTTATCTGTGAGATTATACTTTTGAAAAATTAAATAAAAACTCTGAAATTGATTGTACAGTGGTTAAATATGCCTTTGCTTCCATCATGATTTCAGAAGACCATCAACTTGCTATAGTAGGTATGTAACCCGAACTCTAGTGAACGTTTCGACCAACAAACGTGTTCTTCTTCTCCTTGTCACATTTTTTTTCAAGTCCAAGGTTTGCGAGATAGAGAAAAACCAGGCGACTCATTCTCTGATTTTTTATTGGCTGTCCGATTGGCCCGGTCGGGCATCTTTAAGGCGACGTGGAGCCACAGGGGCTGTGGAATGCACGAACGTGCTTGGCCAGCCAATAAAAAATCAGGGAATGAGTTGCCTGGTTTTTCTTCCCCTCGCAACCCTTGGACTACAAACATATTGGTAACTAAGGGAAATTTATCGTAATTTATGATATTTTTCATTATTCCCAAATACTTAATTTAAAGTAAAAATTGATTGCCGAACTATAAAGCTGAAGAGTGTTTGACGGGCTTACCAGCAAGTACCTATAGAACAATTTTCATAGCTCCAAAAATTATTGAGTTTCCCTTCTTGCCAAATATCTCAGAATCTCTCCATAATTTTCGAACGCGCAGAGCACTTACGCTCATCTGGGCTTTTTCAGAATAGTCCAACACAGTTATCGGAAGGTGTAAACACACTCGTCACTAGTTCTCTGCCTTCTGACCTTGAAATCTTGGTCAAAATTATTCAGAAAACTTTTTTTAAAACCTTTACACGCACAATCATGAATAGCTTACTGTTTTAAATGAAACACATATTTTTATTTCAATCATTGAATCAAAATGTTGGAAATATGATATCATTATTTAATTGAGAGTATTAATTAATATAAAGGGCATCTAACATGGAAGATGTTTAAAATGCTGAAACAACTCTGGTTCATACAGGCAGTTCTTCTAGTGAATTTTTGCAAAAAATTATGCTATTTGGCTCGTTTGGAAAAAATCGAATTTTGACTCGAAAACACACATTTACTCCGTTTTATGCATCAAAGAATCGTGTCACTTTGCACGATAACTGCTGTACTAATTATCGAGATAAAAAATCCTTCTCGCAGGATTAATTATTATTTTGTTGGCCAGCCAGATCAGAGTAGAGGGTGGTGTTCAAATCTGACCTTGAAGTTGTCCAAAAATCGAAAAAACCATCAATACCTACTCTATTGTATCATAAAGGGAATTTTGGGTGTTGAAAATCATGTATTTTTCACAGTGAATCGAATGAGACCATAGTCATGTTAGTACTATTAAAGGTTTTCGAGTTATAAAAGTTAAATTTACTTACTTATAGGAAATATAGAGCTTAAAAAAAATCTATTTTCGGGCACGTGGGGTATTGAAATCTACTTATGTGCAGAATCGTAAGTGAATAAGTTTAGCGGGTCGGATTCTTAAACGGTTTTTGGGATATTGAAGTTTTATGGAATTTTGGAAAAATGCATGCGTTCCTTCCGAACGATGATACTAACTATTCGAGCATTTGAGTCCATTTAAAACCAATCTGTAACTATTCAAACACCCCCTTTAAAATAATCTTCGAAAACAAACTAGAAAAGCTATGCTGCTTGACAGTTTCGTAAATTACATACTTAGGTACTCGCTCAATATATTTATATAGCAATTTATCGTAGGGCCGAATATTTTATACAATTATGCCTGACTTACCTCATGTTTTACGGCCCTACATGATGAAGCAATTCAGACTCCGAAAGAAGAAGTTACTCTCGTTCAAAGAAATTAGACGAAAAAGCATACACAAACGAAAAAATATTTAATTCAATTCAGAGCTGAAATTATCAGAAAAATTATTTCAAACGGCTACAAGATAGGGATAGGGATGCGACATAACATAAACCGATGTGTTGGGTGTACCCAAAAACATCGATGTTGCTCGTACTGATGTTTTCAAATATCGATGTTTTTTGCAATGTTCGCGCATTTCGGAATTACTTTTTTTTTTAATTTAATTTCGCCTATGAATAAGCCTATTGAAGAAAGGTGAATGGTTAATTTAAACCTATAGTTGGTTGCAACTGAAAACGGGAGAGCCAGATCACCTATATTGAATTATTGACGGTATAGCCAAGACTCAAGAGTCACATCCAACATAGGACGGTGAAATAATATCGAACTCAACATGAAGTTGAGGAAAAGTTAATTAGTTGACTCGTTTTCCAAATAACTTGACACCCACGTACCAAAGAGAATCTTCCACGCTTTTGCTGATCAATTTCCCATTTCTGCTGGTTAGTTTATATAGCAGTTAGTTTTTCAGATTTTTAAAATTTTAATTTAACTAGTAATGTTCTTTTCTAAGGAATGATATTTTTAGTACTGCCCAAGCATTCAGAAAACATAATCTCAAATTTTCAATATCAAATTCGGAATTTTCCGAAAAAGTAGATTTTCAAAAAAATGGATTTTTTATTCCGATGTCAACATTGACATCGATGTTAAACATCGATACTTCGTAAAACTTAATGCTGTAAGGATAAAAGCTTATGTTGCTGTAAGTTCTGCCGTTTTCGCTCAAGAAGGGTCGAGTACATTCTACAGTAACCAGCTTAGAAATATAACCTCCATTAACCATATTTTACTTTCTTGCAAAGGCGGTGATTCTCGCATTAAAGCTCGTTATCCTAGCGAATTTATAGTTATAATTTTGTTCATTCTCATTTTAACTTTAAAATAATTTGATAATTATTTATTTTTTAGGTGATCATTTATTCCTACTTCAATTGCGTTTTGCAATGGCAACGGCGGCCACTTCACGCCTCCTATGCTTTTCCGGTGAGTATTTTTACACACACTGGAACTTATTTGAATTTTTAAGCAACTATTTTCGGCTATCGGGTGGCGACGTAAGCAATTGGTATCGTCTTTGAAAGCAGCTGTTCAATATCTGTGTTTATTAAAGGGCATCATCACGAACTAGGTACCTCCGAAGCTCCTCCCTCCCTCCCGGCGAACTTCTTCCGTTGATAAGCAACGATCATAATTATGAGCGTATCCATACCTTTCCCTGGAGATGCAATCAATATTTTTTTTAGTTGAAAAATACTGATTGGAAACGAAGTAAGCTAGATTCATAAATTAGCATGATATCATACTCATCCTAAAGGGCTAGCCTAGAGCCTTTTTCTTTCTTTGAATCTCACTGGCTGCGTTAAACTGAAAATTGAGTTGTAAGATGACTATGTCAACGGCTTTTGTCACAAGGCCTGGTGGAGGGAACGAACAAACTGATGGCGCTGGAAACCCCTCCTGGCCTGGTGGCCGTTCGTACCTACTTAATCCTACTATCTACAGATGGTTGATCGGCTGAAGCCTCAACCATCTCCAAACTTTCCTCACCTCATCACCGTTACCTACCTCCCCATTCCGCTGGGCATTTCTTAGTTGCCAATTCCATATTTCAAAAAATGAGAACATCTCAATGACATTTGATGTAGGTATTTAATATTTTCTATAGCTGCCTATTCACGTTTCGACAATTGAAAGATGGTAGCGAGCGTCAGAGGGTTGGGGAACCTTCCGGTTGACCTTGCCAGGATGGTTTAGGCCTCCCGAAGCACCACACACACGGCCCGTACGGTCTAGAGTGGGTGGCATTTTTAACAGCCCCTGCTCCCAATTATCAGAGCGTGAGTGGGCAGCTTATACAATCATAACCCATGTTTTGAATTCTCATTTTTTTCAAACTGGTAAATGTACCAAAGAAATTTGGGATGTCATCATTTTTCATTAAAAAACAATAATCTGTTGATGATCTATTTGCCCAAATATTTTTTTATTTTCTAGCAATGATGAGGAAAGAGTATACGATTGATGACAATCTGGGTGCGAGAATTGGTTGATAAATTGGGGTGGACTTGAAGTTTAAGTACATCGGATAAAAAATTCCTTGATTTTTGACCTTGAGTTCTATTTTATTTTGAAATCAAAACGTAATAAACAAAAACTTAAAAAAAAAAACTTATTGAGATTTACCATTAGTAGTGGATTTGTCGATGTTACTAATAAAGTAAGTAGGTGGTTTTTTACTGATGAATAAATTGAAAAAATTTTGACTGATGAATTTGAACTATGTGTTAGGTGGATATTTGTTGGATCATTGTCATCTACATCGAGCTAGCCTTATTCGTAATTTTGAAAGTTTTCTTGTTGATGAATTTTTGAAAAGATACCAATTTGGGGAAGATTAATGGTTTGTTTTGTTTTCTTAAATTAAGCTGAAGTTCAAGTTGGGAAACAACAATAAATATTAGTGATACCTACCTAAAAAATTTTTTTGTTGTAGACAAAGTTCCGTTGTTTTGACTACTAACTGATCCTTTCAAAAAACCGGAAGCTGACTGTTTTTGTAAAAAAAACATTCATAATTCTCATTTAGTTCAAATTTTTCATAACCACAGTTGAAGATGTGTGTACCAATAATAAATGCACTATTAATTGTTTCCGTTGCACATGGAAGTACGGTGTGTGAATCAAACGATCCACTGGCCATAACAAGTATCTAAAGACCATGAACGTTAAAAATATCGATTTTTATGGCCTGTGAAAATCACAGAAGAAAAACTTTCGAACGATTTTATTTCGGAAAAATGTCTTTCCGTAAATTCAATTACAGCTAATTTTGTACGTTCAGTGAGAGACTATTTTCAGAAAGTTTCATCGAATTTCGTTGATTTTTCATTGAGTTATGTCAATTTTTGTCACTTTTATCACAGACATATGAACACCAAGACTCTTTTCCACCAGTGCTTCTGAGTATAGTACTGTAAACATTTCTTTCCAATTCCTCTCCATTCCGAATTTGACATTTTGGAAGATCCCAATGCTTCCATTTACTACATGGAACCTTTTGATTGCTGGGCACCTATTCAGAAATATTTTCTGTATTCACTTAAGCAAGTATTTTCTTGTATTTCTAGCGTCAAGACATGCAGCACGACGGTTTATTTGCATCAACGCTTCCCAAAAGATTTTGGTAAGCTATCAAAACATCTAAAACCTCATTTTAATGGCGACTTTTGAAATAGCATGGTTGAATGAATTGTTATTTGACTGATTTCCATCGTAGAGCAAAGTCAACCGTCTAACAAAATATCGGGCGCCAGCTGCTGCTGTCAATTGCAGATATTATGCGGCTCCTTCCGATAAGAAGGTTTTCCAACGTGATAAACCTCACTGCAACGTAGGCACCATAGGACACGTAGACCATGGAAAGACGACACTCACAGCAGCCATTACCAAGGGTATTATTCATATTTAAACGTTGAGCTTACAATTTCTTTCCTTTTTTTGTTTTGTTGATCTCTAAATTATTACTTGATGTTTACAGTATTGGCTGATAAACAGTTAGCAAAGGCAAAAGGCTATTCCGACATTGATAACGCACCTGAAGAAAAATCTCGTGGTATTACAATCAATGTAGCTCATATTGAATATCAGACAGAAAACCGCCATTACGGCCACACTGATTGCCCTGGTCATGCTGATTATATCAAAGTAAGCATTAGTTCTCAAACTGATGGCGTCAATAAATTGGCTTTCCAGACCTCCCACCAACTAGGTCGACCAAAATCAAAGAATCTTGTGCGTCCATCGAGCAGGGTTCTCAATTGCTTACCTCACTTGCAATTAGCATAATTTTTTCTACTTGCAAAAAATAGACGATTTAACCAAACATAATACATCACACTTTCAGAACATGATCACTGGTGCAGCTCAAATGGATGGAGGTATTTTGGTGGTTGCAGCGACGGATGGTGCTATGCCACAGACTAGAGAGCATTTGCTTCTTGCCAAACAAATAGGAGTCAACCACATTGTCGTATTTATCAACAAGGTAATCAGCTATATTGTCGTTTTGAACGAGATAATTCCAATATCATTGAAATTCCTTTTCATGCATCTTGCAATTCTTGTAATTTCAACATTACTATTGGCTAAATTCATCTGACAGTCAATGTAATTGAACAAGCAATCGAAGAGAAAAAAGTGTGTTCAGCAATCTTCCTGGATGTTTTTCAGGTATTTGACTAATTCTGGCACGAAGGACTCAGGTGCTAACTTCCAAATACCAAGAATAACGTTCGTACCTTTAAAATAGGTATTTTCAAATTAAGCAGGAAGCTGTATTCTCAGAGCCAAAACAAATCAATGTTGGTGTACTACAAGGTAGCATGCTGGGCTCACGCCGGTATTTCCTGTACACAAGGAAGCTACCTGAATTTTCTATCAACACAATAGCTTTGTTTGCTGATGACCCTGCAATACTTGCAGTGGGAAGCAGCAACAATGAATCAATGACCAGATTGAATCGGTCTATCTCCAACATTAACATATGGAGAACTTGAAGGAGAATTGAAAGAATAAGGGGCTGATTGCATACAGTGCTTTCTAAATAGCGATTTGTTATGTGAATCAAGCGAAATATTTTGTCAAACTTGACACCAAACTCAAATGGAAAACTCAGACACATTTACTAATTAATTGACGTTGGTCAACAATGACCATCCAAAACAAACGACTCCTGTATAATCAGTTGGCACTCAAGCATGATGTGTGGGCCTACGGAGCACAGCTGTAGTGTTGTACCTCTCCAACCACCAGACTAATAATATAATGGATTGAGGCCAGTATCTTTTGCTGCCTAACTGATGCACCATGGTACTTGAAGAAGTCATCTCTTTATCAGGGCCTTCAAGTGGAGGCTCTTGATCAAGTGCTATGGGCAGTGAGCCACCTTGCCAGACTGGCAGTCCACGTCAACGAGCAAGCTGACAAACTCCTTGACACCGAGGATCTAACTCGTTGCCAAAGGCAAAAATCCACACAATCTTGCACATGGGCACATTCTATCTGTGTATTCATGAAAGAGACAGTTGAACTAGCAATTTATCTTGGTTTTGAACAAAACTTTATTATTAATTTTTTTGTTGTTGTTTTGTCGCATTGATCATTCTTCGTTATTGAGATTGAGGGGGAGAAAACCATGGCGACTTGTTCTCCTGTTTTTTATTATTAGCCTGCCAAGCACTTTCACCCCTTCGGGCATCATCAGGGCTTCGTAGTACCATTACAAGGTATCCACAGCCAAGTCCAGGTTTTAACCAGGCGGACAACAGATTTTAATGAATATGCCGGACTTGGCCGTGGATATCTTGTAATGGTACTACAAAGCCCTGATGATGCCCGAAGGGGCGAAAGTGCTTGACAGGCTAATAATAAAAACAGGAGAAAAAGTCGCCATGGTTTTCTCCACCACAATCAAAACAACTTTATCAATTTAGGTCTAAAAAATATTTTGATAAGGTCATAAATCAGTTTATAATTTATTTGAAAACAAAAAAATTAACATCGCCGACCATTCACAGGTTGACGCTGCTGATCAGGAAATGGTCGATTTAGTGGAAATGGAAATAAGAGAACTGATGTCCGAGATGGGATTCGACGGTGATAACCTACCTGTTGTCAAAGGATCGGCTCTTTGTGCTCTTGAAGGAAAGAACCCTGAAATCGGTTTGTTGTTTTTTCTCTTGCTTTGTGTCTGCTAATAATTCACAATTTGCCTGCGTTTGATTTTGATTATGATTTTCAGGATCAAAATCGATTTTGGAATTGTTGGATGCCGTGGATAAGCACATCCCTACGCCTGTTCGTGAGCTCGACAAACCTTTCTTGCTCCCTGTTGAAAATGTGTATTCCATTCCTGGTAACTATGGACTAAAGTTTGCTAAATCAGGTCGTGATAGTAAGGAGGAAACATAGGCGACTCATTCTCCATATTTTCATTGGCTAGCCGAGCACTTTTACCCATTCAACATCCTCAGCCATGTTTCCCCATCACCCTGAGAATGCCCGAATGGGCAGAAGTGCTGGGCAGAATGAGTCTCCTAGTTTTTCTCACTCTACACAGCAACAGAATAAGGAGTGCAACATAAGAAAAATAATATACTTGAAATGACAGAAGCCTATTTTCATAAAACGTGTGAGTGTTTAACAGCTAATTTAGTGTGGGCATTCAACAGCAGCACTTAGCTGGTTGTTTAATCTCCAATGTATTTCATTGCTACAACTAAAAAATGGTGTGACTGCAAACCCCCAACACGTGGGGACTTTTTTAATCATCTTACTCTGAATTTTGCTTTCTCCAGGTCGAGGAACTGTTGTCACTGGTCGATTGGAGAGAGGAACACTGAAAAAAGGAGCCGAAGCGGAATTTCTTGGCTTTACCAAATCATTCAAGACGACTGTCACTGGTATTTGCCTACTCAAGAATGAACACCTTAGTGCTATGCATTTATAAATTTAAAACCCTATTATCACCTGTCCTCAGGTATTGAAATGTTCCACCAAATATTGGAAGAAGCTCAAGCAGGAGATCAGTTGGGAGCCTTGGTCCGTGGATTGAAACGAGATGACGTCCGTCGAGGTATGGTTATGTGCAAACCTGGCTCCATCTCTGCCCAAGATCACATCAAAACTCAAGTTAGTCCTTTAATTTTGCTGTGTAACGTGAAGGAAAACTTATCTAGTTGAGCGGAGAAGTATAGTAAAATAAGGAATCGGAGCCCAAAACTCAATCTTATTATTCTCTTTGCATGACTGTGTAATTTTATAGGTATACATTCTGACTAAAGAAGAAGGCGGAAGGAGCAAGCCGATCGTCCCTTATATGCAACTAACGATGTATAGTCGAACATGGGACTGCAGCGCTCAAGTACATGTGCCAGGCAAAGAGATGATGATGCCAGGAGAAGATAGCACGTAAGTTTTCTTTTCTCCCCAATTTATTCTGGTCATTTTGTCAAACTACGTGCTAAAGTCCCAACCATACAGAGGGGGTGGGTACCAAAGGAGTAAGCAATTTTTGACTCCAGCGATCTAGTTGTACTACGCTAATTGGCATCATCCCGTCCAAGAGAATGACACTTTTCACATGACCGCCCTTCATTCTTCTTCTTTTAAGGAATTCTTAATAGTCGATCCTCTACTGAACTATGTATCACAACCAACCAACTGCTTACAGGGCATTATGTCCTGTCTGGTGCATATAGTTGCTCAATGGAGTTGGGTATCCAGACCATACAACGTCTATGGTGTGGAGTCACACATATTGTGGACCTTCCATTACCGTCTGTCGAGGTAGCCAGACCCATCCTGCCACCACATCTTAAATTCCATTGACATTTTGCATCTGAGCTCTGGATCCTGGAGGTTTTCTAATTGACGTGGCATCACACAGTCTCAGCCTTCCGTGAGGACTGTTGGATTGATTCTTGCTGCAATCGACTGCCACCTGTCTATTTGAAATCTTTTTCACAACCTCGCCATGACTGAAGGCTGAATACCTTACATGCTTTTGGATGTCACACAAATGGGGAAGACGCCTATTTTTTATTTTCGTTCCTAATGGCCTGAATTCTGCTATTTGGTGTCAGCCGAAGAGGGACTGACCAATTTTTCATGAAAAATGTGAGTTTCCGCGGAGAAAATCGCTAAGGAAAATCAGCGTTTTGAATAAACCCAGATATCTAACTCCAACCGATTGAAGTGACTCCCAAGAGCGCTCTGCAGACGGCTGAAAGACAGACAGTAACAACCAGACGGTTTTTAAGACTGGAGTCATGCTAAATCGAGTAAGTGACGCTAACTTCACTGCTACTTGTTAGGTTTTTTTAATCATCGAGTTGATACCGCCCGAAATGCCTCGTAAAGCAAATAAATTGCTGAGGGGGTTTGGTAATCTCACAGCAACCTCATATTATTGCTCCCAATGTTAGTTTATTCTCCGAAGATACAAGCGCTAGTATCGATATTCACATTCAACGGACTAGTTATGACGTAATAACTATTCATTTTTTGTTCAAAATCACCGGTTTTCATTAGCGATTTTCTCCGCGGAAACTCACAATTTTCATGAAAAATTGTTCATTCCGTCTTCAGCTGACTTCAAATAACAGAATCCAGGCCATTAGGAACGAAAATAAAAAATAGGCGTCTTCCCCATTGAGGAAACACAGCAACTCGTTCTTTGTTTAATATTCTTCCAAGTAATTTTCTTCCCTCCGGGTATCATCCAAGCTTTGAAGAGCCGTGGATACTTATCAGATTATAAGTTGCTGTTTTTCTACCCCATGACTTCACCAAACATGAACATTGTTTTTCTTCTCCAGGTGGTCGCATTACTTCTTTTTGTAGGTTGAGGGGCCATAGGTACCCTTGGTCCTATAATGCCCTGAAGAAGCCCGAACGGGCGAAAGTACTCGGCTGAATAAAAAATGGAGAAGAGGTCGCTTCGTGTTTCTTCCCCTCAACCTACAACATGAACATTGTTTATTGATTCTTCATTCACCATGCTATTTTGTTTTAACTGCTCCTAAACTCTGGCTCTGAGACGCCCTGTTTCTGCCTGCTCTAATATTTCAGGGTTTTGCTGAAACTGATTAAGCCTATGGTTCTTGAAAAAGGACAACGTTTCACACTCCGAACCGGGACGACCACAGTTGGCACAGGAGTTATCACCGAAGTTCTCAAGCCCCTAACTGAACCTGAACGTATCGCCCTTGGTGACAGCAAGAAAAAACGCGAGAAACTCCAAGCGGAAGCTGCCAAGAAGTAGAAGGATTAGATTCGACATGATGTCACTAATTTTTGCTGAGGCCATGCTTAACGCCGTGAGGGTGATTTTTTTTACCATTGCTGAAGTAGTTCGAATTTAGTTGTCATAGTCGCTACCGACTACTTAGCCAGTGTACATACTCTAGTAATGATTCCATTGAGAAAAATGCATTTGGTTTTGTCATATAAAAGCTGACGATAGTTGCAATATTCCATGTGGAGTCCATTCTGTTCCGATTTCCTTGCGTTTCGCCTAAGGTACTATCTTGTTATAAAAACGCTGCAAATGATTGTACCTACAATGGTTTATTATTCCTTTGCTTCATTTATGATTTAAGACCATCCATTTATGATATTAACTATTTTGAACATTTTCATCCAACAATAGATGAGGGAAAAATCCTCAGCAACAATGGTATTTTTAACTATCATCATTACTATTATTAGTTATCTAATGAAAGGTAGAATTATCGCCCAACGTTACAGCCGAAGCGAGTGTTGGGTGGACTTAACGAGTATAGGATGATTTTTATCGCTTCAAGAATTCTCGAGTTACACCATCATGGCAAATTTGTGAGAACCAAACACAAAAGATGCCACAACACGAAAGCCATCTTTAATATAGTCTCCTATTAGACAATGTTCTCGTTCTGTTCAACGTCCGAAAATCTAAAGAAATTGATACAACTTTGAAAATTTTTTTTTTTTTCTTTTTGGGTTTAAGAATTGAGCCGTTTTCAGACCAAGATTGATTTTCGATGAAAATTTCAAGTAGTTCTTGTGAGGAGGAGACCAACTTGAAAGATGACCAGATGGACCTTAAAGCTTTGAAGACGCTCGAAATATCTAGGCAAATAAAAAGAGGAACAACGGAGAGAGTCGTCAAGTTTGTCTTCCCCCTCAACTCAACTACATGAAAAATACAAACAACAGAATATTAGTGGAAATAGTTTCCTCGGAAAAGTGTTGACTGACAGAATTTTCCTATTGGTTATTCGGATTTAACATGGCTTAAAACGACGAAGTTTGAGGGGTCGTAGCAACGGTATATTATTGTTGAATAATAAACCCAAAATCGCTCAAATTAGTACCCGAAGTCTTGATAATCTATGCCCTAAGTCCTCAATTTATTCCACCACAAGATTATGTAAAAATTCCTCTTAATTCCCAGAATAATTGACCTATACTTTCTACCTATTCTCGTAAGCATCCAGTATTGAATTACTGAACCGCCCATCAGAGGGAAATCTGAATTTTCAGGAGTTGTGCCTTACCTCCCGAATTTTTTCATCTTGTAATGTAATTTGGTGAAACTACGACTTGAGTTTCTCCTGTCTTAATTTTGAGAAGATAGGTAGAAATAATTCGAATTTTCACAAGTTCTGGATTTCTTATCATTCTAAGAACGCCACCAGCAACTTCTTAAATAAAAAAGCCTTCTTACCAATAGCTCTTGCAGATTTCGCAAACCAATTGTGGGCGCTGCAACTGACCACGTTGGGTGCTGTCGGTTGGGCCCTGTTGAAGACGAGGGAACCGATCTAACTACCAAACGCTTTAAATTCAAATATTTATCGAGACTTCCACGGAGGAAGTCCCTTCGTAAAAATATTGCGAACTTGGCCAAGCTCAGAAGCTAATGGTTGCAAACGGGCCGACCTAGCAGGGAGGTGGCACTGTGCATATCAACCGAACCTGTCGAGAAGGTCGCGGTAGCGAATTTGAATCAATCCTTTATCATTTCTCAAGAAGATGGTGGGTGTTCCCCACACCAACTATGCCTTGATCAACAGTCATGAGTAAGAAAGGTGCAATGAAAGTCAGGAGAAACCAGAATGTGAAAAATCACGGTTTATTAAATTAAAAAGAATCTACTCATTCTCGCATCATCTTCTCCTTCTGTCGAGCCAACTTCTTTTTGGATACCTTCTTCTTAGCTGGCTCCTCGTCGGTCGCTTTGGCGACAACTTGTTCTTTCTCTGTCAAGACGACCTCGATGTGGCAGGGCGAGCTCATGTACGCTGAGGACAGAAAGGCAACCTGAGATTAACGCCCATTGGGGATCTAGCTTAATGATAAATTATCCTATATTAGGGGTATTCATGGTCGGTGTCGAGAGATCGAGTTGTCGAGAACCGCGCGTACCATGAAGATCCTCCCAGTAGCTCGTTAGACCACTTGGCTAATCTCTCTTCCAGCGAGTGGTAAAAAATATTTATTACTCACGGTTAATTCGTCCATGAGCACGGTACGTTCTCCTCCTCAAGCAAGGAGCCCTATTTACTTGAATGTGCTCAATCACGAGGCGATCGACGTCAAGGTTTTTGTAATCGGCGTTGGACTCGGCGTTTTTCAAAAGCTGAAGCAGGAATTCAGCCGATTTCTTCGGCCATCTACCTTGAGTGACGCCCCATTGCTTGGCCTGGAATAGAATTAGCACAACGTGAACCAGTAAATAAATAGGACACTTGATATTAAATCAGGAGTTCTAGTTTCAAAGCAGAGCCTAGCATCTCAGCTAATCTACCTGTGCACACCGGCCGACGGTACCATTGAAGCGTCGGAACGGGACACATTCCTTCTTATCAACGACGTTCTTCAAGAAACGAACAGCACGTCGCAGAGGCATCGTCCGGAGAGCCTTAGCTGTCTCGCGGGTGTTCTAAAATCAAAAATTACATTAATGGCATCATTTACGATTTTCAAGATTGGGTCAACAATTGTTTATATCAAACAATTCACATTCAAATTGAAACCAACCTTGAAGTGCACTCGCAGATTGGAGCCACGAGCTTTGCACGACTTTGTTGCATTATCTGGTTCGTGGGAATACCTCGCCATTTTACCTAAAATGCAAACAATGAGTTTACAACTGTACAGAAAAATATAAAATTCTATGGAGTTATGATCATCTCCAAGACAATTACTATGACAAAAATTATAGATACACTATGTACCCATGGATTAACACAAAAACGAGTAGCTTCAAGAAGCATAGATATATTAGAGATTCATTCAAGCCCGAGGAGTAAAGCAAGCCGGCTAATCGTGCTATCCAGCAAGCGGAGCCGCCAATAGGTCGATTGTCTCAACTACACTGGTGCTCTTTAGCAGCCTTTGCTGATAAGTTGGTCTCTCGGATCTGGACGTACAAATTCACTCCCAAGCCACTACCTAGGATCCGACTCATTTAACTCATCTCCAGACCAGTCCCTCATGATGACCACTGAACCTCATTTACAACAGTTCTGATTTAGTTGAACAGGTGAACTGGACCATGAATACCCCCAATATCTAATTATGTCTATATAATAACATCTACCATAAATATATGAATAGCAAACCTTACATTATTTATCATTATAAGGCACAATGGGGTGTTTGCATCATCCCGACCTAGATTGGTTAGACCCTTTGAAATACGAAAATCTCATCGAAATCGAGGAAACGGTATTCAAGGGGAAACGTAGGTGCATATCGAAATAATTGCGGAATACGAGGGCACGTCCAACAACTGTACGTAACCACCGAATAGCTAATCAGCAAATGCCAAATCAAGTCGGGCTGTACTCAACCGCTGCTAGATTCTGTGAAACCTGCCCTGCATCATGCTGTACTTACCACTTGATTGTGATCTTGTGATGGTGACATTTTTTTTCTTTTTTTTTAAATTTATTTTTGTATGGAAGTGAAATTTCAGTTATTATTGATTGTTGGAGGAATTATTATGTTTGTTAATTGTTTATCCAGGGAAGGTGGAAGAGAGGGACACTTGGCCCTAACCTTCCCTGGTTGATAAATAAAGCAATCAATCAATCAATCATGTATGTAATTCCAAGCACTAAAGTAGCTCTTTATAGCACTACTTGGAATCACGCATCAAGACAACACCGACTTTGGAGCGACGTTTTATCAAGAACTGCTGGAGTTCTTTCTTTGAGGTGGGTTGTTTCTGTCCTACGATCTCTTGGATTAAAGTTACCACTCTGGCAAATCATATTACCTTTCATCTTCTTTTTCCCACCAAGAGGGCTCAACCAAATGCACAAACAGTGGTAATTTACGTGTTGGGCAATCAACCTCCTATAACTGTCGAAATTCGCCGATTTTCTGACACCTCATTGTAATTACTGTATCAATATTCTATTTTATTCAGGTGAGGTTTAAAAATGATTGCCTCATTTGCCATTCCTTCTGTCTCCAAATAACAACTAAGCAAGCGACTGTGAGAGGTGATAATGCCAATGAACGAGGGCTAACAAGAAACCTGATTCAATTAACGGGAAGCTTGATGAGATGCCCTAGATTGTGGTACCTACAGATGTACGAGAAACAAACAATAGGGAGACTAATTCCAGTCAAAATGTCCATCCTTGGTCGACAGAACTAAGGCACAGCATATTAATGGTGTAAATAACCATGCAGAATGGCAATGGTGCCCTCAAATAACGTTAGTAACTTTTCGAACTAGGTACCTACTCTATTCCAGACCCCAAAAGTTGGAATATTAGTGAATTTTGACACCCTATTGGACATTTTTCTACAGTGTAAAATTTGTGATGGGATCTTGTTTCAGTAAAACAATTTAAAAAATAAGGAATGATTACGTTCCGAGCGTTCATAACCTGACAGTCACTCCTATATTGCGTCCATTCTAACAGAATAAATTGCATTATACACACCGATTACAATATTATCGGCAAATTGAGCCAGCGATGAATTGCAATTTAACTATGCACAGTACTCACCGGACGAGATGGCTTAGATTAAATTGGATACAGATAGAGCCTATTATAAGAGCACCACAAAACTCACCTCAGGGGATAACAACGAGGGACGGAAGCATAGAGAACGGAAGACGGAAAGAAATCTGTATTGCACACTAGACGAAGCGAAGCCGATGCATCTGAAACGTGAAACCACAGGGAAGGTTTTACTGCAGTGGTTTAAAATTTGCTTAAGCTCGTATCCTTACTTTATTCACAACTACGCATAACCCTAGAGTTCGATAATTAGGTACATTTATGCGACAAATTTGGAATAAATCTAATATTGCTATAACTTTGATTTTTAGTTTTTTTCTTCTAATTTTTCATGAACTATTTTAGATTTATCAATTTCATTTCAATTTTTACTTCCTTGTTTACGTAGTAAAATATAAGAATTGGGACTGACCTAAAAGTAAATTCAAAACGAAGGGGAGTTGGGAAAAATACGCAGAAACGCTTTCGGAGCAAGTGTGTCGCTCAAATCCGTCCGTCTGTACTAAATGTAACAACAGTCGTGATAATAACTCTGCTAACTCGGTGACAAATCAATCCGATTCGATTACCTTTTTCAAAAAATGTCTTCTCAATAAATGGCAAATAGATGATTCTGAACGTTACACACTTCCATAGAGCACACCTCACATTCGTGCCACCCTCATAGTTGTTGTAAATTAGAGTTGTTGTTATAGGCTCAAAAATCAGTATAATTATTTGGACGTTAAAAGATCAAGATGAAGATTTATGTTTGTCAGCGGCGGAAAATGACGCCCGATTTCTCGTATTTATTTGTTGAAAAAAATAATAGGCCTAATAAAGTTTGGCAACACTGTTCGCCATTCCATCTTGAATTGTGTACTGTGTACTGTGTAGTCGTGTATCGTGTACCGTCACCGTGTAGTGTTAGTGTGTACGCTGTCCCGAACCGAAACATGTCCGCGTCTGCTCTTCTTTTTTGAATCTGTTGCCATCATGTAAATTCCGTTTCGTGTTATTGAAAGTTCGTCGTTCAACGTCTATTCTATTTTTGATCCACCACTGGAACCAAAATTATTCACACTTCGCATCACGTAAAAACCAGTGGTGTGTAAGGTACAGATAACTTCCTCATTTGAGTCGACAAACAGGAATAACCATTTTTAAAAAAGTAGCAAAAAATACAAAAGCCGCATCGCTAGTAGATTGTACATCCTAGGTACCAACGGGAAAACTAGCCAGGAGACCTAAACAACAGAAAAACTAAATTAATGCTGCTAATGGCGCGGTAGAACGGTGATTACGATACGGCACGTTTTGGGAAATGGGATAGTTTTTAAATTAAGGATACCGTAAATACGAACACGTTTGAATAAACACACGAATCGCTCGGAAAAAAAAGTTTGCGAACGTACGTAAAAATAAAATCACCTACACCAAATAATATGCGAATAACGCGAAATGTGACCGGGTCACTCCACATCAACGATATCAAACTTGGAACGTTTACCTATTGATTATTGGGCCTTGTAAAAATGAAAACACGCAAAACAAGCTCGAACAAATATAGGAGAACGCGTCGTCAACGACTAACCCTCAACTAATTTTGCACATTCACTGGTGGAGCATTTAATTGAGATTGTCATCGAATTGATGTACATCAAACGAAAATAACTTGAGAAATATGGACTGTCTGGAACTAAGACAAACCCTTCCGCATTATTATTTTATTCTATTCCACGGGGTTCCCCTCGCTAGTTTTTTATTATAGAGCGGTAACGTTGCTGTCTTCGAATGAGTTTCTTGAATCTATAATAGGTTTTATCTGTTTGCCGACTCTAACATAGAAGTACTGTGTGCACTTTTTGATTAAATTGTTACGTTCAACAATGGCCTTCGACCCCAGGAATTTTAAATCGATTCCCTGGATCGAAAACTATCAGTTCTTCGTAGTTCGTGTTGCTGCTGATAAAATTGATAACTAATGATAACACAATTCAACATACGTTGACAGAAAAAATGATTCGTACGTTTGTTATTTTGTTTTAATGCTACGACAATTTTCTTCGCCATTACGTGGTGTTTAATTTAAAAAACGTTTGATGAAAAATTACTCTTTTGTAACATTATTTTTATGCTGCAATCTGTGGTATGAATCATTTCTCAGTTAGATTCTGCAGCGTATGTTGTGTTTACATTGATGTAGTTTTATAGAAGTTTTTTACTTTCATGATTGCATATTAATTAGAAGTATTAGTATCGTCCAGAAAGTCAAATTCGAAACGGAGGTGAATTTGAAATTAAAATGTCACAGTTCGGTATTCAGAAAAACTGTCAGTGTCTGAACCCAAAAAGTGACTAAATTCGTCATTATTATCTCCATGAAAAATTATTGCAATTTTGCCGCTTCTGTCTGCGCTGACACCTCCCGCGATCCTCTCTCACTCTCTCTCTTCGTTCGCCCGTCTTGCACGGTCGCATCTATCAAACTCGTCTCGCATAAATATATGATATAATATATGTGAGCTTTATTCAATTTATTACGCCTCAAACCCTTCACTGGGTTTGGATTTCGGATAAACCAAGTTATAATCGTTCAAAGTATTTAGTTATTTTGATTTTTACAAGTCTTAAAAATTGATATTTTGACCGTTCATGGTCTTGAACTGTTCATTATGGCGAGCAGATGACGCTCGGCACTTATCGTTTGGCTCACACACCGTATACTTCCACGTTGTATTGTAATTTTGCAAGCTGTAAAAAAAAAAAAAAAATAGAATGTTCAAGGTCTCGAAATTTTTATTACAGCGATTGAATGACGTCGCCTTGATTTTAAGCAGACTTCAAAAGGGTCACTCAGTGTTTTCACGTAATTCGCATTTGCCGTCACTATTTATTCATTGTTTGTGTTTATGCTTGTGTCTCCTTTCTTTTACCATTGGGCTCACGCGTCTCACTACAGCGTTATTTACCCATTTCATGCGTTTTTCTCTTATTTCGTTTCCTGTAGTTTTTCAACCTACCTGCTGCGTTTGTGCGAATTTCTTGTTGATTTTATAAGAGTGGTTGTACATGTGTGCTGATTCTAACATGAAAGTACTGTGTGATCTATACAAACCACTGGTTTTCCTCTAGCTACCATTCAGTACTCGTAGGTGTCAGTTTATAATAAGCTCAGTACTCGTAGGTATCAATTTATAATATCAGCTTATAATAAGCTGCTACCTATTTGCTGTTAATTGCCAGTATCACGTTGACCATGTCTCATCTCTCATCTGAGCAATTGATTTTTATCAGGTTACTAGAAGAACGATCCTGATACCTTGAATAACCATGAAGATATTCGCCTTATGTGTATCTCTTTTCTTGTTCCTCTCAAGAACGGATGCCATTGATTTTAAAAACTTCGTTGTCCCAAGTAAGTTCATTTTCTCAAGAGGGAAAATAAATAACAAACTGCACAACATTTGATACTTGATAAAATTGTTTGGTTTCATGAAAAATAGACTTGGGTCGTTAGAATTTCGTATTTGGAATTTAAATATTCTATGACGTTCTTTTTTTGCAGAAGCCTGGAGCCAAGCTCTTTCGTAAGTGTGCTAATATTGAAATTTTCCTTAGCTATTTATTTTCTCCGATGCCTTCTTCTAGAATTTTCACTCCTTTGCAGTAAACCTTCTCCCACTGATGAATGGCATGGCCGATGGTTTCCGGAAAAACCAACACCAAAACCTCAATCCAAACAGCAAACGGATGGGTTAGTTTCTTATCTAGTCCAGATTGCTTTCAATTTAATTTATCCTGTTTGAAATGTTTATATTTAAAACGATCTTAATTGAATCATTGAAAGATCCTTCATTACGTTCTTTTTGTTACATGTACAGGTCGTCTCCTGACTATTTGGTGGATGAATTTAACAACGAAATGTCCAACCACTTGAGTGAAATGATCACGATGGACAATAAATTCTGCGACGATGGAAAGGTATTGAGTGAAAAATAATTTTAACCACTTGTTTTTTTTTATATCCCTATACCTGTTGAACACTCTGAATATGGAATTACTGTATGAGTACCTTGTGTTATTTGAAGTCCTACTATTTTCTACATTAGTTGATTTCTTCCATTGATTTCTATCCAAGCATTGTACCATGAAGTATAATTTCTATTCTACTTTTCATTGTTGGTTTCATCTTGCAGTACTCATCCTACCTACTGGATGAGTATTTAGATTTAATAACTATAATGTCATCCCTTTTTTATTATTGCAGCAAAATTTAACCTTGGATTTCCCCAGAGATGAATCCCATTATGTTTGCACTTCTGGCAGCAGGTATATTGACCCGAAGATCGAATTGCCACCAGTTCTGACCAGATATCCAATTCCTCCCGCTTTTGTGGTTAGTGAATTATATAGAAGTTCTTCACCAAATTAGACATCAATTGAGCTATAGGAGCAATTAAAATGACGCTTTCAATTCTCTTTTGGTTTATTATCAATAATAAACCATTGTAACCGCCCAAGAAAAAAAATTTCTAACCCCCCCTCAAAATTTGATGTTTTACGTTTCAAAGCATGAAGAATCACATTGGTAGCTCAATTTTAAGGGTATTTTTGGGAGGTTTTGAGAGGGAGAAAATTAATATTTTCCAGGCTTTTTCAGCAAAATGTGTATTTGGTATCAAATTATATTGATTTTTGGACGCTGAATCGACCTTCGCGGGGTTGATATTTTTATTGGTTCTCGAGTTATCGCAGCTTTTGTGTCGAATTTGGGAAATTTCAGAAATATGACATGAGGGTATAGCTCGAGAGTTCTTGGAGCTATAAAAATCGTTCTATACTCATTGGAATGGTCGTCAAACACTCTCCAGCTGTATCGTTTGGCAATAAGTTTAGCTTTTAATTAAGAAATTAGGAAATATAAAAATGATTAAAATTACAATAGTCGCTGCGGAGTTATAGTTACCGTCCGTTTTTCGGTGGGAACGTTCACAAATGTTTGGGATAATTAAAACCACAAATGGATAGTCTTCTTGAATCATTGAAGCGAAGGAATAATAAACCACTGTACAATCATTTGCAGCGTTTTACAGTTTTCAATGCAAGTAATTATTGATTCTGTTTTAGCCGAGCCATCGTTGTATGAATGAGACGATTTCATATCCATTTCAGTTGCCTACTTTGTAAGTAATGAATGAAGATAAATCAGTAAACAAATTTATTTCTTATGTAATTAAATAATTCTCTTGTTATAGTGGCCCGCATCGACCAGTTTGGGCTAAATGGGGCGAATACGACTATCTTCCACCTCAACGATGGATTCACAATTTGGAAGTAAACTATTCCCAATCCTCATTGATCCTACTTTCATAATAGTATTTTTACTTTTCATTCCACTAATGTTACGTATCCATCTTTCAGCATGGAGGTATTGTAATGCTCTACAATCCTTGCGCCCATCGTTTTCTTGTCAATCAAATGAGGGAAATCGTGAGAAAATGTCTGTACAAACATATCATCACGCCGTACCATCTAGACGAAAACAGAGTAAGCGATCAGACGTTTACTTACAATTTAATACATCTGATGCCATTTATTCTAAACTGTTGAATGCTCATCGGTATCTATGGGAGACATACTGCATTTACATACATAAGACAATAAAAAAATAGAAATGTAAAAAAAATACATTCAATTCATTCATTACAAAGTACATTCATTTCGTTGTGTGCTTCCACTCAATTGGGCATTTTCAGGGCAGTACCTACCTATGACCTTTTCCACAATTTCATAATTCTACGTCCTTTGGTTGTTGCTCTTCATTTTTCTTATTTCTGACGAGGTGAGGGGGAGAATTTTATGGCCGGAGACCAAATAGTTCTATGAAGCCCTGATGCCCCTTCAGGCCAAAAGAGCTCGGTGCCAAATAAAACAAATGGAGAACAAGTTACCTGTTTCTGCAGGTTGAGGGGGAGAATAACGAGACGACCTCTTCTCCATTTTTCTTCTTTTTATTACGCCGAGTACTTTCGCCCGTTCGGGCTTCTTCAGGGCATTACTTGGTCCTATAATGCTCCTAGTAATGCGACCACCTGGAGAAGAAAAAGAGTTACCTGTTGTTTCTCCCGCTCAACCCAATTACAAATATTCAAGTTATTCAATATTCAGTCTCAAGTATTTCTCCCTCTACCCGACAAATCGGAGTAACATAATTTCTATGATAAATAATACGATTTAATATGATAAAATAATGTGATTTCTCAAATTAAGAAACATATTTTTGGATTTTATTCTTTCAGCCATTAGCAGTGCTTGCGTGGGGTTATTCGTTGACATTGGCCGAACCTGACAAAAAAGCTGTCGTCAATTTCATACAGAGCAGAGCTAACAGAGCGCCTGAGATGATTGATTCGGACGGAAAGTATGAACAGTATCTAAAATCGCCAGCATCCTTGTACGCCAAACTTGGGGGAGGAATCTGTACAAACATTTTAGCATGAAACCAAAATAATTATATTCTGGCAAAATAAACCATTCTGACCGAACATGTTCCTTATCAAGGTGAATTTTCTCAAGCGTTTTCTAAAATAACTATTTTCGTGTGGTTGTCTTCGCATTTGTTGTAGTGGAGGGGTTGTGAGGGGGAGAAAAACCAGGCAACTTATTCTCCAGATCTTTAATGGCTTTAATCTTTAATAAGTCGCCTGGTTTTCCTCCCCCTCACAACCCTCTCCAAAAAACTATTTATAAAAAATTATTTATCGGCCATAGTCTTCTTGGTTCTGATTTATCAGCTAGAACTCTTCAGATTTTGACCCACAGTTGTTGCTGCAGGAGAACATTCTTCTGGAACTACTTACTGGAACCATTGATTTCTAAGGTTAGGGAAAGAGGTGGCAATGTATTGTTCCAGCTCAACCAACTGAATTAACTCACTATCACCCAATAATAAATTATTATTCATCAACCCCTTAGCAGTCCCAGGATTTTGTCATTTAATTGGTCTATAAGTAATTTTCATTGTTACCGAGAAACTATACTGTTTCGAAATGCATACAAATAAACAGCCATTGTGATAATTAGCGTTTTATTCCACAGTTTGCCATTAACCCTCCAAGCAAAGGTTCGCTTTTGGTTCTACTGGAAGGCTTTTTAGGATCTACAAAATTTACTTAGGTATGGCCCTGAAAATATGAGTAACTACCTACTCGACACCTGCCGCAACTCTGCAGTTACTATAAAATCCCTAAACCATTGTTTCATGATGACTTGGTATACCTATAAAAGGAATTAGATTCTTCATCTCAAGGTAGCTCTTGCCTAAATTGATAGTCCCCTGTTTTTCAACCATCTTGATAGGGAGGAGGTTCCTCAGGTGGTGAAATGTAGGTATGGAATCATTCCAAAAGTCAAATTTGGAACGCAGGTGAATTCGGATTAATATTTCATAGTACCGAATCCATTCTGAATAAGTGCCTGTCTGTGGTCAAAAAAGCACAATAATCGTAATTTTTTTTTTTACTAAATCACTTGCGTTGATAGTTTTTTTTTTTTTTTTTTTTTTTTTTTTTTTTTTTTTTTTTTTAAACTAAATCTCTCTTCATTTCACAAGGATTGGAGATGAAGAGATTGTCTCAAATTTCACTGATTTTGAATGATTTGTATTGTTATATCAACTTCACCGAATAGGCCATCATCAGTAACGAGTTTTAAGATTGTTACTGATGATGGCCTATTCACCTAAATCAATATAACAATACAACTCATTCAAAATCAGTGGAATTTGTGAAAATATCTTTGTCTTCTACCCTTGTGGATCGTTACTTTTTTTTTTTGTATCCAAGAATCTTACAGCATAGTGATCGCCAAGAAAGATGAATGAATTTTCAGAAAATGTAATCCTAACTGATCTATGAATCTATGGATCTATTGCTGAATTTATATCCACAAATGAATACAGAATTTCGGATGACACACAGTACTTCCTCATAAAACTACACGGTTGTTTTACTAATTGTTGGAAAACGGACAATTCAACATCCCGGAGGGACAATTAAATAGTGGCAACACTGTCTCATATTTGCCAGGAGACTCTGCCCGGGAAGGAACTTACTAAACTTCCTTCTCTATCTCTACCGTTGTATGAGGCGTAAAACTTCCTTCTCTATCTCTACCGTTGTATGAGGCGTACTTGTATGTTCTATGTTGTATCAATCTACAACTAGAAAGGACTATATTAAAAGCTCTTGTGTTTGACCAAGTTCATTACCGAAGCGGTGTGTAAATTCCTTATTCTTCAAGAGGCGAAGCGGTGTATTCTGAAGAACGCGGTGAGTAAAACGTTTGGATGGCAATATCAATTTATTCCAATATTCCAACACTAATAACTTGACAATTAACGAACCACCGACAACACAGTTTATTAGAAATCTAAAGAACGATGTTTTGTTGCACTTACATCAGCAGAGGCTGAGTCGGTATTTTCAAACATTTCCTTGAAGAAAATCATTCTGGTAGCTGTTAGGTAGGTACTGTCTTTGAGGATGATCAATCTTCATTACCAACTCTGGTACGTGTAAATAACCATCCACGAATGATCCATTACATTGAAAGGTAAGGAACAAGGAAGACACTTTTTGTTTATCCACCAGAACCCAGCTGATGGTAACGCTGATGTCGAATTGCTATTTCAAACATATTGTAGGTGGTTGTTGCGCATATTACTTATATGAATGCGCAACAAGTTTTCCATTGCTTCGCCGAGCATTTCACTCATTTTCTCACCAAAATAGGAGTGAAATAATGGAGACCTAGTTTGAGGTTTTTAGAGCAAAATTTCCAAAATATGAACATTCTTGTTGTTGAAAGTACCCATCAAGAGCTTTCTAAAAAATTAATTTTCCATGTCATGATAAGGAATTAAATTATGCTTTTAAGAACCTTTGTTAGAGACCCCATAACTTCTAATTTAAAACTGCTTTTTCATTGTTTTAAACGTAAACTGTTCAAATTTGAGCGCACGATCATAGTATGGTATTGATTGGACTAAATGTGAACTCTTTTTAGGTCGTATTTTCGAAAAAAGAATTGTTTCTTGATCACGTTTAAAAAAAAAAATTTGTAGTTAAAAAAAAATTACGTGAGCCATAGCATTTTTGTTAAAAGATTAGCATTCTGCATTAAATTTTCAATAAACGTGATTCTAGTGTGATTGTGTTTAGGCTAGTGTTATAGTATTTTATTACCTATCACGCTATCACTTGAGAAAATGAAGAATGAGTAGATCTGTCCATCTCAATAATCAACAATGATAAAATAGGCAATTTGAGTTTTCAAAGTTATGGTCAATTTTGAGGTCTTTCACTGCTACTAAATCGTATGTGATGACCAATGGCCCCAAACGGATTATTCTTGACGTTCAACCTCATTTCTCGATTAACATAATAATATTGAAAGAAGGTAGGTAATAATTATAGTTGTGAACTCGAGTGCTTAACAGAAATATGAATTTGGTTATGGTCAGTTAATAATAGCGACAAAAGCTGAATAAAGAAACCATGGGCCAATCCCTGAAGAGAGATTAAATTCTGTTTTCTGATGTCCAGATTTGTAAGATACTATAAAATGAGCGAGAAAAAAAAACTTTTAAAAAGTAAATAAAATGGACTTCAAAATTATTTGCCTGCAAAAAAAACCCAAAAAAAAAAACTCTTAAAAGCGAAAAATAACAAAAAATGTGTCAACTTCACATTATCTTTATTACCGTGACTACAGTTCCTATTATGATGATAATCATGTGAAACTTTATTATTATATTTTACCTACTTCTCGTATTGACTTTTGACTTGACCAACTCCCCTAATTATACAAAACTAATTATTTCCAAAATTTCACAAACGATTGAATGCTTTCCTTTTCACCTCTCAATCGCGTCCAGAATGGTCACTTTTTTTGGTGTCAGCGCCTCTCTTGCAGAATGACTGGATTTAACCCGTGTGATCTACAATTGCGGACAGGTTAAGCTTAATTGAATATTATATATTTATGTTTTCCAACCGACCTGTCCTGAACTAGCTTAGGACGAGCCAGTCACATGATACAAGCTGCCCACTACTTGTTGCATTCACCCCCGGATTAATTGGTCAGAATATGAAACTAAAGGGTACGTCAACCTGACAATAGATAACCAAACAACTACCCTCCTGCACCCCACACTCACCACTTCCAGAGAGCGTATCCCAAAAATTTTTTTTTCAATGCTACTTCAATCTAGTTTAGGACTCGTTCTGAGGGATGGAAAGCAGTGCAGCTGGTCCTAGACTACCCTCAGCATTAGTTGGCATTTCTTTTAGACAAGAGCCTCCCTTCTGTGCAGTGACCAGTGGTAGGAAATAATCTATTATGTGTCCAACCTCTTTATTACGTTCCCATCCATTATGCTTTGTTGTGGTAGTTGTTTATTTATCCATCGTCAGGTTGTCTTATCCTACAGTTTGAATTATCTGCTCCTGATCTAGCTCGCAAAAATGACTCGCTTATCCTGACGTATTTCAAAATAGGTTGGAAAACACCCTCTAGCTGGTTCAAATATAGACGTACTACACACCATGCACTATGTGCACAATGACTGTATTAATGTAATTCGTAAGGTTTATTTGCATGTTCTCAATTATACCTCGGTTTTCTCTTGGTGACAAGGATGGTACTGATGCATTTGCATAAATACCGTTTATTGGAGACGATTTACCTTCGTTTCTAAGAGCAATAAGCTTTATTGGATCCCTATATTCTATTAATTGTAATTGATTACAGTGTTATTCAACTATCCAAATATCGTCGATTTCTGATTTGTTCTGCAAGAGTGGTTAAGAGTTGGTGGAGAATCAAGAAGCGTTTTTGCTTGACAGTGTTTCAATATCTGTGCGGTAAGTTGATTGAATGAATATATATATGGAAACAACTTTATTAATTTAGTTTTCGCAGGTTTCACTATTTTCAGTTTTTTTTAGTTCTATGTTTACTTATGAGTAAGTTTGTATTGGATCGTCCAAGAAGTTGAATTAGGAACGTAGGTGAATTAACACAGTTCACAGGCCTCCATCAAATGTATTGATGTCTCTTGCATCAATGCGTTCGGCCTTCTGATTGGCAATCAAAATTACAAGATGGGCTTAGTTTCAGCCGCAAATGCAAACGCATCCAATTAAGCCAGGTTCACAGGGAAGCCTGTGAACCGCCAAATGCGCGCCTCCGTCAAATGCGTTTGCGTTAGTGCGTTCAGCATTCTAATCAACTGTCCAATGCGAGAACGCTATCAGCAAGCCAATCAGAATGCATAACGTGGCAAGAAATTTGACGGGGGCCTGTAAACCCTGCTTCAGTATATTCTTGTCATAGAACCTTCTATACTGAGAAACCCTTTCTGAACAAAATACCCCATTGTTCGTGGTCAAAAAGTGACAAAAGTTGTCATAATGAAAGTAAAATTGAGTCGCCATTAACCCTTTCTCCCCGAAGCGCGCCCGACCACAGTGAGGCCCCCTCCCGACGCTTTAGCGACTTGTTGTGAACTCCCTACCGAAGGATTTTTCAGTCTGCCTGCCGCTCGCTCTCTTTGTCTTCCTCTCCTATTTTCGCCCACTTTCACTCAACATCATTTCTCAACTGAATTATTTTTGAGTTAATACATGTTACGCTATCCGTACAAAGAAAATAAAAATTAAAACGAAGTTCCAATCGTCAGACCGGAGGGGAAAAGAGCCGCTTAGGTTACAGAGAAGAAATAGGCTGAGGTGACAGTTTCGCCCTCCTCGATAGTGTTACTGCCGCGAAATCTGTCGGAAGAGGGTGAAAATGAAAGGTATACTTCTCCCCTACACGATGGTAACCGAATGGAAAAGATTAGTTCAGAAATAAGGCCGTAGATCGCATCAGAAGCGCGAAAAACTATGAAACGCCAAAAGGCGTCCGTAGGGACTGGGGAAACACAAGAGGCAGACGTCTAAAGCCGTTTGTAGGGCCCAGAGCACGTTACTCTTCAAACGCCTTTAGGCGTCTGTCGGGGAGAAAGGGTTAATTATTAAAGTTGTTGAGATTTTCAAAAAAGGTTCGATCAGTGAATGTGCAAATTTGGCCGTTATTGAATTGTGAATAGTACTTCCAAGTTATAATGATTTATAGTTTTTTATTTTGATTTTTACTGGCTATAAAACCAATATTTTTGAACGCTCAAGAATTGAAAAATAAAAATGATTAAAATGACAGCAGTTGCTACGGAGTTTTCCCCTATCTGTTTTTAACAACTTACTTTCACAAATGTTCGGAATGTTTACTGTCACAAATGGATAGTCTTCTTAAATCATCAATAATTTGCAGCGTTATTATTGCTGGTTTGAAGCACGGTACTCGCACGTTATAAACTAATTTCAAGCATTTTGCTGCTTTTGTGTCCTGGCTAGGTTTTTAATAGGTAAATACCGAAAGATTATATTGTATTAAGAATGTGGCCTTTCTCAAACATGGTAGTACTCTGTGATCTTTACATCCTGTTGGTTTTGTTTGTGATATAGGCAAAACCTACCTATTTTTCTGAATAATTAATGCTCGACCTATTATTTGTAGGGTAGCAAAATTTTGGAGATGTCTCAAGATCCTGCAGAAGCTGAAGATTACCAAGGAAAGCTGATCCGTTGTGATAAAGATGAGGTGATTCCTACAAAGAAAATTTTTTCCTTGTTCATTGGCCCTCAAGCGCAGCTGCCTCTTGAAGTTAGTTGACATGTTTGATTGATTTTGACGACCTAAAATAGTATTTGTGTGTAGCATGGCTCTAAGTTTGCTGACATTGGATTTTTACTCTGTAACAGCTGCTGAATTTTTGGCATATTTCTCCCTCGCCTTCTCATACTTCACTTTTATCTTATGAGTTTTGATAGCATTTTAATAGGTAGGTATTATACCACTTTCACTCTTTGCCACGAATTTTTACTTGATTTGTAGATTTAGTGTTCATATTTAAGATTCGTACTTTGCATGACTATGTCTGCCTAGGGATGGGAGTTGATTTATTGAATAATCTATTGTTAAATTGGTTTCTACCAATTGGATGATTTTTGAAAGTTGATCATGAGCGGGGTTCACAGGAGATATCATGTCATGATATCCTTGTTCTGTTCTGCCCTCTGATTGGCCAGAACGAAGCTGGCTGGCAGGGGAGATTCTTTGTAGAGAAAGTTAATGAGGAGGAATATTTTATGGACGAACTAATCTGCGCACAGCGCCGTCCCGCAACTGGCATAATAACGTCATTCATACCCATAGACTGACTTCTGTGTTGCTACTACCTTCCGTTCTGCTTGTTACGAATCGTGCTCCTGTGAACGGTTGCCTCTGATGACCGGAATTAGCGGACCCTCTAGCCCCCAGTTCTCCTTTCGCTATGCCCTAGCCCCTACCACCATTTAATGGATGAGCTTATGGGAACCCTGCTTGAGTCTCCTTTGACATTTAATTTATAGATCGATTTTTCAGTTGGTTGGCTAAGATGTAGATAGTTTATAATTTAATAAACTAACTACTGAATGGACTAGACTTTTTTTGTACTTTTCTACAGTAGTATTTTGACTCTTCTAGATTCCCCCTTCCCTGTACCTCCATGAATTGGGAAGGTCGCATGAGGAACGGCAACTGATCTTGAAACATCATCAGTCGTTGGAGAAAAGTAAAGAATTTAAAGGCGACGTTGAAATCATTCCCAACGTGATTGTTTTCCAGAATTGGGCAGTTGGGAAAACGTATTCTGTCAAGCTCAATATCATAAATCGGGTTAAAGTGAGCCAGACTTTCTTGTTTCCTCATTACCAATTTATTGATATTCTTCTACTATTTTGAGCACACTCGTTTTCAGAATCCCTTAGATGTAAAAGTTGTTTGCGAATGGTCGCCTCAGTTTGCCCTAACGTCTCAGAAAAGCGGTCACCATCGAAAATTGGTCAATGGTATTGCGATGCCCTACACAATCGCTTTTAAGCCGGACGCCCCTCGTGATTTCACTCATAGACTGCTTGTGATAACATCATTTTCAGAAATTGTTGTCCCCATATACGGTAAGTATTGATTATGATAATATATATCCGTGATTTAGACTCAAAATAATCTAGTTTATATTGGGTACTGGATTGAACTCATACAGTCATCAGTGTTGGATACTATTCAAACACAATATTGGACATCTATCCTGCAAAGCATCTTCGTTTTCCTCTACAACGCGACAAAACGCTGCTTATTTTTATAAAAAATAAAAAACCTTAGTTGAAGAACGCTTGCGTATTATACATCTATGTGATTACTCAAAATCGTTTTTGCAGCCATAGGGCCAAGGCCTCTCCTTGATTTGCCAGATCAATTGGATTTCGGCGAGATTCCTGTCAAAGTTGCAAGTCAACGTCTTCTGACTGTTACCAATCTTGGAGAAGCGCAAGCTGCTGTAACGTTTTCTGCTGAAAAGTAAAGCACCTAAATTTTAATTTCCTTGTTTTTTGCCTTCTTCTGGTTTGGCAGCTTGTGAAGTTGGCAGAACTTATATGAGGGAAAGACTCTTCTCTTGCACTTGAAAAATGTAAAGGATGATTATAAAAATCAAATTTTATTTTCCACACCAAGCAATGCCTGTCATCTTATTCTGAATTATACGGAAATTCTATGCGGTGGATGGAAATAATTCATTCTGGAGTATTGAAATTCGGTTATTATTCAATAATAAGTAATCGCCCAAGAAAAATATTTTCTAACCCCTCTCAAGGCATGTAGAATCCGAATATCCAATACAAAACGCTGCCGATGATTGTACAGTGGTTTACTATTCTTTTGCTTCAATAATGATTTAGGAAGACTATCCAATTGTGATAGTAATTACTCTGGACATTTGTGGGAAACTTCAAGGGAAAACTCCTTAGGTAACAACTATTGTAATTTTAATAAATTTTATTTCCTTAATTTTCAAATTAAAAGGTAAATTGGTCGACTAACGGTATAGTCAAAGAGTGTTTGACAAGCATTCGAACGAGTATAGAACGATTTGTATAGCTCCAAGAACTTTCGAGTTATACCATCATGCCAATTTTCTGAAAATCTCCAAGTTCCACACAAAAGCTACGATAATTACAGAACCAATAAAGCTAACGACCCCGCGATGCTCTCATTCGATTCAGCGTCCAAAAATCTATAGAGATTGATACCAAATACACCATTTTCTGAAAAACGTTGGAAAATACGAATTTTTGTAAGTGAAAAGCATCAACGCAAACGCGTTGACGGAGGCCTGTAAACCTTGCTTTACCCCAGGGGTGGTCGCCACTTTAAATCATCTGACAAAAAATAATTAATTATTCGGTTAAAATGAAACTTTTTTCGCATGTTTCCGGCCAACGTTGATATTTGCTTCCAGCCCGTTTGCTGTCAGCCCCAGATCAGTCACGCTCATGCCCAGTCAAAATTCTGCATTGACAATTATTTTCCGCTCACTGACTCCCGGCTTGTACTTCGGATCTCTCAAAATTTGCTTCGACAACGGTAAAATAATGAAATATTCCCCCATAGCCTCCTCCAAAGCTGTTCGTACATAATGCTCCTCTTCCTAGGTGATGAAATGTTTGTAAAATTGGTGAGCATTGCTAACCAAGTTGATGTCAGGCTTGAAAAGAACCTTGTCGAGTTCACCAAAACGCATGTGGGTACGCGAAGTCAAAGCGTATTGAAGCTGTTTAATAACACTGATTATTCTTTGAGCTTCAAATGGATCAGAAACAGCTCTCCACTTGACGACGTTGATATTTTCATGATGTTAGTACATTTTTGTATTAAATGTGAAAATCAAACATCTAGTGGATTGTGAAGTTATATTTCTCATGGCTGATTTTGATATTTTCGTAGATTTATCCTTGATCAATAACTATTACTGTAAAATTATTGTTCCCAGTACCAAGTACGTCAGAGAAAACATGATGGACAAGAATACAAACAATTTAACGTACTACAGTAAAAAGCATGATCGTAAGAAGATAGTAGAACGTGTGCATGAGGATGATATCAAGCAAATGCATGCTACTAATATATTCTTGAACCACACGAACTTCAGTATTATTCCTCAGGTAAACCCGGTAACATTCTCATTTAATACACCTACACTATAAAAACGCCTTGTCAGTGATCTTGACCAATTGCTGAAGATAGGTCCTATCATACCACCATTTCTAGTGCACAGTCACGGGATGGCTGCTGGACACCCACTGAGTTGAAAGAGTTTTGAGTGTTGGTGTTATTTCTGAAATGCTGTTGCCACAATGAAAAGTGCCATGCTACCCAGATACTGACATAGCACAGCGACATTCCTCTTCAACAACTCATTGCACCAAGCTGGTAGACATCCTGTAGACAAATACTGGCCTGATGTGCAGGCGAATAGTGTTCAATGGCTACTGACTCAGAGTCCAGCTGGGTTGGAACCCTGTACCACGAACAATTGTTCCTGACTGAACGTGATCCACAGTCTTGACAGATTCAACTGGACGTTTCAATGTTCTACCCAAATGCAAGTATTGACTAGCTCTTGCCATTCGAATACTGATACTACTACCAACTCTTGCTAATCTTAATTTTGCTCTCACTGGCTGAGATAGAATTCCACTAAAGAGGAAAGGGAAAAGAGGCTCACTTTACATACATTTCAGCATATTGCCTCAGAAACTGAACTGTAGACCAATATGGCTCACGAACACACAATAAACCGGTAACACTGGAGGACTGAAGGGGTTTCCCTGAGTGTAACATACAATATATGGTGATGAGAGTCTGCTGGTGGCCATGATTCGGGTGTAATTTCATTCCAAAATGTGCTAGTAAAACACTTTTGAAAATCTTATAGGCCAATTGACTTGAGGAGGTGGATAGCGTGGAACACGCTCCAAAAGCTTGGCTCCGGATGTGGCCAAAGCAGATCCGATGGAGCCAAGAGATCCCACTTTCTCCCAGGCGTGTGCTCTCATGAAAGACGTCCTAGCCTTCCGTTGGGAAATCTAAAAGTAGAAAAACCCTAAAATTGACCTCGCTGAAAACTGTCCAAATTGTAGAGCCAGGTCACTCGCCTGCGGGCCAACTGATAGTGGTTGGCAAGAGACCTTGACATCAAGATCTGGATCTGACAGGCCTAGATCTTTCAACAATGGGGGTTCCATTTACAAAGATTTTTATTTATTAATTATGTTTTTCGAAAGTATAAGCCCACAGATAACTGAATGATGGCCTGAAATTGAATCTGTACAAATCAGAGTTTCCAGTGAAGTTCGGGGTTTCCAGTTTGAAAAACGGCTCGATCGGAAGGGAGCTAGGGCAGCAAAGCGGTTTGGTTGGTAGGAAGTAGACGCTCTGAGTGTTGAGACTGGGCATGTGACATCAGTAAATCTCCTACTTATCAATCGTACTTCTCCTCTCTCAATGATTCATCCTTCAATGTTTTCTGAGGATTTCACTTTACTTGGAGAGAGTGTTTGTATAATAATTATTGATGATCACATTGGGAATAAAAAACTAGGCGAGTTCCCCATTTTCAGTCCTACTGCCCACGGATTTTCCTGTCCTTTTTCAGTTAATCCTGTTTTGTGAGGTCCCTTAAACCCGTTAAGAGTGTGGACTTAGTGGTGTCATGGTGGATCTTACAACAGACTGTGATATCAACGATCTCGATCAATGTGACCAGCAAATGCGGCAACCAAATTGGGGACTTTTATTTGCCTTCTTGAGCCGAATACTAAGTCCCATCCCGATCGGTCCCCCACAAGGGTAGTTACCCTTGCCTGTGCACCACACTCTTTTGATGCATTAATAACTTGGAAGAGGTTAATAGTTGTAGTTGTTCATTTCTATTTTTGCCCCATCAGTATGGGGAAGTGAGCCCCAGATCTTTCAAGGAGATGATAATAGTTTTTGAACCAACTGCTGTCACAAACTACTCGACTATGGCGTATTGTGAGGTTGAAGGTGTTCAAGATAGATTACCTCTGAAACTAGTCGGTTCTGGATTGGGGCCAGACATTTGCGCCAATATTGACGTCATCGATTTTGATCTAATCTTTCTCAAGCTAGAACATACTTACGAGGTAGGTTTCATTTGACCAAGACTTGCAATTCAAACACTCATGAAAAAAAAAAAAACTATTTGGGATGGATTTCTTCAATTTTCATTGTGTTGTTAGGTGGTTTTCACAAATGTCGGCCTCATTGAAGGGGAACTAAGCTTCCGCTCTCCGGAGCTTCATTTTGGTGGAACTGTCACTGCTCAACCTAGCAGGCTAACTTTGGGGCCTACAGAGTCACATCTGGTGTGCATCAGTTTCTACTCAGGATCGATTGGTCCGTTTCTGGAAGAACTATATTTCGACATTGTTGATTCCAATAAATCGATTCGCATTATAATCAAGTAAGAATATTTTTAAATTTGTAGGATGTTTTTTCGCTTACTTGAAAAATTAATTAACTTTCATCAATCAGGGGTAAAACTGTGAGCCCGTTGCTTACATTTGACAAGACCTTCTTGGATTTTGGGAAAGTATTCTTCGGTGAGTTATTAAGATTACTGACATTGCAGCAAGTTTGCTACTTTGAATTAATGTTGGTTAGGGGATAAAAACGAACTCTTTTACCCCCTTCGATGCTCCCACATTGGATCTATGCAGTCAAGGTTGCCTGTACCGGCAAAAGATTTCCGCTGAGTAACATGGAGAAAATGTTGTCAAATCATCCTCCTCTACCCATTATTACAGAAGAATAATTTTTCCTCTCATTTTAGGATCACCGATCTACCAAGTCATCCACGTGGAAAACAAATCCCCCATACCTGCCTCGTTCCGTGTTGCAGTACCTGATGATGGTGATTTACCAAAAGTTCCAGCTTGGGCGTTTGTCAGAGCGCAGTCAGTGACCTCCAGCAAGTCCATGCGGGGAAGTGAGAAAAAGCCTCAAGAATTCCGCATCATGCCCAATGTTGGCATTGTATTGCCATATGGACATGTAGACATTGAAGTAAGTACTCTAGCCTTAGGTTCTACGGAACTTGAAGGCAATTAGGATGATCTTGAAGTAAGTACTCAAGCCTCAGGTTCTGCGGAACTTGAAGTCAATTAGGATGATCTAGTGAGGGTAAATTTGTACTAGACCGTTCCAAAACATTATTGCTATTTCTCTCTCCATCCTGTAAGCACACCTTTATCAGCCACAATGATTAGCGATTAAAATTTACTCCCATGAAATTTTTTTTTTCATTCTATGGCTCCGTTTTAGATATTATTCTACAGGAATCGGATTGTGAAAATAAACTTGAAAATTTCCTTCAATTTTTTCTCCAGGTTGCTCTCATGCCAGCAGGGGTCCGCGAGTGTTACACAACGTTGCAGTTCTACCTTTTGGATGTAGAATACGAAGAACTCTCGATTCCTATTCATTTCATTGCTTGCGAACCTCAAGTCAAAGTTCACCCTGACCATGTTAATTATCCCTATGCTTTCATTGGCCATCCGTACGAGTTTACTGTCTCCGTCGAGAACGAAGGAGACACCCCTTTCATTTTTACCGTCGAAGGGCAAAAAGTAATGGTCAATAATTTAATTACCCAGTGTTAGAATCCTGAAGGGAGCCGATCAAATTTAGCAGCTGCTTTTTTACTTAAATTGAATAAAAAAAATGTTACACCCTAGGATGAAGTTAGGTCATTGATATTAGAAAATGATGCTATTTTGCTCGTTCCAAAACATCTGCCATTGAATTTATACTGAAAAACACGAAGGTTTATAGATGGTTTAATGTGTTGATGAATAGATTTCATTGGCGAGTTAGTGGTATTCACATTTGAACTTCCATTTGCCAACTGAAAAAACATCCGAACCTTGCTGTCGAAATTTTGGATAAAATGATCTAATTACGAAATGTTCCCAAATCGGGCTTGTGGAGTATTGAAAGCGATGTAATGCTATAATAATGTTTTTATACTTGGTGTAATATTCTTTAGACAGTCTCTTCTACTGCTCATAATACCCTTGAAAAAATTGTTCGAAAAGCCATGCTGCACCATTCGTTTTAAAAAAAGTAATTTCTTGTAGATGTGGATTAATTCGCCCATTTTCTATTCCAGTTGAGCCCTCAAACAGGACTGTTTTACTCGGTTCGAGAAAAATCTGGTATCATTAACCCTAACTCACTTGTGTACGTGAATGTAACCATCACTGTTGTCAAGCTTAACAAACAAGAAGAAACGATTTAGTGAGTGTCGACGATTAAATTTTATTTTGAAAATTATTTTTTCCCAATTTAATAATATGGGTGTTATTATTGAATTTGCAGTATTAATATTTTTGGACAAACCGAGCTCCTAACGCTTTGCACAGTAATAGCCACTGGATTTGGCCCTTGGATTACCATTTCTCCTTATTCTCTCGAGTGGGAAGACACATTGCTCAACGTTCCATCTCCAAAGCAGATCCATCTTAGAAATGAAAGCCCTATAGTTGCCTACTGGTCGCTCCACGTAGTGAGTTTAAAACTGTGTTGTAAGATGATCTGCTGAAAATAATTGTGCAATGGTTGAGTACTCGTTGGCTCAATGACGCTGTCAGTCCCATTATTGGTCTGTTTATTGATCGTAGATAAAACTGAGATGATATCCTTGAGTTAGGGCTAGCAAGCAGTTTTCTCTTGAGTTTAAGGAAAACTACCATCGCTAGTGGAAGTCAGCTGTTTATCTACAGTTGATAAACTTGCCCTAAGGCAGTGAGCTTTAGTTGAAGGATGAAAATTGAGTAACCAGTAGTCTTGGTTAAAAGACCAGTGATGTGCATAGATCACCCAGTACTTCCATGTTTGAGTCAGTAACAGGTATAATCATTCATAATCATCATCGCTAGTACACTACATCTTCTTTGTTGAAAAACTAGCCAGGTGACACAAAAATCGAATAAACGCTTGAATTGGATAATTAATTGGTAAGTGCAGTAGTTGAGCATAACGCAAGCCAAGTTTGGAAAAGTGTGTGTAATGAATTAGCCTCTAGCGCCTATTTTTCTAGGCTGCAAAAATCAATATATTTGACGCTAGAGGTCTTTAATATTTGTAATGGCGAAGGAATGACGCCTGATCTTCACCGCTAGGGTCACACGCCGTACATCCGTGCTATCCAGTAGTTTTTGGATCAGAAGAAATATTCACATTGCCCCTAAGTCAATACAGGTGAACGTTTAAAAAGTCATGAAATGTTTTCTTTAGAGGGGTGAATGAAGATCGATTTTTATCGTTAAAGTCACATAACGTAATTCCTGGTTATTAAAATATTGTTTGCATCTAGAATTCTTTTTGGCCACAAAAATTGTTTGAACACTCAAGGTCTAGTATATAGTATAGTATATAGAAAATGGTAGTATACTATAAATACGTGGGTTTTCCCTTGATTTGAACTAATCCAACATGCCGAAAACCTTTTTTGGAGAATGAAAGTGGATTTATTTTCAATCATAACATTTTCCATAGAAAAGTGAAAATTATTTTGTCTGTTTGTTGATTTTTGTATAATTCAACAAGGTTTCAAAAGCAAAAAAATATAAAACCCACAATACATCGTTAAATAAGAGGAAACTGCCTGAGTAGAGGTGTATTCCTTAGAAATCCTCTCTCAGCTTTATCTGAAACTGACCGTTTCGCCCGCCTGCTCCTAGAGCGTTCTGTTCTCTTTCTGAACAAGTGTCTGTGTACGTCCATTTGTTTATCTGTCAGAGTGTCCGTCTGTCCTCGCGTCCATCTGTCTATTGTCTGAGTAACAAATATTCCAACATCTCCCAGAAAAATTTTTGAAATTTGAGTTGTTGTAAATTAACGTTGCGGCTTTTGTACGATTATTTTAATTTTATTATTGATTATACCAGTTACTGACTCAAACATGGAAGTACAGTGTGATCTATGCACGCCACTAGTTTTGTTACATCTTCTTCACTACACGCCATATCAGAACGCCGAACAAAAATTGGAGCTAGGTCCTTATAGGCAGATAAATTATGAACAAAATGACGTCAAAAACAAAACAATGCAGCAATTTTTCTAGAAGTTATAAGCTTGTAAAGTCAAAACTTCCTCTTTTCGCAAAAATCACGTTTTCCGGCATTCCTCCGCATCTGGGGACGTAAGTATACTGGATGGACTCAATCGAAAAAATTATGGGACCTACCTCGATAGTAACCCTTTCAAACAAAAAAACCAACCATAGTAACCTCCTCCTTTTGAAGTCGGTTAAAAATACATTTCTCTATCATTGGAACACCCGTAACTGTTGAATAATAGTTTTTTGTTCCTTGATAATGGACAACGTGGAACAACAACTGTTCCTGATCATTTATTGAACCTCATCTTTGTGGCTTAATGCCAATTTTTGAAACACTCTTATTCTGCCCTGCTATCATGTTTTTATTTTGCCAGGCAATGAAGCATGAAAATACGAATTGTTTGGATCCGATGCCCTGGCATTTATCCAAAAGTGAAGGTGAATTAGCGCCCAACGAGGAGCTTTCGATTGATGTAATTGCGATTCTGCTTGACGCCAAAACTGTCAAAGCAACTTTGATTTTGGATATTCTTGATTCCACATCAAGCCAAATTCAACTCATAGCTCACGGTGTCGGTTCGAGCATCATTTTTGACCCGCCAATCATGGATTCCTGGGACTTCGGGGACGTTTTCGTGTGAGGGCTTATTCAAGTGTTTTTGGTTCTATTTGGAATTACTTTCCTTGTAGCGAATGATGATCTTCCTTTCAGCAACAATCTAACCTCGTTTCCCATCACGGTAACTAACTTTGGCAGCCTACACCACAGGCTAATGTTTCGTCATTCTAAATTGTCTTCAACTAAATCCCTGCTGGTTTCAGAAAAGTGAGTTTTCAGATATTTTGGTTACTTTGTAAAATCATTATGTCTCCAAAGGAGACCTCAATGGTTTGTGTCTCCTTATAAACTACCACTGTGTTTTTGTGAGTGTCCAGAAGTAAAATTTAGTGCTCAAATTCGATTGCTCGTATTAAATTCAAATTCACATGATACTTAACTAATGGATGTCACGAATTCGTCAGCAAAATTACATAATTATAATAACGTGTCCCTGTAATTACTCTAGTAGCATGCCAATTATGACGTGTGTGAAGCAGGGTTCACAAACATCCTTCGTTTGAATTGTTGCTTTTGGTTTATTATTCAATAATAAACCATTGTAATCGCCCAAGAAAAAAAATTTCTAACCCCCTCAAAAGTTGATGTTTTACGTTTCAAGGCATGTAGAAATCCGAATATCCAATAAAAAAAATTCTGTCCGTCCGCGGTACGCCGTTAGCAGTTTTCCAGTCAAACTATAATAGCTACATTCTTGAAATTTTCACCAAAAATCAATCTCCGTCCTACGACGGCCCAATTCTTGAACCAACTTGCTAGCCCAATTTTAAGGGTACTTTTGGGGGGTTTTGAGGTGGAGAAAATTCATATTTTCAAGGGTTTTTCAGGAAAATGTGTATTCGGTATCAAATTATATAGATTTTTGGACGCTGAATCGAATGAGACCATCGCCGGGTCGATAGCTTTATTGTTTCTCCAGTTATCGCAGATTTTGTGTCAAATGTGGGAGATTTTCAGAAATTTGACATGAGGGTATAACTCGAGAGTTCTTGGAGCTATAAAAATCTTTCTATACTCATTGGAATGGTCGTCAAACACTCTCTCCAGCTGTACCGTTAGGCAAAAAATTTAGTTTTTAATTAGGAAATTGAGAAAAATGAAATTGATTAAAATTACAATAGTTGCTAGGGGAATTTTCCCCGATAGTTGCCTACTGATCTGTTTTTTGGTTGAAACGTGTGGGCGCTGTAACTGACCACGTTTGGTAGCTGCCGGTTGGGCCCTGTCGGGGACGAGGGAACCGCGAACCGAGCGAACTACCAAACGCTTTTAATTCAAGTATTTATCGAGACTTCCACGGAGGAAGTCCCTTCGCAAAAATATTGCGAACTTGGCCAAGCACAGAAGCTAATGGTTGCAAACGGGCCGACCTAGCAGGGAGGTGGCTCTGTGCGTATCAACCGAACCTGTCGAGAAGGTAGCGGTACCGAATTTGAATCAATCCATTGTCATTTCTCAAGAAGATAGTGGGTGTTCCCCACAAAACGTTTATACATGTTCTGAACAATTACTATCATAAATTGATAGTAATCTGAAATTATTATTGAAGTGAAGGAATAATAAACCATTGTACAATCATTTGCAGCGTTTTCCATTCAGAATGGCAGCTGAATTTTATTAGGCGTTGTTTATGACGCAGGCACAAACACATCCGATTACTTTTGTTAAATATTTTCTTCTGTTTCCTCCTACTTTTAGTCAGTCCTTGCTTTCATCTGTCCATGGTCACAGTGACTAATACCGCCATACATGTCTCCCGGAATAATTGGATTAAATATTCTCAGAAAAGTTCTCCCGATGCAAATAAGATGACGTTATAGAAATTTCAATACCTAACACACACTGATTCAGAGATATAAGAATCAAACTATTATTTCAGGTTGTTTACTGTGATTTTTACCAGCCGTAAAAGTCAATATTATCGATAGGTCGAATACTTGAAATGTTCTTCATGGCAAGTAGATTGACCAATAATTTGATTTTTATCTTTGGTTCACACATCGTGTGGTATAATGTTGATGACCGTTTTTCGTAAGAATCTTCTACTGGTTTCAAAATCAATATATTTGAATGCTGGAGGCTTTTGAATGTTTGTAACGATGAGCGAATGACTAATTTCCGGGAGATTTGGTGGTATTTGTCACTGTGGCCATGGACAGACGAACGCAAGGACGGATGAAAACTGTGACAAAAAATCGAACGCACAGACGCTAGGTATTTGTTCAGAACTTGAGGAGAAGAAAATTCGTATTTTCCTACGTTTTTTGGAAAGAGGTGTACTTGGTATCAATTTCTATAGATTGTTGGACGCTGAATCGAATGTTCGGACAAGTTATCAGAAATGGATGGTGTGGGGAACACCCACTATCTTCTTGAGAAATGACAAAGGATTGATTCAAATTCGCTACCGCTACCTTCTCGACGCTGATACGCACAGCGCCACCTCCCTGCTAGGTCGGCCCGTTTGCAACCATTAGCCTCTGAGCTTGGCCATGTTCGCACATATTTTTGCGAAGGGACTTCCCCCGCGGAAGTCTCGATAAATCCTTGAATTCAAAGCGTTTGGTAGTTAGCTCGGTTCCCTCGTCTTCAACAGGGCCCAACCGACAGCTACCAAACGTGGTCAGTTGCAGCGCCCACAGATGGTCTTTCTAAATCGTGAAGGAATAATAAACCACTTTACAATCATTTGCTACGTTTTATCGTTGGTGTCACATACCCTACTACCACGTAATTTGCAATAATTCTAGCTTTTTTTATCCCTGTCCGCCGACTCAAACCTGAAAGAACTGTGACCTATGCTCACCAATTCTTTGTGAACGGTCACGTGGCAGACATTTTAATTTGCCTATTATTTGTACTCAAGTTCATGAAAAATAGCTGATGTTCGTCTAGCTCACTTCGATTTCTTGCAGATTACCTATAGAATTAGAGCCGGACAGGTTCAACATCGAAGGCTGTGAATCTCGTCAGTTAAATGTATTATTCGAAAATGACAAGTGCGTAATTCAATGCGTTGCAGTGAATCATTTTTGTTCATGATCATTATTGTAGATATACAACTCTTATTGTTGTGAGATGATTAGCGAAATTTGCATCCCTCCACGCCTCCTTGTCCCTATGAATTTTCAAAGCTCTGAACACATTCTATGACGTTGTAATCTGAACTGTACGAAATTAGTTGAAGGGAAGCATACTTAACCACATAAAAATTATGAAAATTCTTTGTAACTAACGGTGCGAGATGCAGACACAATAAAAATGGAAAATTCCCAACCGTTTCAGGATTGGCGAATGTAAAGTGAAATTTTACCTCTATGCTACAATCAACCGCACAGGAAAGCGAAAACTAATTGGAGATTGGATGACTAAAGTGAATTTCATTTACCCAATTTTGGAAGTGAACCCTTCAGTGTTGACTATGTACATTAGAATGGAGCATCTTTCAATGGAACTACCTGTTGCTCTTACAAGTTAGTTAAGGTTGATCTCTAAATTTGAATGTTTTCTAAATAGGTGAGCGTACTGCTTGATGAAGTTGGATTGAATGTTGAAAATAGTAGGTAGGTAATAGAAAAATGTTACCAAATTTTCTATAAAAAAGTTCTCTTCTGTAGACCAGTGCAAAGTGTGGACGTCAAATATGACGCCTGTGTTAGCCGTATGTTCTGTGGAGCGGCCATTCTCGCTTATCTCGGCTGATCACACCGAAGCGTCGAACCTCTCAATTGAAGTGACCAAGGACCCAAAGATCACTGAAGTTAAATTGAATTTAGTCGACCTTGGTGAAAAAGACGTCAGGAACATGAAGGGCAAGCTCGTGTACACTCTCTTTGGAAAATACGAGGTTTGAAGCTGAAAATAACGAACAAGCCTAATCTATTCCCCTTATTTGATTGTGGAATTTATTTAAACCAAAAAATATTTTTTGATGTCCAAAAGGTGTGAGGGGGAGAAAACCCAGTTTGGGCATCCTCATAGCAACGTGGAGCCCACAGGCTGTGGAACCTATGGCTTCACGTTCCTATGAGGATGCCCAAACGGGTGAAAGTGCTCGACCAGCCAATAAAGTATCGGAGAATGAGTCGCCTGGTTTTTCTCCCCCTCACACCTCTCGGACTTGGAAAAAAACAGCGAAGACAAAGAAAAGAAGAATATTTTTTCATGTTGAACGTTTTTGTACAAACTGCGCTTGTTATAGTTTTTGGATTCTAGTTTATAAGCCATTTTTATTCGTGATTATCTCTTCATTGTCCTCCTTATTCATCTTCATTAGACGCAAGTTCAATTGAAAGCGGCTGTCCTGTTCCCATACGTAACAGTCAATGACAACATTGTATATCTAGGGAGCGTTGAACCGTTTGTCGAACTTTGCGCTCCGATTCACCTCAAAAACAAGGGCAACCTTCCGATAAAGTTTCAATGGAAACTGATACCCGAAAGCTTCAAGGTCGCTGATGTAAGTTAAATTATGGATTCAAGATTCAAACATTTTTATTTGCTTTTCAGGTAACATTGACCTATTACAGCAATTTATACAATAATAAATACAATTTTAGAAATAATTTTCCTCTTATTTGTTGGACAACCATTATAATTAACAACATACAGTTCAAATGAATCACTGCTCTTCGCTTGACAATAGATTACTTTCCAAAACATAATTACGACAAAACTTAATATTTCCCTTGCTATTCTTCACGAAGTCCTCGCACACTTAAGTAGGCCACCACGAAATTATAAAGGTTAAAAACGATGTCCTTGGTCAAGCATCCCAATAAGCAGCTTCCCACATACTGTTTACTCAGCCTTCTTGAGCCGAAGTATTTTTGGCGACAGACTCCCAGGAAGTCAAATTATGCATGAGTTTGATTTTTCCTGAAACGGTCATACTACCCTGAAAAGCCCCTTCGGTCAAAAGCGCTCACTGTAGTATAGGAACTGTTGATATTTCAATGGGAAATTCGCATAGAATTTTTTTTTTTATTTCAAAAGTAGAAGCTACAGGGATAACGGATTGATGGCTCAGAGGCCTGAAAGAGCATTGTAAATATTACTTAAATAATAGTTTATTAAATATATTTATTAATATTTTATTAAACATTTAATATACATTAAATATTACGTATATATTTGTTAATATTAAATATTCTAGTGAAGTTTTTAAGTTTGAAAAATGACTCGAACCGACGGGAGCTAACACATCACTAACACTCATCGTTCGCCAGCCTTGGGAATAGGGTAGTGAAGCTGTTTGATAGGGTGTAGTTGAGATAGTAGGTAGATGCTCCGTGCAGTGAGACTGGGTTTGTGACGTCAACTGTACTGTGTGTGATTGAACATCGATTAAAAAGTTGATTCATCTGCAAAAGTTCAGCATCGAGTCCAATCTATAGTGAATTAGTATTGATACCAAAGTATATAGGTAATACCTCAAGGTGCATACTTTTTTGATTCCCCTCCAAATGTGACCTGTGTGTTGTAGCTGGAGATTCCGATTTCGATTTCACCCGCATTGAAGGAGCAAATTTCAAGATGGTTCATCAAACTTGACGAGCTTCCTGAATGGAAACCAGAAGGGCTTGATCGGTTGGGAACAACTGCTGAAGATATCTCACCGGTCAATGCAAAAATGACTTGTAAGCCAATTCTACTTACTAACTTGAGAATTTATAATTTGGAATTCGGTTCGATTTGAGATTCGATTTGGAATTTAATTTGGCGTTGTGTCCAAGCGGTTATAAAGTGATATGATTGGTATCCATAGCCCGTTATGGATTGCTGTTCCCACATGATCAGTCAACAACACCTGAAACAAAGTTGAACGCTTTGCAAGATGAAACTGCAGTTGGGGTATGTGTCAAATTTTTCTTCCCGCAGTTAATTTGACGTTGTTCTATGCTATTGCACTAGCCGGCTTCCATGGGTGAACAGAAATGGCTCCTCTTATGATTGTAAAAGGCTTGGGTTGGATTATGAAATCGTAAGGTGGGAGAGTCGCGCATGAGCAAGACTCCCTCCTTCATTCATTCTCATTCAGCTGTACATACATGTTAAAGAAAGCTATCGCACTAGGTATTACTTCAATTTATATAGAGGTGTGCAATTTAGTGTACCCCTTGTCACCATAACAGCCCTTATATTGATCCACATTTGAAAATTGATCCCCAGAAGAAGGACGTCACTGCAATAAATGCAAGAGCTGCTGTTGAACTTCTTTGCCCAATTATACACAACACGTTGGTACCTGCGTTGATAACAAAAGATAAGGAAAATATGCCTGTTCAGGCTGACCGAAGCAACTTCTCTTGGGTGCGTACCGGTGAAAATGAGTTCAAATTGATAATAGATAACTTATGCAACTCCACTCAATTCTAGAGTTAATGAGAGGAATCTATATTTGGTTTAATACGGCAAACGTCTGGGAGAGAAAGGGTATGAGATGAGCTCTGATCCTTCTTAGGAATTGGATCTCGGTCCAAGCAATGGCGGATTGTTACCACAAGAAGAAATGGTTACTACTGCGTTCTCACAGCCAAGAAGGATCGGAATTTTCACCGGCGACGCTGTTTGCGAAGTTGAAGGCGGCCTTCATCAAGTTATCACATTTACCGGCTCTTCTGGGCCAATATTGTACCGAATTGAACCAGAAGTGTTGGATTTTGGCATAGCTGTAAGTTCGACTGTCTGTAAACCCATGTATTTTCAATTAAAAATTATAAGATGTAACCTTTCAAATCAATTGACCGCCAACAATTTCTTGCTTGTAATCTCTGGAAAAAATTTTTCTTAGAAATTCTGCCATCTGTGGCAGGCCTCGTTCCGGTTAATCAATATTGGTTGGGTGGATTTCAAATTCAACATAAGTATCCCGCTGATTGATCGTCTAGAAAGCGCCTCCATGCGTCCTCGGTGTTTTTCAACTGAACCTGACAATGGTTTAGTAGAAGCCGGTTCGTCCACAAGCATAATTGTCACGTTGTATCCTGCTTTTCCAGGACCAATTGATAAATATTTACTTCTCAACGTAAGTCATTGTGTGAAACTTTTCTATTTAAAATGATGGGAACATTTTTTTCTGTAAATTCTTGAACCATATAACTTTTATTACTTTTGCCAATCAAAATTTACCTCATTTAGCAACTTCTTGGAGCTGTACTTTCCGTGAATTTTTCTCTATTTGTTATTAGGTGGGAAGCTATCTTCCGGTCCAAGTTCCCATAAAAGGCCTTGCGACTGTGCCGCAAGTCCTTGTCCAATCTGCAATAGATGAGAATTTCAAAATTCCAGAACGGATTATGTGAGGAACCTGCAATTTGTTTCAGCTTATGTGATTTTCATAGTGGTTTTCAGAAAGTTTGTTGTTTTATGTTGGCTGAGAATGAAGGTAAGATTAATTGCAATAATTGCTTTCAGTTGAATGATTTATATGTAGGAGCGCTTCTGCTCTGGCCTCTTCAGGGAAACATTTAAGGATTTATCCTAGTAGGGATCCCAGAGTCCCTTCCTCGCCCATGAGTCGGGTCGTCTTGGATCATACTTCATTACTTGAACCCATCTCAGTTACATGCCTTGACTGAGGCACAGGGGCGCTAATTTGAGGAAAAGTGGATCGAACTGGTATTGTGGATGAGGGGTAGGGCATTAACTCAATATCCTCTCCTCAGGACATTTGGTTAATTTCATTGATACAAAACGAACCCCTCTTGAGCAACAGAGAAGGTTAGTTACAACCTAACTCAACCTATCCAGTTCGTACCTCTTCAGTTTTTCCTTCAAGTTCTCAGACTGAACTCTGAAACGAGTTCCACCCGCGTCGATTGTGCGCTAAGTTCACGTCGAGTTCATGAAATTTATACACTCCTGATGAGAAGGGTTGGCCAGTTTATGACCCTAGCTTACAAAATTTCTCATTTTCACTCCTTGGGTTCAAATTTCTTGTACTACGGCATGGTCTTCTACTTGAGTATGAGTACAGTATGGTGGGAACAAACCCAGTTACTCTTTGAGGCCTAACAGGATGCTGTTGACGACCTGCGGCCACAAGTCCAAAAGTGATGTAGCAGAGACCAATTTAGCGACGTCTCTCCATTTGCCTTTGTTGCTCTGCAACCAGTACGGTGGGCAAATCGTATGTGCCTAGGGTAATTTACTTAATTTCTGTAATTTAAGAGGGCGTCGACAAAAGTAAGGTTCCCTATGATAGAAAAAATAGTACACCAATTTTTTAATATTTTTTTCTGTTTCTACAGTTTGTTTTCTATTTTTCTACATAGTCGCCAGTTTTCTTCAATGCATTTTCGAAAACGTGGCACGAGTTTTTGTATACCCTCCTGTTAGTGTCGCGTGCCCACCTCCCTCAGGTACTTGTTGACTTCCGCCTTCAGCTCTTCGTCGTCGTGGAAGTGTTTCCCTCCCAGGTGCCCCTTGAAGTTTGGGAAAAGGTGATAATCTGAGGGAGCAAGATCCGGGGAGTAGAGAGGAGGTAGGAAAATGTCCCAGTTGAATTGACCAAGCAGATCCTGGTATTGGCGTTCCGAATGGGGACGTGCATTATCGTGCATGAGGAGCACCCCTTGGAAGCAAATTAATGTGGCCTTTTGCGTTTAATGGCCACTTTCAACTTTTGAAGGACTTCACAATACCTCTGAGCAGTGATTGTGTTCCCGCGTTCAAGTAAGTCTACCAATAGCACACCTTTGTTGTCCCAGAAAACAATTGCCATGGTTTTTCCGGCAGACATCGCAATTTTCGCCTTTTTTAGAGCGACCAATTTTTTAGATCTCCTCAGTGCTAAGTGGGATGCTCTTTTCAAAAGAATTGTACCAGGAGGGTATACAAAAACTCGTACAACGTTTTCAAAAATGCACTGAAAAAAAATGGTGACCATGTATAAAAATAGAAAACAACCTGTAGAAACAGAAGAAAAATTGGCCTACTATTTTTTCTAGCATAGGGAACCTTACTTTTGGTGACGCCTGTAGCTTCGTTGGTTGTTCCTGTTCGTTCATCCTTTACTCCAAAAGAAAATCGTCCTTTACTCCAAAAGTAAGGTGAGTTAGATATTCACGATAACGCCAAAGTTGAATAGATTTCACAATGTTGCTTGTTGAATGAGGCTTGTTATACAGATACTGTGCCATCGGGAGACATTTATGCAACAACTATTTTGACTCATCATTTTGCAAGACGATCGTCGAGGATCAATTGGTGAAATCTATAATGTGCATTGAAGAGACGCACATCTGTCTTGAAATTCCTCGGCATGCCATGGAAGAGCAAGAATTCTTCTTGCCCTTTGAAGACGGCTGGGTATTCATCACGTCTAAGGTACTTGCACAGGATACTGTGTAACAGTTGTTGTGAGTGCTTAACTACTTCCACCCTTTAAGCGGTTCAGCAACTCTCTTACATAAAGCTCAATCAGCAACTCTCTTTAAGCGGTTGTCTATTCAAGGATTTCGTTCCCGAATCGAAAGACATCAAATTCGCCATTGAAAAGGAACTTTGTCACGATTATTATAATTTCGTCACTGGGAAAATGTTGCTGCATACGCTCTACCACGATGTCATTCAACCTAGTAGAGCTTTACCGTTCTTTGTCATCCCCGGCTATCTAATGGGTATGGCTCAAACATTTGCATTAGTATTGTTGAAAGTTTAGTTTATAGTTGTCGTTATTAAGAAACTGAAGGAGCCTTTCCTTTTATGTTAACTTGCCCCATGGAAAACATAAATAGGCAAAACAAATATAGTGAGGATTGTGCTGCCCACCCGACCAGGGCGATTGCAGCCAATTTTGACCTCAAGTCCTCAACGAGGAGAGAACCAGATAGCAACAAAATTGTGAATTACTGATAGGAATCACTGCAAACAATGAAAGTTCTGAGTGGCTTAAGATTATTTCACAAAATTAACATATAGCAAAAAAACCTCAAAAGTCAGCTTGAGTACTTCATCCTTTGAAGTTGGTTAAAATAGAAAATAATAGAACCATATTTTACATTTGTTTTCTTTATTTTAAGGACTACTTTACTACTTGTATTGACCTGACCATCTCCTGATTGATTGGACCACTTCCCTTAATAATATAAACATTACTATTTCTCATTTCTCAAATGATTTAAAGACTTTCCTTTCACCTCTGAATCGCCTTCGGATTGGTTACTTTTTGGAGTCGACGCCTCTCTAGCAGACTACCGAATGACTACCGGTTACAAAGAAGTATGACTACGATAAATTAATAGGTGCCAGGTAATAAGACTGAGTCTGGACGTGAAGATTCATAGAGAAATCTGAAATGGTTTTGTGGAAAAGGCGTCAATAGCCATCGTCAAATTGATATTGATATAGTTGGCTCTCGTAAATGTTGATTTGCTCTGTTCAGGAATCATGAAAACTCATGATATTTATATTCTTACTAATTCGGATTCTATAGGCTTCTCCAAGACATTATAAGAGAAGCGCCGACTCCAAAAAGTGAACAATCTGGAGGCGGTTCAGAGATGAAAGGAAAGTATTTCAATCATTCGGGAAATGAGAAATAATTATTGTTCATATTATTTGGGGAGGTGATCGAATCAATCAGGAAGTGGTCAGGTCAATACAAGTAGTTATGTAGTCCTTAAAATGTGTAGTTGGTGAATGAGTTGCTGCGAAGTCGAGACATTTTTGTTATTTTTTTCATTTTCAGAGTTTATTTTGCAGGCAAATAATTTTGAAGTCGGTCTTATTTTTTTTAAGTGTTTAAAATATCATAATATGTAGGTATATTAAAAAAAAAAATTATGGTCAATTTCTTTATGTCAATAGTTGTTCTTGATTTTACGTAGACATGGGTCCAGTGATAGTTGGCAAACATGTTCATCATAATTTGGTCGTATCCAAAGTCGGCCCTCTCGACGTCAATATACGAATCCACTTGTCTAACAGAAGACGTGTTTATTTAAGTAGAAAAGGCATCACTTTTCAGTAAGTTGCTGTCCACGAGTCTATTCTTTAAATGGTTTCTATTCATATTACTTCCATGTTAAGATAGTTAGTAATTGAAGTATTGTAATCGTCTGAAAAGTTGAATTTGGAAAAGTTTTCATGCTAACACAAACACTCAGAACTAGTCAATTTTCAGAAAATGTTCTCCCAGTGAATGGGTAAAATTGTCCGTTATTGAATTGTAGCTAACCCAGAGTACTTCCGAAATGTAATCGTTCAAAGTTCTTTATATTTTTACCTTAACAGACTTGAAGAATCATTAGTTTTGAACAGGCATGGTCTTAAAATGGCATAAATATGTAGATGACGCTTGATTTTTATCGTTGGCATTAATAACCATACTTAATTAATAATTCGCATTTTTGATATTTTATTCAAGCCTTTATGGAGGTCGTAGCTTGGGCCAATAAAAATAATTTTCATGAGTTATTTTTCATAATTATGCCTCTAATATTTTTCAGTCTACTAACTTAGATGAACCTCTTAAATAAATTTCTTGTTATTTTATTATTGTCATTTATTGATATGGTATATACCTTTTCACCATCTAAGGTAAGGTAGTTAGAGCTGTTGAAATTATATTTTGAGCCAGGCCTTATATTTACACTAATTTGCGTGCTTATTTTCGTCAACAGGTACGACGAGGATACTCATTTGACCTCTGACGAGTCACTTTTGATCAAATGCGAGGTGCGGCCAAATCGGAAACTTTTCCAAAACCTCAACGCCGATTGTTCGATTGAATTTGTGTTTTATATCGAGGTGTGTAAAATTACATCATAATAATAGTTGCTTTATTGCTCCCAGCATTTAAAATAAGCTGTGATGTTTTTAAAAATTAAAAAAAAATTAATTCGTGAATTCCTTTGAACGGAAAGATGTGTAGTCCAACACGATGTTCCTTTGTTTCTCAAATTACAGATCATTTGCGGACCGAAGATACCAATAAAGTTCACAACCGTTATCACCACTCCTTATCTCTCGATGAGTAAGAGATTGCTGTTCGGGAGTATAAAATGTGGGCAGAAAAGAGTTGCACATTTTTTGATCAAAAACCCGTAAGGCTAATTTGAAATACTTTTGCTCTGTAGAGTCTGATTTGGATTTAATTCAGGTTTCATTCCGTATTTCACTCCTGTCAATCGTGTTCCGTTGATGAGGATAGTTCCGCTTTGCTCATCGAAGTGAAGAAATTTTGGTTGTTAAAAGAACTAATAAATATTATTCAGGACATCGCCAGGTTGTCAGTTTCGCTCATTGTAATTCAACAATTACTATTTAATATTCAATTAACGGTTTGATGTTACAGGGGATACGTACCGGTCCAGTGGCTGTGCCTTCAGAGAAGAAGGAGGAAGAAAGGAATGAAAAACCACACTGATGAAGTACAATCCCCTTTTATTATTTCACCGACGGAAGGAACATTGGAGCCGCAGACATGGCAATTTTTAATGATTGAATTTTTACCGCTTAGTGGTGTAAGTTTTTTGTGTAAAATTTATTGTAGTTCCATTTTTACAAAGTATTATCTAAATCGAGTTGGCATGTCGTTTGAAAATTCCCGATTGTTTGATTTCACATTTTTTAGGGGCGATTCGATCGTATACTTGAATTTCACATACTCGATCGCGAAAAGCCACAAACGGTACGACTAATTGGTGACGCTGAAGAGCCTAAAGTTTCCATATACTTCGAAGACATGAATTTTGATTACACGACACCGTTCGCTTGTCCCAAATATAAAGATCTCACAATCACCAACAATACTATCATGCCTTTGGAAGTGTATTTCCCAGAGTTTGATTAGTAAGTCACCTTTCATTCTTGTAATGTGGAAAATCTTGGGGACTGTAGGAATTCTTGGGCTGTATAAACCAAATTATTCTATGCCCTGAGGATGCCTGATACGGCAAAAGCACTTGTTACTCTATCCATAAAAACCTCGGAGTATGTATTGACTAGTTTCTTGTTTCCTCAGAGTATCGGTGTATAATGGACAAGTTCATTGGAAACGTGGGAGTTAGTTGATCTGGCAGTGATAGATATGTTCAGGTTTGAAAGGTTTGTTTGGGGGGGACGGCATGGAGTTATAGATTCCTTCCAACTGATATTGTTCTTCGTGTAGGAAAAACCATGCTTTTGAAATTTGTAATCTATTTCTATCCACTAACTCATGAATTCAAATTTCAGTGTTACAACTGAAGAAGATAAAATTTTCTCAGCCCTCTGTCTTTACTATAACACGCTGAATCTTTTTGTGCCTGATTGGTATTACGACACAACGATGACGCAGGCACTGAAAGACGTGTATTACATTAAGCTCGGCGCTCTCGCCGAATCTCATTACAAGACTCTTATTGAACCGAAAGCACCCAAAGGCTCGCTTGCTGTCATTCCTCGAATGGAAACAAGTAGAAATAGCAGTCTTGGGAAGAAATCATCAGCTGGCGGTGGTGATCCGAGTTCGTTGGGCTAGTTATTTATTCACTCGGTTTATTACATTACTCCGCCCCCTAGACCTCCTAATGAGTTATGGCCTTGTTGCTAAAGCTATAGTATTTGAAACATTCTTCTATCTCCTGTGAACCATTTCCATGATCCGTAGAAGAAATCTCTATTAGGGTGGGAATAAATGGAGTTCGTGACTATACCTTCAATCCTAAAGTACTCCTCTAGTATTGAACCAACCAAATTAGTAGAAGTCGAGGAAATTAAATCTTAAATCTAGAATGTAAAAATTATTTTTTTAAATTGAGTTCCCTATGAACTTTCCCGTCAACTAATTATTCTGAAAAATTATTATTCGAAGAACCGGGTGACGTTTTGCCATAAAAAAATCACCTTTATGTCACAAATTGGATCGTAAAATATTCTGGATCATGGTTTTCTTCTAAATAATACTAGCTTAACTGCTTTTGTCGTCTCAAAAATATTATTTTGCAGAGTCAGCGAAGTACAAAAAAAAGAAGAAATCTCGCACCACAATTACTACATTAGATGAAGTTCCACCAGAGAAAGTGGCGCTAGATTCGAAGTCCGGAATCGAATTGCCTCTTCTTCCTGAACCAAACTTGGACGTGAAAATCAATAGTGAGTCGTACTTATAACATCCTTCATTATTTTTTTTCTAATTGAAAATTGTTTAAGGTCTTTAAATGTTTGGATTTTGGTTTAGTGGGTCACACACCGTACCTCCACAATATGAGCTTTTTTACGATTTCACAAGTGCAAATTTTGTATTTTGATTTTTACTGGCCTGAAAACTCGATGTATTTGAATGTTCAAGATCATAAAAAGTTTGGAATGGCGCTTAAGTGATGCCTGATTCTTATCAAGTTGGTCACGTACAGTACTTCCAGGTTATTCACATATGGACAATATTTTGATTTTTGCAGACCGCAAAATTGAATATATTTGAACGCTGGAACACCTAAAAAATTTGAATACGTCAGCTGAATTTTTATTATTGGTGTCACACACCAATAAAACGCATTGCTTCATCTTAAATGCATTTTCAGTTATTTTATTCCAGAGTTATTGAATTTTTTTGGGTCTCTTTGATAAAAATATGACCAACTTTGGCCTTGTTCACAAAATGGGTTTTGTATAGTTTGGATCACACACAGTACTTCCGGCGCATGTCGTTTTTCTCTGTTACGATTTTTTACAGGCCACGAAAATCAAATTTGGCTTGCATACCGTGTATTATCATGTTATGAGCTTTTTTTGTAGGTTACTTCTACTGGCTTTAAAAATCAAAATATATTTAAGCGGTGGAGGTTTTTCTATTTTTGTAACAATGATTGACGAGGAACGAGTTTTTTGATTTTGAAAATGGTTATACCTGTTACTGACTCAAACATGGAAGTACTGTGTTATCTATGCACGCTACTGGTTTTTCTGATGCTTTAACTAACGCCAACTTCATTAAAATTCAATAAAAAATGTTTTTGGGAAATTATTGATTGAAGTTTGACGAATTACAGACAACCACAGATCAAAAGCTATACAGTAATTGTAACGCCTTTCGGCATTGCGGTCACTGTATAACCATTTACAATTCTACTGGTTCATGATGCATAATTTTCATCGTTTCGATTTAATCTGATTCATTTTCAGTGTATTTGCTACACATATTCGAAAATCCAGCCTTGAGACCCGATCTTTTCCAACCTGAAGAGCCACCGCGGGTCCCGGATTCCAATAAATTGATTTTCTTCGGTGGTGGACCGTTGACGAGTAATACTGAACCAAATTAGAATTTGAAAATAATCCTGTCAGACATTTTGCTTATGATCCTCGTCAAAAGCTATTATATTCCATTGAAAATTTTACGTTTTTCCCCAGATCATCATCAAGTGGGGAAGCATTTTGCAGAACAGACGAAACTTCATTTTGCCACATTGGACGAACTTATTCTGCACGGTAAGCTCATTTTGTGATAGTAAATGATACCGATAATGCGTAAAAAATAAACGCTGCAAATTTATTGTACAGTGGTTTATTATTCCTTCGCTTCAATAATGAATCAAGAAGACTATCCATTTGTGATAGTAACTATTCCGAACATTTGTGAACGTTCGCACCGAAAAACAGATTGGTAACTATAGTGGAAAACTCCGTTGCAGCTATTGTAATTTTGATCATTTTTATTTTTCTTAATTTTCAATTTAAATGCTGAATTGGTCGACTAACGGTATAGTCAAAGAGTGTTTGAAGACCATTCCATCGAGTTTAGAACGATTTTTATAGCTCCAAGAACTCTCGAGTTATACCCTCATGCCTAATTTTTGAAAATCACCCAAAGTCGACACAAAAGCTGTCGAGAGAACCATTAAAGCTGTCGACCCCGAGATGGTCTCATTCGATTCAGCGTCCAAAAATCTATAGAAATTGATACCAAATACACCTTTTTCTGAAAAACCTTGGAAAATATTAATTTTCTCCCCCTCAAAACCCCCCAAATTGAGCTAGCAATGTGGTTCAAGAATTGGGCCGTTGTGAAACCGAGATTGATTTTTGATGAAAATTTCAAGAATGTAGCTATTATAGTTTGGCCGGAAAAGTGTTGACGTCGGACAGACAGAATTATTTTTATGGATATTCGGATTCTACATACCTTGAAACGTATAACATCAGATTTTAATTGGGTTAGAAAATCTTTTTTCTTGGGCGATTATACTATGGTTTAATATTGAATAATAAACCAAAAAGGAATTGGGTACTGCCTTGAGAAATCGATTGTCTGTTCCTCTCAAGGAACACTCCTGACTGTTTTATTTGTCAAGAGCTAGGCATTGGCCATGTTAAGTGCCAAGTTTTCAAATCCGCCATTACTTGGTATTTGAAACTAGTTAAAATGGATGATCGTAGGCTTCCAAAGCTTTGTTTTCAGCGTTTGCTAGAACTCTCGGATTCAGGTTTAGAAAGTCGGTATAATTGGTATGATCAGCTAGCATCCTTTTTTGAGGATGTCGGCGAATCTGCGTTATGGCTGAGCCAGGACTTTGTTGAGATAGGAAAACGACAGATGTAACTGGTGTCGGCCATGGAGTCTCTTAGCAAGGATCGGGATCTTGCGCGTATAGCTGGCTCCACGTTCAGTTCCTTTTTTGCTCTGCTGCCTCACAATAAGGAAATAAGTGGATACCTTGAGTATGATATAGGAATAAACTTTAAAATGCTGTTAGCTCAAACTAGAATGGCTGGGTCGAGGTTCGCGAAGCTGAGTATCCCCAAAAAGTGCGTTCGATTTATTAGTTCAAACCCATGTCCTTGTTGCAACTGGAATGAACCCGACACTCTAGAACACTTTATTTGTGCCTGTCCTGTATTTCGAGGAGTAAGAATAAGCTTTTTTGAGGAAGACCGCATCAGCCGAGAGAAACTGAAAAATTGTCTGGTCTCCAATGAAGTCCTGACTTTGAAGAAATTGTACTTTTTTTTTTGAGAATTCTGATTAAAACTAGGGTCTTCTTCTTAAACGAGGGATTTCTGTACTGAACGACAAGTGAGAGTCGAAGTGTCGTTTCCTGGTTTGATGTTGTGCGGCAGTAATTATTTAATTATTAATTATTCAAGAATTGGAAATTGTAAAAAAAAAACCTTGTAATACCTTACGGTTGTACAATAAACGATATTTCATTTCATTTCAAATCGATTGTCTGTATAGTCACTAGAAATAAACATCACGGTACCTACCGATGTATTTATTGTATATTGTGATTGTTGAATTAAGAGCACATCATTGAAAGCTGCTCATTTTAGATGCTTTTATGTCCAGGTGCCACAACTGATGTCCATTCAATAGAAGCATACGCATTACGGAAGGCCATAAACGTGGCTTACGGTCGTGATGTAATGGGATTGACTCCTGCACAGTATGAGCTTCTCGATCAATATGATCCACGTAAAATCACTGCATGAATATATTCCTACTTTTCATTAATGTCATCGATTAAAGTTGATTAATTGACAAATTCATTATTGTTAATTTATTCATTATTGTGATCAAAATCAATTTGATAATGATTTATCAGTTTTAACTGATGAGTTGTTGTCAAATCGATTCGATATTGTAAAATATGATTCGATATTTTGTTCAATTAATTTCATTTCCAGTGGCAGAAATCAACGATCCACTATTGGATCTCAAAATGAAAATGACAGCGATCCAGAAGACACTGGAAGAGAATAGGGAGGAAGAAAGACAGTGAGTTATTGGCTTTTGGTTACACCTACCTATCTCTGCTGATTTCAAAGTCAAGGCATTTTTATTTTTACAAGATATAGATTTTCAAGTATTTTTTTTTTATCCATGGTTTGGAAAATTTGCCATCTTCCATTTTTTCACTTTATTTATTGTTACACAGAGCGAAAATCGCGCAGCTGATTAAAAGCGAATCGAAAAAATCGGACGCTAAAGGAGGAAAGGAAGGAAGTCGGAAATCTATGAGTTCTAAAGGGAGGTATGTATAGAAATTTTACTGTACATGACTACATCAAATGATAAGAGCGAGCATCGGCTAAAATTGTACAATCTTCCATTGTAATTTTTTGGGGCCAAGATCTGTATTGCTAACTATTTTAATGGATACAATATTGGGAATTCATAGAGTCTTGCATAACTTAGTCCCAACAAATCGACAATTGGAGTAGTTCGCCTATCCTGTTTTAACATAAATGGATTGAGAAATGAAGTAGAAATTCGAGTTAAAGGAAAAGTAGAGAACTTGAGATTTCACTTGACTGTTATATTGAACTATTAAACAGAACTGCTGTCCTGATAGTTGAACATTGACATCAACATTATAGTGCAGTGTTGCCACTTCACATAGGTACATAACATCGCCCCTCAAATTTTTTGGCAAAATTGGCTTCCTTTGTTGCCCCCTTGCATTAAACCACAATTCATATCATATTGATTCTCTACCCTGCAAAAGGCTACATTGCAATTTTTCAAACACGCCTAATTTTGAATTGATACTATTGGTAGTTGTTTTTACTTCCATGTTTACTAGTAAATAAATGGAAATATTGGGATTGTGCGAAAATTCGAATTTAGGAAAAAATTTCATAGTATAAAACCCAGAAACACTTCTGAACTAGTGTAGTATGTGTATCCGTCTGTCTGTGGTCAAAAAGGGACAAAAGTAGGGGAAAAACTAGGCGACTGATCCTCCATGCATTTATTTTGGCCTCGCTACTCTTTCGACCCTTTGGGCATCCTCAGGACGATATAGAAACATTTGGTCTACAGCATCAGTTGCCTAGTTTTACTCCCCCACGATACTAGACCAAAAAGAAAGTGGCGACTGTGAGGCAAGTAGGTGACACTTAACTTTTATCTTTTGTTTCACACACCTTAATTCCATCTTATTAACCTATTGCGTGCGTTACTAAGTTTTTGGGCCTCCAAGCTAGTAAAAGGTTCAACTTTCATACCTATGAAGCCTTATACACACTCCATTTTTTAAAAGTTTTCTAACAAAGCGAATTTTGATTGATAGAAAATCGTCTGTGGGCAGAAAGTCAAAGTCACCACGAAACTCAGCGGTAGGTAGAAAATCGGCGACCGGCGAAAAGCCAGCTTCTAAACCGCCCACGGGCAGAAAGTCGGCTGCTGGCAGAAAGTCGGCTGCTGGCAGAAAGTCGGCTGCTGGCAGAAAGTCAGCTGCTGGGAGAAAATCTGCCGCAGGGAGAAAATCCGCTGCTGGGAGAAAGTCTGCTGCGGGCAGGAAGTCGGCTGCTGGTAGAAAGTCAGCTGCTGGGAGAAAGTCGGCTGTTGGGCGCAAATCAAAAACTGTGCGAAAATCATCAGCCGGAAGAAAACTGAATGTGAGCGTCAAATCGGTGCCGAAGAAAAAATTGATGAAGCCAATGTTCATTGCTGATAGGGAAAAACCAATTTTTGAAGACCTCGTCATTGACGGTTTGGTTTATCTTTTCAAAAACGAGTGAGTTCCTTGTTAATTCAACTATTTTTGTCTGAGTGATGCCGTAGTTCTTGAATTTTTAGGGGTTAAGACCTGTAAGTATACATATTCATGTCTAAATAATCTCGGCTCTAAATGCGACGAAGATCTCTCAGTTCCATCAACTCCTTTTTTCCATGTTATAAACTTTTAACCACTCAACTCTTCCACCTGCCCTTAACCCTTTCTCCCCGAAGCGCGCCCGACCACAGTGAGGCCCCCCTCCCGACGCTTTAGCGACTTGTTGTGAACTCCCTACCGAAGGATTTTTCAGTCTGCCGGCCGCTCGCTCTCTTTGTCTTCCTCTCCTATTTTCGCCCACTTTCACTCAACATCATTTTTCAACTGAATTATTTTTGAGTTTACTACATGTTATGCTATCCGTACAACAAAAAAAAATAAAACAAAGAGTTTCCAATCGTCAGACTAAAGGGGAAAAGAGATATAGGCTGAGGTGACAGTTTCGCCCTCCTCGATAGTGTTACTGCCGCGAAATCTGTCGGAAGAGGGTGAAAATGAAAGGTATACTTCTCCCCTACACGATGGTAACCGAATGGAAAAGATTAGTTCAGAAATAAGGCCGTAGATCGCATCAGAAGGTCGAAAAACTATGAAACGCCAAAAGGAGACTGTCGGGACTGGGGAAACACAAGAGGCAGACGCCTAAAGGCGTCTGTAGGGCCCACAGCACGTTACTCTTCAAACGCCTTTAGGCGTCTGTCGGGGAGAAAGGGTTAATACTCATTGTCATCTTCATTTCCCAATCTTCAGGCTGCTTAGGCTAATCGACTGTCCTGGACTGGTTTTGGATTACATGAGAGGTTTCTTCATCCGCTACTCCCCTCTGGCAATGGCGACGGTTTTGAAGTCATTAGTGGAACAGCAGCAAATTTTCCCCACTGACGTTAGCGTCGTTGATCTCAATTCGTCTTACGCTTTTTACTGTACAGTTATGGAAAACTGCTTGTTATTCAAAGGTAAACTTTTTCACTTTTGATGATGGAAAGGTACCAGCATTGAATTATTTTTGTATGTTGGAAGACGTTGCCGACACTGAGCGAACTATATTTTCCAAATCAACAATGTGTTAACAACTTGAAAAAATATCAACCCTCTGAACCTTCATGCGTCTTGCCAAAACTTCTCAGGGCAGATTAGGAAATACACCACTCTTTCCCTTGCACAGGGAATGTTGCTGATGCATTCCTCTCCACAGTTTTATCCTGTGGTTACAGAGAAGGCCAAGGCAGAAATGATACAAAATCAAATGGGTGAAATTGATATGCTTAACGGCTATGAGTTTCGTCAGCTCGATGAAGAGTCACAGTTGTTTTACTTGGAGAAAATCAAAGAAAGGGATGGAGAAATTCATAGGATGGCTGTCGAAGGGATACCTGTACGTACATTACTCATTAGCCTTATTTAACTCTTACTTAATTCATATAAGTTGTTGAATTGATCATTGAATATATTATGTAGGTTGAAGTAGTCGACCAGGCGGCGGCCAATCTGTCTCGGCCTTCAACCCAAGGAGAAACCTTACCATCCAAACCAGACACAGTCAGTCGACCACTGACCGCTGTAACAGTTGCAAGTTCTAAACTTGAGGAAACCCCAAGTGACACAACTAACAAGAAACTGTATTCCTCTGATGAAACCGAACGATACTTAACAAAATTTAGTGAGTCATTGAAGAAGTTAGTTTGTAAGAATAGCTGGTACAACTAGTGATAATCTAAGCTGATGGCGTTAGCATTTTGGTGGTTGTGAGGGCATAGGAGAAGGTGCATAGATACACACAATACATTTACGCCCTCCTAATTGGTTGATCCCTCCTAATGTCTAATTGACATCTAAACCCGTATGTCTAATTGAGCATGCCCACGGACTGATGCGGAAGATAGTGTAGACTTTCACCTTTCCGGATGGTCCAAACTTGTCGAACTCAGAGGTTGGTTATTACTTCGCATTAGAGCTCAATGGATTAGTAAATGGGATTAATAAGAGGACACCTGAATCAGGCCCCGATTCTTGGCCTACGAGCCCTTTTGATACTTCAGTATTGTGAGGGCATTAGCTTGGTCAGTCAGTAGGGGAAACTATCTGCAAATAAAGTAACTGTTTCCTCCTGTTTTATGAATGACCAGCCAATTTCACCAAGGTTTTCTGTTTACAATCCCTTTTTTTCACAGTATGAGTTAACATCAAGTTGTTGGTCTCAGGCTGTGGGTTTTGAGTGGCAACTGTAAAAGGGATCATGACTGTCATTTGGCTCCTGAGGCTGATGATATCTGTAACCCTAGTGAAAAAAACTAATGGTGACCGTGACCAGCCCTTACTTACATCTAATGGTGATTGATGGTGATCGAAGGTGATGTTGGTGGTGACTGTGACCAATGGCAAGTCTAGGTTTGTAGTTGCAATGACAGGAGGTGACCAAAATGGATAACTGGCTGGCTGCAATGAGGACCGATAACTGCAACAGATGACAGATAGTCAGTGATTTTCAAAGCTGGTGACTGGTGGTGATGACCTTGGCTGCTGGCTTATGGTAACCTTGACGAATGGTAATTATTGCTAGTGATTACAACCTGTTGTAACGACTACAGGTTGTACCACTATGGACTGCTGTTAATCATAACTGATGACCACAATAAGTAACAATCAAAGTTGGTGGTGATCTTGACCTGCGGTGACCAAGGCTGGTTACTGGTGGTGACCAAAACTGATGGCAGATTTGAGTTTTCTCTGTCACCAAATCTATTGGAGGGTACGATATCTGTTTGTAAATTTGTCCTACATGAATCAAAAATACATCGATTTTGGTTTTCTACAGCTGAATTTGAACCTCCTGAAGAATATGCTGATGAAGAAATGTACTACCACTGTTCTATTTACGATCAGGAGATGAAGGAGATACTGAAAATTGCAGAAAATGCAGCCGTGAGTTTCTCCTTGCCTCAGAACGTTGTACGCCTTTCTTTTATGTAGACTGTGTTGCTTTTTCTATTAACGGTTGCAGGTGAGGGTGACACTGATGGAGCAACGCTCCGCCCTTATTTATTTAAATAAATATTTTTTAAACGCCAATTTGGTTAAGGAATTATGGTTTAGACGCCCTCAACTCAGCCCCTATTGTGGCACAGGAGACGTGTCGTTTTCAAGGGGAAATGGAGGGGGACGACGAATTCAGTTTTCAAGTCGGAAGGTGTTTGATAATCAGCCACAGGAATTATGAATGAGACGTAAACAAGCATTGTTTATTATTTTTTATTGGCCCTAAAAGGATTCAAGAGGAATTTCCATATTAAAATGCGTTTAAACCCTGTTCTTCGGTTGTATATATGTTTCGTTTGGTAAAATTCGAATTTGGATTACATTCTGTCAACAGATTGGAAAAGAGTCAGGCTTACCATATTATATAGTTCACTCTATACCATACGGGCTTGAAAAGAAACTTGCACCAATTATCTCATATGTTTCTTCATTGAAAGAATTACAAGGACCTTCAGGTTTGTACATGTATCAAAAACATTTTTGCCTGTGCACACTATCTCGGTAGTGGAGGCGCAGAAATATCAGCATTTCAAGGCTAGATCATGTTGCCACATCTCGTTGAACGAAATTAAATTGGGTTGCTGGTACGTGGATTAATTTATTTTCAACAGCTGTTAAAAAACCTTGGGACAGCGTGGAGGTACCAGAGCAGTCAACCTACTTCTGGATAGTTCCTTCGATCCGATCCTCCCTCCGATCTGTTGATGAGCCTGTTCAGAAGGCTGAAATTCTTACTCTACCTGATGTTCCAGTTGATCAAGGTAGTATTGAGTTGTTCAAGATTTGTTAACGCCTAAAGTTGGGTACGCACTTGCAACAAACTGCCGCTCCACTCCTCTGTTCCGAACATTTCAACGAACTTTTATTTGAACATCGCTGCGCTCCGAACCACATAAGGTCGATTGGGAGAATCGAGCGCTCCTCAGTCCAAATGCAAAATGATAAAATAATGAAAATCTAATCACTATAGAACTCTTGAGGAGCGGGAGCGCAAAGTGGCACATCAAGAGACTCCGTCCAGACAACGCTTCACCCGCTCCAACATTTCTTTGATGCGGCCAAAAAACCGCCATCAGAGCATTCGGGCCATTCTCCGCTCCACCGACCCTCATTCCCTTAAAGTTTTCCGCCACGATCCTGGCCTTGGAGGGGAGCAGAGCGGCAGTTTGTTGCAAGTGGGTACCGGGGTTAAGGAATGAGGGTCGGTGGAGCGGAGAATGGCCCGATTGCTCTGATGGCGTTTTTTTGGCCGCATCAAAGAAATGTTGGAGCGGGTGAAGCGTATTCTGTACGGAGTCACTTGATGGGCCGCTCCGCGCTCCCGCTCCTCAAGAATTGTATAGTAATTAGATTTCTATTATTTTATTATTTTGCATTTCGACTGAGGAGCGCTCGATTCTCCCGATCGCCCTACTGTGGTACGAAGCGAGGTTCGGAGTGCTGCGATGTTCGGCGAAACGGAGGAGCGGAGCGTAGGAGCAGAGCGGAAGTTTGTTGCAAGTGTGTACCTACCCGGCTTTAGAGGTTTTGCCGCCCCAATTCTGGCCTTGGAGCGGAGCGGAGTGGCAGTTTGTTGCAAGTGCGTACCGGGCTTAAGCCAAGTTTCTATCGAAGTGTGTCATTCGATTCAGCGTCACAAACCTATAGATTGTGATACCAAACTCAAAATTATGTCCCAAATTCATTGGAAAATTCGAATCCCCTTCCTTAAATACACCTGAAATTCAGATAGTGGTTTGGCTAAAGAATGGGGTACTCACATGGGTCAGAAAATCTGCGTTTTTTTGACAGTTACTGAAGGGTTAACAAGTAAAAGGCCACTTTTTAACCGACTTCAAAAAAGGAGGAGGTTACTATAGTTGACTTGCGGGGTTTTTTTCTTTTTTTTCGGTATGTGTTGTCTACCGGCGTTCAGCTCCTGTACGTCCGATCGGGTTACTTTTTTTTTTTGTTTGAAAGGGTTACTATCCAGGTAGGTCCTATAATTTTTTCAATTGAGTCCATCCAGTAGTTACGTCCCCAGACGCGGAGAAACGCCGGAAAACGTGATTTTCGCGAAAAAAGGAAGTTTTGACTTTGCAAGCTTATAACTTCTAGAATACTTGCTCGATTGTTTCGTTTCTGGTGTCATTTTGTTCATAATTTATCTGCCTACAAGGGCCTAGCTCCAATTTTTCATTCGGCATTCTCATATGGCGTGTAGAGAAGAAAGTGTAAGAAAAAACGTGATGCCGATTTTCACTTTTTTGAGATTTTCGAGCACCGTTCCCAACACCCAAAATCTTCCCCGTTCCCAAAAAATATGAACACTGTAGCACTTGAAAGCGCATAGCTAGAGCTTTCCAACGATGGTAAAAAATCAAATTTAGTGGCATAATAAGGGAGCAATCGATGTTTTAATGGACCTATGTTTGAGACCTCATAACTTCCAAACGAAAACTGTTTTTCCATAGTTTTTAAACTTAAATTGTTCAAATTTGAGTCTAATTTACGTGATCCAAAATTCGCCGACTCCAAAAGATGATCAATCTGGAGGCAATTCAGAGGTGAAAGGAAAATCTTTTAATCATTTGGGAAATGAGAAATAGTAATTTTGGATCGTTAATTTTTCTTCCCCATAGGATAATTCCAAACACAGGGCATATACCGCCCAAGACGAACAAGCAATGCTTTGCTGTGTTTGGCAGTGATGAAGTTGTTGTCCTGAAACCGGTAATTCTTCATTTCAAGTCAAGTTTACCTTCATCTTGACTTGACTTCCTTTTTTCCCTATAATTTATTACTTCCATGTTTATGTAGTAAATGGAAGTATTGAGATCGTCTGAAAAGTCGAATTTGGAACCAAGGTCCTGTTGGAAAAAATTTTCATAGTACAATACTCAGAATCACTTTCTGAGTCCGTCTGTCTGTGGTCACCAACTGACATAAATGGCCATATCTTCCTGAAAATTAATGAAATTCAATGACACTTTCAGGAAAATGTTTCCTAGTGAATGAGCAAAATCAGCTTTTATTGAAATTTGAAAAACACACTGTGCATTTGAGATATAAGAGTACAAAGTTTTCTCCGTTTTGATTTTTACAGGCTATGAGAGTCAATATTTTTCTACGTTTGAGGGCTTGAAATGTCGGTTATCCAATCAATCAGGAAGTGGTCAGGTCAATACGAGTAGTAAAGTAGTCCTTAAAATGTGTAGTGGGCGAATGAGTCGCTGCGAAGTTGGGACATTTTTGTTATTTTTTCCTTTTCAGAGTGTATTTTATAGACAAAGTTTTTGAAGTCAGTTTTATTTTTTCTTAAAGAAGTTTTTTTTTTGTTAAATTATTCAGCTGATGGCGTCATTCTTGGGGATTGTGAGACAGAAGAAAAAGTGACAATTTAAAAAAAGAAAATGTCACTAAAACGATGCCTGACGATGCCGATGTACCTCTCCTCCTATTCTCGTAAAATTAACTATGCTACGCCACAAAAATGAAAGGGAATGAAAATAAAGTAAATTTCCTAATAGCTTTTTCAAGGCCGACGGACAGATTTTTTTTGTTTATTTTATACTTAGATTCTAAATGCCTTGAAGCGTACAACTTCAAATTTTGAAGTCAAAGAATGGGAAAACAGACAATTTTTTTTTTTTTTTTTTTTGAGCGATAACAATTATTACAGATGATGGCGCCGATGTGTGGACTGAGTGACCGATGTGTGCTTTACAAGTCGCCCTCGCCCATGCGTGGAGGGTAAACGTTCTGACCCGGCCAGGGCGATTGTAACCAACCCGCGTAGTGTGTACCCACTTTAATAAACTAAAATCTACCTCCAAAATATCGCACTACTGGTGAATAATTATATCAGAACATAATTTATACTGGAGTAGAATAATCGCTCCAGGCGCAAGTAGCGCAAGGCAAGCATCTTTAGCAGATTGAAAGTAGTGCATTTACCCATGCGCGCAAACGTCTCTTTCGCAGAACCAATTGGAGAGGGAGAGCCGGTTGAAATAGAAGAATATGGCGAAATGGCAGGAGAGTATGAGGTTAGTACTCGAATAGTTGAATAATTCAGTATTGGTAAAAAACTCTAACGTCAATGCCTGATTTTTCGAAAACATTTTCTATTTAATTTCTAGAAAATGAATTATTTGTGCTGTGTCGATCATCGCGAATCAATATATTAGGAAGTAAATATGAATTATAGAGTGGTGTGAGTTTTATTAAAATCAGATCAAATGTTGGTGAAAAGATTTATATATTAATGTTTGCAAATTAGGCTCCTCCCGAAGTTGTTCACGTTCGACGGAAGGAAGCTGCGGACGCACTGGCTGTTGGTCTACTGCCTAGCACCAATCAAACCAACGAAAACAGAATTATGACAGAACTTATTACAGAGTTCAAAAGGTCAGTTTTCGAATTATTTTTCGCAATTTAGCATGAGATCCTGATTAGAAAATTGGTTGCCTTATTTTTAGTTTTATGCATACTCCTTCATTCTCTTCTCCTGTGCCCCAGTTATTCTCATATAATTCTCTTTGCTTCGCTCAAAAAATATTAGCTGACTCTCCACTTGTACATTCTTTTCTAGTAGTGTTTCGCGCCTTGGGTATCTTCAAAGCAGGGTTCTCTGAAAAAAATGTTTGAATGGTTATATCTCGGTAATAGTGTTTGTTATCCTAAATTCAGAAATGCTAATTTTTCTAAATTGTAATTTTTCAAATTCAAAAATTCGATTAGTAAATTTGAAACAAAACATTTTTTAACACATGAAATAATGCGAGGCGGAATGGGAAGATAATCAGGGGTTCTAAAGGTGGTTTAAGGAACTGTCCGAGCTTTGAGCGATATATATTTTGTTTTGAGAACATTACAGGCAGGTGGGTTCTTCTCAAATCTATAGCGGTCATTTTAGGCTTTGAACACAACGGGTCCAAGGGTTTTCTCACAATTTACAAATTCCTCCGCAAAACGTAATCACTAGGTCATTAATCTGAACCTTTTTTCCAACTTGAAGAACAAAAACGCAAATGATAGAGTATAATTATTTCCTTCGTCTGGGCTTGGAAGAGGCTCCCACGGTCACGAGATGACCACCGTCCAAAAACTTTTTCGTGACCATAATATAAGCCTGTTTCAAGCCCTGATGAAGAACATTTATTTTTCTTGGTTGAGTCGTCGCATCTCTCATCGTACTGGGTTGGTGAGGGGGAGAAGAACCAGGCGACATGTTCTCCGATTTTTTATTTACTGGCCGAGCACATTCGCCCCTTCGGGCATCCTCAGGGCGATGTGGAACCATAGGTTACCTCAGGGCTCTGGTAACCTATGGTTCCACATCGCCCTGAGGATGCCCGAAGGGGCGAATGTGCTCGGCCAGTAAATAAAAAATCGGAGAACATGTCGCCTGGTTCTTTTCCCCCTCACCAACCCAGAACGATTTATTTTTCGAAAACCTGGCGAACGAACAGCATGCAACCGTGTGACCCTATCCCTGATTAATTTACTGAATAATTTTTAAGGGTCGATCAACCATCATTAATTAATTGTTAGAATATTAGTTTGACTGATTTATTTAATGTGTTCTACGAATTGCAGAATATCCAGTTCGGTCGAATTGCCTGGCAGAAATCCGTTTATAGATACTTTATTTGAGATCAACTTGAGTTCATATGGTGAGGTTAATTTCTTATGGAAGATTTCAACTTTTAAGTGTAATTAAAATTTCTAATTATCGGTAAAAAAAAGACTGCGATCAATCTTGCAGGTTCTTACATTTTATTAGATGATATAGGAGTAAAGTTTTAATTTTCTAACCACTAATTCGAAATCAGATGGAAGATCGAAAGGGTCTGTGTCTTCTTCTAAAAAGCAGCGTTTAAAAGCGAGCAAAGCTGTGGTCAAAAAGGTAAATCTACGGGTAAACGTTTTAAATTTAATCAACTCTATATTTACTGAAATTATTTTTTAATTATGTTTGGCTTTTCGCCATCTGACTTCATTTAATTCCAAATCTAAGTGCAGCCTTTTTCTAATGCAATTTATGTATATCAGAAGAAAACTAGCAGCAATGAATATGAAGAAAATCTGGAAGAAATCGAGATCCGATCTGTGGCCGAACTTGTGGAAAAAGAAGAATTTCACATTATCAATGTTTCTCTACCAATTGGCGGTCAGTGAACTGTGCCTGATAGTATTAAGAACGCTGCAAGTGATTGCACACACTGGTTTATTATTCCTTTGTGATACAAATGTGTTACTATTCTGAACTTCTATCCCTCTTTTTTTTAACAACTGATTAGTAACTAAGGAAAAACTCATTTTTATTTTTCTTAATTATCTAATTAGAAGTTGAATTTGTCGAATAACGATACAGCTAATGAGAGTGTTTGACAAAAATTCGACAAAAACGTACTAATTGTACTTAGTTTCCTGAGGCAGTCACTTATTAGTTAACGTGATGAAGGGTTTTCGAAAATCAAATTTAAATCTGTTATCATTGGAAAAATCACGTTGATTTTCTTTGTGACATTTTTGAATAGTGTAACCTCCCCGACCCTTGAGAAAACACTAGTTACACCTCTGGTTTTGGAATATATCAACTTATTAATTACTTCCATGTTTACGTAGTAAATGGAAGTATTGAGATCGTCTGAAAAGTCGAATTTGGAATCGAGGTCCTGTTGGAAGAAATTTTCATAGTACAATAGTCAGAATCACTTTCTGAACAAGTGTCCAACCGTCCGTGGTCACAAAATGACATAAATAGCCATTTATCTTCCTGAAAAATGAATGAAATTCAACTACATTTTCAGGAAATGTTTTCCTACTGAATGAGCAAAATTAGGTTTTTTTCAAAATTTGAAAAACACTGTGCATTTGAGATATAAGGATTCAAAGTTTTTTCTTTTCTAAGAAAATTTTATTATCATACCTGATACTGACTCAAACATGAAAGTAGTGTGTGATCTATGCACACCACTGGTTTTTAATTGATTTCATTTCAATTTACTGTTTGTTGCTTCAGGAGAGGGATGTTCGGGTCCAGGAGTTCGCGTTAAACTGAATCCGGGTGAATCGGCCTCTTGGAAAGTTACCTGCAGCACGAGGATGTGTGGAGTTTTTCAGAGGTATACTTAATACATCAAGCTAATCCTGAAAAATTTATTTATTTTCAATGAATCGTTGAATTGAAAATGGTAGATGATCATGAAGTCTGCTCAAATTGTCGGGCATTTTTCAGGGCTTTTGTTTTGGCAGTTGGAGGTTGGCATAAATCGCCAGTGCCGATCGTATGTCGAGTTATTAGCGGAGTCCCGACGATTGATACTGACCCTATGTGCATGTTTTCCAAAGTTAGTTTGCCTGCCTAATTGCTTTGTGTGTAAACGACAAAATGAAGTGGAAGCCATGAGCAAGAGCTGTTTGTAAAGGGTGAATGGCAGGATCACAAAAATAATAAACTAACCCATTTTTATATTGTCTGCACTCTTTCTAACGTCCCCAAGTTAAATAACTTGTTGTTAACGTCAACAAGTTAAATTGTGTCTCTTTAGTAGTCGTTGGTTTTCAGGTATTGGAGATCCCTGCAGTCGGGAAATTGCCAGCATACATAATGGAACACAATGCATTCAATTTTGGGAGAATACTTTGTAGCAAAAATCAAACGTACCCCAAGTAAGTACCTATATCAGGAGGACGGTTTGGTTGAAAAAGCACTTCGGGATAATTTGAATTCTTGTTTTCTCAAAAATTCCTTTTGTAAAACAAAATATTTCTAAAATCTCACTCTCGAACGAGCGTCACAGTCTAAGTGTAGTTCGACAACAACATTCATAAGCAGTGAGATCTACTGGTGGGTGAGCTAACTTATTCCCATTTCGTTGGAAAATAGAAAATAATTATGAATTTCAATTCTCATAAACAGTTATAACCAACATTTTTCATCACACTAAGACGCAATAAAAAAAATGAAATATTTTATAGCTGGCTTTCACTGGGGTTCAGTTATTTTCATTTTTTCTCAAACTACTTCACCATGGAATCAAAGGTATTCTCTTTTTTCCAGAATATTCCAAGTCTCAACTGAAGTCAAATTGGTCAACAATTCCCCTGTAATTATTGAAGAACTCGTTCTTGGAAATAAAGAAGGCACTCGACCTGAACATTTTTCGTACGACCCTGAACGCTTTGTTGATATAAAAGTGAGTTTATGGAATTGGCATTTACATACTGTTGAATATGTTTTACTTTGCCCATCACGTCATTGTGCCCTCATTTTGTTATCTCTGTTATTGCCTCCCGTTCTTGCTTGTTGTTATGGGTTTGTTGATCTCGTCCTCGTATCAAATTAGTAATTATTAAAAGCTGAGTTCACAACTTTTAGAATAGCTTTCTTTAATAGAATACTGGCTCTGGTAATTCCCACCACAAATAAAAGACAACAGTTAATGTGCCCAGCATGTTGCCTGCCAGCTGGTGTAGTGGTTTAAATTTGAGGTAAGAGATGACGATTTAAACCATTTTGAGAGACTAAATGGACTAAAAACTCTCACATTGTGGAGTGTGAAATCACAACTAAATGAGGGCCCAGTTCATTGTTTGGTATTTTAGACGTGACTGATTGGAATATAACGGCAGTTCTGCAGATCTTTCTATTTGGTTTAAAAAAACTGCTAAAACACAGTGCGTTATAGTAAAAACGATCGATAAAATACAATGTCTATTCTCTCCAAAATTGAACACTCTGAACCGCTTAAATCTAGCTACCTCCGATTCAACTGCCCTCATTTTCAGGCGCTTATAAGGATTGGCTACCATTCATTTGCTTGATCTGCAAAAATAAAATATTTCAGTCTGTTCGGCCGCCACCGGAAAAAAGAACTACCTACATATATTTAGCTTCAGAGAACTGACGGCGACTCAGTCACTCTGGGAGAGCCAGCGGATCCGCAGCTGAGAATGGGTTTCCATGGTGACGCACATCGAACGGCGTGTTTGCTCTGCACTTTTTTTTTTTTGGTATTCATGTGCGTTCGTCGGGATGACATTCATTTCATTGTGAGTTCTGTGTTTTTCCAGTGAAATACCATATGAGGCACTGCGTTCTTGACGATTTTTCTTAAAATTTTATTCCATTGTTTTTCCACTCAATCAATTACAATAATTGATGTATGCTGTGGGCACATTGCAACTCATCAAAGAATTGAAAAGCCCGAACTGGAAGCAAGTGTGGTACGCCGATGATTTGTCTTGTGCAGGGTCCATCTCTAGAGTTTGTGAATGGTTCAGCTTACGCTGTTCTTTTGGCCCTAGGTGGGGTTACATTATTGAACCAGCAAAAAGCTTCCTGGTAGTTAAAGAAGGATTAGAAGATGAAGCACAGGAAGCATTTCACGGTCTAGACGTCCAAATCGTTTCATCGCACAGATTCCTCGGAGGGGTCATCGGGCCTGTTGAAGACAACCGATCATACGTTCAGGAAAAAGTAACGAAATGGGCAGAAAACACCATTAAATTGACCAAGGTTGCAAAGAAAAGCCCACAGGCCGTCCATGCAGTTGTAACGAAGTCGTTCCAACACAAGTGGGGGTTCTTACAACGAGTGGTCGGCGGCTTCACAGACGAATATCAATCGTTACAAACTGCTATCAAAAGTCATTTGATGCCTGCCATCCTCGGATATGAACTAACTGAATTAGAACAGAACCTACTTACACTCCCAGCAAGGCTTGGTGGCTTGGGGATAAACGATCCACTCATAGACCCCGACGAAGCCCATCGAACATCCCAGCAATCATGTACGTTGTTAATTGAAGCTCTTAAAGATAGTGCGGAGTTCAGTTACGTGACCCATCTCGACACGGTTGCTGCTTCAATTAAGAGAGCCAAACAACTGAAGAACGCGGCCTTGGAACAACGTCAAAGTTATCTAACCAGTAGGATGGAAGAGGAGAATCCCAGACTGGCACGGATCCAGGATCGAGTGAAAGGAAACTCACAGTGGCTCACTGTCCTACCTTCCTCAGCAGATGGATTCGACCTCGACCCCATCCAATTCCGGGATGCCTTCGCCATGCGTTATGGCCATACCCCGCTCAACCTCCCAAGCTCATGCGACGGTCGTGGAGCAGCATTCAACTTGAATCATGCCCTCAACTGCAAGAAGGGAGGCCAAGTGAAAAAGGGGCATGACAACGTTAGAGATGACTGCTTAGAGATGGTCAAACTTGCTTGGGGAGGGGCAGGTCGCGAGCCAGTTTTGGGACACGGTGAAGACGGGAACCCTGAGCTTGTAGCGGACATGAAGCTCCATGGAGTGTGGGACAGAGTGAGGCCGGCGTTTTTTGATCATCGCATAATTAATGCTGACGCCGCCTCACATAGTGCCCGCACCTGGAACGCAATCGCCGAATCCGCTGCCAGAGAAAAACACACGAAATACGACCAGGCTGCGGAAGATAAGCGAGGATCATTCACGCCCCTCATTTGTTCCTGGGACGGAGCGTTACATCGTGAGTATGGCGTATTTCAGAAACGGTTGGGGGACGTATTGTCAAGGAAGTGGGAGAAGACGTACTCCTTGGTGATTGGGTGGGTAAGAGTGAAGACCCAAATGGCCATCATCCGCGCCGTCTCTATGCGGTTGAGAGGAGGAAGGAGCCCAATCAAATTCCTCGGTCTGGAAGATGGGGCAGGGCTTCCAGCTATTGAAGATTAATTTTTATTTATTTATTTATTCAGTTTTCCCCAATCGATGCAACCGTCCTCCCATACTCGACCACCGTGTTAAAAATTCAAATACAGTTAAATTTTTTTTTTTTAATTACAATAATTCATTACTATGCTGACATTTTTTTGCTGAACCTACGTGCCAGGTGAAGACATTGACATTCAAAAGCTGCAATCTTTGAAGTATTGAGCTGAAATGAAGTCAGACAACTTATATCACCAAATTGTTATAATGTCTAAAAAACTAATCAAACTATTATAAGAAGGTGAATATTACTGATTTGACGCTAATTTTTATAGATTTATTCCATTTGTAAAATGAACATAACACAATTAATGGTACTCATCTTCGTATAGGAATATTCCCCAAACCATAGGACGACGTCCTGTGTGGCAAGGGGGATAAATTGCTGCCTTCTCAGCCAGATTAAGATACACAAAACTCTTCTTTATTACGCCAACTTAATGTGAACACTGTGGAAAATGCGTATACCCTAGAGTTCTTCTATGTACAGGTTTTGTTCAAGTAAACTGATCATCACTCGATCTCTGCTATACATAATTGTTCAGAGGTCAGCATGATCTTGGAGTGATTATCTTCTTTGTACACACTATCAACCCTGCCATCAACGGCGCTTTCAACTCTGCCAATGTCATCAAGAACTTTGAGGATGTAAACTTTTTTCACTTAATGGAAATTTCAAAACGACCGTAATTTGATTTGAACCTTGAGGGAAAATTGGACGATGTCGAAGTTCAGTTTTTATGAGAATAATGTTTTGTTAATGTAACCTTTTAGTAAAAATGAAAACATCTTACTGCCGTCCAGTTATTTCATCCGTCAACTTACTTCACTAGTGGAGAGTCCAAGTGTAATTAGTAGGTCTCTGATTTTATTTTCACAAATAAAGAAACCTGAAATCAAGAATCGAATTTCGTTCTGCCAACTCACTAAGTCCGTTTCATTTCACACCTCCGAGAATCAACTTTTAGAATAACTATTTCGTATCTATCGCTTATCGGAAGAATTCCAGCCAACCTACATAAAATACCGGTACACTTTGAACCCAATTACAAGCGCATAACAAAAATAAAAGATGGAGCAGCGAGTTGTTTGGAGGTTAGCAACATCTTGCATTCACCTAGACTCACGTTTATGGGCTCTGGAAGTTAAATGTATTTTTTTTTTTTTTCAGAAAATAATACATATATCGGAAAATTACTTTATGTGCAATATTGTCCTTTAGACAAACAGCTTGCTGATTTTTAAAAAAAATAAAACCCCTCGGTGAAACAAAATTTAGCTAAGCTAAAACTCAAATTTGCTGAGATGAAACTAACTCGCATTGTTTCTAAATTTAAGTTTCTGAATTTAAAATAGAGGTTTTTATCTTGTAAATTAAAATGTGTGTTTGCGCCCCTCTGTCATATGTCATCATCTCCCGCTCATGCAACGCGGTTTTGGCTCACGTCCTCACATTGTTTTATTGTTTTGTCTAGTAATAGTTATTAAAAGCTGAGATTATTACCTTAATAAAATACCGGCTCTGGCAATTTAACAATAATAAAAACAAACACTATAATACCAATCATTCCTGCTAATCCTCTATCAATGTCCTTTCTTCCAGCCTGGCGAGTTCAGATATCTCACCGTAAGTGCACACCCGACTTCCACCAAAGGCCTCTGCAGATTGACGCTTCTCTGCGCTGTTAAAAACAATCCAGAAATTGCGTTTTTCAATGTAAGTGAATTTTTTCATTAAAAAAAATTGTCAATTCGATTGTCAGTTTGAAAGTTTTGATAGATTGGTTCAACCTTCAGTTGGTTTTTCCAATAAACAAAAAAAAAAAAAAAAAAAAAGTGGTGTGCACACAGCACTTCCATGTTTGGATAGGTAAAGGTATAACCAATGATAAAATCAAGAAAGTCATACAAAAGCTGCAAAGTTAGTAAACTACCACTGTTACTGGAAAAATAGCCATGGGATTCTAAAACAGATAAACGCATAAATCATGTTAATCGAAACACTGATGTATCTGGCCATCACAATTGATTAGACATCGCCTACGCTGTCAACTTCCTCAGTCAGTTTAACCAAGAATATGAAAAATCTCATTGGAATGTAGTCCAACGTATCCTTCAATACCTAAGTGGCACTCAAAACAAAGCTTATTTTTTTTAAAAGACGAGTGAGCCACTCCAAGGACATAGTGACATGGAATGGGGATATTGTATTATCGACCGCCACTTGTACTCCGGCTACCTATTCACCCTTGGTGGTGCTGCCATATCATGGAAGGCACACAAACAGAAAACAGTGGCCAGAAGCAGTTTTGAAGCCAAATACAACATAATATGAGGCGCAGCAAAAGATTGACAATTGATTTTTAACGTTAGGGTGACATGCTGTACTTCAGCATTAAACAAATATTATTTTCCTTGTCGTCGCATTTCTTGATGGAGAATGAGTCGCCTGGTTTTTCTCCCTCTTACACCCCATGGGCATACAAATATTGTTCGTATTTAGGCTGTTAACGGGCCGCAAATATAAACATTATAACTTGAAGATCTACGAACGTTCGTCAACGACGGGGAATCGCCCTTGATTTCATGTACCTATTTATCATCACTAATGCTATCATCAAGAAATAATGAAATAAATACAAAAAGTATATAAAATGTAACTGTCAAATCGAAATATGTTCTACTAGCTGCAAGAATAAATAAATATATAATTATATATATTCCAACGTTGGTGTTTTTTAAAGTAACAGGCAAATGACACCTGATTCCCCTTTCAGGAATGGTTTTTTTTGGGCGTCCTTGCAACAAAAATGATCCCATATGGTAAAAACTTGTTGAGCACATATGCACTGGCACTATTAAGTATCTAAACTGAAGTTTATTGCCCGGTGATTTGGGTTTTTGGACGGTTATTGTACATCCATTTACTACGTAAGCATGGAAGTTAGATGGTTAATATTGATATTTATTCTTTTTTTCAGTTTCTCTGCACAGCGATTGGAGCGAAAATCACTTTTGTAGCAGAGAATTTCACTGAAAATAAAACGCTTCTGTTCCGCACTGTGCATCGTACTCTGTTGATCATCAATACAGACCGAAGGTTAAGGTGGGAGGTGAAAAATGCGCACGAATTGAGAAAAGCCGGCTTAAAACTCGGCCAGAGCAAAGGGACAGTTCTTAGAAACGAGGAATGCGAAGTCGACGTGAACTATTATCCGATCAAAGAAGGATTATTTTCGAGAAAACTCATCATTGCTGTAAGTTCTAATTCTATTAAGGTTTACAAAGCTCATATATTATTAAATATAAAAGTCGTCTGCTTTATTATCACTCTGAACTTTTTTATGGAATTCTAGGTAATTTTTTGTTGGTGTAAAAATCAGGTGTCATACAAAATGGTGGAATGCATGGCTATTTTTATTAAGCGAAGATGGCTATTTTATTTTCACCTCAATAGAAATACACCCTTTGTTACAAAAATGAGTCTGCCAATTACAAGAATCCAATAGGTACTGTCTCTATTACTATACTTTATTAATATTAGCTCTTCTTCATATCCTTTACCGGCAGGTTTACAACTGGGAAATGAAAGGAGATCCTCTTCAAGTGGAAGAAATCCCGTTTGAAGTCGAAGGAGTCGACGTTGTCATTGATATTTTCTATTGTTGGAAAATCAATGAAGACGAAGACGACGAGGATCCAGAGAATTATTTGACAGGAGATCATTTGGACTGTGGAAAACTTCGTATTAACGAATGTGTAACTCGTTCATTGGTAATTTTCAGCAAATGCAACGCCGAGTTGAACTTCGAGTGAGTCAGTAAAATTTGTAGTTCATTGTAATTGTATGTGTCTTTTCAATATCAATATCAATACTTTGGTTGAGTGTGTGAGCGTTATGAAGGGTGCCTTAATTTCCAGGAAATGTGATATTCAATGAGCAAATGCAAATACAGCGGAGCAAATGACGAAAGGAAGACGATATTTTTGCAGTTTTTCAGCTCCCTCATTATATTTCAGGGCCACCTAGGTTACGACTTTGATCTGACATCTTTGAACAACTCTTCCTACCCTTTATTAGCTGGGCGAAAGTGCTCGGCCAGCTAATAAAGAATTGGAGAATGAGTCGCCTGGTTTTTCTCCACCTCACAACCCCCGGACATCAAAAAATGCGACAAGAAGGAAAAGAAGAGCTCTTCCTACGTTAAGACCGATTAAAAATTATCGTTTTGTTCCCCCTACAATTCGTACATTATTATAATAAATTTTCAGGATTGTCAACCGTAAGAAGCTCAAGTGCACAGTTGAGTGCGAGCCAGTCAATGGTTTGCTGGGGCCGGAAAAGAAAGCTCAAGTTGATGTTAGTAGTGATGTGTTAGATTTTCTTGTACCTAGATAATAGCTAGAAACCAGGTAATACCTCAATTTCTCATCAGGTTAAGGTAACTGCTGTAGCGCCTGTGAAACTGAAGAGGGTGCCTGTAATAGATTTGAATCTCCGAGGATCAAAACACTTTGACAAAGAACTGATTGCAGCTGTGCCAATATCATTATCTCTCTACTGTCCGAAACCAAAGTACAGCCTCTGTTATTTTATTTTATTTATTTATTTTTAGTAAACGTTATTGATTTTTCTCAGTTACACTGTCTTTTTCTCTCCCTTGATAAATTAACTTTTGAATGTCTCCTTTTGCTATAGGTTTTTAATCTATCCAAGCTCCGAATTGGATTTCGGCGTGATTGAAGTGGCTACAACTCATGAGAAGAAATTAGTTATTGAAAATTTGGGCGATATGTCGCTTGAGTTGACTTTGATGTCTAGAAGCCAATTGGAAGGGTTGAAGGAAAAAATTATTCAAGGGAAAGTAGGAGCTTTGAATTTTTAGACTGTTGCTTTCTTTTGGATTAGCCAGATTTTTTGGTTTATTATTCAATAATAAACCATTGTAAACGCCCAAGAAAAAAAGCTTTCTAACCCCCCCTCAACATTTGATGTTTTACGTTTCAAGGCATGTAGAATCCGAATATCCAATAAACAAAATTCTGTCCGTCCGCAGTACGCCGTCCGCCGTTAGCAGTTTTCCGGCCAAACTATAATAGCTACATTCTTGAAATTTTCACAAAAAATCAATCTCGGTCCTACGACGGCTCAATTCTTGATCCAACTTGCTAGCTCAATTTTAAGGGTATTTTTGAGGGGGAGAAAATTCATATTTTCCAAGGTTTTTCAGAAAAATGTGTACTTGATATCAAATTATATTGGTTTTTGGACGCTGAATCGCATGAGACCATCGCCGGGTCGATAGCTTTATTGGTTCTCGAGTTATCGCAGCTTTTGTGCCAAATTTGGGAGATTTTTAGAAATTTGACATGAGGGTATAACTCGAGAGTTCTTGTAGCTATAAGAATCGTTCTATACTCATTGGAATGGTCGTCAAACACTCTCTCCAGCTGTATCGTTAGGCACTAAGTTAAGCTTTTAATTAGGAAATTAAGAAAAATAAAAATGATAAAAATTACAATAGTTGCTACAGAGTTTTCCCCTATAGTTACCAAATGTTCGGCATATATTTAAATTGACAAATGGATAGTCTTCTTAAATCAATATTGAAGCGAAATAATAATAAACCACTGTACAATCATTTGCAGCGTTTTCTCATTCAATTTACCATAGATTTACCACTAAGAGACACATCAGTGTTAACTTGATAGTCTGCATGTCAGAAATGGTGGATTTTAACCAATACTCTAAATTTATCAAAATAGTTTATTTGACTGGCAACTTATTTGTGCAGAGAGAGCGTTTGCTGGAAAAACTGAAGCAGAAAGAGGAAGCTGCTAGTAAAGGATCCGAAAAGCGTTCTCCAGGAAAAGGTTCCCCCAAAGGTTCTCCCAAGAAAGGCTCTCCAGCCAAAGGGAGGAGAGCTTCTAAGAAAAAGTCAAGACAAGGTTCTAGAAAAGCTTCCAGGAGGGGTTCGAGAAAAACATCTAGAATAGGGTCTCGACGAGCTTCAAGAAGAGCATCTCAAGGAGCTTCAAGACGAGCTTCGAGGAGAGCTTCCCGGTATGATAAGGATTTTTTTTAAAAACCACTACCCTCTTTCTGGCCACGGTACGTAAGAAATTTCATTTTTTCAGGAAACAATCAACCAAAGCTGCTGCTTCCAAGGACAAACTAAAACCTCCTAAACTTGGTAAACACAAGCAAGACAAACCTCATGAGTAAGTGCCTAGTTTTGTGTTCGTTTTTTTATAAATTGAATAAGACTAGTGGACAGGGTAACAAATTTTCTATCCATGGGGTTGAGAAGAGAACGGCTTTATTCTATTCATATGTACCCAACAAAGGGCCTATGCTGCCCTAAGGATGCCGAAAGGTGAAAGTTCTTGGTCGAACAAAGAAAAAGGCGCCAAATCATTCCATCCTCAACGCCATAGATGTGGAAGTTGACAACTAGGCAAATACGATCGAGTGCAGAGGTATTGCCAGTAAGAAAATCGAGGCGATTTCTCATTTAAGCTTTAATTGTTGTTCTTTTTTTCTGTAATTTGAGGTAAATGATATACATACAAATAATTTCACAGTGTCATGTGACTGCTCCTCACTGTGTCACACTGGTTTTAACTTACCACGTTCAGTGAGGATGACGCATATGCTGCGTCATGAAGTATCTTCCCATTAGGCGGGTTCCGTGCTTGGTGTTCGGAGGTTCACATTGTTTCTTTTGTGTTTATAACAGTTGTAGGAAGTTTTATACTTCTATGTTTACGCAGTAAATGGAAGTATTGTGATTGTCTGAAAAGTCGAATTTGGACCCGAGGTCCTGTTGGAAGAAATTTTGATTGAACTATACTCAGAATCACTTTCTGAACAAGTGTCTGTGTGTCTGTCTCTCCATTTGTCCGTCTGTCTGTGGTCACAAACTGACATAAATGGCCAGATCTCCCTGAAAATGAATGAAATTCAACGACATTTTTAAGGAAATTTCTTTTCCTAGTGAATGAGCAAAATTAGCTTTTATTGAATAATGAAAACACACTGTGTATTTGAGGTATAAGGCCAAGTTTTGTAAAATGGGATAATTTCCATGAACCTCGAGCGTCAAAGATAATTGTTGAGTTTTTCTTTTTGGTTCTCCTAGCTAGTTTTTTTAATAACAGTTGTAGAGTATTAAGTTGCACCCTTAGTAAAAGTTTTCTTGATTTTATAATTGGTTATTCCACCTACAGACTCAAACATGGAAGTACTGTGTGATCTATGCACACCACTGGTTTTAACAGCAGTTTCCGATGTACAAATAATATTTCATTTTAGTAGTGATATTAAATGTTATTTTAAATAATTTTAAAATGTATTGAATTATAATGAGTAAATAATATTTAATGTCGATACTTACATTTAATCTTATTTTCAATAATTTAAAAAATGTATTTACCTAAGTACTACTTATAGAATTTCTCATACATGATATACCAGTCTCGCAGCCAGAGCAGCACAACTAAAAATATTTTCTTATAGGTTGACTCCTTTCGAAGTTGGCCCGTTCAAAGTTGGAACAGGAACAATTGTAGTTCAACCGAAAAAGGCAGAGACGATATCTATCACATGTAACATGAAAAATGAAACACGGGCCGAAGAGGTAAATAGTGCTGTGTACTACCCATGGTGCGGTTCGTTGTCTTCTAGTTGCATTTGATTGGTCATCTGAGATAATTTTTTACCAGCTTTCTCTTGGGTTTTTAAAATGTGACAACTTTTAAATGCCTGGCCCATAATTCCCAGCCTTTGTTCCTGTGTACGCTCGATCTTCTGAAGGAAAATCCTGAAAAAGGGCTTAATTATATTTTACGCGCCATGGGTGCAGCACCAGTTGTTGATTTCACTTCTCCGCTCACATTGTACCCGGATACTATAATCGCCGACGACGGTCTTGTTGACCTATCTGAAGTGAGTTCCTGTATTCAACATTCATCGCCATTTATTATATATTTTTATTACTGTTGTTTCACGTGTATTCATTTTCTCTTAAAAACGCAGGGAGAACCTGTTGCCGTTTTTCACCGAAGCACTAACACAATCAACTTCTACAATGTGGCAATCGGGCAAACCGTTTGGCGGACTGTCTTGCTGCAGAACGTTGGATTTCTTGACGCAGCGATCTCTGTACATGTGGACGAAATAGCCGAAGAGAATAGCAGTGAAATTTCTGTTCTGGAGCAAAATCAATACATTTTTGCATTGGACAGTGAGCTGAAGACATCCGAATCAACGGTGTATTCACCTAAATTCGGTCATCAGACTTTTAAAGTTTACTTCAGCCCTCAAGTTTTGGAGGTAGCCCATTGGGTCGTATTTTTCAGGCTGCTCAATTATTGGCACCTTTACATTATTTTGTTTGTTATATGCTGTTATGATGGTGAGAACAATTTGACGACTATTTCTCCGTTTCCTCTCAATTCCATTCCTTTCATTGAGAAAAGATCGCCAAATTTATCTCCCCTTCATCCCAATAGTCTCTACAATGACCGATGACTTTTTTGAATCCATCATAATTTGCAGAGCGTGACTATAGCGACGATGAAACTTCAGTTGCTGACTAGTGCCCCGGGCCGATCTTTGTTTCACGAAATATTACTAAGAGGACAAGGTTTTTTGCCACAGATGTGTATAGTAAAACCGCTAGCTTTTGATCTTGAACAAGCAACGACTCAGTTGAATTTTGGAAGCTGCGCAATCGACTTTGTTCATAAAGCACTGCTTGTTTTTCAAAATACAGGGAAAATCGCGTGCACGGTTAGCAAAGTGTAACACTGTAGCGATATATTTATTTGGGCATATTTCCAGCCGTGTTATCTCAAGCTTTCATTAATCTCTCTCCAATGCACCTTCACCTTCCCTCACCTCTCCCTCAACTTCCCTCCCTTATCTTTTCCCTTTTGGTTTGTTACTGTGGTGCTTACAGTGAGAATGAATGAGCAAAAGCAGATAAAAAAAATAGAACAAAACCAAATTTTACTAAGAAATTTCTCAATAAGGTAACTTTGAATTGGGATACGCTGATGTTTGTTAGGGTAAATTATAAAACAGAGACTAAATGATTGATGAGGAAAAAATAATTTTGAAACAAAAATGAATAATATTTAAAATAAATTAATAAAGGTATCTATATCAATTTTGCACCTTTTTCCTTTTTCTGTTGCTAACCAACTAATGTTGCAGGTTTTCGCTGAAATCATCAAGCAACATGAACATAGCGCGTTTGAAATTTTGTTGTCTGAAGATGTGCGGCGAAAATATGTGAAACACGATGATTCTAATGGTATTTCTGAATTTCTGTTGATACTAAAGTCGTATTGTCGGATTGATTTTCAATCCAATGATGATTTTCTTGTTTCCATTTCTCCTTCATACGTTAGTTTACCCTCCCAAACCAAACTCAAATTTCCATAATTTTCAGTAAGCCAAGTATCGTCTATGAAATTTCATGTGCCACCACAACAATTCGTGGATATGCAAGTGTCTTTCCGGCCTACAGAGCCAAATCGTACTTACAATGGAGAAGTGATATTCCACATATTGTTCAATCCATTCATCATTTGGACAGTTAAATTGAATGGGTCCGGCTCTTTGGAATGGCTGAGTTTATTGGGAGTTCCACTTGTCAGTCGAAATGCTGTTTCAGCAACAGAAGATGATGGACGCGACAGAAAGAAGAAGAAAGGTTCAACTGCAAGTGAGTGGAGCAGTTTTATCTCCTAATGGCTTTTTCCATTTCCTCTAGACTGGCGCGATGATTCTTGACTCAACCAGTGAAGTTGATGCTCTTAATTTTCTAGGCCGGAAAGGACTCACAAAAGCCGACTCAAAAATTAGCGTCACATCTGCTTTCCATGTGGTTGCTGCGGCAAATTCAATTTTGACTTTCCCAGAAATTGATTTTGGAGCCATCCCAACAGGTGTCACTCGAATTGAACGTTTCAAACTAATGAACACCTCGGCAGAACCTTGCAAATTTACCTGGGAAAAACATCCTTCAGTCAGGTTAGCTTTAGCTTTAATTTTCTCTACGATATTCAATCATATAATAAAGGGAAACATATAATATAATGGAACATATAATGTTCCCCTTGGCGCAATATTACTGACGTTAATTTTTCTTCCCCATAGGATAATTCCAAACACAGGGCATATACCGCCCAAGACGAACAAGCAATGCTTTGCTGTGTTTGGCAGTGATGAAGTTGTTGTCCTGAAACCGGTAATTCTTCATTTCAAGTCAAGTTTACCTTCATCTTGACTTGACTTCCTTTTTTCCCTATAATTTATTACTTCCATGTTTATGTAGTAAATGGAAGTATTGAGATCGTCTGAAAAGTCGAATTTGGAACCAAGGTCCTGTTGGAAAAAATTTTCATAGTACAATACTCAGAATCACTTTCTGAGTCCGTCTGTCTGTGGTCACCAACTGACATAAATGGCCATATCTTCCTGAAAATTAATGAAATTCAATGACACTTTCAGGAAAATGTTTCCTAGTGAATGAGCAAAATCAGCTTTTATTGAAATTTGAAAAACACACTGTGCATTTGAGATATAAGAGTACAAAGTTTTCTCCGTTTTGATTTTTACAGGCTATGAGAGTCAATATTTTTCTACGTTTGAGGGCTTGAAATGTCGGTTATCCAATCAATCAGGAAGTGGTCAGGTCAATACGAGTAGTAAAGTAGTCCTTAAAGTGTGTAGTTGGCGAATGAGTTGCTGTGAAGTTGGGACATTTTTGTTATTTTTTCCTTTTCAGAGTGTATTTTATAGACAAAGTTCTTGAAGTCGGTTTTATTTTTTTTTTAAAGTTTTTTTTTATTAAAAACACTGTGCGTTTGAGATGTAACAGTTCCAAGTTTTGTCTGTTTCAATTTTTGCAGGCTTTAAGAGTCAATATTATCCTACGTTTGATGTCTTTAAATGTTTGTTATAGTTAGCAGATTATACCAGATGTTTTGTATATTGTGTCACACGCAGTACCTCCACAGTATGAGCATTTTCACAATTTCACTAGGGCTGATTTTGTATTTTGATTTTAACAGGCCTCAAAACTCAACGTCTTTGAATGTTTAGGCACTTCCGCATTATTAAAATATGGTTTGCATCTAGAATGCATTTTGGTCAGAAAAATTATTTGGACGCTCATGGTCTAGGAATGTTTGTTGATGGCAGGGAATCACGCCTTGATTTCATAAAACTAAATTGATATTCAGAAATGATAATATACTATGAATACGATGGGTATTTCATCAGGACTTAAACTAATCCAACATAATACACGATGACAGCATGCATGAAGGTGGAGTTATTATCAATCATAACATCGTCCATAGAGCAGTGGAAATTATTTTGTCTGTCTGTTGATTTTTTTATAATTCAACAAGGTTTAAAAAGCAGAAAAAACCAAACCCACATCATATTGGTTAATAAGAGGGAACTGCCTGAGTAGAGGTGTATTCCTTAGAAATCCCCCTTCAGCTTTACCTGAACGTTTCGCGCGCGTGCTCCTAGAGCGCTCTGCTCACTTTCTGAACAAGTGTATGTGCGTCCATTTGTTTGTCTGTCAGTGTGTCTGTCTGTCCTCACGTCCATCTGTCTATGGTCTCAGTGACAAATATTGCCATATCTTCCAGGAAAAAGACTTGAAATTTGATAAAAATATTTCCAGAAACTACTCTTCCAGTGCAAATAAAACGACACAATTGAAATTTCAATACCTAACACACGCTTCTTTAGTGTTAAAAGTTGAAACTTTATTCCATGTTGTTTATTGTGATTTTGAGGTGACATAAAAGTCAACAATTTTGATAGGTCAACGCTTTAAAATGTGCTTCATGGCAAGCATATTGCCAGAATATTTGATTTATACCTTAGGCTCACACATCGTGTAGTTCCATCTTATGAGCTTTTAGTGGGTATCTTCTACTGGCTTCAAAAATCAATGTATTTGAATGCTGGAGGTTTTTGAATGATTGTAACGAAGAGTGAATGACACTTACTTGATGACACATTTTTAGGTGTCGTACTATTAAATGATGTCATTTTACAAAACTTGGCTTTTGTTGTAAGGCTCGCATACTGCGAAAGCATTATCAACCTAACTCGAGCGTTTTTCTATTTTTGGATCTCCTGGCTCGTTTTTCAATAACAGTTGTTGTAAATTAACGTTTCAGCCTTTGTAGGATGTTCTGAATTTTATAATTGGTCATACCTGTTACCGACTCAAACATGGAAGCACTGTGTGATCTATGCACACCACTGGTTATATACCTTCAGGTGGTTTTGCCTTATTTATTCTCAGGTTAAGTAAACAGTTCTTTTATTGTTCGCAGGATTTGACGATATCTTGCACTGGCAACATCATTGGTCTTGATAATGATCAACCCGTTCAGTGGGAGGGTGATAAGAACACAGTTTTGTGGTTGAACAGCCTCGGAGATGTTGCTGAAGTATTGTAAGTTTTTCACATACTTCTATTACGTCCAATGAGAGTGATTGTAGCTTCAACGCTCTGCTGCATTATAAAAGATAGCACTTAAAACTATGAGTGCTGAATAATTTTCGATCAAATACTTTTAACCGACAATATTATTTAATCAAATTCGATAATTTCAGGAGTAAGGATTTCTTGTCACCATTAGAGTTTCCTTATCCGGAGCCGAAATACACGTTAGTTCCCAAAACTGAAGTCAAACTCTCTATAAATGTGAAAGGAGAAACACAGAAGCCAAATTTGCGAATCGGAGCGCGCTCTATTAATTTCAACGTAGCATTTTTGTATCAGGTAAAGCACCTAAAATTCGTCATATTGCAATGGCTTGTAAAAAAAATCTGTCTATTTTATTTTACTGTGAAGGGGAATTGTTTATTGCATGCTATTGCTACTATAATGTATTCTATTTATTTTGTCTCTTCTTAGAAAGAAGAAGTTTCAATAGAGCTGACTAACGATGGAGTGGTATCTACTGAATTTTCATGGCGAATTGAACCTTGCGTCAGCCATGAACCATTGGAACTTATCCCCGACTACCCTGTTATATCGATTGGACCTCTTGGTGAGCCGTTGGGATTGTATTTAACACAAGAAGCCAAGGAGTCTATTGTTTATATTACTTTTATTATCTCCTGTATGCGAGTGCTGGAATCACGCTTTATATCGAGTCTCCCGCTGACCAATTCTGACTGTAGCCCCATTAACACTATCTATAAGCTTTTGCGTACAGTCTTGCAACATCAACCAGTCAAATATTCAAGATGAGAGACACAAGCTTCAGCAATTTTTTTTTTCACTTCAGGAGACGACCAATACCCAGGAGTTTTGCCAATAGAATCTGACCCTGGTTTGAAATCAATTGCACCTACAGCTGCTGTGACGCCTACACTACACTATCTGAGTAGATATAAACGCCCAGGATACATCTACGCTCCAACACAGATGAAAGGTACAGAGGAGATGGATGACAGTGGAGACCTTATGCTCCAGCCGGCAATAACTATTGATATAAAGTCTTCATATACTGTTTAGGCATTGAAAAATCGCCATGTACTTTGGAGCCTCTTCACGAGAAAGCTCATGGCCAAATAGCCAAAGTGGGACGCGAGTCGCACGGTGACTTAGGAGTTAACGTTTTCAGCATAACACCTTTGCAAGGCGTCATTCCGCCGAAAGAAACTGTCATGTGCCGATTCAGCTTTTTGCCCACACGGCAATTACAATTTTCAACCGATGCTCGTCTTAAGTGAGTTATATAGGAATAATCTCACACACACACTTACAAATGAAGGTTCCCAGGATGAATTTTGAACTGGAAGTTTTCAAATCATATTCAATACCGCATGTGGTATCGTTGGAGAGATGAGCTGCTCTTGTGTTCAATTCCTTCACAAGCACTTTCTCCATCCATCGTCTCATAGGGGCTTATTTACAATTGATCGGTTACAGTGCCTTAGATTCGTTCGCAGCTCTATGAAAAAATGGTTTGAGTAATTCTATGGCGCGATTTCATGTAGGTAATAATTTGACCAATATTGGTGAAAGTCGATTCATTTGGAAATTTTAGCCTTTTTCCTGTAGAAATGTGACATCACGTGATCCTATCTTCTCTTCTCTCAGAAGACAAATACCATTCCAGCATAAATTACTGAACTTTCCGAATTTGTAGCGCTTGTAGGACCGAGTTGATTATTGATGAAGAACTGATCAAAATTATTGTATTGACTAATATAGTGCTCTAAAATCGAGAACGAAATTGATGGACGTTTTGACATTGAAAAATGAATGCTGTTATGCCTTAGATTTATTAGTGCAAAAACCTTTTTAACAAAAACCGTTTTGAATTCGTTAAAATCAGAATAAAAACTTCATTCAAGCAGTGATGTTCAGGTCCGGAATTATGGAAAAAATCCTTCCTCAGATTATCTTAGTCCCTAGCAGCCGTCGCTAGTAATGAAGACTTCAAAATAATTGCCTTAAAAAAATCTGAAAAGGAAAAAAAAATAGGCAGATAAATTATGAACAAAATGACATCAGAAACAAAACAATCGAGCAAGTATTCTAGAAGTTATAAGCTTGCAAAGTCAAAACTTTCTTTTTTCGCGAAAATCACGTTTTCCGGCGTTTCTCCGCGTCTGGAGACGTAACTACTGGATGGACTCAATTGAAAAAATTATGGGACCTACCTGGATAGTAACCCTTTCAAACAAAAAAAAAAGTAACCCGATCGGACGTACAGGAGCTGAACGCCGGTGGACAACACGTACCGAAAAAATAAGAAAAAAAAAAAAAATCCCGCAAGACAACCATAGTAACCTCCTCCTTGTTTGAAGTCGGTTAAATAAAGCCATTGATCCTGCGATGGTCTTGTTCGATACAGCATCCAAAAATCTATGGAAATTGATACCAAAAATACTTTTTTCTTAAAAACGTTGGAAAATACGAATTTACCTTATTATCTTTACACCTAATTTGTATAATTAATTTTTTTTTAATTTAATTTTTACAGTGTGAAAGGTTCCCCATACAAAGAAGTTGTCAGAATAACAGGCATAGGAAAGCTGTCATCCTGTCATTTGGATGTCTCCAGCTCTGATTATTTGACATCGGGACGTAGAAGTTCAACCTTCCGACGCCAATGCGACATCGAACCTTCGACAACATCTGTAATCGAAATAAGAGTGCTTGGTATTGGATCGATTTGCCGAAAGTGAGTACTCATATGATACCACAATTTTTGTAGCCAGATTTTGTTTATTTTTGGGAACGGGAACCTGTTTTTGGGTAAAGTGTGTTTTGGGTACCTATAATTATAAGCTTCGAGGGGGTGTGAGGGGAAGAGAAACTAGGCAACTCATTCTCCGATTCTTTATTTGCTGGCCGGACACTTTTGGGCATCCTCTGGGTGATGTGGAGCCATAGGGGCTGAGAAAAAGTTGGAGAATGAGTCGCCTCGTTTCTCTCCCCCTCACACCCCTGGACATTAAAAAATGTGACGACAAGGAAAAGATGTATAATTGTTATGGTGTGGGGTAGACGAACTTGGTGAATCTTCCTCCATGGTACATTTTATTTGCCTATATCTTTTGCCCGTTCGTGCACCTTCAGGGTAAGTCCATCTGGTTAGGTACCTATATCATCTAAAGTGATATATTTATTTATTATTATTACACGGGCAAGCCCAATTACATTTTCAAAGTAAGTACGTCAATATACAAGGGGGAAAACTTTAAGTGAAAGTTAGAGGGGAAATTTAAAAAAAGAAGAAGAAAACAGCGGTTGTTGATAGGACCATTTTGTAGGCGATTCATAATGATGAACCCTACCGATTACCTTTACTCATTCCAATGGAAACTGGTTCAGTTGATGATGGAAAATAGCAACGTTGAAGAGTCACAAGAGGCTCCATTTGTTTGCTGTTCAAAGTTCGGTTCTATTCCTCCTCAACGGAAATATCAGGTGACTAATGAAATGAGGTAGTGTTTGTTGCTATATACTTGTGAATCACCTTTCCATCGATTTTTGATGCCGTTTTGAAAAATTCTGCTTTTAAGGAAATATAATTCATATCTTAACCTTGTATTGCACGATGATAGAAATGCATAAATGGTTCTACAATAATATACCTTGGATGGATCTGATTTTTTTTCTTTTTCCAGATGGTTTTTGAATTCAGGCCAAAATATATTGGAACTGTAGAGACCCTTTGGTCATTGGAGATACCAGAGCACAACATAAACCATCCGGTGCTATTCGTTGGGAGTGCTAGTGAACCTAAAGTCTCGCTGAAACCAATGTTGCTTGAACTTCGACCAACTCTTATCGGTAAGTTATCGTCTATGTTTACATGTTAGCTTAATATGTATTCAAATAGGACTTTGCATGCTTGGTTAATGTTTCGTGGCATTAGATAATGGATATCACTAAAATTTCTCTTGTTGGATTGAAATCATCGCATGTTTATTGATCAAATTAGATCATTTTAAAACCGACTTCAAAAAAGGAGGAGGTTACTGTAGTTGACTTGCGGGTTTTTTCTTCTTTTTTTTCAGTATGTGTTGTCCACTGGCGTTTAGTTCCTGTACGTCCGATCGGGTTACTTTTTTTTGTTTGAAAGGGTTACTATCCAGGTAGGTCCCATAATTTTTTCAATTGAGTCCATCCAGTAGTTACGTCCCCAGACGCGGAGAAACGCCGGAAAACGTGATTTTCGCGAAAAAAAGTTTTGGCGAAGTTTTGACTTTGCAAGCTTATAACTTCTAGAATACTTGCTCGATTGTTTCGTTTCTGGTGTCATTTTGTTCATAATTTATCTGCCTACAAGGGCCCAGCTCCAATTTTTCGTTCGGCATTCTCATATGGCGTGTAGAGAAGAAAGTGTAAGAAAAAACGTGATGCCAATTTTCACTTTTTTGAGGTTTTTCGAGCACCGTTCCCAATCACGTCGAGAAAAAAATATGAACACTATTGCACCTCAAAGCACATAGATAGAGCTTTCCAACGATGGTAAAAAATCAAGTTTAGGTGGCATAATAAGGGAGCAATCGATGTTTTTATGGACCTGTGTTTGAGACCTCATAACTTCCAAACGAAAACTGTTTTTTCATTGTTTGTAAACTTAAATTGTTGGAAGTTGAGTCTAGTTTACGTGATTCAAATTTGGTATTGATTGGACAAAAAGTAGATACTTTTTAGGCCGTATTTCTAAAAAATTTATTTCAGAATCACGTTTCTTGGACTATTTATGCTTATAGAAAAAAAACTACGTTAGTCATAGCATTGTCGTTAAAAGATTTGAATTCAGTGTTAAATTTTCAATAAATAACATGGTTTTGAAGGCCAAATAACTTCATTATAATGCACAAACGTTCGGCGAATTTCTGAAATTTTGTTCGGATTCTCTCATTCAGTGCGATTGCGGGTACGCTTGAGAATATCATCACTCTATTATCGTTAGAGGAATAAAGAACGAGTGAATTGGTGCAATTCAGTAACCAACAATGGTGTAGGCAATTATTTGAGTTTTGTAAGGTGGATCAATGGGATCAAAGTATCCAGTATGATGACCAAGAGACCCAAATCAGTGGATGGATTATTCTTAACGTTCAAACTCACTCTCAATTAACATAATAACATTGAAAGTACTCAAAGTCATTTTGCCAGAGAGGCGCCGACTCCAAAAGATCAATCTGGAGGCAATTCAGAGGTGAAAGGAAAATCTTTTAATCATTAGGGAAATGAGAAATAGTAATTTTTATATTATTAGGGAAGGTGATCCTATCAATCAGGAAGTGGTCAGGTCAATACGAGTAGTAAAGTACCTAGTCCTTAAAATGTGTAGTTGGCGAATGAGTTGCTGCGAAGTTGGGACATTTTTGTTATTTTTTCCTTTTCAGAGTGTATTTTATAGACAAAGTTTTTGAAGTCGGTTTTATTGTTTTTTTTTTTAACTTTTTTTTTTTTGTTTTGCTCATTTTGTTTGAACTGATTTATTTCTTGCAAGGTTTAAATTTTTTCAGTTGAGGTCAAATTGTTTTTGTAGGAATCCCGACAACAGGCGATGTTAGCATTGAAAACCACGAAGATGTTCCTTTATTGTTCGAGATTAATCCCTTGTCGCTCTTGAGTGCTACGAGCTCTGAAAATCTCAAAGTCGAACCGAATTCGGGATCTATTGATGGAAACAAAAGCTGTTCGATAAGGTTAGTGAATTTCCCATTTTGAAAAGGGAGGGTTAGGCACAATTGTTGAGAAAACTCGTATTCATATTTCTTATGTTTGCATCGACTCAAACTTCTCTGTGGGGAAACTACTTGGCTACTGCATTGAATTATGATTGCAGATTCGTTTACCAGCCAGACTCACCTGGTGAAAATATATTCAACGTCAAATGTTCGGTGAAAAAACGTATTTCACCGGTCGATTTTGTTGTACGCACAGTTTGTTACGAAGTGCAAGTTAATGTGAAATACTGGTACAAAAATGCCACAGGAATATTAAACCCGTTTGGAATAAATATGATCAATCTTGCTCGAGTGAGTGTTATGATTAACATCGTGAATTAAATATGCTAATTTCAAAGCACTAATGCCAATCTTTATAGATGTACGAGAGAATGCCTGTTGAAGTTGTGTTCACTATTGACAACATCGGCTCTTGTCCTCTATATTTCGAATGTGAACGTGATCCAATAATGAATGACGATAATAAACTGGTAATGGAGGTGTCGAAACGTTCTGGCCTGCTGTTGAAAAATGAAAACGAGTCTGTCACTGTTTCGATCACAGTGATGAAAAAGAATGTCTTCAGCAGCATACCGTTTACTATACAGGTCAGCCACTGTGGTTTATTATTCAATAATAACAGTCTCCAGAAGCTGCAGCAGCAGGCCTGTCTTTGCATAACAGGAGCCCTGGTTGTGTGCCTCGTTGCTGCGTTGGAGACCCTTCTGAATCTACCCACTCTGCACATCTTTATTAAATGAACTGACCTTAATCAGGTGGGTGTTGATGGGAAAGTTGACAAAGAGAGTCAAGAGACACCTCCAGAAAATCATTTGTGATTTTGACATTAAGGAGGCAGCAGTCCTTGCTAATGACGTAATTCCAGAGCAAATGAATTTCAAAATTCTGTTTAGGATGTGCATTCCTCCTCGAACGTGCTGGTAGGTAGGGAGATTCAAGACAAAGAAGGGAGTGCAGGCATGGTATACAGACGCTTTGGTTATGAATGGTAGGGTTGGGCTGGGCATAAAAAGCCCCAACTTTAACCTTGCCCTGCCGTGTGTCCACAGACACACGGGTAGACGGGCACTTGAATTTAACTTAAATTGAACGATTCAACTCCAGCTATTAACCCTTTCTCCCCGAAGCGCGCCCGACCACAGTGAGGCCCCCCTTCCGAGGCTTTAGCGACCACTTGTGAACCCCCTACCGAAGGATTTTTCAGTCTGCTGGCCGCTCGCTCTCTTTGTCTTCCTCTCTTATTTTCGCTCACTTTCACTCAACATCAGCACCCCAACCAATTCTACGGCTCAACTGAATTATTTCTGAGTTTATTACATGTTACGCTATCCGTACAAAAAAAAAAAGGTCCCGATCGTCAGACTAAAGGGGAAAAGAGCCTCTGAGGTTACAGAGAAGATATAGGCTGAGGTGACAGTTTCCCCCTCCTCGATAGTGTTACTGCCGCAAAATCTGTCAGAAGAGGGTGAAAACGAAAGGTGTACTTCTCCCCCACACGATGGTAACCGAATCGAAAAGATTGGTACAGAAATTCGGCCGCAGATCGCATTAGAAGGTCGAAAAACTACAAAACGCCTAAAGGCGTCCGTCGGGACTGAGGAAACACAAGAGGCAGACGCCTAAAGCCGTCTGTCGGGCCCACAGCACGTTACTCTTCAAACGCCTTTAGGCGTCTGTCGGGGGGAAAGGATTGAGAAATGAGTGATGAGTCCCGAAGAGACCTATGTGGCGAAAGCGCTCAAATAGCGCTCACCTGCTGTCAAATATTGCAACAAGCTCTTTCTCAACATAAGCCATTCTGTTTGCCAAATCCCCTGCTTTGTCTAACTATTTAATTCCGTTTTCTAGATTTGCAGAGGGCCTCAGTTTGAAATTCATTTCAATGGTTCGGCGTCACTGCCTGCGTATAAATTCAGCTTCAACAAATTTGACTTCGGACCAAGATTGGTATTGAAGCCTGGTGACAGCTGCTTGCATACCAGGGAACTTGTAATTTCCAATATGGATGACGAACCAATCGTGTTAGTTTATCTTCTTATTCTTGGAATACATTTTTGGTCTGAGCCAACAGATGAATGTAATTCCCATCTCGGAGAGTGAAAAAGTAACTGCCTATCCTATAAAAAATTCAACGCAGATTACTAATTTTGAGTTGAAATAGGTACTTTGGTCGAATAATGCTTTTTCAGGTTTATTGCAGTATCCAAAGAAAGAATTCAAACCCTTCATTCTAAAAATCCTTTAGCCTTACTTTCAAGATATTGGTAATCTCAACATTGCAAAAATTTTTGACAGGTTGGAAAAACTGTCTACCGACCTTGATTTTTTGACAGTGGACTTTAGATCGTGCATCATACAACCAAGATCGAGAGCGGTGATTCCGATCGTGTTCACTCCCTTGGTTCCAGGTAGAATAAAGGAAACGGTTCGGTTTCTCCTCAACGAAGTAAATGAAGAAACTGTAACTATAGCCGGAGAAGGTGTCGAACCGACAGTGAGTTAATTGAATTCACATGCTGGTCCTTTGTAATACCTTACGGTTATTCAATAAACGATATTTCATTTCATTTCATTTCATTTCAATTCACATACTTGTAAAATACACAATTGCCATGCGAAATTCATATTTTTTGCCAGATACAATTGAAAAACGGGCGTGACGCTAACATCGATTTTGGCATTGTTGAAGTCAATAAAACAATTAAACGGGAGATTGAGGTAGTTAATATGACCAAGTGCCCTGTAGAGCTTCTACTACGGCTAGAAACAGATAGCTTAAATCATATGAAGAGCCTGTTGGTCCCAAGGATTCTATACTTGGACGAAGGTAAAATGAGAACATTCACGATTGAACTGACGCCATTGACAAGAGGGATTGTTCTGTCAGGAAAGGTAAGCTTAACTAATGAATTTTTGTAAACGCCAGAAATTGCAAATTTTTATTGGTGTTTATCTGGTGCTGTGTTTATTGATGCTGTCTATATAACATTTTAGAAAATAACGGTTCTAGGTGGAATACGATGTGGGACTGGGTGATGCGAAATCTCTGCTTTCCTTCAAATGCATTGGAGGTGGGTACGATATCCAATGGAACCGTTCAACAATCCCATTTGGTGCCCTAACCATTGGCACTTCGATGGAGGAACGTGTCTGTTTGGTTAACCAAGGAGAATACTCTGCTAAGCAAGTTAAATACTCATTTATTCTATGTCCTGATACTAATTTATTCTATATAAATCAATTCTCATCTCGTACCATTTCAGATTTGAGTGCATAATGACGTCACTGGGTGATGACGTGTTTCGCATACATCCACTGAGCGGCAACTCAAATCCAGGATCGACTATTCCTTTTGTTGTTACGTTCTATCCGACTAAACTGTATAAATCGTTGAAAGCCCAGGTATTTGAACAACGGCATTTTGAAAATTCAAAGAAGAAAAACGTTTTTGTTTGGTTGTCGTCGCATTTGTTGGAGTAGAGGGGTTGTGAGGGGGAGAAAAACCAGGCAACTTATTCTCTAGATCTGGAGAATAAGTCGCCTGGTTTTTTCCCCCTCACAACCCCTCTACTATAAGAAAAAAGTTGCAAGCCAACTTGAATATCCTATTTCTTTTGAAGTCAGTTAAAAAACATAAAACTCTATTAAAAGGTCAACAGCTATTCTAGTTCGCCTTGAAACAACTGAATGCTGCTTACTTTCCCCTCTAGAATCTACTCTCATTTTATTCAGGATTTCTATTTCTATAGTTGGAATTTCTAGGTTCTTTGCATGCTAAGTAACGGGCAAACACTGACGCTTACTCTGAGTGGAGCATCAACTGATCTACCGTCGCCGAAAGAAGTGATTGAATTCAAGACTCCAGTGCGCCAAAAATTGATAAAAACAATTCCACTTCAGAATGGGTTAGTTATTATATTTTCTCGAAGAGTTGAAGCAATTTTCAGTTTACAATATTGGAAATTCCCATTTTCAGAACTTTTGCTCTGTGGAAGGTGTTCCCGATCATAGCGGGCACTTATTTTTCCGGACTCGAATGTGTCGAAATTAACCCGAAAAACACGTATAATTATGAAATAGAATATTTTCCCCAGCTTTCCACCAAAGAATCCAAACACACGGTGAGAAAATACTACCTATGTAAACATGTAAGCAAAAATTAGACAAAATGCTCGAGATAATAGATACATTATTGAGAGAACGCTGTACCATTACTCTCTCCCTCAAACCATAAATTTCCTTTTTTCCTCTTAGTGTACATGGTTAGCTGGGCCTCTTTGACTGTGTGCTTAATTAATTCAAGGAGGGAAGGGAGGGAAGATTCGTTATGTGTTTTTTTTAGGTAAAAATGATAATAAAGTGAACCTTTCTAGGTTAAAATGAAGTCGGTTATAAATCATACCTGCTCATTGTTGCCAACTTTGGTAAAAATGCCTGTTGCCCGAGGGGACGGGATTTGTTTTACATTCAATGAAGGGAAAATATCTTAAATTATAATGTTATCTCACTACAGGGTTCAGTTTTCTTTTCGTTCCCCGATGGAAAAAGCGTCATCTACACACTTATGGGAGAAACAAGTCCGCCAATGGAAGAACGTTCGTTTGTGTGGGATCTATGGGCCAAGAAGGAAGTCATATTCAATTTGGAAGTAGACAATTGGCTCTCGGAGCCTCAACGGTTGGTTTCGTTTGTCAACATTATACTCGTTTTCTTCTCTAGGTGGTCGTATTACTTCTTTCTGCAGGTTGAGGGGGCCATAGGTACCCTTGGTCCTATAATGCCCTGAAGAAGCCCAAACGGGCGAAATTACTCGGCGTAATAAAAAGAAGAAAAATGGAGAAGAGGTCGTCTCGTTATTCTCCCCCTCAACCTGCAGAAAGGAATTATACTCGTTGTTGTTATTTTTGTATTTTTTCTTCATAATTCTTCAGTTTTCTATAACCGTTTCCATTGAAATGATCAAACTTGAGCTATGTTTTCACGGCCATATGGATGCCATTGAAAATGATCTTTGAAGATTAGAACGGCATGTTTCAGGTTGAAAGTTACTTTTGTGAGGACAGACGGAGGGGATCCCGAAGAGCTGATAATCCAAGGGCCAGAATTTGTAGATTTGCCCCCCAATTCGAGGAGAACTTTGCAAGTTTCTGTGTTCGTATTGAAACCAGGTTCATCTTCGTGGAAGGTGTGTCCAAACGTATAACTTAATATGTATCGTTAAGGTCCTTAACCTTATTTTTGTCCTTTTAATGCCCTTTTTTAACCCATCAACTGTATCTGTCTCAGGTTGAAATGGTTAACGAAACGACAGAAGAAAGGCTTGTCTACAAGCTGAGTATAATTTCTGAAGAATATAGTGTTCAAAGAAAATTTGTCATCGAAACGAATCTACGAGTGCCGGTAGTTGAAGATGTGGTTATTGAGAACACCTTGTCAAAACCAGCGACGATAAATTTTACACCACCTGTTCCGACGTTGCGACTTTTGAACGAACAGCCTGTCACCATTCTGCCAAATTCTTCCGTAAGTCGGACAAAACGGTGATTAAAAATTATGAGCTTCAGCTCGAGTGCAGGTACTTTAAACGGCAATTGCATTTTTTAGTCAAGCACCGGCAGTGTTTTGTTGGGATGTTCTCTGTTACTGATTTTGACTGGGATTGTCACCCTGTATTTTGTTAATATTTAATGGATGAGGTGCATTAAGTAAGGCTGGAAGCGAATGAATAATAAAACACTGTACTATCATTTTTGCTATCGAGTCGATTCAGCGTCCAAAAATCTATATAATTTGATACCAAATACACATTTTTCTGAAAAACCCTGGAAAATATGAATTTTCTCTCCCTCAAAACCCCCCTAAAATTCCCCTAAAATTGAGCTAGCAATGTGGTTTAAGAATCGGGCCGTTGTGAGACCGTGATTGATTTTTGGTGAAAATGTCAAGAATTTAGCTTTTATAGTTTGGCCGGAAATGTGCTGATGGCGTACGGCGGACAGACAGAATTTTTTTATTGGGTATTCGGATTCTACATGCTGTGAAACGTAAAACATCACGTTTTGAGGAGGGTTAGAAATTTTCTTTCTTGGGCGATTACGATGGTTTGTTATTGAATAATAAACCAAAACTCAGATATTACACCAATGTTGGTTACTGAAAGAACGACTTCAGTAGTTCTTTATTTTCTCAAATGATAATAGAGTTATGGTTTTCTCAATCATATCCGCAATTACACTGAATGAAAGAATCCCTACAAAATTTCAGAAATTCGCGAAACGTTAGTACACGACGATAAAATTATTTCACCCTCAAAACCATGCTATTTGTTGGAAATTTATCTCTGAATTCAATTATTTTAAAGAAAATTCTATGGCTTGTTCAGTTTTTTTTTTCTACATCCGTAAACATATTAAAAAACGTGATTTTGATACAATTTTTTATAAATACGGCCTAAAAAGTATTCAATTTTACTCCAATCAATACCAATCTTTGGTCGAGCAAACTAGACTCAAATTGGAGCAGTTTAATTCTACAAACAATGAAAGAACAGTATTTGTTTAAAAGTTATGAGGTCTCAAACTAAGGTCCATAAAAACATAAATTACTCCCGTAGTATGTCATCTAAAACTTTTTTTAAAATCATTTTTGGAAAGCTCTTGTTGAATACTTCCAAGTAGCAACTTATAAATTTCATTTTTTCCTCTTCAATTTTCTCCCTAGGTTGTATTAAAATTGGAGTACCTCCCGCTTGTTTTATCCGAAGTTCAAGGCGAACACGAAAATGATGAAGAATCGGCGGAAAATGTTCTCCCCCTGAAAAATGAGGAATGCGACGACGAAGATCAGAGGGAGACGTTTATCAGTACTGAGCGTCACAAGTTGGAGATGGTTTCCCCTGAATTAGGAAACTTCATTTACGACGTTCTCCTCATAGCTTGGCCTCCATTGCCAGAAACGCCAGTGAACGTAGAAGCCTGCATTAGCTCGCCTGCTGTTTTTCAATTACAGATTCGAGCACCCACAATGGATGTTGCTGAGTTTACTTTCAAAGTGAGTTTAACTTTCTAATATCGTTATTTTCATGTTGTGAGATTCCCGGATAATAATTATCTAGAGCTTTAAAACTATGGTAAAAATTAATTTTACGTATCATAATGAGGGAGCAGTTCAGGTTTTTAAGGGGCTGTGTTTAGACCCCATAACTTTTAATGAAAACTGCTGTTTTATCGTTTTAAATCTTGCCTTGTTAAAATTTGAGTCCGGTTTGACACTCAAAGTTTGGTGTTGATTGGACCAAAAAGAAATACTTATAAGCCTTATTTCTAAAAACAAACGTTTTGAAATGCCAATTTTGGGATATTTATAGGTTTGGAAAAACTACATGCGCCATAGAATTTTGTAAAAATATTTAAATTTAGCATTAGATTTTTTGAAGTCGGTTTCATTGTTTTTTAAAAGATTTGTATTTTTCTCTTTTTAGAATGTTATACAATCCTGGGCATCTCTCTTCCTAGAATTTGCCCACGGTTTCTTCATTGTTCTTTCGTCACTTACCTACTACTAACTGACCGTAGGAAATTAATTTATCAGTTGAGCACTTAATTTCAAAAGTTTAAACTTTTACCTGTCTGAAGAAGTGTGCGTAAGGTTGAAATTTCAATCGTGTCGTCTTATTTGCACTGGAAGAAGAGTTTCTGAGAATGTTTTAACAAATTTCGAGCATTTTTCTGGGCGATATGGCAATATTTGTCACTATGGGCCGGTTTCTCGAACCACGATTAACTTTGACAGCGGTGTCAGCTGTAAACGGCTTGGAAAAAGCGTTTCTTGAACCAATGTTAGCCTTTAACCACGGGTCAGTTTGCCCTAACTGTAATCGGCCGAGGACCCACGATTAGCACTTTGACGAGGCCTCTCATTGGTTGAGAATTCCCACCCGCCTTGAAACCGGTTGAGACTGCATTCGCCGACATCTTTGTTGTTTATCTTTCTCAGTTCGTACGTTCCGTTCAATTCAGTTCTTTAGTTCTTCTGGATTATTGCAATTGTGTGATGTGCTGCGTTTGCTGAGAATTTCCGTATGATGTAGGTAAGTTGAACGAAAACCGTTAATATTATTCTATTGTTATCAAAGATGATCGTACGTAGATGAATATTCAACCGGATGATTCATTTTTAGTAGGTAGGTACTGTATTTTTTAATAAAACGTATTTACAAGAAAAATAGAAATTTTTAAATTACAATAGTTGCTACGGAGTTTTCCCCTATAGTTACCATCTGTTTTTCGGTGGGAACGGTCACAAATGTTTGGAATAATTATTACTATCACAAATGGATGATCTTCTTAAATCATATGAACGCTGGGAGACTTTAAATTTTCCTATATTAGGTACAGCTGAATATTGCTTGATTTTTATTTTTACGGACACACACAATACTTCCTTGTAAAACGCATTTTCAGTTATTTTATTCTGGTGCTTCTGTAACTTTCTGGTCACTTTGCTTTGAATATTTCCAACTTGGAACACGTTCACGAAACTTGTTCTTCTACGAACAATGTCGTAGTTGTTCATAACACTTGTTTTGTATTGTTTTGATCACATACCGTACTTCCACCGCTTTTACAGGCCGCAAAAAATCAATATTTTAAGGTCAAGAGTCTTTATTATTTGTAATGCCGAGTGAATGACGCCTGATCTTCACCTCTAGGTTCACACGCCGTACATCCGTGCTATCTAGTTGTTTTTCGGATCAGAAATATTCACATTACCCAAAAGTCAATATAGTTGAACGTTTAAAAGGTCATGAAATTTTTGTTTGGTGAGTGAATGATGATAGATTTTCATCCTTAATGTCACATACCGTCCTTCAGCAGTATTAAAGTATCGTTTGCATCTAGAATGCTTTTTAGCCAGAAAAATTATTTGGATCGATTTGAACTAATCCAACATAATAAATGATGACAACATGCTTATAACGCTTTGTGGAGAATGAACGTGGATTTATTTTCAATAAAAACATCGTCCATTGAACACGTTTAGTTTGTTGATTTTTGTATAATTCAACAAGGTTTAAAAAGCAGAAAAATACAAAATCCACAATACATAGTTAAATAAGAGGTAATTTCCTGAGTAGAGGTGTATTCCTTAGAAATCCTCTCTCAGCTCACTTTCTGAATGATAGTCTGTGCGTCCATTTGTTTGTCTTTCAGTGTCCGTCTGTCCTCGCGTCCATCTATCTATGGTCTCAGTGACAAAAAAATATTGCTATCTCTCTGGAGAATTCTTGATATTTGATGAAATATTTTTAGAAACTAATCCCCCAGTGCAACTAAGTGGACGCGATTGATATTTAAATACCTAACACACCGTTTTTTCAGAGTTATAAAAGTTGAAACTTTATTCCATATTGTTTATTCGTTGTAGCTTTGTCGCATTTATCGTTCTTTGTTGTTGGGGTTGAGGGGGAGAAAACCACGGCGACCTGCTCTCCTGTTTTTTACCTGTGGATACCTTGTAATGGTGCTATGAAGCCCTGATGATGCCCGAATGGGCGAAAGTGCTTGGCAGGCTGACAATAAAAAACAGGAGAGCAGGTCGCCGTGGTTTTCTCCCCCTCAACCCCAACAACATATTGTTTATGTTACCAGCCATAGAAGTCAATATTTTCAATAGGTCAATGCTTCGAAATATTCTTCTTGGCAAGCAGATTGCCAGATTATTTCAAATATATCTTTGGCTCGCACACTGTGCAGTATTGAAGTGTCGTGTAATTAAAGCACGCGTTAAATGGATTTTGAATATAATGAACAGAACTCAAATTCGATAAAGTGAAGATTACAGTCGCGTGGCACAGAATGAATTAATTGCTAAGTCATCTGGTCGTTGCTAGCTACGCTGCACTCGACGACTGTTGCTTCCTCGTTACAACTGGATCCGTCAAATACACAATAGTCTCCCCCACTATTTTTGAGGAGACCACGTTAATCCGGATATCTCACTGGTATTCTACGGAGCCGGGTGGAGGGTCGAAGTGCAGGCTCTTGATGCGTTTCAGGCAGTGGTAGTGGTAAATTTCACGGTGGTGGAGGTGTTGGCTGGTCAGCCAGGATTCGGGGAACGTTGAAAGATTGGCTCGGCCCAATCGTGACTCTTTTTGAGGTCACCGTTGTCCGTCGAAGTTGATCAGTGTGCCTTTTTATTGTTCGTTGTGTCGAGTCAAGCTGTACAAGGTAGTGACATTGACCGTACCGTTTGAAGATCCTACCAATATCCCATGTGTTCTTGTTATTTTGGTACAGTCAAGTCTGGATTCTCTCTCCCACCGAAAAGAATGTCCTGGGTTTTGGTGACGCTTGAGCACTCTGCATTGATCGTGGTAGAGGCGCGTCAAGACGAATTCGCATTTTCCTTTTGAGGTAAAGCTCCTCCGCAGGGGTTGCTCCGCATGCAAGAGGGGTCGAAATGATACCAGAAGATTCTAGAACGCCTAGTTCTTTTTCAACGCGATCGCAAAGGGCATATTAAGGCACGGGCCTTTCCCGAGTAAAAATCGGTCGCGCGTTTTCACGTAGTTGAAGCTTAACGATGAAATTGGGGACACATCCGATCTTTTCTTTGAAAATTGTTGGACATTCTCTCAGAAGATCATTGATTGAGACAATAGAATTGATTGAGGCAGGAAGGTACGAATTTTTTCTTCTATTGGCGTCCCAATAATGGCGAGTGTCCTTTTGGGACTATGTAAGTAAAGAAGGACTTTCACCTTGGATTTTCGTCCAACTGGGTGGGAATTCCCGTCGTGGACGTCGTCAGTTTTTTTCCCATAGGGGAATCAGAAGATTATCCATCAATTTTGCACTTATTAATTCTGACGATTTCGCTCGTGGCTACTCATTGCCTCACCCCCCTGAGTGTGGAGGACGAAAGGGCGGGTCAAATATGAGTTTGACCCCAGCCGGATTTGAACCCGGCTCCACCGTGTAGAGAGCTAACGCTCCATACCACTACACCACGGGTGGCCCCCTTTTGGGACTATGTACAATTCTCCCTCAATTGCTGTGTGCTTGTATCTCACAGTGACGTTAATTTTTCCTCTTGCGCTGATTGTGTCATTAGTGTAAGACCGAAAAATGACATTCGATGGCTGAATTGGCACTCGAAGATTCATATTTTTGAAATTGTCTTCCCCTTGCAGCGAAAATCGTGCTCCTGAGTCAACTTCAAATTGTTGCGGTAGGTTGTTGAGAGTAACTGATATGTATTTATCGGAGCCAGACGAAACATCAAAGAGGTCAACAACTGTACTTTGATCATGGTCCACTTTATTTATTCCATAATCATAGTCATCTTCGAATCCAGTATGAGAGACAGAATAAGTAGCATGATGTTGATCAGGAGACCTCTTCGACATTTTCGTTAGAGACAGGATGCAAACTTTAGTGATATGACCATTTTCCCGCAGGATTCGCAATGAATTTTACTGCGATCGAGGCGACATTCCGAAATATGGTAACTATCTCTCCCACATCGAAAACACAGGTGATCGATTCCGAGTTCTCGTAAGTCAGGTTTTGAGTGATCGTCAGTCGAAGAACGGCTTCAGGGGGACATTGAATTTCGGCGGTCTGTGTTTGGGACTTTTTGAGCGATATCGTCCTGTATCATTATGGGATGGCGATCTATGACGTACATTATTGTAGTGACCCGTCACTTTATTGGTGTCAAATGTGTCAGGTATTTCGCGGTGCAATGTCGTAAGTTCGGCACTTTCTATTCGTGATGCTTCTAAGGAAACAGCTTTAGTAACAAGTTCCTAAAATTTAGTAGCGTCGGACTGAAACAAGTGTTCGCACATCCAATTGTCGCGGAGGCCTCTAATAAATTGGGCTCGCAAAAATATCTCAGCAACAGAGACAATTTTTTCGCACTTACACTGAGCCGTGAATTTGCATTCAGCCAGGTCACGCTGAAGCGTGGCTACAAACTCAGGGATTGATTGGTGATCTTGCTGATGGATATTCAAAAAATAGTGTTACGACACTATCGCTCGCTTTCTGGGAATAAGCAGTTCTTTGAAAGCTTCGACAAGCTGTTCATATTCGAGCGAATGAACGGGCCTTTCTGGTCCGAGAAGGCGGCTAAATTATTATAATGAGTCGATCCTATTGAGGCACAGAGAAGTTGAGCTTTTTTGGTCAAATCAGAGACATTTTTCATTGAGACGTAGTTATTGAAACGTTCAAGGTATGACGTACATTTTTCTTTACAAGGCTCAAAAATCGAAGCGATACTCGAAAAATTTGAAGGAAAGTCTTTTGAATCGGATTTTAGAGCTGCGACGAGACCAGAAATCATCGCTGCTTGTTGAGTGTTGAAGGCTTCCAACAAAGCTTTGAATTGAGCCGCGTCTATTAAAAATGTCAGCTGTTGAGACAATGTCGAAAAATATGGTCACCTTTTGAGTCAACTGCGAAGTTCAAAAGTGCCAGTTTTATCCTCGTCGCCAACTGAAGTGTCGTGTAATTAAAGCACGCGTTAAATGGATTTTGAATATAATGAACAGAACTCAAATTTGATAAAGAGAAGAATACAGACGCGTGGCACAGAACGAATTAATTGCTAAGTCATCTGGTCGTTGCTAGCTACGCTACAGTCGACGACTGTTGCTTCCTTGTTACAACTGGATTCGTCAAATACACAATAGGTAAGTATCATGTCATGAGCTGTTGTTGTGACTATCTTCTACTGGGTTCAAAAATCAATATATTTGAACGCTGGAGGCTTTTGAATGTTTGTAATGATTAAATGATCTCGTTTTACAAAATTTGGCTTTTGTTGTAAGGCTCACATACTGCGGAAGCATATCCACCTAACTAGTGCATTTCTCCATTTTTGGGTCTACTGGCTCGTTTTTCAATAACAGCTGTTGTAAATTAACGTTGCGGCCTTCGTACGATTTTCTTAATTTTACAATTTATTGGTTATACCTGTTACCAACTCAAACATGGAAGTACTGTGTGATCTATGCACACCACTGGTTTTTTAAGGCAAATTGTTTTAAAGTCGGTTTCATTTTTTCCCATAATTATATTTTTCCTGTGTGATACAAAGCAAGCAAAGTCAAGTAAAAGAAGGCCGTCAGGTAGCCTGCCAAGCTATTTTCTCTCTCAATAAATTCCCGAAAAGAGAATCGAGAATCGCAAATCTTTTATAGTACTGGGATGGTGAGAGATGCGACGACTCAACCAAGAGGAAAAAATCTTTTATATTTCCTGGGAAGGAAAAAATTCTGCAGACATAAAAATCTTGTTTTTAATAATTCCAGAGCAATTTAGATGATATTCACAGACTGGATGCTGAACCGGATAGAAGTAGCGACGGGAAAAGTTTCCTGTCTACTTGTGTTTACTCGCCGACGCGTCTTGGAAAATTCAACTGTGAGCTTTCCTATGTCTCTTCAATATTGGGCTCTTTCAGGTAATCCTAACTTGAATTAATTTACAAACTAAGTTCAAGCATCGCCTTCAATTGTCAACTGCTTCAGCCAGTTACCAGTTACCAATCTTCTTATACTGTACAAAATATTCAACTGAATCAATAGCTTCCCTTCTACTGTCATTTATATATAAATAGTATATTGTCAGCATCATACATGTGATTTCAGGTTTCCAGTTTTAGTGACAGGCCGTGAACCAAAACCGATCGGTCCATTATTGTTCTCAACGGGTGATATGAAATCAATAGTTTTCCGCAATGTATTCCACGAAAATCAATATTTCACAATCAAACGTTCTAACAACGCTTTTGATTTAGACTGCTATGCTTTCGTTTTGGAGCCGAACGAAGTAAGTAAAGTTATGAGTATTTCAAAACCATTGAGCATAGAAAATTCTTCCATACCCTTAAAAAGAGAATTTCTCAATTCAATTCCGATTGATCGATCTTGATTGTCATTTCTTCTCAAGAGACAACTGATTTGAAAAGAGTCAGAAACGAGTATCAATTGAAAATTCTTGTGTAGATTGAAATCTGAGAATGCAGAGATATTATTAACATTTACCCAAAAATTATTATTGTCGCTATTAACACATTTCAGCCGAAAACAATACAGATAGTTATGGTCTGGGCTCATGACAAACCAACCAATGAAGTTGTTTACGAGCCGTATCCGATAGCCACTCAGCTAACTATTGTACCTGAGACGCCGAACCGGCCTGGAATTCGATGGGTGTTTTATTTGAAGGGAACCAATCGTCCACTAGGAAGCGAAGAGGGAATTGAAATCGAAGTTCAATGATTGTAGATAGCTGAATAAAAAGTTTGTGTCGGATACAGTTGTTACTTTTGCTCAGAGACATGGCTGAGGGAGGATCCAAAAGGAGGTTATCATGTCGTCATGCAGGTTTGTTCGGTATTTGTTTTCTACTGACATTCATTCCTTATAATACGTCCGATAGGGTAGCTGTTTCCAAAAGGACAACGTCCCAAGTAGAACCTAGTTTTGTTTTTATTGAACCAATCCACTAATAATGGCTTCGGATTCAAGAAATGCCGGGAAACGTTGACAAGAGTTGTTTGGCTAATATACCAAGAGGATGGTCTATTCAAATCATGATTGAAGCAAAGGTTCACCACTGTATAATAATTTGCATCTTTTTTTAATTTAGGGCTTCTTAATGAAAATGATCTCATTTCACAAAACTTGTGTTTCTTGGTTGAGTCGTCGCATCTCTTATTGTACTGGGTTGGTGAGGGGGAGAAGAACCAGGCGACATGTTTTCCGATTTTTTATTTACTGGCCGAGTACTTTGGTAACCTATGGTTCCACATCGCCCTGAGGATGCCCGAAGGGGCAAAAGTACTCGGCCAGTAAATAAAAAATCGGAGAACATGTTGTCTGGTTCTTCTCCCCCTCACCAACTCAGTACAAAACTTGTGTTGTACTGTTAGACTCACACACTGTACTTTTTGCGTTGTAACCTTTGTCGTATGTTTTTCTGGTATTGTTCCTCCTGGCTAGTAAAAGGTCCAATTTTATTTAGATTCAAATTGAGATCATTATAGATTCTTCACGGCCGTTCTATTTTTGTGGTTATAAAGAGGCTTGAATTTATTTTCACGGTTTATTTTTCTTACTTCACCAACTTTCTTGATATTTTATGACTTTTCGACCCATGTACACCAATTTTTTTCTCTGCCTTGAGTACTAAGAAAGAAACACACAAAGAACAGAATCTTTAATGACTCTTTGTTTCAATGAAGAAACAGAGAGTTCTCGCAGGAACTTGCTCTCACCGACCGAGCACTTTTGTCTCTTCAGGTCATCCAAAAACAAGATATCTAGGCCTACAATCGTCTTACAAAGCCCTGACATGGCAGCAAAGTCTCCGGCTGGGAATTTTAAAATGGAGGAACAAGTCCCAACTTTTTCACTCTTCAACCTTCACAGTAATATACTCAAAAACACTTTCTGAATTGTCTAAATGTCCGTCTGTCTGTGGTCATAAAATGACAAAATGGAAAATGGGTGAAACACAATGAAATTTTCAGAGAATTTTTTCCTAGAGAATGAGCAAATTTAAGCCATTTCCGGATTTTGGATAACACACAGTACTTCCGAGATATAACCGTTCAAAGCTTTTTCTGTTTTGTTTTTTAACCTGCCGTGCATCGCTTCTTTTGGAAGTTGTACATAGGCGTGATGGTCCTTCACAACTCTTTCCTGATCTTAATTGCATTCAATTTCTTTCCTTTCATACATTTTGTATTCATTAGTCGCACAGCAGGCTGTCCTGGCCTGCTAGATATATATTAGAAATTATACCTGTTATTGACTCAAACATGGAAGTACTGTGTGATCTATGCACAACACTGTTTTTAAGTTTACAAACTATGAAAAAAACCGTTTTTGTTTAGAAGTTATGGGGTTGTGGGGAACACCCACTATCTTCTTGAGAAATGACAAAGGATTGATTCAAATTCGCTACCGCTACCTTCTCGAAAGATTCGGTTGATACGCACAGCGCCACCTCCATGCTAGGTCGGCCCGTTTGCAACCATTAGCTTCTGAGCTTGGCCAAGTTCGCAATTATTTTTGCAAAGGGACTTCCTCCGAGGAAGTCTCGATAAATCCTTGAATTTAAAGCGTTTGGTAGTTAGCTCGGTTCCCTCGCAGGGCCTTCCTAACAGGGCCCAACCGACAGCTACCAAACGTGGTCAGTTGCAGCGCCCACAGGGGTCTCAAACATAAGTTCATAAAAACATCGAGCGCTACCTTATCACGCCAACTAAAATTGATTTTTTACCATACTTAGAAAGCTCTTACTAAGTACTTCCAAGTGCAATAATGTTCATATTTTTTTCTCGACGTGGTAGGGAACGGTTCGACGTTTTATTCTGTTTAAAGGTTTTAAGCGTTTGTGGTCTTAAAATGTCCATGACAGCGAGCAGATGATGCTCGATTTTTGTATAATGGGTCACATACCGTACCTCTACGTTGTGAGCGTTTTACACGATTTCGCTAGCGAGTATTTTGATTCTTACAGGCCGCAAAAATCAATGTATTTGAACGTTCAAGGTCTCGAAATGTTTGGGACGGTGATTGACAGAATTTGTTCTCTGTTCCATAATGATTGGCATTTAAAATCAATATTTTTCAGCAGTTCCAATCAACATCATCAACAACTAGGTACATTTTTTTTCTTGGTTGAGTCGTCGCATCTCTCATCGTACCGGGTTGGTGAGGGGGAGAAGAACCAGGCGACATGTTCTCCGATTTTTTATTCATTGGCTGTGGTAACCTATGGTTCCACGTCGCCCTGAGGATGCCCGAAGGGGCGAAAGTGCTCGGCCAGTAAATAAAAAATCGGAGAACATTTCGCCTGGTTCTTCTCCCCCTCACCAACCCGGTATAACTAGGTACATCTTCCATCACAACTACAAGTAAGAAATAGAAACCAATTAACATACCCTAAATTTGTTATCAATATCAATTCTTTCAATTCTACATCTACATTTGTCTTATTGCACTGGACGTATAATAACGTTGGAGGCATGGAGGTGGATTGATTGGATCACCTCCCCTCCCTAATAATGTAAAAAATAATTATTTGTCTTTTTCAAAAATATTGAACGACCTTCCTTTTCTCCTCTCAATTGCCTCCAAAATGGTCACATTTCTGAGTCGGCGCCTACCTGGCAGAATCCAGGCGATTGAGAGGTTAAGAGGAAAGTCATCCAATCATTTTGGGAAATGAGAAATAATTATTTTTTATATTATTAGGATCAATCAAGAAGTGGTCACGTCAATACGAGTAGTAAAGTAGTGTAGTTGGTGATTGAGTAGCTCTGAAGTTGGAACATTTTTGTAATTTTTTTCCTTTTCAGTTTTTCATTTTTATAATTGGTTATTCCTGTTGCCGACTCAAACATGGAAGTACTGAGTGATCTATACACACCACTGGTTTTATTTGCCAATCTGAAGCAAGTAGGACCAAAATAGACAAAATATTTTTTTCAGTCATGTATTGAAAAAATGTACAAAGCATAACAATTGAAATACCCTAGCTGAACCAGTCGACTGGAATAATTCGAAGAAGGCACACGCGATCTGCATTCAATCGTATCATGCAATTACTAGTATTTGTTTTTTCTTGCAGTTTTTGATCTGGCGAAACAATTCAAATTTGCCTAGCTAATATTATGTGTAAATAATAAAATTGAAAAATTACACCCGAACACGCACACTGATTTTATCTAATTCCTGGGAGTGGGAGATTCGTTCGAATTGCTTCCACTATTTAACATGCATACCTTATCGTGGCTTAAAATTACACACAGCCTCTCGAGAAAAAAAATCCAAACAAGAAAATAAAGATTTCACCTATTTACACAATCGCCAATAACTTAAGAAACCAGCTTCAATAAATAACTCCAAAAAATAACTTAAGCAGTTACGAAAATGACTTGTTTAAACTCAACTAAAGGCAAAAAAAGAACGATTCGCCTGATTACCTAAGAACAATTTTAGTTGATCAACAGGGCCTTTCATCGGTGATTTTGGGATTTCCGACGCTTCTCCGAACTGATGGGCGGCGTCAAAAGGGCTTCTGAAATCGAGGTTGTATCGTTAATGTTCTTTACATCTTCGAGAAGATCTAAATTGACATTGTGCTTGATGAGAAGGTGGCTGCAGTCGATCGACGGCCGAATTGAGAGGACATCTTTGCTCGCATATGTTTCATAATCGAACTTTTCGCTCAACACTGACCAAAACGGCTCCATCCAATTGAGACAGTCGACCAAATGGTCTTCCGTCAGATCGAAGACGTCCAAAATTATTGAAGGTGAATCGCGCACAACTTTACGGATGCTTGATACAGCAAGAATTTTATAGGTGAATTTGACAAAGCCTGGATCTAAACTACAAAAGTCCAAAAGATGAGCAACAGTTTGGTATGCTTTTGTTGAATATTGCGGCCGAGTTATGTCCGCGTTCTTGGGATACTTCTGTTCGTGTATGGAAAACAATTGGAACAGCCCAAGGGCCCACGCGTTGCTCGTGATGACAGTGCATTTCCAACTGAGAATCGTGATCATGCGCGTTTCCATTGTCATTATGTCATCCACGGTGCATGCTCCATCCGTAATGTATGCGTAGTCAGAAATTTTTGGCGGATATATTTCCTCATATTTTGCTGCAATGAACAGAGCTGTCACACCAATCAATTGCAATTCGCTTTTGCAAACGTTATCAGAGTGTGCTAGATATCTGTCCAGATAGTCAACTGTGAGATGGTACGTTTCGCGGTGGAGCTTGTATACGTCGCAGACTTCAACCAACCATTCGAGCAAGACACTCCTCATTCGTGGCTGAAGGCCCGGATTGTTTTGAAAAATGGCATCTGTCCTGTCGCAATCTCCTGTTCTTGCTTTCCTGTTGAAAAAATCAGCTAGATCGTCTTTACTTGAAAAATTGAAATGGTGACCATGCGACGAAATGGAAACAGAACCAAGGCTATCATTCAAATCTTCCGTTGGACTGTTGGCGGATCGATCTGTTTCCTCTTCAGATAATTCCTCATCAGCAGATGAACCATTCTCTTCGACCTCGTCATCCAAAATTTCCTCGCATTGAGCTTCCAGCCAATCGTCGTCACTGTCATCGACAGTTCCAATCTCAACCGTTTCGGCTGGTTGCTCAATTATAAGCAACTCAGCAAATGGTTGGCGATCATCGGCAGACCGCTCTATGCCGTCGATATTTACAAGTGTGTGCTTTGATTTTTTTCCAGCAAGCGAGTTCTCCCCGTCGTTGTCTAACGACCGCTTCCTTTTCTTGGACCCGTCGCGCTGCATGATTCCTTTGTAGATTAGTATAGCTCGACAAAACCTGCAAATGGATAAAAAAAAAGATTAATTAGAAGGTATAGAGATGAGAGAATGAAAACTGGAGCAGATATACTGGGATAGTTAACCCTTTCTCCCCGAAGCGCGCCCGACCACAGTGAGGCCCCCCTCCCGACGCTTTAGCGACTTGTTGTGAACTCCCTACCAAAGGATTTTTCAGTCTGCCGGCCGCTCGCTCTCTTTGTCTTCCTCTCCTATTTTCGCCCACTTTCACTCAACATCATTTCTCAACTGAATTATTTTTGAGTTTATCACATGTTATGCTATCCGTACAACAAAAAAAAAGTAAAACAAAGAGTTTCCAATCGTCAGACTAAAGGGGAAAAGAGCCGCTGAGGTGACAGTTTCGCCCTCCTCGATAGTGTTACTGCCGCGAAATCTGTCGGAAGAGGGTGAAAATGAAAGGTATACTTCTCCCCTACACGTTGGTAACCGAATGGAAAAGATTAGTTCAGAAATAAGGCCGTAGATCGCATCAGAAGGGCGAAAAACTATGAAACGCCAAAAGGCGTCCGTCGGGACTGGGGAACACGAGAGGCAGACGCCTTTAGGCGTCTCACAGATCCTTTCTTTAGCATTTTGTTACTGCCTCTGTTATTCAAAAGAACAGCATCGAACAAATCTGTCCTCCTTAGCTAGGTCGTATCTCAAAGTTTAAAATTTTGAGATAATTGCTCATTAGTTTCAGCTGCAATGCCATGCAAAACATTGAAGCTAAAGACTTGGTTTTTAGCCATAAAACAAAATGTATTACCTTAAATAATAATAATAAAAAAATAACAAATGCGTCCCAACTTCACAGCAACTCTACAACCAATTATTAATTCTAAGGACTCACTATTATGATAATTGTGAGTTTTAGCTATAACCAGTGATTTTTCACGGTGACTGTGGGGAGTGTAGGAATCTATCAACAGTTTCTCTGTGCCATGGTTCATGAAACATAGTTGATGGTCGTCAGAACATCGTATGAACGCATTTATTTGCTAAAACAATTATGTTCCTTCAAAACCGTAACGAAAGGACCATTGACGTTTCCTCAGTATCAACCTTGCACTTGTGCCAAACAGGACAAAGATTGGCCTAGTAAGAAGATTGTAGAGGAAAGATTGGATTATTTGTAGTTTCCAGTGCCAGTTTTCATTAGATGAACATATTTTTAAAATATTATTTCTTTTTGTCTCAAAAATGCAGCAAAAGTTCCCATTCAAAATCACCAACAGTTACATCTTCAAGTACAACTACAAACACTGGATCTATAATAGTATCGAAGGCATGGAGGTGGTGTTCCTCAAATGAACCAACCCTGGAGTTACTCATTACACACAGCCCATCATTATAGAACCAAGAAAAGCCCTGATGAAGAACCTAGTGACCAGGTTCAAAATGCATTGGTTTATGACTAAAATGTCAACGTGAAGAAAGGCGTTTTTATTCTCCAACATTACTCAGTCGCTGACCACTACAACAATGACACCAAATGCTGGTTCATCAACAGTAAAGTTATGATCTTTTTTCCCCCTTGTGTGTATTTTGATTTTTTCAGGCCATAAAATGCTATATATTTGAAGGTTCAAAGGGTTGATATGTTGGGAACGGCGGCTGAATGAAGTCCGATTCTCATCACTTGGGTCACATACAGTACTTAGTACTGCACATACTTACGAAGGGGCGAAAGTACTCGGCCAAAAAATAAAAAATTGGAGAATATGTCGCCTGGTTCTTCTCCCCCTCACCAACCCAGTACAATGAGAAATGCGACGACTCAACCAAGAAAAACATAGTTTCATTATTTACCGAAAACAAAGAGGACCAGACAACTGAAGAAGTGTTCGCCCAGATGCAATCGGCAGACTGGGTTGATTCTAAAGCGCAGTAACTTGAGACGCAGCTGAAAAAAGAAAATAAAACAATCATAAGCAAAACTTTGAATGAAACATTCTACTACTATTCTATGAAATACAAACCAAATTGAAACCCTTTTTTTATTTCTGTATAGGGGCTCCTCACCCCCGGAGGCAGATAGATGAAGGAAATCTAACAGAGATGAAACCCAAGGTCACGTTAGCGGCAGAAGAATAGGTTCGCAACACCTTTGCCGGAAACATTAGAACACATTTGAAAGTCAGTAATAAAGCCCAGTTGAGCCAACAAAAAGGTTTTTTGGCCGGTACTCACCGTTCACGTTATTCCTAAGTTGCATAGATTTTTTATAACAACTGTGATCCTCAAAAATTATGGGAACTACCTGGATAGTAACCCTTTCAAAAAAAAAAAAAAAAAAAAAAAAAAAAAACTCTGAACGCCATCAGACAACACATACCGAAAAAAACCCGCAAGTAACCTCCTCCTTTTGAAGTAGGTTAAAAAGGAAAACATCCCTGAAAACACAACTTCCATGTAAACCAGTGGTGTGCATAGATCACTCAGTATTTCCATGTTTGAGTTGGTAACAGGTATAACCAATTATGTAATCAAGAAACTCGTACGAAGGACGCAACGTTAATTAACAACAACTGTTATTAATCACGAAAAAAGCTCATAACATGGAACTACACAGTGCGCGAGCCAGAGGCAAAAATAAAATCATCTGACAATCTGCTTGCCATGAAGAACATTTTGGACTATGGAAAATTTAACTTTTATGGCCGGTAGTAAATTTTTAGTTTTGAAGCAGTGCGTGTGTTGGGTATTGATTTGATGATGATTGTGTTAGTGATTGATTTCTGAAAATATTTCATCAAATTTCAAGAATTATCCAGGAAGGTATGGCAATATTTGTCACTGTGACCATAGACAGATGGACGCGAGGACAAGCGGACACTCAATAAACAACCTGAAGGACGCACAGACGCTGGTTCAGAAAGTGAGCAGAACCTCCAAGGAGCAGGCGCAAAACGTTAGATGATTGATATTGCAGATACAGCAGAAAGAGGCGTATCACCGTGACTCAGGCAGTTTCCTCTTATTTAAAAATATATTGTGGGTTTTGTTTTTTCTGCGCTTCAAACCTTGCTTAATTATACAAGAAAATGACAAACAGACATAATAATTTCCAATGTTCCATAGACGATAGAATATTGAAAATAAAAATAAAAAAACTTGAAAAAAAATAAAATAAAACCGACTTCTAAATTATTTGGATATAAAATAAACTCCGAAAAGCAAAAAATAACAAGTGTCCCAACTTCGAAGCAACTCATTCACCGGCTACACATTTTAAGGAGTACTTTACTGCTCGTCTTGACCTGACCACTTCCTGATTGATTGGATCACCTCCCCTAATAATATAAAAAATAACTATCTCTCATTTCCCAAATTATTGAAAGACTTTCCTTTCACCTCTAAATCGCCTCCAAAATGGACAATGTTTGTGGCGATTCAATGTTTTTATTTTGATTAATAAACCACAACTAGCTAGAAGAACCCAAAAATAGAAAAACCCACGAATTAGGCTAATAATGCGGTATTGCACTATGTTAGCCTAAAGATAAATGCCAAGTTATGTGAAATGAGATATTAATCCAAGGACACCCAAAAATGTGTAACAAGCTCTGAAGGGGGAATCAAGCGTCAGTCACAAACGTTTGAAAACCTCAAGCATTGGAATATATTAATTTTTGCAGCGAGGGAAAAGCTCGTAACATGGAAGTACGATATGTGAGCCAAAGATAAAAGTCAAACGTCATCTGCTTGTAACGAAGAACATTCTAAGACGTCAACTCATCGAAAATATTGAATTTTATGGCAAGTAAAAATCAAAATTAACAACTTGGAAAAATATTTTAATCCTTATATTGCGGAAATAATGTGTTAGGTCAAAAATTCGATCATGTCGTCTTAGATTGAATGGAGATAATCTCTTTCGAAAATATTGAACCAAATTCGAACGATTTTTTAACCGACTTCAAAAGGAGAAGGTTGGATGTTGAGGGGGGTTACATTAGCCTTATGAATCGGTTTTTTAATTCAGCAAAATCCGTCATTGACTGAGTCGACGCATTAAAAAAAATCAATTGGTATTTAGCTTGTGAGTTTTCTTCTAGTGGTCGACATACACCCTTTAATATCAAAACGTTTACCCCAGACAATGGGGAAGACGCCTATTTTTTATTTTCGTTCCTAATGGCCTGAATTGGTGTCAGCCGAATAGGGAATGACCAATTTTTCATGAAAATTGTGAGTTTCCGCGGAGGAAATCGCTAAGGAAAATCAGCGGATTGAATAAACCCGGAGATGTAACTCAAACCGAATGAAGTAACTCCCTAGAGCGCTCTGCAGTCGGATGATAGACAGACAACGACAACAAGACGGTCTTCAAGACTGGAGTCATGCTAAATCGAGTAAGTGACACTAACCTCAATCCTACTTGAATGTTTTTTTAACCGACTTCAAACAAGGAGGTTACTATGGTTGTCTTGCGGGATTTTTTTTTTCTTCGGTATGTGTTGTCCACCGGCGTTCAGCTCCTGTACGTCCGATCGGGTTACTTTTTTTTTTTTGTTTGAAAGGGTTACTATCCAGGTAGGTCCCATAATTTTTTCAATTGAGTCCATCCAGTAGTTACGTCTCCAGACGCGGAGAAACGCCGGAAAACGTGATTTTCGCGAAAGAAGGAAGTGTTGACTTTGCAAGCTTATAACTTCTAGAATACTTGCTCAATTGTTTTGTTTCTGGTGTCATTTTGTTCGTAATTTATCTGCCTACAAGGGCCTAGCTTCAATTTTTCGTTCGGCATTTCAATATAGCGTGTAGAGAAGAAAGTGTAACAAAAAACGTGATGCCGATTTTCACTTTTTTGAGGTTTTTCGAACACCGTTCCCAACCACGTCGAGAAAAAAATATGAACACTATTGCACTTGAAAGCAGTTAGCTAGAGCTTTCTAACGATGGTAAAAAATCAACGTACTGGGTTGGTGAGGGGGAGAAGAACCAGGCGACATGTTCTCCGATTTTTTATTTACTGGCCGAGTACTTTCGCCCCTTCGGGCATCCTCAGGTTACCAACCATAGGTTACCACAGCCCTAAGGGATGCCCGAAGGGGCGAAAGTACTCGGCCAGTAAATAAAAAATCGGAGAACATGTCGCCTGGTTCTTCTCCCCCTCACCAACCCAGTACGATGAGAGATGCGACGACTCAACCAAGAAGTAAAAAATCAAGTTTAGGTGGCATAATAAGGGAGCAATTGATGTTTGAGATGATAACTTCCAAACGAAAACTGTTTTTCCATAGTTTTTTAACTTAAATTGTTCAAAGTTGAGTCTAGTTTACGTGATCCAAATTTGGTATTGATTGGACTAAAATTAGATACTTTTTAGGCCGTACTACTAAAAAAATTGTTTCAAAATCACGTTTTTTGGACTATTTATGCTTGTAGAAAAAAAACTACGTTAGTCATAGCATTCTCGTTAGAAGATTTGAATTTAGCGTTAAATTTTCAATAAATAACATGGTTTTGAAGGCCAAATAACTCCATTTTAATGCACAAACGTTTGGCGAATTTCTGAAATTTGGTTCGGATTCTCTCATTCAGTGTGAATGCGGATACGCTTCAGGAAATCATCAATCTATTATCGTTAGAGAAATAAAGAACGAGTGAATTGGTGCAATTTAGTAACCAGCAATGGTGTAGACAATTATTTGAGTTTTTTAAGGTGTATCAATGGGATCAAAGTATCCGGTATGTTGACCAAGAGACCCAAATCAGTGGATGAATTATTCCAAACGTTCAAACTCACTCTCAATCAACATAATAACATTGAAAATAGTTAGGTAATCATTATACTTTAGAACATCAACGTTCAACGGACTTATGAATTGAGTTTGGACGGTTAGTGGTAAGTGACAAGAACACAATAATGAAAGCTTGGGAAAATTCTGTAAAGAGAGCTGTCCATAATTGTAAGTCACTAAAAAGAGGAAAATAAAAAAAACCTTAAAAAAAATAAAACCTTATTTTTTTTAAAGTTTTTTAGTCGTCGAGTTAGTACCGCCCAAAATGCCTCTTAAAGCAAATCAATTGCTGAGGGGGGGTTTGGTAATCTCACAGCAACCTCAAATCATTGCTCCCAATGTTAGTTTATCCTCCGAAGATACAAGCGCTAGTATCGATATTTACGTTCAACGGACTAGTTATGACGTAATAACTATTCATTTTTCGTTCAAAATCATCGGTTCGAATGAACTGAAACTCAGAAATTTTCCCACTTTGCAGTTGGGAATTTTTTTTTCTTTTTGTTTAAAATTAGTTAAGAACAGTTTTTCATTCAGAATTATTTGCAGGAACCGATTTTCAGCCTGAATTAATTTATTTCACCGACAACAATCAGGTTCCCCGATTTTCCGGTTATTTGGATATTTGTGTTGAAAGTTTGAAAATTAGCACTACGGAAAATACTTACTCTACAAAATGATTTTGAAATGAAAACAAGTGAATCACTTCATCAAAAAATGTGTGTTCAGTATCTTGTTCTTTTTTTTTTTGAAACGGGAACATTTCCTAAACGAACAGGACTACACCTTCGTCCAAATCAACAAATAGGTTATCGAGACGACCCTACCGAAATCCTAAACGCTCACAAGTTATGTATCAATAAAAAACCGACTTCGAAATTATTTAGACCAAAAAAAAACTCATGGGGGCCGTGGATACCTTGTAATGGTGCTACGAAGCTCTGATGATGCCCGAATGGGCGAAAGTGCTTGGCAGGCCAACAATAAAAAACAGGAGAACGAGTCGCCGTGGTTTTCTCCCCCTCAACCCCAACAACGAAGAATGAAAAAAGCGACAAATCCACAACAAATAAAAAAAACTTAAAAAAAAAAATAAAACCGACTTCAAAAACTTTGTCTATAAAATACACTCTGAAAAGGAAAAAATAACAGAATGTCCCAACTTCAGAGCAACTCAATCACCAACAACACATTATAAGAACTACTTTACTACTCGTTGTAACCTCATCACTTCCTGATTGATTGGTTGACCTCCCCTAATAATATAAAAACTTTTAAAAAATAAAATAAAAACGACTTCAAAAGTCGGTCTTCAAGAGTCTATAAAATAAACTCTGAAAAGGAAAAAATAACAAAAATGTCCTAACTTCGCAGCAACTCATTCGCCAACTACACATTTTAAGGAATACTTTACTACTCGTATAATTGAACTAACCACTTCCTGATTGATTGGATCACCTCCCCTAACCATATAAAAATTACTATTTCTCATTTCCCAAATGATTAAAAGACTTTCCTTTCACCTCTGAATCGCCTCCAGATTGATCATTTTTTGGAGTCGGCGCCTCTCTTATATTGTATTGGAGAAGCCTATAGATTCCGAATTAGTAATATATATAGTAGTAATTCCGAATATAAATATCATGAGTTTTCATGATTCTTGAACAGAGCAATCAGCATTTATGAGAAGCGATTTTTAACAATATCGATTTGAAGATGGCTAATCACGCCTTTTCCTAAAAACCATTTCAGATTTCTCTATGAATCTTCATGTCCAGACCCAGACTTATTACCTGGCACCTACTAATTTATCGTACATTCATATGTATTTGTAACAATCAAGTACCTAGTCATTTTGGAAGAGATGCGCCGATTCCAAAAAATGGGCAATCTGGAGGCGATTAAGAGGTGAAAGGAAAGTCTTTTCATCATTTGGGAAATGAGAAATAGTCATTTTGGTTTATTATTCAATACCTAATAAACCATTGTAACCGCCCAAGAAAAAAAAAATTCTAACCCCCCCTCAAAATTTGATGTTTTACTTTTCAAGGCATGTAGAATCCGAATATCCACTAAAAAAAATTCTGTCCGTCCGCCGTACGCCGTTTTCCGGCCAAACTATAATAGCTAAATTCTTGAAATTTTCACCAAAAATCAATCTCGGTCCTACGACGGCCCAATTCTTGACCCAACTTGCTAGCTCAATTTCAAGGGTATTTTTGGGGGGTTTTGAGGGGGAGAAAATTCATATTTTCCAAGGTTTTTCAGAAAAATGTGTACCTATGTGGTATCAAATTATATAGATTTTAGACGCTGAATCGAATGAGACCATTGCGGGGCCGCAAAAATCAATATATTTGAACGTTCAAGGTCTCGAAATGTTTGGGACGGCGATTGAAAGAATTCGTACTCTGTTCCATAACAATTGGCATTCAAAATCAATATTTTCCAGAAGTTCCAATTAACATCATCAACAACTAGGTACATCTTCCATTACAACTACAAAGTAAGAAATAGAAACCAGGCTACAATAAATATACCCTAAACTCGACATTCTTATCAATATTTTTTTCCTTCTTCTTCTTCTATTTAGCTTCATTAATTTGTCATTTAGCACTGGACCTATAATAACGTCGGAGGCATGACCCAATGAAAATGCTTCAATTCCATGTGGAGTGGCCACAATCGAGTGTGCCTGAGACCAGCGTTTTTGTATCTTTCTCATAGCCCATATTATAATATCAAGACAAATCCAGATGAATAACCAGTACCCAGGTTCGAATGCATCGATTTATGATTAAAATGTCGACGTGAGGCATGGCGTTTTATTCTCTAACATAGTTTAGTCGTTGACCACTACGGCAGCGACACCAATGCTGGTCTATTAACATTCACGCATCAAATGAATGTTTTTTGTATTGGTTTTTTTCTGGGATGTAGAGATTTCTGTAGCTCTTCTAACAAGATTTCAACCATAACTTGAAAGAAGAAGCTGTCAATTTCTCATTTCAACCTGAATGCGTTTGCCAATTTAATGTAAGCGCAATAATGATTTCCAAGAAATACATGATTTTCCGAGGTAACAACCTTCGTGAGGAACTCAGGTAACAGGAACCCTCTCCGTTAATCTTTTCCATAATGAAGATAAAGAGAGTCCCAACAAGGATTATCTTTTGAAATACAGACTGTCCATTGTCTGACTAGCAGTCAAGAATAAATTCATACTTGGCTCAGTTAGGAGCGAAACAGTGTTGTTCAAACTTAGCTTTCAAAAGATGGTTTCGAATCATATAACTCGTACTATTATATGCTATATATTATATTTATATATATATTCACTTTTGTGGTCTATAAAAATCAAAATGTAGCAAATGTGCAAATAAAGCGGAAGTACTGCATGCGAACCACTTGATAAAAATCAGGCATCATTCAATCGCCGACCCCCAACATTTTAAGACTATGAACGTTCAAATAAATTGAGTTTTGGGGCCTGTAAAAATCAAAATACAAAACATGCACTTGTGAAATCGTGAATAACGCTCATAACGTAGAGGAATTGTATGTGACCCACTATAAAAATAATCTAGTGCTTTCTGCTCGCCATAACCGACATTTCAAGCCTTCAAACGTAGACAAATATTGACTCTCATAGCCGGTAAAAATCGAAACAGAAAAAACTTTTCTTTTCCTTCTCGTCGCATTTCTTGATGTCCGGGGGTTGTGAGGTGGAGAAAAACCAGGCGACTCATTATCCAATTCTTTATTAGCTGGCCGAGCACTTTCGCCCATTCGGGCATCCTCAGGGCGACCCTATGGCTCCACGTAAGTAGCTTGAGAATTCTAAAAAACTTTTATGATTGTTCTGTGCCTCCATGATAATGAATACTAAATGATATATATAATTAGGTCGCCCTGAGGATGCCCGAATGGGCGAAAGTGCTCGGCCAGCTAATAAAGAATTGGAGAATGAGTCGCCTGGTTTTTCTCCACCTCACAACCCCCGGACAGAAAAAACTTTGAACGCTTATATCTCGGAAGTACTGTGTGTAATTCAAAATCCGGAAACCCCTAATATGGCACAATCACTGGGAAAACATTCCCTCAAAATTTCATAGGGTTTCATCAATTTTTCAGGGAGATAAATATGGCTATTTATGTCAGTTTGTGACCACAGACAGACGGACACACAGTTCAGAAAGTGTTTCTGAGTATACTACCTAGGTACTTACTATGAAAATTAAAGAAGAAGAAGAAATTTAGAAGTTTGTTATTGTTTACATACATTATTATATCCCGAAAACTATGAATAAAGGCATGGAATGTTGATTTAGGAACTCGTTGAAAATCAACGTTAATGTATCGATCTAGCGGAATGTTTTAAACAACCGAAGCAGCTGAAATACAAGAGGTAAAAAAGAGACGTAAAAAAAAACTACGACATGTTGAAAGGAATTGATCCATTTTTCCGATATCATAATCGCTATTGAATTTCCCAAAATAGACCCACGAAAGCGGGGAAATATATTGAATAATACAAAATTAACGACCAAAAAACAAAAAAATGCGTAATTGCTTATTTGGTGGCCGCGTAATCGAACGGAACCGTGAACAAAGGTATTTACGCTTAGGCACAACAATTCAACCCCGATTTAAATAATTCAAGGATAAGAAAACGAGTGAGGAAATGTAAACGTGCTGTTTATGAGTACCGATATTGCATAAAACAGAATTAGTGCCGATGAGGACAAGACAAAAGGTACCATTCCCGCCTAAAGCGCTAGAAGCCATTTTCAGGTCGCAGTAGTTTTCCATTGTAAATGTAAATAAAAATCGAGAGTACAAGGTTAATGCCCCCAGGGATTATCCACTTGCATACATAAAAATGAATGGAAAGATATTCGAGGCAAATAGGGAGGAAAATGCACAAACTACCTTATTCGGCGAGGCGGGAATCGAAAGAGAACGTGCGCAGCTGTCGTTCCCCAGTTGAGCTTTCTTCCACGACTGAAAGGAATTGTCACGGCGCAAGGCGGCTGAGTAAAGCTATCGCTGGAGCAAACTGACTTCGAACAGGTGTTCGACACGTCTACCAACCAATCTCAGCATGTGACCCAGTGTTGACCATTTCCCTCAAAAGGCGGGACGGAAGAATGCAAGCTGACGTGTTGTCACAAAAATAATTAGTTTAGATTTCAAAAGAAGAGTTACGATCTTTTTTATTTACTGATTGAGTAGAAAAAAAAGAGGAAATCTCAGCGCAATAATGGTATGTATTATGAATAACCAACCCCAAAAAACGATAATACTAATAAATTTAATGATCGATAGTGAAATGTATCGATTCCTAATGTTGACTTTCCTGTGTTCGATTTCCTTCTCCCTTTAGAGCATAGAGGAAGGGCATCAGGCTAAGTTCTCCCTTTCTCTATGGCTTTAGGATTTTAGTCCTCCATTTCCTTGCTCCATTTCGCTATTGCCCTAACCAGCACTATTTAGCGTGTTGGAAATCTAAGCTTATTGACGTCGTACTTTTTCTATGGCGTAAGGCCATCATGATTGTGAGTTCACCAGCGCTTGGTAACACCAGAAGTAGGCGTTCCTATCCCCCTTCTTACTTCCATGTTCACGCACTAAATGGAAGTATTGAGATCGTCTGAAAAGTCGAATTTGGGACTGAGGTCCTGTTGGAAAAAAATTTCATAGTAGTATAATATACTCAGAATCACTTTCCGGACAAGTGTCTGTGGTCACAAAATGACATAAATCGCCATATCTCCGTGAAAAATGGATGAAACTCTATGGAAATTTGAGGGAATGTTTTCCCAGTAATTGTGCGAAATTAGCCATTTCCGGATTTTGGATTGCACACAGTACTTCCGAGATATAAGCGTTCAAAGTTTTCTCTGTTTCGATGTTTACAGGCTTTAAGAGTCAATATTTTTCAACGTTTGAGGCCTTAAAATGTTTGCTATAGTGAGCTTTTTACAGCAATTTTTTGTATATTGGTTCACATACAGTACCTCCACGTTATGAGCACTTTTCACAATTTCACTAGTGCATATTTTGTATTTTGATTTTTACAGGCTGCAAAACTCAATGTATTTGAATGTTCAAGGTCTTAAAGTGGTTGGAATGGCGATTGAATGATGCCTGATTTTTATCAAGTGGGTCATATACAGCACTTCTGCGTTCTTGGCATGTTGACAATACTTTGATTTTTGCAGAACGCAAATATGAACATAATTGAAGGCTGTGGACTAAAAAATTGTCTATATGACAGTCGATTATCGCTTGATTTTTTATTATTGGGGTCTCATGCAGTACTTCCTCGTAAAACGCACTTTCAGTTATTTTATTCATGCCTTATTGTACTTTTTGGAGCTCATTGCTCTATATTTGACCAACTTTGACCACGTTCACAAAATTTGTTTTCTATAGTTTGATTAACACACAGTACCTGCCTAATGACGTTTTTTTTGGTTTAGAGGTTTTTATAGACCGCAAGAGTGAATGTACTTTAGACCCTAAATTTTCCTGTGTGACAGCTGAATATTGCTTGATTTTTATAATTGGGGTTACATGCAGTACTTCCTCGTAAAACGCATTTTCAGTTATTTTGTTTTAGCCCTTCTGTAACTTTCGGGTCTCTTTGCTTAAATTATGACCACCTTCGACCACGTTCAAAACCCTTTTTTTGATCACATACTGTAGTTCCGCCTTAAGTCAATATAATTGAACGCTTAAAAGGTCATGGAATGTTTTCTTCGGCGGGTGAATGACGATAAATTTTTTTAAAGTCACATACCGTACTTCCGCACAATTAAAATATTTTTCGCATTCAGAATGCTTTTTGGCATTCTGGTATGTTTATGGCAGGGAATCACGCTTGATATCAGAAAACTCTAGATATTCGGAAATGATAATTATACTATGAATACGAAGGTTTTCATCTCGATTTGAACTAATCCAACATAATAAATGTGACAACATACCGAAAACGTTTTGAAGTGCATCAAGGTGGATTTATTTTCAATCATTACATCGTCTATCGAACTAGGATAACCTGCCAACTCGATACCAGAAGGGAATAAGAATTTCCTTGTAGGATCAATGGTGCCTGAAAATGTTAGTCGAAAGTTTCAAAAATATTGGTTGCTATTCAAACAATTAATTTTGAAAAAATGATAATAGAATAATGTAATGGAAAAAATTTGGTGAAAACTAGAGGAGCGATCGTCAATACTATTGATCAATCAACTATCGATACAAAAAATCGACTTGGTAAGAAAATATCAATGGTCTTAGTAGATTATTAAGGTATGGTTTTATCTATTTTAATTTTTGCCATAAATAGCAGTACGAGTACAGCAGTGTAAGCACCTCTTGGGGAAAAAAATTGCCTAGAAATTTTAGGCATCGAATCTAAAATTTTTATTCGTCCAATCAATCTATTGTTTCAGTCTCCGATATCCGGCATTTTCAATTTCGGAAATTTCTTCCAAAGAAATTGGCCCCTGCTCCTCAATATTGTTTATATTGCTTTCTTACCCCCAACCGGGAAGAACAATGGTGAGTGTTCGCTATAATTTATTTTCAGTATTGTTGAAATACCCTTTTCGTGCTTTCTTGTTTTCAAATTCAGATCCAGGTTTTGCGAAGATTCATGATTCTCGTATGTTTAGTGCTCAGTTATACCGCCGGACACGTTTTCTGTGGTTAGTTATACAAATAAGGTCTCAGGTATTTTCCGAATAACTGCTAAGAAGTCATATGGATCCGTCTCAACGTTGATACTAACGTTGCATTCGACTACCGTTGCTTCCCTGATACTGCTGGAACCACCTAATATACAATAGGCCTAATAAGGGTTTCACCACTGTTCTGTAGAAATAATTCTCTGCTATCATTTTTAAAATTCACAAAATGGTTGCATAGAAGTCCGCAACACAATTAGACATTTTTATGTCCTTCGCCAGCAACCACCTCTGTGGAAATTGTCTGGGTAGCGTTAATACGAGCCGAACCCCGACGTACCGCTAGCCGTGGTTGAGCTTCGCTATCGAGTGAAAATTTTTTTTTCTTTTTAAATAACCTACCTAAATCTCAGTTATTGGGATAGTTACCAAGACTTACGACAACAACGTCAAGCTGATAATCATAAGTTGCTCAGCAACGCCTATGCTATGCTGGAACAGATTGATGGAAAGTCCAATCAAGTGCAGTATCTAATAGACTGTGCTACCATGGTAACTGAAGGCGGACGAAATACAGTAGGTAATAAATTAGAGTATTCAATTAAATAATACAACATAATATGCCCGTAAGGTTTGGCTTCTTTGTTCGAGCAACTCCCCTCTGTGGAAATCCTATGGAAAACGTAAATAACATGATCTAAATACCTACATAAATTGATACCTACATCTAATCTCTATCTTAATACCAACACAAAAAATGCAAAGTTGATCGCTGAATTGTTTATAATTTACATTTATGAATGACCTTTAATCCCAGTTTTCGGGATAGTTACTGGTGAGGTGAATATATAAAAATTTGTAGCTAAATCAGGGCTTTCGAACGAGTGGTGAACGATTTTTGTGGGATGAAAAATGCGGAAGTAACTCTTCTCTAGCAACGACTGGTTGTAAGCGGAAATCATCACAAATTTTTCTAACGCTTTTTCAAAACGATTGTTCGTAACGCTTTTCAGGTTTGTGTGCCATATCAAAGACATAAAACGCTGCAAACGATTGTACAGTGGTTTATTATTATTTCGCTTCAATATTGATTTAAGAAGACTATCCATTTGTCATTTTAAATATTACGAACATTTGTGAACGTTCCCACTGAAAAACAGATGGTAACTATAGGGGAAAACTCCGTAGCAACTGTTGTAATTTTTATCATTTTTATTTTTCTTAATTTTCTCTTCTGAATTTTTCGCCCAACGATACAGCTGGAGAGAGTGTTTGACGACCATTCCAATGAGTATAGAACGATTTTTATAGCTCCAAGAACTCTCCAGTTATACCCTCATGTCAAATTTCTAAAAATCTCCCAAATTCGGCACAAAAGCTGCGATAACTCGAGAACCAATAAAGCTATCGGCCCGGCGATGGTCTCATTCGATTCAGCGTCCAAAAATCTATATAATTTGACACGTACACATTTTTCTGAAAAACATTGGAAAATATGAATTTTCTCCCCCTCAAAATACCCTTAAAATTGAGCTAGCAAGTTGGTTCAAGAACTGGGCCGTCGTAGGACCGAGGTTGATTTTTGGTGAAAATTTCAAATTTTTAGCTCTTACTGTTGGGCCGGAAAACTGCTAACGGCGGACGGCGTACGGACAGAATTTTTTTTATTGGATATTCGGATTCTACATGCCTTGAAACGTAAAACATCAAATTTTGAGGGGGGTTAGAATTTTTTTTTTCTTGGGTGATTACAATGGTTTATTATTGAATAATAAACCAAAAATGTCAATAAGTTAGTAAACCTAAATTGCAAGCTTGAAACACCAGGAAATGTTGACATTGAGCTAGAACACCTCATGCACGCCACACAAACTGTTGATGGGACTGTTCTCCTGAGGTCAAGAAACGGCTGAAAGGAGTCAAATACTCTCGAGAAGTGGTGACAGCCATCAAGGAGAAACAAAATGCCTGGTACAAAGCTGCCAATGCATTGAGGGAAATGATGAAGCAAATCAAAGATGAAACTTTAGAGCAGTTCATCACATCAACAAGCCATAGGGATACAGACTACTCTCTGTGGAAGGTAACAAAACACCTAAAACGTCCCATTGTTCAAACATCCCCAATTAATAAGGATAACTCAAGCAACAAATGGGTCAGAACAAACCAGGAAAAGGCTGATGTGTCTGCATGCCACCTGGCCAACATTTTAAAGCCTCACCCTGGTAGACATAACAAACAACCGCTTGAAGTACCTTCACCTTGAGACCAAGAGACTGATATTCCTCTGGTCATGGTAAAAGAAGTTCAGAGTACAATACTCTCTGAAATCAATCCAAAGAAGGCACCTGGTTATGACTTAATTACTAGTCGAGTCCTCAGACATCTTCCACGCAAAGTCCTTGTGAAAAGAACCAAGATTATAAATCACGAGCATAATGGGGAAGACGCCTATTTTTTATTTTCGTTCCTAATGGCCTGAATTCTGCTATTTGGTGTCAGCTGAAGACAAAATGACCAATTTTTCATGAAAATTCTGAGTTTCCGCGGAGAAAATCGCTAAGGAAAATCAGCGGATTGAATAAACCCGGAGATGTAACTCCAACCGATTGAAGTAACGCCCTAGAGGGCTCTGCAATCGGCTGAAAGACAGACAACAACAACAAGACGGTCTTTAAGACTGGAGTCATGCTAAATCGAGTAAGTGACGCTAACTTCACTGCTACTTGTATGTTTTTTTAATCGTCGAGTTAGTACCGCCCAAAATGCCTCTTAAAGCAAATAAATTGCTGAGGGGCTGAGGGGGGGTTTGGTAATCTCACAGCAACCTCAAATCATTGCTCCCAATGTTAGTTTATTCTCCGAAGATACAAGCGCTAGTATCGTTATTCACGTTCAACGGACTAGTTATGACGTAATAACTATTCATTTTTCGTTCAAAATCATCGGTTTTCATTAGCAATTTTCTCCGCGGATACTCACAATTTTCATGAAAAATTAGTCATTCCGTCTTCAGCTGACACCAAATAGTAGAATTAAGGCAATTAGGAACGAAAATAAAAAATAGGCGTCCTCCCCATTGAAAAATCTTTAGAAGAAAGGAAAATATGTTCTGCCATCTTTCTCACAAGCTTTTGATAAAGTTTGGCATAGCAGACTAATTTACAAGCTGAGGAGAACACTCCCAGCAAAATATGCACAATTGCTTGAATCATACCTAAGTGATAGGTTCTTCAGAGTGAGAATGTTCCTAAGCGAAGAAAATCCAAGCTGGTTTTCCACAAGGAAGCATTCTGGGTCCACTCCTGTACGTCCTGTGCACCAATAATCTGCCCACAAGTGATGAATGCACATTCGGGACGTTTGCAGATGACACTGCAATCTTGACCGTTGGCAAAAGTAACAACACAATGGTAGTGAAACTCGAAAGAGTAATTAAAAGACTCGACGATTGGGCAGCCACTTGGAGAATCAAAATGAACGAGGTAAAATCAGTTAATATAAATTTTACGAACCGAAGGATTGGTTATAAACCAGTGCACCTCAATGGCAGGGTGATTCCCTCGGCCAATGAAGCAAAATACCTGGGAATGACCCTGGATACCAAGTTGTGTTGGAAGACGGTTGTCAAAAAAAAGAGGCTGAGTTGTCATTAAAATTCAGAAATATGTACTGGTTGATGGGCCGGCGATCGAAATCATCCAAAACAAATTAACCTCATACCGACAAGTACTCAAGCCAGTCTGGACTTATGAGGGTGCACCGCTAAGAGCAATCGTGATATAATAAAGCGATTCCAAAAACAATGTACTGAGGACCTGCGTCAATGCGTAGCAGTACACCAGAAATAGCAGGCTCCACATTGAACTGGAGGTTGAGACAGTTGAAGAAGTCATAAAAAAACAAGCCATAGCCCATCACAAGCGTCTACAAGGGCACATACAACGAGGAAGCTGTCCACCTACTTGAAGTTGATGACCGACCCCGCAGATTGAAAAGAAGAAACCCTCATGAGCTGATACAGTAAACGAGTAACTCAGCAAAGCTAGTGCAGTGAGTTGGCGAACTAACTTCATAAGTGCATCAAAGTGCACTCCCGGTCCCCAGTCAGAACTGACGAACTAAGTGAAGTATCTTAGTTTCATTTATGTGACCCCTTATTAAGATAAGTCTGATAAAAGCAAATGAACTCCGGTCTGTGGCCGTCGTCCACGCTATGCGAAAACACATCCCTCAATCTAGTGTCCCTGTGTGCATGTTCCAGCTCCTTGTTTGACTGTACATCGGTTTTTTTCAGCCAAACTGGCACGTTACAAATTACAGGAACAATTACCCACTTGACCATGTAATGAGGTTTGCCAACGAAATTAATTTCGATTTCTTTGCTAGTAGCCTCAAGACGCTATCGAGCCTATTAAAAAGTTATTTAAATAAAATGTAAGTTATTCCCATTCGATACCTAATATATTACTAATAAAATTAAATTAATACTGTTGTTAATTTTTTTTAACGCTTGAACGTTATTTGACGACGTATTATGTTTACTATAATTGATGTGCCTGATTGACATTGCAATAATAGTTTATTCACCAAATGAAGTTATTTTTATTAAGACAAGACATTTATCAAGGTTCCTGTTAACAACAGCAATTTGTCTTCTTGACGTTGCGCTCTGTATTACATCGTTGTGCTAAAAGTGAGGAAAACCAGGCGACTCATTCTCCATATTTTATTAGCTGGCCGAGCATTTTAAAGCACTTAGTGCTCAGCCTGCCAATAAAACTATGGAGAATGGGTCGTTTGCTTTTTCTCCCCTCACAATAAATGCATACACACCATAACAATAATTACAATCAATATGAAACTCTACAATCCTCCTGCAGACTGTAATTGCTGGCTTATTGAATTATATTTCAGCGCAAAAGGAAATGTAGTGCTGTAGGCTGCCCTGTTACCTCATTTAGTCACCCTACAGAGACCCTAATCAGGTTCCCATCGGACCCCCAAAGGTAGGTATGCTGCTATATTGTCCCAATTTTATTGATATGCTACCTAGCTTTCAGCTTTGCCTGATCATTTCTTAGGTTTCAGTTGTGGTGTGAAGTTTCGGGATATCCCAATGACGACTACAGAAAGAACATTGAATTGTGCCACCGCCACTTCAGCCAGGAGGCTTTCTACGACCGTAAAGCACGGAGGCGGTTGATAGCAGGATCAAACCCGTGCTTCCCAACTGGTGACCTGAACCCGCTCACTTGTGATTATAGTCCAGTAGTTGAGCAGGGTGCTACTTCCCCTGAACATGAGCAGACGTTATTGGATTCTGACAATGAATCTACCTGTTCTTCATGCCCTGGCTTTGGAGGAGAAGCTCATTTGGTACAAGATGATCCTCCAAATGACCCAGAAACAGAAGAGATGGATCTTGATGGTTTAAAAACTGTTAATTTCACAGAATCTGAACACATATCAACTAACCCTATTGTTCCCGATTTGTCAAGAGACGAAAGTTCCCTCTTACAAAATCCAAAGCACCTGGTTAAGCTTAAGGATTTCAATTTTGATCTCTTGCCTGCAGCAGGTTCTTCTGGCACAAACAGGATAGCATCTCGGTCAGATAACAAGAAGCTTCTTGTTTTAAGACAGCTTGGGCTCAGTCGACTGAGCCAGCTGAGTAGGGGGAAAGTTAAACTGTTTCAGGAGCTTAAACAGATGAGGAAGAATCTAGAAGCTATAAAAAAAAACTTGGCTCAAAAATCATTGAAGTTACAAGCGACTAATTTCCAGATCAGGTGTTTGAAGAGAAAACAATGTCAACGGAGATGGACACTTGGAGAGAAACTCACTGCTGTTGCTTTGTTTAAGCATTCTCCCCGGACCTACAAGTTTCTCCAGTCGATATTTGTACTACCCAAACCGCGAACATTGACAACTATGATCAACAAAGTACCTATGAAGACTGGGATTAATGCTCACATGTTTGAACAATTGAAGAAAAGGGTCAGTACTTCAGACGATGAAAGGTATGCGTACTGTTCTTTGACTTGGGACAAAATGTCCTTTGAGGAATTGTTTGGGCTATTTTCCTGCGGGGATGAAATATATGGATATGAAGACCTTGGTAACGGCAAACGTTCATATAACCGAGCCCAACATGTTCTAGTTTTTACCGCTGTGGGACATTTTCACAAGTGGAAGCAGCCGTTGGCATTTTACTTCACATCTGGTGGCATGGAAAGCCAATCTTTGGTAGATATAATTATGTCAGTTATATCAAATTGCCACCTTGTAGGATTAAAGGTGAGAACAACTGTGTGTGAAAATCACACACTCAATAGAAAGGCATTCCTTTTGTTGGGTTCAAAGTTGGAAAAACCATATTTCATGTTCGAGGGATTTCGGGTGTTCACTCTGTTTGATCCTACTCATCTGCTGAAGTGCACACGCAACATGCTGGTTGAATTTGACCTGCTTTTCCCAATGGTAAAGGAGAAGTACCCTTACAACTACAACTCAATTGTACTTGGTAAACTGTGAAAATTAGGTAATTAATTTTTCTTCAGGCTAATCATAATACTGGAGAGCAGCGTATTGGAACTGCGCGCTGGAATGACATCCTCAATGCTGTGGAAGAGGATACCAAATCACATGTACGTCTGATGAGAAAATTGACTTCTTCCCATCTTCAGCCAACTGGACCATCAGCTATGAAGGTTGACTGTGCAGCTCAGGTATGTTCTTTATACCTGAATCATTATGACTCCCATCATATCAGCAAGACATTTTTGAGGTTGACGAATTTCTTGTTTAAAACCTGAGCCATTAGCAATAACGTTTTCGGGCTTTCAGGTGCTTAGTGGTACTGTTGCTGCTGCAGTGGAAACCTTTGTCAGATTTAGTAAGTTGGAGATGCTTAGGTCACTTGATTGTTTTTTGAAGCTGAGCTTTATTTTCACTATGTAGCAGCTAAAATGAAAGTACTGCTTAGTTTGGACTTTGCCCTTTAAAACCAATTCTCATTTCACTTTACTGTTACCCTTCAAGGGATTTAGTGAGTCATTTGATCTTGAAAGAAATTACTTTCTCATCAGAAAATTGCTCATCTGTATCGCTTCCATGTTAATGTATTTTTCCATGTTATTTTTGTCATACAGAAGTATTGGACCCTACAGCAATGGCGACATCAGAGGCGTGCAGCTTTTTTAACAAGCTTTTCGATTCCCTCAATGGGTACAAGTCGGTGCCTGAGGGAGCAGATGGTCTCCGGACCCGCCTGTCAATTACAAGGCAGTCGAACTTCTACAACTTCTGGGACTCAGCCATCATAAAGGTTCGTTTTATTATTATTTCCTAATATCAAAAGTTAAGTTACGGGGGAAAACAATGGAATAACCTATAGTAATTTAGAGACAATTTCGAATTAGGTAGTAAGTTTTTAGAGGTGATTTTGGGCCAGTCTTTCGGTTACTGACTGAAACAACTTTTGAGCTGTAGAATAAATGCGACGACAACCAAGCGAAGAACTTTTGAGCTGTTAACCCCTTATCACACGACAAACACTTCTCCCCAACAGCCCCCAAACCAGCACGTCGACACCGATCGCAGATCCGGCTCTTGTAAGAGAGGGAGAAAATCAGTCAATCAGAGTGGCTTGAGCTTGCGTTTGGTTCTCCCACCAACTTAACGGACAAAAGATGCCACGGAGGAATCTTTTTGCCCTGCCCGCGTAACCTTTCCATACTGATTTCCTCGTATACATGGTAGCAATAGATTTGTCCATCGAATCTGAGTTGAGCTTGATCTTTAATTCCTACCAAAGTTAATTACAAAACATGGTAGTTTCTTACTGTTACTTGTGTCGATGATTTTGGTTTATAATTCAATAATAAACCATTGTGATCGCCCAAGAAAAAACATTTCTAACCCCCCTCAAAATTTGATGTTTTACGTTTCAAGGCATGCAGAATCAGAGTATCCAATCAAACCAGTGGTGTGCATAGATCACACAGTACTTCTATGTTTGAGTCGGTAAATAGTATAACCAATTACAAAATCGAGAAAATCGTACGAAGGCCAAAACGTTAATTTGCAACAGCTGTTATTGAAAAACAAGCCAGGAGACCCAAAAATAGCGGGAGTATGGTATACGGCGACTTTAATCATAAAAATCGATCGCCATAGATAACATTTCACGTCCTTTCAAACGTTCAACTATATTGACTTTTGGCTAATGTGAATATTTCTGATGGAAAAAAACTACTGGATAGCATGGATGTACGGCGTGTGACCCAAGCGGTAAAGATCAGGCGTCATTACTCGCCATTACAAATATTTAATACCTATAGCGTCAAATATATTGATTTTTGCACCCTGTAGAGAGCTCAACAGCGATAAACGGCGTAGGTCGGAAGTATGGTATGAGACCAAAACAAAACAAAACATGGTCGTTGTTGGTCATATTTAAATCAAAGAGACCCGAAAGTTACAAAAGCGCTAGAATGAAATAACTGAAATTGCGTGTAACGAGGAAGTACTGCATGTGACCCCAATGATAAAAATCAAGCAAAATTCAACTGTCACAAAGAAAAATTTTAAGTCTAAAGTATATTCACTCTTGTGGTCTATAAAAATCTCAAAAGCTTGAAAACGGCGTACGGCGGAAGTACTGTGTGTTACCCAAACCATACAAAACAAGTTCTGTGAACGTGGTCAGAGTTGGTCAAATATATAGCAAAGAGCCCCAAAAAGTACAATAACAGAAAATGCGTTTTACGAGGAAGTACTGCATGTGATACCAGTAATAAAAATCAAGCGATATTCAGCTGTCATATAGAAAGATTCAAAGTCTAAAGTATATTCACTCTTGTGGTCTATAAAAATCTCAAAAGCTTAAAAACGGCGTACGGCGGAAGTACTGTGTGTTACCCAAACCATACAAAACAAGTTTTGTGAACGAGGTCAAAGTTGGTCATATTTATAGCAAAGAGACCCTAAAAGTACAATAACACTTAATAAAATAACTGAAAATTCGTTTTACGAAGAGGTACTGCAGGTGACCCCAATAATAAAAATCAAGCAATATTCAGCTGTCATATAGAAAATTTAAAGTCTAATGTATGTTCACTTTTGCGGTCTATTAAGATCTCAAAAGTTAGAAAATGGCATATTGCGGAAGTACTGTGTGTTATCCAAACTATGCAAAACAAGTTTTGTGAACAAGGTCAAAGTTGGTCACATTTAAAGCAAAGAGACCCAAAAAATACAATTAAAATAACTGAAAATGCGTTTTATGAGGAGGTACTGCATGTGACCCCAATAATATAAATCAAGCGATAGTCAACTGTCATATAGAAAATTTCTAAGTCTTCCAGCGTTCAAATATATTCATTTTTGTGGACTATAAAAATCAAAATGTAGCAAATGTGCAAATAACGCGGAAGTACTGCATGTGACCAATTTGATAAAAATCAGACATCATTCAATCGCCGACCCCATCATTTTAAGACCTTGAACGTTCAAATACATTGAGTTTTGCGGCCTGTAAAAATCAAAATACAAAACATGCACTAGTGAAATCGTGAAAAACGCTCTTAACGTGGAGGCATTGTATGTGACCCACTATACAAACCAGTGGTGTGCATAGATCACACAGTACTTCCATGTTTGAGTCGGTAACTGGTATAACCTATTATAAAATCGAGAAAATCGTACGAAGGCCGAAAAGTGACCCTAGCAGTAAAGATCAGGCGTCATTCACTCGCCATTACAAATATTTAATACCTCTAGCGTCAAATGTATTGATTTTTGCACCCTGTAAAAAGCTCAACAGCGATAAACGGAAGGCGGAAGTACGGTATGTGATCAAAACAAAACAAAACATGATCGTTGTTGGTCACATTTAAAGCAGAGACCCGAAAGTTACAAGAGCGCTAGAATGAAATAACTGAAATCGCGTTTAACGAGGAAGTACTGCACGTGACCCCGATAATGAAAATCAAGCAAAATTCAACTGTCATAAAGAAAAATTTGAAGTCTAAAGTATATTCACTCTTGTGGTCTATAAAAATCTCTAATGCAAAAAAACGGCATAAGGCGGAAGTACTGTGTGTTATCCAAACTATACAAAACAAGTTCTGTGAACGTGGTCAGAGTTGGTCAAATATATAGCAAAGAGCCCCAAAAAGTACAGTAACTGAAAATGCGTTTTGCGAGGAAGTACTGCAGGTGACCCCAATAATAAAAAACAAGCAATATTCAGCTGTCATATAGACAATTTAAAGTCTAATGTATATTCACTCTTGCGGTCTATTAATATCTCAAAAGTTAAAAAATGGCATAAAGCGGAAGTACAGTGTGTTACCCGAACCATACAAAACAAGTTTTGTGAACGAGGTCAAAGTGGGTCATATTTATAGCAAAGAGACCCTAAAAGTACAATAACACTTAATAAAATAACTGAAAATTCGTTTTACGAAGAGGTACTGCAGGTGACCCCAATAATAAAAATCAAGCAATATTCAGCTGTCATATAGAAAATTTAAAGTCTAATGTATGTTCACTTTTGCGGTCTATTAAGATCTCAAAAGTTAGAAAATGGCATATTGCGGAAGTACTGTGTGTTATCCAAACTATGCAAAACAAGTTTTGTGAACAAGGTCAAAGTTGGTCACATTTAAAGCAAAGAGACCCAAAAAATACAATTAAAATAACTGAAAATGCGTTTTATGAGGAGGTACTGCATGTGACCCCAATAATATAAATCAAGCGATAGTCAACTGTCATATAGAAAATTTTTAAGTCTTCCAGCGTTCAAATATATTCATTTTTGTGGACTATAAAAATCAAAATGTAGCAAATGTGCAAATAACGCGGAAGTACTGCATGTGACCCGCTTGATAAAAATCAGGCATCATTCAATCGCCAACCCCAACATTTTAAGACCTCAAACATTCAAATACATTGAGTTTTGCGGCCTGTAAAAATCAAAATACAAAACATGCACTTGTGAAATCGTGAAAAACGCTCATAACGTGGAGGCATTGTATGTGACCCACTATACAAAAAATCTAGTGTTTTCTGCTGGCCATAACCGACATTTCAAGCCCTCAAACGTAGAAAAATATTGACTCTAATAGCCTGTAAAAATCGAAACAGAAAAAACTTTGAACGCTTATATCTCGGAAGTACTGTGTGTAATTCGAAATCCGGAAAAACCTAATTTTGCACAATCACTGGGAGAACATTCCCTCAAAATTTCATAGGGTTTCATCAATTTTTCAGGGAGATATGGCGATTTATGTCAGTTTGTGACCACAGACAGACGGACACACAGACACTTGTTCAGAAAGTGTTTCTGAGTATAATACTAATATGAAAATTTCTTCCATCAGGACCTCGGTTCCGAATTCGACTTTTCAGACGATCTCAATACTTCCATTTACTACGTAAACATGGAAGTAAAAATCTAGTGTTTTCTGTTTGCCATAACCGACATTTCAAGCCCTCAAACGTAGAAAAATATTGACTCTCATTGCCTGTAAAAATCGAAACAGAAAAAACTTTGAACGCTTATATCTCGGAAGTACTGTGTGTAATTCAAAATCCGGAAAACTTAATTTTGCACAATCATTGGGAAAACATTCCCATAAAATTGCATAGGGTTTCATCCATTTTTTAGGGAGATATGGCGATTTATGTCAGTTTGTGACCACAGACAGACGGATAGACGGACACACAGACACTTGTTCAGAAAGTGTTTCTGAGTATACTACTATGAAAATTTCTTCCATCAGGACCTCGGTTCCGAATTCGACTTTTCAGACGATCTCAATACTTCCATTTACTACGTAAACATGGAAGTAAAAAATTCTGTCTATCTGCCGTCAACACTTTTCTGACGAAACTATAAAAGCCAAAGTCTTGAAATTTTCAGCAAAAATCAGTATTCGTCAATTCGACAATTCGTATTTTCCCACGTTTTTCAGAAAAAGGAGTACTTATTTGGTATAAATGTCTTTAAATTTTTAGACGCTGAATCGAATGAGACTGGATCGATAGCTTTATTGCTTCTCGTGTTATAGCAGGTTTAGCGTTGAATTTGGGAGATGTTCAGGAATTTGGCAAATGGGTAGAATTCTTGACGGTATAAAAATCTTTCTGTACTTGTTGGAATGCTCGTTGAGCACTCTGTTCAACTATACCGGAAAGCGAAAAATTCAGCTTTTAATTTCGATATTGAGAAGAAGAAAATTACAATAGTTGCTACAGAGTTTTCTCCTATAGTTACTAATCGGTGGGAACGATCTCAAATGTTCGGAATAATTACTATCACAAATGGATAGTCTTCTTAAATCACTATTGAAGCGAAGGAATAATAAACCACTGTACAATCATTTTTTGTAGCTTTTTTTCAATTTGAACAAACACAATTTTACAAGCCCGACGTACATGGCGAGGAACGCGACTAATAATGGCCGGTTGCATTCTGTGGCGGAGAAGAATCAACTCGACTCAGATGATTGATTATCGGTTCATATCGCGATACGATTCCATGTCAGATTCACGTAGTGTCGTTTGCCAACATCCCCACTCTCTATGAGAGCGGCCGTGTCGATGGTCTGTCACTGTGGGCTGTTGGGGAGAAGTGTCTGACGTGTGGTGCGAGCTTTAGAAACTCCACAGGTTCGTTTCAGAGAAAAATGTCGAGCTATCAAAAACCTATCCTAATGTAGTTGAAAGTATAATTATTATGATGGGTCGATTACAAATTATTCACGATGCAAAAACAGAGCCTCGTGGCTAGATGGGGTGGTTCCCGAAGCGCACCATAATAATAATGATGATTGATGTAATATAATTGTTATCCATTTCTGCTTATTGATAGGTTTTCATGTTATTTATGTCATGTCTAGTTATCAAAGATGAAGTTCGTGACGAAACTTGGGAAAACAGCAAGCACTCCAACACTTATGGGATGGGTACAAACTATCAACGCGGTAAAGTTACTGTGGGAAACATTGCTCGAAGAGGTTCCAGGGACGACATTCCTCGAGCTCCGATGGATACATTGAAATTCTCTGGAAGAGCTGTGCCGGCCAGATCTTCATGCTAAAGTCAGGCCTAACATAAGCTACTAACTTCGTCATTGACCCTAAGACCTGCAGTTGTTGACGTATGACGTGCGTCTCTACAATTCAGGAGTTACCTACTTTTCATCCATTAAGCGTTAAAGTTGATCTTGATGCCCTTGATGGCGTGACTACCTGAAACCAAATGGAATTGGGGGATTCATTATGGTAAACAAAAAAGACAGATTTTTATCCGGCTTCAAACTATTGAAACTTATTACTTACTACTACTTATTGTTATTACCTGTGTTAGGAGGATTGTGATGTTCGTAAACTGTTCAGTGAATAGCGGCATTTATAATTATATCAATGAATATTTCATTTGCATGGGTGTGTGTTGAATGACAAAGATTATCTAACCTTTCTTCACAATTGTCTACTTCAATGTAGAATGCCCAATGTAGAGGACAGACGTCACATTTTCAAATAACGTTCTACGGCATTTCTCCGAATCTGGAGCCGCAATTACTGGATAGTTACACTTTTGAACATAAGCCAGCAGGCATGCAAAGCACAGTACTTCCATGTTTGAGTCGGTCACAGAAATAACCAATTATAAAATAAGAAACTGATATAAAGGCTTCAACGTCAGAACACCACTACCTCCTAGTATCGATAAACTAGCCAGGAGCCCCAGAAATAGGAAAACGAATTAGGTTAATAAGTAGTATGCGAGCCTATCAATACAAGCCAAGTTCTGCAAAATTGGATCATTTTTACAGCAACGACACCCAATAATGTATCACCAGCCTTTCAACATCATTTACTCGTCATAACAAACATTCATAAACCTCAAGCCTTACATAAATATAATGATTTTTGGAGCCAGTAGAAGATAACAAAAAAAAAGCTTATGATTAAAGAGGATTGTGGGAGACAAAGTACAATTTTGACCAAATTCGACTTTTCAGTCAATCCCAATACTTCCATTTACTATGTAACCATAGAAGCAGAAACGCTGCAAATGATTGTACAGTGGTTTATTATTCCTTCGCCTCAATAATGAATTAAGAAGACTATCTATTTGTGATTTTAATTATGCCGAACATTTGTGAACGTTCCCACCGAAAAACATATTATGGTAAGGGAAAAACTCCGTAGCAACTATTGTAATTTTAATCATTTTTATTTTTCTTAATTTCCTAATTAAAAGCTAAACTTATTGCCTCACGATAGAGCTGGAGAGAGTGTTTGACGACTATTCCAATGAGTCTAGAACGATTTTTATAGCTCGAAGAACTCTTGAGTTACACCCTCATGTCAAATTTCTGATAATCTCCCAAATTCGACACGAAAGCTGCGATAACTCGAGAATCAATAAAGCTAGCGACCCGGCGATGGTCGCATTCGATTCGGCGTACGAAAATCTATTAAAATTTGATAAGAAATACACATTTTTCTGAAAAACCGAGATTGATAGATTTTTGGTGAAAATTTCAATAATTTAGCTACTACATTTTGGCCGGAAAAGTGCTAACGGCGGACAGACAGAATTTTTTTAATTGGATACTATTCGGATTCTACATGCCTTGAAGCGTAAAACATCAAATTTTGAGGGGTTAGAAATTTTTTTCTTGGGCGATTACAATGGTTTATTATGAATAATAAACCAAAATTGAAACTGAAAAAAACGTTATAGTGTTATATTTCTAAAGTTCTGTTTGTTGTCCGAAATTAGGCTAGTTTTACACAATCACTGGAAGAATATGTTTGGAAAATTTTATTCAGTCTTGTTGTTGTGAGTGTGTCTGAGAATAGTACCTACTGTAAAAATTTCTTTCAAAATCATCACCTTTCCGAAGTTGACTCCTCAGATGGTCACAATACTTCCATTTACCACGTAAACAAGGAAGTAAAAATAGCGAATTGAAGCACAACTATCAATGGTTTTAGAGAGGTAGGGATTTAAGAATAAACAAATTAATATCTTGCCACCCAACTACGGATTTAATTAAAATAGAAATCATCTTGGGTTTACAGGCTTAATTTGCATTTCTTTCAAACTAGCAAAAGAAATAAATCAATATTAATGACCAAAAATAAAATTTTTCTTGATTTTAAAATAAAATATAACTTGCTGTGAGCGGAACGGCGCGATATCGCCCATTCGCATGTAGGTAAGATGCGCACGGTGGAAATGTTCAAACGCTGAAAAAGTTCACCCCTGCACTTTCTCTCACCAGATTGAAAAAAATGATGATCCATGGAATATCGACGATAAACGTGGAAGGCCGTAATTTTCTGCAGGACGAAAAGCGTATCCGGGGAGAATTCGGATAAAACGCAGGGAAATTTCCAAAGCATTAAATCTTTTTACGAAGTGAGACGAGGCGAGAGGACACGGAGCAATAATAATTATTTTATAACACCGACGACGAAATAGACAAATGGCTGGGCGATATTTATTAACGGCCGACAACTTCCCATTCATTTCTCGATATACCTACTATACATAATATATTATATATCATTGCGAAAATTCTGCTTTTGATGACTGGAAAACCACATCGTAGGACATTTTTTGTAATTTCAGCAAAAATAGAAGGGAAATAATAATAAAATACAAGAGATAAGGAAGGAAACCAAATTCATTCGGTTTGTATTCGGCCATGGAGGCCTTAATAGATTAGTCCATATCTCGATCTCGACACGGGCTTCGCTGGGAGGATCTTCATAGTACTTCATGGTACGCGCGGTTCACGATCTCTCGACACCGACCATCGACCATAATAATATCCCTAATATTACACTGTGCGGGGGCTAGCAATAGTTTTTTTGCAGGCATTTTGAAACGAAACAACTACCTTCTATATTGTACGATAATATGCTATGGTTTGAGCACGAACATTGACTACCAACTTAAACATATTTAAGCTACCTTGGAAGCAGATTGAATTTTATTTGTTTTACCTTTCCTTCTGTTTTGACGAAAGACTTCGAGATATTTTCAACAATGTCTGATTCAATATTCGGTTTATTTCCTGACGATATATTAGGACAGAGCTATCGTTTGGATGTTACCTTTCAGGATGAAAAAAGTTTCCTCTTATTCGTCTGGTGAGTACTTCTAGCGCGCCTAAAAAGTTATGAGATAAATAAATGAGGCCCACTCATGACGGGCCGAACCGGAAAAAACCAATGCGTACTTGTGTGATCAAAAGCATAATATTAGCCCCTTAGGTATATATGCTTTGCTGTGTGCTGTCAAAAAATTAACAAGGTCTAATTTCGTACACCCAATGAGGGAATACTTTACTTTCAGATAATTTCATTGAATTTTTCTAATTACTAGGTAGAAGTAAAACCAGTAGTGTGCATAGATCAAACAGTACTTCCATGTTTGAGTCAGTAACAGGAACAACTAATTATAAGATCAAGAAGCTCATACTAAGGGCGCAACGTTATTCTTATTACCTACCCTACAACTGTTATTGAAAAAAAAACTTTATAGAAAAAACCGATTTCAAAAATATTTGTCTATAAAATAAACTGTGAAAAGGAAAAAATAACAAAAATTTCCCAACTTCGCAGCAACTCATCGCCAACTACACATTTTAAGGACTACTTTACTAATCGTATTGACCTGATTGATTGGATCACCTCCCCTAATAATTAAAAAATTACTATTTCTCATTTCACGAATGATTAAAAGACCTTGACGTAAGACGTACACAAAATATTCACATTGAAAGGAAAGCGGAGAAGTAAAAGTAATGTTGTTGCAATGAAAGTCGTATGAGGCTATGAGGAAGGTTTATACCAGTGACGTCAGAAAAAGCTGCCCCTTGATGATCGATTGAGCCCACCTTGCTACTATGGAGCTGGGAAGATCTCCCTTTCTCTATGGGAAGACCCAACCTTGGGGAAGACCGCGCTTTTGATGTTGATTCTTCTTCTATTTTACATTATTTACATGACTGTTTCAATTCATTCTCAACACTTCCCCACTACTCAGATATTTTACATCAATGTACATGAAATCACAATTATTAAAATATAGTTGCAACCAGTTTTGAATAGTTAAAGCTACTGTTAATCAGTTTTTGAAGCAAAAGTATCTCTAGGTTGTTCAAAAACAACAGGCATTCATGCCGTGTGAGACCAACAATAAAAATCAAGCAACATTCAGCCGTCATATTAAAACAATGTAAAGCCCCCCAGCGTTAAATGTATCATTTTTGCGGTCTTTAAAAATCAAAACATGGTCAATATGCGAATAGCGCGAGAGTACTGAATGTGACCTACTTGATAAAAATCAAGCATCTTTCAATCGCCATCCCAAACATTTCAAGACCATGGACGGTCAAATATATCCGTCCTGTATAAATCAAGACAGAAAATACATTCAAGCCAAATCATGAAAAAGGATCATAACATGGAGGTACAGTTTGTGACCCAATATCCAAGAAATAGAGCGAAATCTGCTCACCATAACGAACATTTTAAGACACAAACTTTGAAAAATATTAACTTACAGCATGTAAAAATCAAAATAGAATAAACATTGAACGCTCATAATATATCGGCAGCACTGTATATTATGCAAAATCCGGAAACAGCTAATTTGGCCAATTACTGGATGAACATTATCTTTTAAAAAAATGAATGAAATTGTTCACGGAAATATAACGATTTTTGTCACGTTTTGACCACAGACACACGAACATTAATTTTTTCATGTTTCATGATGTGTTAGATGCAATCAATGTTGCCATAGTAAGAAAAAGGAACTCGCAAAGTAAATAACTATTGGCGGGCATTTTCAACATAAATATAGGTTTTCTCTGTCCTATTTTTCAGTTTATTTCTCTTCGTGACAGTATTTATTCGTTTCCTTTTTTGGAAGCTATCACCAGTCATATATGAGACATTGCTTCTTGCTGCTTTCTATGGGATCGGAAAAATCATTAACGTCCTGGACGAGCAATCTGGTGATTTGTCTTGACAAAAGAAAAATAAAGTTTTTCAATAACATAATCTCCAGCAGTCCTAGAACTTTGACTGTATACCTTTCAATTTTTTGCAGAACTCGAGACAGCGGTGGATTTTATTGGTATCTACTCACTTCACATGCTCATTCCAGTGTACGTCTTTAGAGCGACCTTTGATTTCAACACAGCCTTTGGGTCCTACCTCTTCATGTATGTTCTTCTCATGTCCCTGATTCCAGTTTTTCTCTTCAACCTATACTTCATTTCATGGGTCATGTACACAGTGTTCCAGTATTCTCACAGTATAAGTTTCCAAGAGATGCTACTTATCAGTGAGTGAATTTTTCCCTCCATTTTCATCATGCGGTTTATTACTTCAGTTTAGCTTTATTTATATAAAATCCTATTCTAGCCCTCATTCTATCACCTTGTGAAGTTCAATATATTTTGGATTACCTTGAATCAGCTCAAGGCCGCATTTCGGAACTGCAATTCCGAATGCACACAGAACATTACTCGTCCATTTGGCTTTCATTTTTTTGCGCTGATATAATTTGGAAAAACCTACGTATCGAGAGGTTGAAAGAATTTTCGACCAGCGTGCTTTTAATCTTCATCATATATCAACGTGAGTTGAAACATACGTATCTTGTCAAATCTCTTTCATTTGCTATGCCCATTAATTTATTATTACTTTCAAGCAGTTGTACTTGGTTTCTTTATTGGGTTGATTTGCTCAAAACTGGTGAGCTATTCATTGAAGAAAGCTGCAACATCCCCAGCTCTAACAGTTGTTTTAACTATCGCATCGCTCTATGTCGTTCAAACGATCAGCATACTTGTCGGAACCAGTCATATTCTTGCTGTCGGCACGTTTGGCATTTACATCAACTCCCTCGTCAACGAAAGTAGCATCGAAACGACAGAATTATTCGCTGAGGTTGGATCTATCACGTTGAAAAAGAAATATTTTGTAACGTATGAAGTGTCATCTCATGGAAGGAATTTATGTTTATGGGAGGAGGCTCGTGAAAAGAGTAGACTTCCGAGTTGAACCACAATTCGAGTGCCTCAGGACATCGGAGCATTAAAGAGTAGGCTGAGGGAGGTAAGCTGGACGGTATAAGTCATCTGAACAGAGCTACTCCCAAATCCTGGGAGTATTGCAGAACGCATGCATAACATCATACCAAGACTTGTCGCATCTCCATATGTGGAGAAGCTAGTAAAGTAGTGCTGCTTGAACGAGCTAATTTGATTCACCATGATCAATGATAGCAGTATAATGGAACTGGCTCTGGAGTTCCAGAGCCAGAGTGAGTTAGAGCTCATAAAATAAATTCACTAGCGCAAAGATTAATGATTCTATTCTATTGACATTCTGCTAGCTATTAGAATTCTCATCTTCTGCTTCACCTCATAAATGATGAGGGGGCAAGAGTCACTCACCTTGTGTGAACCTCCCCTTAAGGACCCTTAGGGACTACTCTTCGTGTTCCTTCTTCTTGGTTTCTTCTGAATGTATTTATTTACTGGTTGTTTCAAATCTGATTGAATTCATTTATTTACTTCTTTTCCAGTTCTGGAAGATGGTGCTTTTTATTGTCAATAGCATCGTTGTGGCTCTTGTGGGAATGTTCTTAGGATTTTCAACTTCTTTAACAGATGATAACTCATTTCAAATCGTACTAATATTTTACACGATTTTCCTGGCCGTGCGGTTGATCCTTTTTTTCATGGTTTATCCTTTGGTTGCGATTGTTAGTATTCTTTCTCATAAAAAAAAGGTGTCAATGCTATATTTATGAGCCACTCAGAAAATTATTTTAAAAATTGTTGCAGGCAATGGGTAGATTGATTGACTGGCGTTATGCAACCATCCAAGTTTCTGGCGTGTACAAAGGGGGGCCAAACTATATCATGGCCTTGTACTACGGTGTGGTTTCAGTCCGCAATGGGTAATCCTCTTACTGCCTGAGCAAATCTAGGTCGTCTCTTTGTTCTTCAGAAAAGTTTATGCTATCCATGCCTATGTTACAGATTAGCAGTCGTGGAGATCGTTGCTTGTTTCACGTTAATGTCTCAATTCTTCAACGTTCTTCTTTTCCCTACTGTTCTCAGAGTGCTTGGAATGTACGGTTACTCTGCCCGTAGAGTTGCTGATATGAACATAGCAGTATCTGATACAAATAACTGCCGTGAAAAAGCAAGTTGAATCCGCATGTTATTGAGGAGCAATTATGAGTGAATCGAAAGCAGCAAACATTAATTGAAGATCAAATGGTTAATAACTAATTTTTGTATATTTTAGGCAATATTTGCTCTCAAGTTGGACAAAATGGTTGTCGACGCAAACTGGCTGATTGTTGAACGATTGACACGCCTAAATCACCCATACAAAACCTATATGGATAACGCTGGCCTTGATGAAGACAGAAAACCAGATCAACAGATAAGGTGAGATATCAATTTTTTAACCAACTTCAAAAGGAGGAGGTTACTATAGTTAACTTGCGGGTTTTTTTCTTCGGTATGTGTTGTCCGATGGCGTTCAGCTCCTGTACATCCGATCGGGTTACTTTTTTTTGTTTAAAGGGTTACTATCCAGGGAGGTCCCATAATGTTTTCAATTGATTCCATCCAGTAGTTACGTCCCCAGACGCAGAGAAATGCCGGAAAACGTGATTTTCGCGAAAAGAGAAAGTTTTGACTTTGCAAGCTTATAACTTCTAGAATAATTGCTCGATTGTTTTGTTTATTATGTCAATTTGTTCATAATTCATCTGCCTATAGCCTAGCTCCAATTTTTTTCAACAATCTGATTTGGCGAGTAGAGAAGAAAGTGTAACAAAACGCTGCAAATGATTGTACAGTGGTTTATTATTATTTCGCTTCAATATTGATTTAAGAAGACTATCCATTTGTCATTTTAAATATTCCGAACATTTTTTAACGTTCCCACCGAAAAACAGATGGTAACTATAGGGGAAAACTCCGTAGCAACTATTGTAATTTTAATCATTTTTATTTTTCTTAATTTCCTAATTAAAAGCTAAACTTATTGCCTAACGATACAGCTGGAGAGAGTGTTTGACGACCTTTCCAATGAGTATAGAACGATTTTTATAGCTCGAAGAACTCTCGAGTTATACCCTCACGTCAAATTTCTGAAAATCTCCCAAATTCGGCACAAAAGCTGCGATAACTCGCGAACCAATGAAGCTATCGACCCGGCGATGGTCTCATTCGATTCAGCGTCCAAAAATCTATATAATTTGATACCACGTACACATTTTTCTAAAAAACCTTGGAAAATGTGAATTTTCTCCCCCTCAAAACCCCCCAAAAATACCCTTAAAATTGAGCTAGCAAGTTGGTTCAAGAATTGGGCCGTCGTAGGACCGAGATTGATTTTTGGTGAAATATTCAAATTTTTAGCTCTTACAGTTTGGCCGGAAAACTGCTAACGGCGTACGGCGTACGGCGTACGGCGTACGGCGGACGGACAGAATTTTTTTAATTGGATATTCGGATTCTACATGCCTTGAAACGTAAAACATCAAATTTTGAGGGGGGGTTATAAATTTTTTTTTCTTGGGCGATTACAATGGTTTATTATTGAATAATAAACCAAAAGCGTGATGCCGATTTCCGATTTTTTGAGGTTTTTCGAGCACCGTTCCCAACCACACCGAGGAAAAAATACAAAGACTATTGCACTTGAAAACTCTTAGCTAGAGCCTTCCAGCAATGGTAAAAAATCAAGTTTAGGTGGCATAATAAGGGAGCAATCGATGTTTTTATGGACCTATGTTTGAGACCTCATAACTTCTAAACAAAAACTGTTTTTTCATAGTTTGTAAACTTAACCCTTTCTCCCCGACAGACGCCTAAAGGCGTTTGAAGAGTAACGTGCTCTGGGCCCTACAGACGCCTAAAGGCGTCTGCCTCTCGTGTTTCCCCAGTCCCGACGGACGCCTTTTGGCGTTTCATAGTTTTTCGACCTTCTGATGCGATCTATGGCCATACTAATCTTTTCCATTCGGTTACCAACGTGTAGGGGAGAAGTATACCTTTCATATTCACCCTCTTCCGACAGAATTCGCGGCAGTAACACTATCGATTAGGGCGAAACTGTCACCTCAGCCTATATCTTCTCTGTGACCTCAGCGGCTCTTTTCCCCTTTAGTCTGACGATTGGAAACTCTTTGTTTTACTTTTTTTTGTTGTACGGATAGCGTAACATGTAATAAACTCAAAAATAATTCAGTTGAGAAATGATGTTGAGTGAAACTGGGCGAAAATAGGAGAGGAAGACAAAGAGAAAGAGAGTGAGCGGCAGACTGAAAAATCCTTCGGTAGGGAGTTCACAACAAGTCGCTAAAGCGTCGGGAGGGGGCCTCACTGTGGTCGGGCGCGCTTCGGGGAGAAAGGGTTAAATTGTTCAAAGTTGTGTCTAGTTTACATGATCCAAATTTGGTATTGATTGTACTAAAAGAACATATTTTTTAGGCAGTATTTCTAAAACATTTGTTTCAAAATCACGTTTTTTGGACTATTTATGCTTGTAGAAAAAAAAGTACGTTAGGCAAATCATTGTGGTTAAAAGATTTGAATTCAGCGTTAAATTTTCAATAAACAACAATCATGGTGTTTAAGGCCAAATAACTTCATTATAATGCACAAACGTTTGGCGAATTTCTGAAATTTTATTCGGATTCTCTCATTCAGTGTGAATGCGCATACGCTTGAGGAAATCATGACTCTATTACCGTTTGAGAAATAAAAATCGAATGAATTTGTGAAATTCAGTAGCCAACAATGGTGTAGTTAATTATTTGAGTTTTATAAGGTGGATCAATGGGATCAAAGCATCCGGTATGTTGACCAAGAGACCCAAATCAGTGGATGGATTATTCCAAACGTTCAAACTCACTCTCAATCAACATAATATCATTGAAAGTAGTTAGATAATCATTATACTTTAGAACTTCAACGTTCAACTGATTTATGTATTTAGTTTGGACGGTTAGTAGTAAGTGACAAGAACACAATAATGAAAGCTTGGGAAAATTCTGTGAAGAGAGCTGTCCATGATTGTTAGGCACTAAAGAGAGAAACATAGAAAAAAAACGTAAAAAAAATAAAACCGACTTCAAAAATATTTGCCTATAAAATAAACTTTGAAAAGGAAAAAATAACAAAAATTTCCCAACTTCGCAGCAACTCAACACATTTTAAGGACTACTTTACTACTCATATTGACCTGACCACTTCCTGATTGATTGGATCACCCCTCCCTAATAATGTAAAAATTACTATTTCTACTTTCCAAATGATTGAAGGACTTTCCTTTCACCTCTGAATCGCCTCCAGATAGATCATTTTTTGGAGTCGGCACCTCTCTGGCAAAATGACTAGCCGATGGTAACAAATAAATATGAATTTACGATAAATTAGTAGGTGCCAGGTAATAAGTCCGGGTCTGGACATGAAGCATCATTGAGAAATCAGAAATGGTTTTTAGGAAAAGGCGTGAATAGTCGGTTTGAAGTTGGTTTTATTTATTTTTTCAAGTTTTTAAATGGAAGTATTGAGATCGTCTGAAAAATTGAATTTGGAACTGGGTCCTGTTGGAAAATTTTTTCATAGAACTATTTATTCTCGTAATCACTTTCTGAACAAGTGTCTGTGGTCACAAACTGACATAAATGGCCATATCTTCCTGAAAAATGAATGAAATTCGATGACATTTTCAAAAAAGTTTTCCTAGTGAATGAGCAAAATTAGGTTTTTTCAAGATTTGAAAAACACACTGAGCATTTGGTCATAAGGGTTCAAAGTTTTTTCTGTTTTGAATTTTACAGACTATAGGGGTATTCATGGTCGGTGTCGAGAGATCGAGATGTCGAGAAGTCTAGAACCGCGCGTACCATGAAGATCCTCCCAGTGAATCCCGTGTCAAGATCGAGAAATGGAACCATCTATTAAGGCCTCCATGGCGGAATACAAACCAATTGAATTTGGTTTCTGCCTATTCGGTGACAATTCCATTCGTTTTTGGTAACACAAATCATGAACATCACGAACGATAAAAATAAAATAACGGATAAAAATCGGAATCTGAGGAAATATTCGTCAAATAGCCGTCGTTTCGCGTTGTTGTTTACATCGACATTTGGCGGGAACGCCAAATCTCGACTTCTCGACGCTTTTTCGGATCGAATTCGATTTCTCGATCGAGATTTGAAATGGCGTACTGCGCTTGTCCGGTCGTGAAAATTTCCATGGCAACCTTATCAATCTCGACTTTCTCGACGTCTCGAGACCGACCATGAATACCCCTTATAAGAGTCAATATTTTTCTACGATAGAGGGCTTGAAAGATCGGTTAAGGCAAGCAGAAAACACCAGATTTTTTGTATATGGTTCACATACCGTGCCTCCGGGTTATGAGCCTTTTTCACAATTTCACTAGTGCATGTTTTGATTTTTTTTGCATTTTGATTTTTACAGACACAAAACTCAATGTATTTCAACGCTCAAGGTCTTAAAATGTTGGGGTCGGTGATCGAATGATGCATGATTTTTATCAAGTGGGTCACATGCAGTACTTCCACATTATTTGCAAATTGGCTACATTTTGATTTTTTGAGACTCAAAAATGAATAAATTTGAACGCTGGGGGACTTTGAATGTTTCTTTATGACAGCTAAATATCACTTCTTGATTTTTATTATTGGAGTCACATGCAGTACTTCCTCGTAAAACGCATTTTCAGTTATTTTATTCATAATTTTTGGGTCTCTTTACTTTGAATATGTTCAGCTTTGGCCTCGTTCACAAAACTTGTTTTGTATAGGTTGGATAAAATACAGTACTTCCGACTTATGCCATTTTTAGCTTTTTAGATTTTTATAGACTAAAAAAATTATTATTTATTTGAACGCTGGGGGACTTAAAATGTTTCTATATGACAGCTGAATATCGCTTGGTTTGTATTATTGGGGTTACATGCAGTAGTTCCTCGCAACACGCATTTTCAGTTATTTTATTCTAGCGCTTTTGTAACTTTCGGGTCTCACTGCCAAAACAACAAATTAAATATGACCAGCTTTGACCTCGTTCACAAAACTTGTTTTGTATGGTTTGGATAACATACAGTACTTCCGACTTATGCCATTTTTAGCTTTTGAGATTTTTATAGACTGAAAAAATTATTATATAGAACGCTGGGGGACTTGAATGTTTCAATATGACCGCTGAATATCGCTTGATTTTTATTATTGGGGTCACATGCAGTACTTCCTCGTAAAACGCATTTTCTGTTAGTTTATTCAAGTGTTATTGTACTTTTTGGGTCTCTTTGCTTTGAATATGGTCAACTTTGACCTCGTTCACAAAACTTGTTTTGTATAGTTTGGATAACACGCAGTACTTTCGCCTTATGCCATCTTTTTGCTTTTGAGTTTTTTATATTAAATATATACATGAGAGAATATATTAGAAGAAAATAATCAGAATAAGTATATATATATATGTATATATATTTATATAAAAATCCTGGGAGACTTTAAAATTTCCTATATTACAGCTGGATATTGCTTGATTTTTATTATTGGGGTACATGCAGTACTTCCTAGTAAAACACATTTTCAGTTATTTTATTCTAGCGCTTTTGTAACTTTTGAGCACTTTGCTTTGAATATGACCAACTTCGACCATGTCCAGAACAATTGTTTTGTATTGTTTTGACGACATAACGTACTTCCACCTTAAGCCATTTTCGTTTTTTACAGGCCCTCAAAAATCAATATATTGGACGCTAGAGGTTTTTAATATTTGTAATGGCGAGTGAATGACGCCTGATCTTCACCGCTTGGGTCACACGCTGTACATCCGTGCTAGCCAGTAGTTTTTTGGATCAAAAATATTCACGCCCTAAAGTCAATATAGTTGAACGTTTAAAAGGTCATGAAATGTTTTCTTTGGCGGGTGAATTACGATAGACTTTTATCGTTAAAATCACATAACGTAATTTCGTAATATACTATGAATATGATGGGTTTTCAGCTCCATTTGAATAATCCAACATAATAAACACTGACAACGTGCTGAAAACGTTTTGGGTAGGGTGAAAGTGGATTTATTTCCAATCATAAAATCGTCCATAGAATAGTGGAAATTATTTCCTTTGTTAGTTGATTTTTGTATTATTCAACAAGGTTTAGAATGCAGAAATACGAAACGCACTATACAACATTAGATAAGGGGAAACTGCCTGGGTGGAGTTATTCCTTAGAAATCCTCTGCCAGCGTTATCTGAACGTTTCGTGCGCCTGCTCCTAGAGCGCTCTGCTCACTTTCTGAACAAGTGTCTTTGCCTCCATTTGTTTGTCTTTCAGAGTGTCTGTCTGTCCTTGCGTTCATCTGTCTATGGTCTGAATGACGAATATTGCCTTATTCTAGTAGTTCCATGTTATGAGCTCTTTGTGGGTATATTCTACAGGCTTTAAAATTCAATATGTATTTGAACGCTGCAGGTTTTTCAATATTTGTAACGATGAGTGAATGACACATTTTTAGGTGTCGTTGCTATAAAAATGATCTCATTTTACAAAATTTGGCTTTTTTTGTAAAGCTCACATACTGTGGAAGCATCATCAACCTAACTCGTGCATTTTTCTATTTTTGAGTCTCCTGGCTCGTTTTTCAATAACAGTTGTTCTTCGCTTGGTTGTCGTCGCATTTATTGTAGTAGAGGGGTTGTGAGGGGGAGAAAAACCAGGCGACTTATTCTCCAGATTTTTAATGGCTGGCCGAGTACTTTCGCCCATTCGGGCATCTTCAGGGCGACGTGGAACCATGAGGTCCACAGGTCGTTGCGGCCTTCGTACGATTTTCCTTATTTTATAATTGTTTATATCAATCTGTTACCGGCTCAAACATGGAAGCACTGTGTGATCTATGCACACCACTGGTTTATTAAATGGAATTTTCAGAAAAATCATGATCCGGTGTTGAGTTCTTTACCCGTTTTTGTATTCCTGAACTCTAATCTGAAATTAACTGATAAAAATTTTGCTCAGAACATGTCAGATAAGCTGTGCAGCAACCTAAAAAGCTCTGCATAATTATTCTTCTAGAGAGCAAAAACTCTTAGCACGGAAAACTAAGTAGAAATATAGCTGGTTTCCATGGGTGAAACAGGCATGGCGTCTGTTGAAGGCTGGGGTTGGTAACCTCCCTATGGAGCTGGTATGCCAAAAATTAAAAAAAGGATCACAGAAACGCTTTGGAAGCTGGGGGTATGATACCTCGCAAGACGCCCATCTTCATTCATTCGCGTTCATTTGTACGTTCAAGATTCATCTTGCATTGTTTTCAGATATGTTGTTTGCCCTGATTGTAAAAACGAGCTCATAGCACCACTGACTGAAAGGGAAATTGCTATTTTAAGAAGAGAAGCAAGGGAAAGAATAATCAAGACGTTGCAGGTCAACACTAAAATATCAGGAGTGGAGTGACTAACTAAATCTGTCCTTACTCTACGAATTCAATCGACCAGTACCTAGGGTGGTGAAACTCGTCCTTGTTTTTTAGAATTTAATTCAAGGGTCTATTATTGTCGAAAATATTAATTTGCATTAATTTCCTGAGAGAATATTCATTTCATGTTGTCAGAAGTGGTTACTCCAATGACGCAAGATGTGTGTGCTAGTGTTACTGTGTAAATTCTGAGTGAGTATCACAAATATTTCGTATTGTTCGACTACCGTTTATTTCTTCACAACTACTGCAGTTTGAACAGTTTTAACTTTATTATTTCATTGCAAAATTAACAACTTTGACAGGCTATGGACCCAGTGAATCGGAAATAACATGGAAGTGTGAAATTCGGTTGTGAAAAGTGTTGTTCTCCTGTCGATCGCATTATGTGATTCTGAAGTGCACAACAGACTTCTGATGCGTCTTCTACGATTGAAAAACTACAACCACACCTTACTTCGTCCAAAAATGGAGTCAAACTGGAGTATTTGGAAATTCCAGACATTAATTGCAATTAAAGCTAAAGGCCGGGAACAGCACCTTTTGGGCATAGATCGTCAACCAGTGCCTCAAGAAGGTACGGTAGCTGAATCTCAAGCTTTACGTGAAAAATGATGTAAAATTGATAAAAATTTGAATCATTTCTTGGTATCAAGACTTTCCACTGTTCATATACTCGGATTTGAAACCGCATCTGAAATGTGGGATGTACTTCTCTCTATCTGTGAACAGAAATCTGAAAACATACCAGGAACTACGGATACAGACCAGGAACTGAAATGCTGAATCAAGCCGTTTAAACAAATCTTCAGAAGCTTGGGATTCGAATCAAACTTCGCGTGTATACTGCCCTAAACAAAATGGCCTGATCGAACAAGAAATGAGGATAGTAGAGGGGTTGCGAGGGGGAGAAAAACCAAGCGACTTATTCTCCAGATTTTTAATGGCTGGCCGAGCACTTTCGCCCCTTCGGGCATCTTCAGGGCGACGTGGAACCATGAGGTCCATAGGCTGTTCGCAGCAACTAATTCGCCAACTACACATTTTGAGGACTACTATACTACTCGTATTGACCTGACCACTTCCTGATTGATTGAATCTTCTCCCCTAATAATAGAGAAATAACTATTTATTAGCTCCCAAATGATTAAAAGACTTTCCTTTCACCTCTGAATCGCCTCCAGATTGATCATTTTTTGGAGTCTCTTTCAAAATGGCTTCCGGATGGTAACAATTAGTAGGTGCCAGGTAATAAGACTCATAGAGAAATCTGAAATGGTTTTCAGGAAAAGGCGTGTATAAGTCATCATAAAATTGATATTCGCGTAGAGGGGTTGTGAGGGGGAGAAAAACTAGGCGACTTATTCTCCAGGTTTTTAATGGCTGGCCGAGCACTTTCGCCCATTCGGGCATCCTCAGGGCGACGTGGAACCATGAGGTCCACGTCGCCCTGAGGATGCCCGAATGGGCGAAAGTGCTCGGCCAGCCATTAAAAACCTGGAGAATAAGTCGCCTAGTTTTTCTCCCCCTCACAACCCCTCTACGACAATAGATGCGACGACAACCAAGCGAAGAAAAATTGATATTGTTACAAATCAACTCTCATAAATGCTGATTTGCTCTGTTCAAGTATCATGAAAACTGATGATAGTTACTGATCTGTTGTGATCAAACTAATGCGAATTCTATAGGTTTCTCCAAGAAATTATAACAGAGGCGCCGACACCAAAAAATTATCAATCTGTAGGAGATTCAGAGGTGAAAGGAAAGTCTTTCAATCATTTGGGAAATGAGAAATAGTAGTTTTTATATTATTAGGGGAGGTGATCCAATCAATCACGTCATATTTTTGTACCACAAACTTCATCTCAAATTGTTGAACGTTCAGATATCATATGTTTACAGTTGAGAAATTCAATCATTCAACGGGAAACGAAGATGAAACAAGCTCAACATACATCAATATTTTGACTGATGTTGAAAGCAGCTACAGCCAACTTAATTAAATTGATGAAGAAATGCAACCAGATAGTGACCGATTCCCACCAAACCAGCCTAAAGAATCAGGGAGAAGAAAAAAACCTCCAGCAAAACCTGACGACTATATTCAGCTTTCATACCAGGAAGCTGTAAAATAGGGAAGACGATAAAAAATGGAAGACAGCCATCATTGAAGAAACGTTGTGGTTTGTCGCGTATCCATCAGATTCGACGTGGGGTTGAGGTAGAGACAATAAATGCGACGTTATCTCATATTTTGTTTTTATATCCCTTCTAGCGCTTTCGCCGCTCTGGGCCTCTTCAGGAAACATCTTCTATATAAAAGTTTTAAAAAATAAGGCCCAGTAACGTTGTGGAGCTATTACTGGGCCTTATTTTTTAAAACTTTTATATAGAAGATGTTTCCTGAAGAGGCCCAGAGCGGCGAAAGCGCTAGAAGATATATAAAAACAAAATATGAGATAACGTCGCATTTATTGTCTCTACCTACCTCAACCCCACGTCGAATCACTGAAGAAAAGGGGCGCTTGAGGAAAATCACACCTGGACCCTCATTGATCTAAACAGCATCCAGAACAAAAAGATTTGGTCAAGCCTTTGGATTTTCCTAGTAAAACAGGATTGCCAGTACAATGCCCGTTTCGTTCTACGCGGCAGCCAGCAGGCAAATGGTATCGACCATGACTAGGTATTTATTCCTGTCTTTGGACGTGACGCTTTACACCTCATGTTTGCTGTACCTGCAAAACGAAACTGCAAATTTACCAAATTTGACGTGAAGACAGCTGTACCAAGAAGAAATTCTTGGTACATTAAATGAAGATTTGTACATGGAACTCAGAAGAAAGAAGAATATGTAAGCTTGAGCGTCCATTCTGTGGGCTCAAGCAAGATTGAATGAGCGTCTGAAATCGACGCTCCTGACTACTCAAGGAGTCGTTCAGTTGAAAAATGAGCAATCCGTCTTTGTTGATCAAGATTGAACATTATTCTTGGGAATTTGCGTTGATGATGGAATCATTGCTGGTGAAAAATCAGACGTTTGTAGAAACTACTTGAAGATGAATTCAAGATCACCTAATCCTCATCATATCTTGGACTGGAAATGAAAACCAAAAGTGGGAAACTAAAACTGTCTCAATCAACATATACTGATCAAGTACTACATAAATATCGCGCGTCTGAATGTTAACCGACTTACACATCTTTAATTGTAGGAGAGCAGCAAAGCCCATCAATGATGGTAAAATTGTGTTACCGTTCTGCAAAGCTGTCGGGAGCCGTCTCTCTCCTTAACTCCGCCAGACCTGGTTCAATCCGTTGGGTTAAGCGAAAGAAAATTGAAAACCAACTCAGACTGACTTCATCGACCTCAAGAGTACCTAGAAATACGTTGCTAACACCAATAACCTTGGGGTTTCATACTCAATCATCAACAATCAAAATTATAAAAAACTTGTGGCCTACTGCGAGTCAGATTTTGCTGGTGATACTGAAACCCAAAATAGTACTGGTTATGACATCTTCTTCAAAAAATGACCATTAATTTGGAGCTCTCGTCGACAGCTGATTGTTGCTACTTCATCGACAGAGACCGAATATGCCGCAGTAGAGGCAGCAAAGAACACAATCTTCCAGAAGGAACTACTTTAAGAACCCATCGAAAAACAAGTTGTCCCCTATCTATGAGCGGGGGCCCAAAGTAACCGGAATGGGGAAGACGCCTATTTTTTATTTTCGTTCCTATAATGGCCTCAATTCTGTTATTTGGTGTCAGCTGTAGACGGAATGACCAATTTTTCATGAAAATTGCGAGTTTCCGCGGAGAAAATCGCTAATGAAAACCGATGATTTTGAACGAAAAATGAATAGTTATTACGTCATAACTAGTCTGTTGAACGTGAATATCGATACTAGTGCTTGTGTCTTCGGAGAATAAACTAACATTGGAGCAATAATTTGAGGTTGCTGTGAGATTACCAAACCCCCCCTCAGCAATTTATTTGCTTTAAGAGGCATTTTGGGCGGTACTAACTCGACGATTAAAAAAACATACAAGTAGCAGTGAAGTTAGCGTCACTTACTCGATTTAGCATGACTCCAGTCTTAAAGACCGTCTTGTTGTTGTTGTCTGTCTTTCAGCCGATTGCAGAGCCCTCTAGGGCGTTACTTCAATCGGTTGGAGTTACATCTCCGGGTTTATTCAAACTGCTGATTTTCCTTAGCGATTTTCTCCGCGGAAACTCAGAATTTTCATGAAAAATTGGTCATTCCCTCTTCGGCTGACACCAAATAGCAGAATTCAGGCCATTAGGAACGAAAATAAAAAATAGGTGTCTTCCCCCTTGGGCTGGAGGTGAGGAGGAGGAATTTCGGTAGAGTGTGGTGAAGGGCAATACCTGACAAGCCAGTGTGCGAAGTTTCATTGCTGTGGGTGCAACCATTCGTCCGTTAGAATTTTTTCATGAACCTTTTTTCCATTTATGTGAAAACGTGTGATGGCTGTCCGGATCTCAAATTGTGGATTTGTTCACAAAATCTTTAAACAGTTCAAAATTTCAGCGTTTTTGCAAAATAATAATAAATTGAGAAATTCATGAAATTCTTTGATAACTACACGTATGACAAACTAGGTAGGTGTGTTGAAAATATTAATTTGCATAAATGTACGTAGGGAATATTGATCGCTCATGTTGGCAGAACTGGTTACTCAGATGATGTGGAGCTGTCAGCTGTGTGTGCTAGTAAATAATAGTACTACAAATATTATGCATCGTTTGAATACGGTTAATTTCTTCATGATTACACGCACTTTGAATTGTTCAAGCTTTATTGTTCCACTGCTAAATTAACAATGTTATCGATTCCTAATTCCACCGTTTATCTGATTGGTAGTTTGCTAGGTAGTAGTTCAACACCATTCAACTGTTGACTGCCAAGTGGAGATTTGTTGCATGACAGACAGCAGAAAACAAGTACCTACCTGCAGGTAAAAAACTTCTCTTAATTTTTCCAGATGTCGTTCCACAGGCAATATGAAAATGGCTCTCTTACAACTCATGAATTCGAGTTTTTGAATAGCTTAATCGAACCAGAAATCAGCAATCCAATGCCTCGTCTTCAGCCAGAACGGCTTCAGTATCGCTCAGCATCCACACGTTGGTTTGCAAACCTCAAACGGTTTTTAACCTGGTTCAACAATTTGTCTGCAGATGTTTTTTATTTCATCCCAACAGGGTTCCGTTACCGGTTCTTCATTATTTGCCTGGCCAGGTAAGTGGCCATGTTTTGAGTAGCTGATTTAAGGGGAATCATGAAGCTAAGGGGAAGGTAAAAGCTTTCAATGATTTATTCTTGGCTGCAGTTATGAATATAAAAGGTCAGCCCTGACTCAACCACCAGAGGCATTTTGATTTCACGTTCTACCTTGATAGTGTCTGCATATTTATGGGCTCATTAAATCACATCATATTCTGGCTGCATAGACTATTAATATTTAACTCTACCAAATTAACTGGATGTCTCAATGGCAGATAGCATTGTGTAATATCCTAGCATTCTGGTGATTGATCCATGTAGAATATTTCCCGTTACATCTTCCACTCTTTGCAACCTAAGGGCTTACCTCAATATTGTAGACATTTATCCCAACTTGTATTTACTTGGCAGGCCAGTAAGAATAATCACAGCATTGTTAATCCTAGCCGATGCGATTCTCACTATTGCTATGGTTGTTGTCTACTTCGCCTATTACGAGATAGACGATGATGGAAAATTTAAATGGAATGAAACATATTGGGATTTTGGCCGACAAGCCCAAATTATTCACTTGTTCTTATACTGTCCCGCCGTTCTTTCCTGTATAACTCAACTTCTCGGCATTGGATTTTGCCAATATTTCTCAAGAAACGTCCACAAAATCGAATTCGGAAGCGGAATTATTTTGGGCACAGTTGAGGTAGGTGTCTAGCTGTGATGCATCAGCATTATGTTATCTTCTAGTCTAAACTGCGTCATAAAATGTGAGAGGTTTCTAATTTTTTCCGCCAGTATTCATTATCTCCTGAGTTTTCCCACTTGTGAGTTTGAACACAGTTAACGTGACTATGATGAATTCAGTTGCTCTTAGAGAGTTTTAGAGCAGGGAATAGTTTGTGGTCGTCTAGTATGAAATGATGTTACATGTCTAGCAGTAAATTGCTCTATCAACATCAAATATTCAAGATAAATTTAAGGTCCGTGAACACAAAAAGCAAACTGTGCCCGGATGGTGGTTCACTAGACCGAGCTAACTTTGTCGTCTATGGTTGTATGTCATCCTAGCCAGACTGAACGCAAACCACTTACCACCGTGACAAGTTGAGTTTGCGGCGGCCGGCAGAGTCGTAAAAATTTGCAATAGTTTCCAAAATTGCCTGCAAATTGAGACCAGCAACTATTAAAAGAACATGGTAATTGATGTATTGCTGAAGTTCACTGTTCTATATGACTTGTGAAGTCCTCATTGTATCATCACCCTCAAATTTTGTAAGTGCCAAGTACGACTTGTGGACGGTTTCAAGAATTTTTTTTTAAACTAAACCATTGTGGAAATATGGACTATGGTAAAAGAATTAAAATGTTGCTATCCAACCACGGATTAATGAAAAACCATTGGTGTGCATCGATCACACAGTACATTCATGTTTGAGTCGGTAACCATTATAACCAAATATAAAATCAAGAAACTCGTACGAAGGCCGCAACGTTAGTTTACAACAACTGTATAGAAAAAGTAGCCAGGAGATCCAAAAACAGAAAAACGCACGAATTATGTTGATAATGTATCCGCAGTATGTAAGCCCAACGATGCAAGCCAAGTTTTGTAAAATGAGATAATTTTTATAGCATCAACACACCTACAAATGTGTCACCAGCCCTTAAGTGTCATTCACTCATTGTTACAAACATTTAAAAACCTCCAACATTCAAACATATTGATTCTTTGAAGCAAGTAGGAGATACCCATAAAAATCTCGTAACTTGGAACTATACGGAGTGCAAGCCAAAGAAAGTCAAATCATCTGACAATCTGGTTGCCATGAAGAACATTTCAAGGCTTTGAACCATTAAAGTTATTGACTTTTATGGCTGCTAAAAATCGCAATAAACAACTTGGGATAATGAAGGTGTTGACAATTTGAGCAAGTCGTCTAATTCGCACTAGGAGAACAGTTTCTGAAAAAATTCAATCGAACTTCAAGACTTTTTCTGAGAGACGTGACAATATTTTTTTGTCACTGTGATCACAGACAGATAGTTGCGAGGACAGATGGACACTCCGACAGACAAACAGACATACAACAGCACAACAATTGTTCAGAAAGTGAGCAGTGCGCTCTAGGAGTAGGAGTAGGCGCTCGGAACGTTCAGAAAAAGTGATCGTAATTATTCCAAACCTCAACATACCTAGCTTATGAAAGTTCCTTCCGAAAAACAGATTGGTAACTATGAGGGAAATCTCCATAACTACTATGGTAATTTTAATAATTTCTCTTCTCTTAATTGTTTGGGGAATCAGCAAATTTTAGTTCACAGGTACTAAGAACGGGATTGTAAACCTCACCTTCTGAGGTGCTTCGAAAACAGTTCAATTTCAAACACTGACTTTATTGGAACTTGCAATGAAAATGAATTGTGTATGCCAAAGAGGGAGGACGTGAGTCCCATGGGCTCATTCACCCGGTAGGCTCGTTGTCGTGTGATGTAACAGGACCCACGCGGTTTCTATGTTACCGTAATTACTGTTACTGTCACAACCATTACCGGCACAAACTGCTGACAAACACTGAACTCAACTTGATCAATATGACAAAGACTACGCCTTTTGCTAAAAACCATTTCACATTTGCCTATGGATATTTACGTCTAGAACACAACCTTGTTCCATCTAATTTATTACTTAGGCACATCTACTAATCTATTGGAAATTCAAATTTATTTGTAACCATCACCTCAGTGTAATCATCCGGTCGTCATTTTGCCAGAGAGGCAGGCGCCGACTAAAAAAAGTGATCATTCAGGAGGCGATTGAGTGATGAAAAAGAAAAACATTCAATCATTTGGGAATGGGGAAGACGCCTATTTTTTATTTTCGTTCCTAATGGCCTGAATTCTGCTATTTGATGTCAGCCGAAGACGGAACGACCAATTTTTCATGAAAATTGTGAGTTTAGGCGAAGAAAATCTCTAAGGAAAATCAGCGGTTTGAATAAACCCGGAGATGTAACCCCAACCGAATGAAGGAGTCACGCTAAATCGAGCAAGTGACGCTAACTTCACTGCTAATTGTTATGTCTGTTTCGAATTGTTATGTCTGTCGAGTTATTTACCGCCCGAAATGCCTCGTAAAACAAATCAATTGCTGCTTTTGAAAAAAGAACCAGGGAAAGTAGTCCCGAAGTGGATTTTGCTGCGCCGCCTGTTTTCTACGCGACCAATCCCGATTTCTTAAGCGCAGAAGTTCGCGGAACTAAAAATATTAGGTAAGCTCTATAATAACTATACACGTAGCTAGGGTGACCATTCGTCTGGATTTAGGGGAAGAAAACAGCGTCAGTTGGGATTTCGAGGAAAAGGCGGAAATGTCTGGAAACGCACAAAACGAAGTTTGGAAGAAGACAATGAAACGTGGATCGAGCCGATTGGAGCTGTGGACCCTATGGCTCCACGTCCCCCTGAGGATGCCCGAATGGGCGAAAGTGCTCCGCCAGCTAATAAAGAATTGGAGTATTAATTTTTCGTTCAAAATCATCGGTTTTCATTTGCGATTTTCTCCGCAGAAAATCACAATTTTCATGAAAAATTGGTCATTCCGTCTTTAGCTGACACCAAATAGCAGAATTCAGGTCATTAGGAACGAAAATAAAAAATAGGCGTCTTCCCCATTGAGAAGAAATAATTATTTTTTGTATTACTAAGGGTGGTCCTGATAATCAAAGTGGTCACGCAAGTTGTTGTGAAGTTGGGATTTTTGTTATTTTTTTCCTCTTAAGAGTTTTTTTTATTTTTATAGTCAAATACTTTTTACGGATTTATTAATTCAAAAAAATATATTTTTAATGACCGTAAATAATCTGTACTTGGATTGAAAGGAGATGAGCGAATGGATTCTAATAGCATTTTTGTAGGGATTGCTGAGGTTGCCCCCACATCTAACGATAACTTCAATGAGTAAATGCTTTATTAAAAGGAAACGGATATAATATCAGATAATACCGAAATAAATAATAACGCATATTCAGAGAATCGCGAACGACGGACGGAACAGGGAGACTAGTAGCACGAAACACGAATTAATCTCTAGTAGGTTCTTATCTCCACTCTAACCCTTTTGCTTGCCCGCGCCTTCTACCTCTAGGTGGACATGCACATTCCCACATACTTGATCACGTGCAGTGGAAGGCCGGGCCAGGTAGATCTCTAGAGAGAGTGGTGGGGGGACTAAGCATACGTAATACGTCCACTCGCCTTCTAGCACGAATCGAATGAGACCATTGCGAAGTAGATAGCTTTATTGGTTCTCGAGTATATACCGGAAGGCAAAAAATTTAGCTTTCAATTTGGAAATTACGAAAAATAAAAATGATTGAAATGACAATAGTTGTTACGGAGTTTCCCCTTCATTTGCAGCGTTTTTAAAATAACTGTGTGCGGTGTACTAATGATAAGGCGTTTTTATGAGTGTCTTCATTTTATAATTCGTTGCGTTCTGTTTGACAACCCGTCGTTGGAGTTTTGAACTATGGTACATGGTTTTTTGTGCAACCTTCTATAGCCACGAGAAGACTACCGTTTGCGTATTAAATTGTCTCTCCGTTTTATTGAAATATAAACCTTTTAAAAGTGCGTCTTCACCACTGTGCATACAATTCAACACCCTTGTCCGCGGCAGACTAATCTCAGTTCACTTTCTATGTTTACTATGAGCATTAAAGTTGCTGAGGTACTTCATCAGGCTGATTTTCGGTCTGCCGCAGGCGTCCCCTTCCTATCTGCTGAGCTTTGAGACGGACCTGAAACCCTTGTTTCTTTTCACTCTGAGGTGCCACTTCAGCTACATCCACAAAGTCATCAAAATGCCTGAAGGACGACTGCCGAATTTTCTAGCGCGCAAATGTCTTGCTAAGAATGTGTTCTGGGCGAGGGAATGGAGCACAATGGCGCAAAGGTTTGGTTTGCCTTTGGAGAAGGATGACTTCCCGGATGCTTGGGGGGCGCAGTTTGATGCGTCGCTCAGAATGATCGCAGAGAAGCTGCACTCCGATTTCGAGCAGAAGGCATCCGAATCGCGGCACTATAATCAATACCGACTGCTCAGGGGCGCCTATCCGAAGATGAGGCCTCTAACCGATATCTCAGGCTTTCAGGCGTAGAAATGGTTAATGAAATTGCGAGGAGACGTCTTATATCTGAGGGGCGGGTTGTTCAAAAGAAATGCTGAGGAGCCGAGCTGCCCGATTTGTAGTTCGAACGAAATCGAGGAGCGTACCACTTTGTGGGAAGGTGCACAGCTCTGATCGGGGTGAGACGGCGAATCTTCGGAGAAGATATTATGAGTTGGGAAACCTACCTTGCGAAGCTCGCAGAAGCCAATGAGTGCCTAGCAAAGTTTTGTTCAAGCGCATGGTACTTGAGGGTGGAAACCATGAAAGAATATGGCCTCCAGGGCTCTCCATAGCCGGGAAAGAGCCATGGCTGTTCCGCTATATACCTATGTATTTATTTGTTATCTTCCGTATTTTTGTAAACACTTTACTTACTTAGAATATAAGATTGAAAAGAGACTCATATTGATGCAAACTCATCAGACGGTCATTGACCATGATTATGCATGACTTCTCAGTTGTTCCTATTAAAACTGTCTATTTCATAAAGCATGCTTTCTCTCTCTCTCTATGAGCATTAAAGCACGACATCATCAAGTGCTCATTCGAAAATCTATTTGGATGATACCAAACTCACAAGTTTTAAAACCATAGGTACCTTGTGAAGCCATATAGTCGACAATACTTTTGTTGGGTAGAAACGTTCACTACTATCAGACTAATGACCAGCTGATGGACACACTAAAAATTAGTTAAATAATGAACCACTGTGCAACATTCTCAGAGGAGGAAATTAATGAGATCTCTAATTCGTTACTAACCGCAGGAAATGTTTCATTACCTCTCTAGGTGGTACTGTACGCTCAGGCTTGCTACAAATGTGCAACTCCTACTCATCCTTTCGAAATTCCATTGGTTATGTTCATCAAATCCACTATGGTTATTCGTCTAGCCAAGATCTACGTTTTGGCCTTAGCACTTCTTCCAAAAGTCATAACTAGTGTCAACAACGTCCTGTCGCAAGAGATGATGATGAACTACGAGCTGGGCAAGGCATATCTCGTTGCATTGACGAGAGTAATTTCTCTTCTGAGTCAGATCGACTACTATGAACCAGTCTATGCAGAGTTGATGAAAGAAATTGAAACTGATCGCCTGACCGTGAGCCGGGAGCTTGGATTAATACAAAAAGAAAACCCAACAGTCGCCAGCACCGTCAAGACACGCCATGCAATCAGGTCACTTTCTTTAATATATATATGGGGTATGATTGAGATCTTAAGTACCTCAGTTCTCATTGTTCTTGTGACATATGTTCACTGTGCACACAATAACTGGGTCAGCTCGTCAAGGAGCTGCCTATCAAGGAGCTGGATATTAACGTCATTGACATAATCTTTACGCCTTAAGCCTAGTACACACTATTTGACATGTAGTGTGATCTTGGTCTCAGCTTCGGAACTTGGATTGTATTGCCAGACATGCGACAGAACTTAGTCTACTAGAGCAACAATTTTAGAAATGAACTAATGGAAGTGAGAACAAAAAGTAAACATAATTATATTGAATAGCAAGAAAAAATAAGTACAAAAGATGAATGAAAAAATAATTCATTTCTGAAGAAGCCAGTTGCCAATGGACAGGAACATAATATGTTTTATCCAGCAACAACAGGTAGTTGAGATGGAGTGAACAATTTCAACACTTCTCCTCACAACAGTTCGATGAAAGTCCCATGTTTTTCATGATGAAATCCAATTTGGATCTATGCTGCAGTTTTGTTAGGATTTCAGCAATCATCTCTTCAGAACTTAAGTTGTAAGCCTCCTGCGGCTTAGAGGTAAAACAAACTAGTAGCGCTGCTACCACTGGGTTACTTTACCCAGAACTTATTTCAACAAACAGCAAAACGGGAGAAAAAAATAGAAAATTCAAAAACTGAAATTTGAAATATAATTACAATTAACTGTCCTTTCTAACCGGACATTCCATATTAACCCAAACAAAGAGAAGATACGAACAAAAATATTAAAATAATCAAAAAGGGAGAAAATGAGTCTCGAATGTTGTTAACGGCCAGTAAAAACAAGTCTTCTTTTCCTTGTCGTCGCATTTTTTTATGTCCATGGGTTGTGAGGGGGAGAAAAACTAGGCGACTCATTCTCCGATTCTTTATTGGCTGTGGACCCTATGGCTCCATGTCGTCCTGAAGATGCCATCCAAAAGTGCTCAGCCGTCCAATAAAGAATAGGAGAATGAGTCGCCTGGGTTTTCTCCCCCTCACAACCAATGGACAAAAACAAGTCTGCCATGGTGATATCCAAAAGTCTTCGTTATAAATATGGCCAAATACCAATAAATATGCGTTACTCACAACGCATGACAGACAACTTGGTACCAATACAAAAACTACCGCCGACTGGGAGGTGACGATAGGTTTGACGACGGAGGTGGTGATTACAGGTTGGCGATGAGCTAGTGATAACCACGTCCTCGAGTGTGAGACTAACAGCTGGTTTGCAATTGTGAAATTGGTGAATCAGTTTGCCTGCTCTTTTCACCACTACAAATTACAGTCCTGTGGTGACCACAGACCGACCAGGGAAACGATCCCACTAATTAAGTAAACACTCAACAAACGGAAACGGTACTCCTGGCAACGCGGTTCTTAATTTTTTTCATTTTCACTGAACTGAAATTCAACTGAACTCACTTGGTTTGTGGCTGGCCCTTTTTATAGGCGCTCGTCCTTTTCCGTGGTGGCCAAAATTTACACCGTCTCTAGAAGGTTTTGCCCGTTATCCCTTCTGGGGGTTTTTTCCTTTTCGGTAGTGCTTTCACATATCAATGACTTCACTGATGAAATGCTTCTTTATGTTGATGCATTAGGATTTTGAATTGGAAACCTGGTTTGTTGCAAGGTGTTGTGCAGCTTGGGTGTCCTTGTAAATTGTGATCAGTCTTGAATGATTTTCACATCTGCTGCCAGCTTTTTCAGCTACAGCGCTTCTTCAGTCGCCTTTAATAGCAGCATGTTTTACTTCGAATTTTCGAAACGTTGAAGGTTTAATAGAGAAATTTGCTTGGTATTTGTTTTTCAGAAGGACAATACTTGGTTACAATACAACCTTCATCAACGTTTTCCTTAATATAATTAAATCTGACAGCTACGTGTCACCATTGAGATTGAGAACACCATTCTGAATCAAATCAATTGTGGTTCTGTTGTCAATGTTCAAAACGGCTGAAGAAGGAGAACCGGAGAGTTCTTCCAAAAATGTCTTGAGATAAATTATTATAGTCTTTGAAGATTCTGCAGCAGTTATGTACTGTACTTCAGTGAAATAAGTTGCAACAATAGGCTGACGGTGAGAAGTCCAACTGAATGCACCGTCGTTGTTGAAGATGACATGACCGGTAGTACTCTTGCTAGACTTCTTGTCACCTGCTAAGTCCGCATCACAGCAGGCTATCAGTTCTTCTTGAGTTGTTTTATTGAGTAGACCAAAATCCTTGGTTGTATTCACGTACTTGAGCATCCTCTTGATGTTAACGTGGTCAGAATGTTTTGGATTTTCGAGTTGGCGACTTGTTATGTTGACTGCAAAGGCCAAATCAGGACGTGTTTTTGTAGGTAAATAGAGATCCCTACTCCTTCTCTAAGCAGGATTACAACTAGTTTTTCATGTTGTGGTTGAGGAATGAACCCACAACTAACGGTGTGTAGGTAGGTTTGGCTTTGCTGACATTGGATTTATTTTTAGACCACTCATGTAGCATACTTCGCTAGTTTTTTTTGTAGGTTGAGGGGGAGAAAAACGAGGCGAAAGTACTCGGCTGGATAATAAAAAAGAATGGAGAAGAGGTCGCCTCGTTTTTCTCCCCCTCAACCTACAAAAAGAAGTAATGCGACCACCTGGAGAAGAAAATACTTCGTTAGGGAAATCTTGTCCAAAATTCTGAGGTTCTGGTCTTCTGAAGTTCAATACCGAGGTACATCTGAAGATTTTGATCATAAATCAACTTGAATTCCTCTTGCATGTAGTTAAGGAACAGGATCATCTCTTTTAAATTTGAACCAGCAATACTCCATAATCCATGTGTATTCTGAGACACATGGATCGGTGGGTGAATAACAACAGGTTTTTAATGTTAGGGTCTCATAACGTACTCCTATGTTTGTATTTAGAATGTTTACAGGCTTCAAAAATCGGTATAATTATTGGAAAGGTCAAGATCTAGGAATTTCAGCTAAGGGAGGGAAGAAATCACGCCTAATTTCAGTACCTATTTATCATCACCACATTAAACATAATGAATCTCAGATGCTATTTTGATTTTATCGTGTTCTAAGGAAGTAATTTTTTTCCAAGTCAATTACTAATGAAACATTTTTTCCTTGTCATGTTACCAGGCATGTAGTCAATGCAATGGATGAATGTATCAAAGACATCAAGGAAGAGGGAGTGGTTGATCTAATAGAAGCCAAAGAGATTCATGAAGCGCTCAACAAAAAGACTGAAATGTTGAGGGAACTAACCTTGATCATGGCAACACCTCCCGAAGGGATGCTAAAGAATGTTGTTTGGCTGAAAGACGACTATGAGAAACTACAGTATCTCCTGCAAATAGCAACTTTGTCTAACTATGACTACGGCGAAGTGATCATCCGTAATGGTGACGATCCAGTGGGCATTTATTTGCTGGTTTCTGGCTTATTGAAAAGCCACTATACTCCTTCTACTGTCACTCTGCAGGTATTTCTTGATAGAATTATGTAGTAGGTAGAATGAGTTTGAACGTTCAATAACTTGATCCTACAGACCAAAAGACAAGTCTGGTTAGTTGTACTAAGCTCAGCTGATGAGAGAGACTATGCTACTTCAACAATTAACTCAATATGATAATTGCGCTTAGCTAAAAGTTCCGAAATGAAGTTATTTGTTGATTATATCGAAAAGCATCCCCAACCTGGGATTTCTTTGTGGGTTTTTTTCTATTTGTGTTACCTACTAAGTTTGATGATATCTCCAGTTATCTAAGCAACATTCAATATTTTCAGCTTTCAAATAAATTCGGAGTACTTCCAAACTATGATTTCTTCAACAACATAAAATTTGACCAGCCGCAGGAGTCCTACGTCGTGTCAGGCAGCATTATTGGAGAAATTGCTGCTGTCACTGGGAGACGGTTCGATATGACAGTTGATTGTGAAACTGCCGTGCAAGTACGATTCCTATTTTACCATGTATTGTGCTATTATAATTATGTTTTTGTGCTAAAATGAAGTAATCTCGCATTTGTAACCACCTCTGCAGCTTGACTGTTTTCCAGCCAGTTTGGGTTTTGTAAAGGTTTTAATAAGTGTCCATCCCATAAACATCCTGTCCAATCTACCATCCCTCTCCTAAATGCAGTCAATGAGAGGGCAGCTATATTTTTCACTGGCTACTGGCTGGCCCAGTCTTATGTATTATTCCTTTACTTCATAAGAAGCAATCAATTGAAGTAGAACAGATTTGGGAGAAACTAGGTTCGAAAATTAGACTCCCAAAAGTGAATCCCTCAAGAATAAAAAGTAACTAACCCTGAACAGACATCCAAGTGGATTGTTTTCAGTTTCTCATTGCTGTCCCATATTCCCAATTATAATTTTAAACCAGTCATATGGAACAATTAATTTGTTAAATTCAAACATTCTGCTGACTTGAATAGTGCTCGTTTCCACATGCTGTAAAACTAATGGATTGCTCATTAAATTTGTTCAAGGTATATTTTATACCGTGGCCAGCTATATACAAAATCGTTCACGAAGACAGTGGTTCCTCTGTATTGTTAGGAAAGATATGGAAGACGATTTCAATAAAAATAGCATTGAACATTCTTCAGTACTACGTCGTCAACTTCCAGGGATGGTCCACTGAAAAATTGCTCTTGTTTCTCAACAAAGGGTATGCAAACACTAAAGGAATATCATGGGATCATTTGTGTCCAGTGCTTGTCAGCTGTTGGGACTCAAGCAGGGTTCACAGGCCTCCGTCAAATGCGTTTTGCATCAACGCGTTCGGTCTTCTGATTGGTAGTCAAAATTTCAAATTGGGTGTGGTTTTTGCTGCAGAGGCGAACGCTTCCGATTACTTTCATTAAATGTTTTCCTGCACTGATGGATCAGCTGTCGACAACTAGGGATAGTTGATAGCAATGGTCGATCATTTCCAAAAACTTTCTCATCAGTCGCTTAGCAACGTATCAGTTGGCTCTTCTGTAGATCATTGTTTATGAACTGCCGCATTCAGATGGGTGGATCTTATGAGTACCCTCTGCGTTTCGCTGGATTCAAAAAACAACGTATTTGAGGGAGTGAACCCTGTTTCAGTCGCCTCATTAAAACCAACCAATCGTACAAGCGGTATAATCAATAAATTATTCTTTTCCTTCTCGTTGCATTTCTTGATGTCCGGGGGTTGTGCGGTGGTGAAAAACCAGGCGACTTATTCTCCAATTCTTTATTAGCTGGCCGAGCACTTTCGCCCATTCGGGCATCCTCAGGGCGACGTGAAGCCATAGGGTCCACAGCCCTATGGCTCCACGTCGCCCTGAGGATGCCCGAATGGGCGAAAGTGCTCGGCCAGCTAATAAAGAATTGGAGAATGAGTCGCCTGGTTTTTCTCCACCTCACAACCCCTGGACATCAATAAATTATTATTAAAACCATCGGGAGAGGCCCTTTTGCAAATATATATTGATCTTGGCCAGTCTCTGAAGCCACAAGATTCATACAGGCAGCCCTTGCGGAGCTGTGTGTATCAAACAAGCATAGCATGAAGGCTAGAGTAATATAAGGAACAGAACATAACTTTAATAAATTTTCACGAGTTGAGGTCGCTCCCACAATGCTCTGAGGGGAAAAGGTTGTTTGTCAATTGAGAGATCAAGAAAATTCCTTACCACAACGGAGAACTCAAGAACAATAATTAGGGATGAGGGTAACACCCCAAATCCTTGGAAAAATGAAAGATTGTATTCGTTGTAAGCCAGTTTGCATCTTGAAGCTTTACAGTTTAGCCAAGCTCAATCTGGTTTTGCGAGAAGACCTCTCCCAAGAGGTCTTTAGAATCATTCTCTGATTATACACTGATTCATAAACGACTGCCAAGTGGGTCTGTTAGACACTATTGGCATCATCATGACTTTGTAGAGGCTTTGTAGGTGTCTACAGCCATATCGTACACAGAACATAGAAAATTATTTCGTTTGTTTGTTATTTTTTGTAAAATGCAGTAAGGTTTGCTGAGTGGAAAAAATTTCAAGACACACAATGTATTGTTTAATTAGAGAAAAGTGCCTCAGAAAAGCAAATTCAAATTAAATCCTCTGTGAGCTTTATTTCAACGTTTCTAGTGCCTGCTCCTAGAGTGTTCTGCTCCGTCTGTGACTCTAAAAAGAAATTCACTAAAGTATAGGGGCGGAGTTATTTAAAATAACTGGATGAAGAAAAGATTTATATACGGAAAACATCGTCATAGTTTTTAATGGAAAAAACATACAGAAACACAATGGTCTAATAGCCAACCAGGCAAACGATCAAAACAGATTATGAGAGCTCATCAGACCACCAATGCCTGGCAACCGCACGTCACCTGTTAGTCTCTAATGAAGAGGAGAATTTTCCGTAACACCGTCTGTCTTTATGGTCAAAAAAAAAACTTGAAAAAAAAAAAAATGAAACCGACTTCAAAAAGTTAGTCGATAAAATACACTCTGAAAAGGAAAAAATAACAAAAATGTCCCAACTTCGCAGCAACTCATTCGCCAACTACACATTTTAAGGACTACTTTACTACTCGTATTGACCTGACCACTTCCTGATTGATTGGATCACCTTCCCTAATAATATAAAAATTACTATTTCTCATTTCCCAAATGATAAAAAGATTTTCCTTTCACCTCTGAATTGCCTCCAGATTTATCATCTTTTGGAGTCGGCGCCTCTCTTATATTGTATTGGAGAAGCCTATAGATTCCGAATTAGTAAGAATACAAATATCATGAGTTTTCACGATTCTTGAACAGAGCACAACAGCATTTATGAGAACTGATTATTAACAATATCGATTTGAAGGTGACTATATTCACGCCTTCTCCTAAAAACCATTTCAGATTTCTCTAAGAATCTTTACGTCCAGACCCAGACTTATTACCTGGCGCCTACTAATTTATCGTAAATTCATATTTATTTGTAACCATAGGTTATTTTGCCAGAGAGGCGCCGACTCCGAAAGATGATCAATCCGGAGGCAATTCAGAGGTGAAAGGAAAATCTTTTAATTATTTGGGAAATGAGAAATAGTAATTTTTATCCTTCGCTGTTGGGGTTGAGGGGGAGAAAACCACGGCGACTCGTTCTCCTGTTTTTTATTGTTGGCCTGCCAAGCACTTTCGCCCATTCGGGCACGAAGAACGAAAAAAGCGACAAAGCCACAACAAAGTAATTTTTATATTATTAGGGAAGGTGATCCGATCAATCAGGAAGTGGTCAGGTCAATACAAGTAGGAAAGTAGTCCTTAAAATGTGTAGTTGGCGAATGAGTTGCTGCGAAGTTGGGACATTTTTGTTATTTTTTCGTTTTCAGAGTGTATTTTATAGACAAACTTTTTTGAAGTCGGTTTAATTTTTTTTTCAAGTTCTTTTTTATTTTTCTCTTTTTAGTGACTTACAATTATGGACAGCTCTCTTTACAGAATTTTCCCAAGCTTTCATTATTGTGTTCTTGTCACTTACTACTAACCGTCCAAACTCAATTCATAAGTCCGTTGAAGGTTGAAGTTCCAAAGTATAATGATTACCTAACTATATTCAATGTTATTATGTTGATTGCGAGTGAGTTTGAACGTTTGGAATAATCCATCCACTGATTTGGGTCTCTTGGTCAACATACCGGATACTTTGATCCCATTGATACACCTTAGAAAACTCAAATAATTGTCTACACCATTGCTGGTTACTAAATTGCACCAATTCACTCTTTCTTTATTTCTCTAACGATAATAGAGTGATGATTTCCTGAAGCGAATCCGCATTCACACTGAATGAGAGAATCCGAACCAAATTTCAGAAATTCGCCAAACGTTTGTGCATTACAATGGAGTTATTTGACCTTCAAAACCATGTTATTTATTGAAAATTTAACGCTAAATTCAAATCTTCTAACGAGAATGCTATGACTAACGTAGTTTTTTTTTTTCTACAAGCATAAATAGTCCAAAAAACGTGATTTTGAAACAATTTTTTTAGAAATACGGCCTAAAAAGTATCTAATTTTAGTCGAATCAACACCAAATTTGGATCACGTAAACTAGACTTAAATTTGAACAATTTAAGTTTAAAAACTATGGAAAAACGGTTTTCTTTTGGAAGTTATGAGGTCTCAAACACAGGTCCATTAAAACATCGATTGCTCCCTTATTATGCCACCTAAACTTGATTTTTTACCATCGTTAGAAAGCTCCAGCTAAGTGCTTTCAAGTGCGATAGTGTTCATATTTTTTTTCTCGACGTGGTTGGGAACGGTGCCCGAAAAACCTCAAAAAAGTGAAAATCGGCATCACGTTTTTTGTTACACTTTCTTCTCTACACGCTATATTAGGATGCCGAACGAAAAATTGAAGCTAGGACCTTGTAGGCAGATAAATTATGAACAAAATGACACCAGAAACAAAACAATCGAGCAAGTATTCTAGAAGTTATAAGCTGGCAAAGTCAAAACTTCCTTTTTTCGCGAAAATCACGTTTTCCGGCGTTTCTCCGCGTCTGGAGACGTAACTACTGGATGGACTCAATTGAAAAAATTATGGGACCTACCTGGATAGTAACCCTTTCAAACAAAAAAAAAGTAACCCGATCGGACGTACAGGAGCTGAACGCCGGTGGACAACACATACCGAAAAAAAAAAAAAAATCCCGCAAGACAACCACAGTAACCTCCTCCTTGTTTGAAGTCGGTTAAACAATGACAAATATCGTCATTTATGTCCGACAAGAAAAATAATTGGAACTCAATCCAATATTTTCTGAAATGTTCTCTCAGTGCATATAGGGCGACATGATCGAAAATACGATAGATACTCAACATACAGTACTTCGGAGATTTAAGAAATAAAACATTCTTCCATGTTGTTTATTGTGATTTTTACAAGCCATGAAAATCAATATTTTTGATTAGTCAAAGCCTTGAAATGTCCTTTATGGCTAGCAGATGACGTTTGATCTTTATCTTTGGCTCACACACAGATTTTTTGTCAGTATCTTTTACTGGCTGCAAAATCAATATATTTCAATGCTAGAGTTTTTTAAAAATGTTTCAACATCGAGTTTGACGGTTACTCATTTTTGGGTGTCGTTTGCTATAAAAATGAGCACATTTTACAAAACTTGGCTTGTATTGTTAAGCTCAAATACTGCACTTATTTACCTAATTCCTGCGATTTTCTGTTTTTGGTCTCCTGGCTAGTTTTTCAAGAATGAATTCTGTCAACTGAAGTTGCGGTCTTTGTACTAGATTCTTGATTTTATAAGTGGTTATACTTGTTACTACCTAAAACATGGAAGTACTATGTGATCTATGCACACCACTGGTTTCTAATTTCTAATTTTGTATGACGATTTTTACAGGCTGCAAAAATCAATACATTTGAATGCTCAAGGTCTTGAAATTTTTGGCCAGCAAAGGAGATACAAATATAACAAAACGCTCAAATAATATAAATAAAAGTTCAAATTACGTGGAAGTACGGTGTGTGATACTAATGAAATGTATGAAGGGTCGTTTTCTTGCCATAACAAAGTAATTATTTCAATGTAAATATTGATTTTTGTGGCATCTGAAAATCATAGCACAAAACACTTAGAACGACCATATCTCAGAAGTACAGTGTGTTATCCACAATTCAATAACGGATAACTATGCAAATACATTGGAAGAACATTTCCTGAAAATGTCATAATTTTCGGATTTTCCTTACACAACGACGATGTTATAGTGATTAGGTAATTGAAAACAAAAATACTATAAGTCATCGTTTGCATAGTATTTTTGCCTGGGTCAGTTCTATATGGCTTTGTTCTATTTCAAGATTTGTACCAGTCTCTCCAAATATGGTTGGAGTTAACATGTCAGCGAAAATCGAGCTCATTATGCTGATAGAAGGCGTAGGTATGGACCAAGGAACACGAAAAGTGTACACTGGCCCTTGCTATATTCCCAAGCACATTCCTAAGATAATTCTACCCGATCACAAGGATTGGAAATTCCAAACGGTACGTATCATCTGATTAATTGAGTACTTGTTTCTTTCTATGTACACTCCGTAAAGAAAAAGTCGTCTGCGCTCATGTAGTAAGACGAGTGGTGTGCATAGATCACTCATTACTTCCGTGTTTGAGTCGGTACCAATTATAAAATCAAGAAGCTCGTACTGAGGGCGCAACGTTATTTCTCTTCAACTGCTATCGAAAAAAGAGCCAGGCAACCAAAAAATAGAAAAGCGCACGAATTAGGTTAATACTGCAGAAGTGCAGTATGTGGGCCTAACATAACAATACAAGCCAAGTTTTGTGAAATGGGATAATTTTTATGAACCTACAGAGTCAAAGATATTGTTTTTTTGCAGCCTTTAAAAATCTAAATATTCTATAAACCGCAAAAAGCCGGAGTAGGGTTTGTGATCCAATCGATACACAACAAGTTTTGTAAAATGGTGTCATCTTTAAAGCAAGGAGACCCAAATATACAAAGTGCACAAATAAAATAACTGAAAAGCCTTTGTAATACCTTACGGTTATACAACAAATGATATTTCATTTCATTTCAAATAACTGAAAATGAGAGTTACGAGGACGTACGGTGTGTGACACCAATAATTTAAAAAAAAAACTTTAAGAAATAAACCCGACATCAAAATTAATTGCCGTCAAAAAAATAAATAAAAAACTCTGAAAAGGAAAAAAATATCCAAACTCAGAGCAACTCAATAACCAACTACACATTTCAAGGACTACTTTACTACTCGTAGCGGCCACTTCTTGATTAATTGGACCACTTCCCTTAATAATATGAAAAACAATTATTTCTCATTTCCCAAATGGTTGGACGCCTTTCCTTTTCACTTCACCAATCGCCGCCAGAGCGGTAACTTTTTGGAGTTGGCGCCGGCCTGGCTAAATGACTACCGAATGATTACACTGAAATGGTGGTTTCAATTTATATAAAACTTCCAATACATTAGTAGGTGCCTGGGTATTAAGTTAGATGGAAGAAGGTTGGATATGGACGTAAATATCCATAGGCATTTCTTTTTCTTCTCCAGGTGGTCGTATTACTTCTTTCTGCAGGTTGAGGCGGAGAATAACGAGATGACCTCTTCTCCATTTTTTTTCCTTCTTTATATTCCACCGAGTAGTCTCGCCCGTTTGGGATTCTTCAGGGCATTATAGGACCAAGGGTTCCTATGGCCTCTACCCTTAGAATTGTATGAGTTTATTGATCTTATAATTGGTTATACCTGTCCAAACATAAAGTGCTGTTTGATCGATTCTCACCACTGTTTAAATTTATAATTATATGCTAATCTGTATACAGGTGGCCGAATTATTTGACACTCACAGATTTCTTGGGCATCTGCTACACATCCGACCTGTTACTAAATACTGTTACTCAATCCACTCTTTGCACTTGGCATACGGGTTTCCGTTGCTTAAGATTAAAACTCTTCCGAATCCGAAGCATTACAGTGAAATGAAGATTGTGAAAATGCTGAGTTCCACTCTTTTCGTTAGGAACATGTTAGTCCAGTCAACAGAGGCTAAAAAAAGGAGGTTCGCCTTGCATCAGATGCGGGATCGTTTTTTATTTTTGGATATTGTTTAGGAGTATTTGGTAGTAAATAATCCAAGTTTCCGTCATCCCCACCCTCTTGCTTCGTCCACCATCTTGAAAAAACTGTCAAAAATCGGCCCTTTTTAACCGACTTCAAAAGGAGGAGGTTGACATGCGGTTTTTTGGTTTATTATTCAATAATAAACCATTGTAATCGCCCAAGAAAAAAAATTTTCTAACCCCCCTCAAAATTTGATGTTTTACGTTTCAAGGCATGTAGAATCTGAATATCTAATAAATAAAAAAATTCTGTCCGTCCGCCGTACGCCGTCTGCGTTACGCCGTTAGCAGTTTTCCGGCCAAACTGTTAGAGCTAAAAATTTGAAATTTTCACCAAAAATCAATCTCGGTCCTACGACGGCCCAGTTCATGAACCAACTTGCTAGCTCAATATTGAGGGTTTTTTTTTCAGAAAAATGTGTACGTGGTATCAAATTATATTGGTTTTGGACGCTGAATCGAATGAGACCATCGCCGGGTCGATAGCTTTATTCGTTCTCGAGTTATCGCAGATTTTGTGCCGAATTTGGGAGATTTTCAGAAATTTGACATGAGGGTATAACCCGAGAGTTCTTGGAGCTATAAAAATCGTTCTATACTCATTGGAATGGTCGTCAAACACTCTCTCCAGCTGTATCGTTAGGCAAAAAGTTTCGCTTTTAATTGGGAAATTAAGAAAAATAAAAATGATTAAAATTACAATAGTTGCAACGGAGTTTTCCCCTATAGTTACCATCTGTTTTTCGGTGGAAACTTTCACAAATGTTCGGAATATTTAAAATGACAAATGGATAGTCTTCTTAAATCAATATTGAAGCGAAATAATAATAAACCACTGTACAATCATTTGCAGCGTTTTTTGTTCGGTATGTGTTCAGCTCCTAAGAGTCCGATTGGGTTACTTTTTTTTTTTGTTGGGAAGGGTTACTATCCAGGTAGGTCCCATAATTTTTTCAATTGAGTCCATCCATCAGTTACGTCCCCAGATGCCGAGAAATGCCGGAAAAAGTGATTTTCGCAAAAACAGCAAGTTTTGACTTTGCGTGTTGTAAATTGTTGTAAAATTGTTCGATTGTTTTGTTTTTTATGTCATTTTGTTCATCATTTATCTGCCTATAAGATCCTAGCTCCAATTTTCGTTCGACATCCTAATATGACGTGTAAAGAAGAAATAGTGTAACAAAAAACGTGATGCCGATTTTCACTTTTTTGAGGTTGTTTTTTTTTTTTGAGGCACCGTTCCCGACTACGTCGAGGAAAAAATATGAACACTATTGCACTATTGATCCACTTTGAGTTTTGTAAGGTGGATCAATGAACACCATTGCAGATGGAAGTATCGTTGGAAGAGCTTCCCAACGATGGTAAACAGTCTATTTTACGTGGCATAATAAGGGAGCAGTCGATGCTTTTAAGAACCTATGTTTGAGACCTCATAACTTCTAAACTAAAACTATTTTTTCTTAGTTTGTAGACTTTGATCACGTAAACTAGACTTAAATTTGAACAATTTAAGTCTAGTTTACGTGATCAAAGTTTGGTATTGATTGGACTAAAAGTAGATACTTTTCAGGCCGTATTTCTAGAAAAATAAAATAATAAATAAATAATAAATATCTTATTATATATTCATGTGTGCACAAAAATTGTTACAAAAAACATTGTTTCACTAAAACAATTTATGATGAAATATATTTTGTTATTTACAATCGACTTTGAAAAAATAATAACTATATATGATTGTATGTGTGCGTGTGGTTACATTCATACAAAACATGGATAAAATATTATTTAGATGCACTGCTGGGTTAATAAAATGGTTGTAATATACAGAAAACAAAAACCATTACCCAACACGCCGCTCCAGGGCTGAATAAAAAAAAAAAAAAAAACGCATTTATACGAGTTATCTCAAATTTACCCCCACTCCTACCAATTGCTCGTAAATGGTTTCTTGATACATCAATATTAAAGGAAATCAAATTCTCTACTAGGAGATCAAGTCTTCCCCATGTTTTTGCGATGAGAAGTGGAGCGAAAGTGGAAAATTAGACAAACCGTGTATTGTCACCCTTTTTCGCCTTCTCGTAGCTCGAATACCCTTGGACGTACAAAAAAAAAAATCATTCCCATCAAATTGTTCGAAATGTAGTAATCTATATTTTCAAAATAAGCATATTCTCAAACAAATTAACTAGGAATGAGCTAGAGGCCATAAAGTGAAAAAGTGCCGATTTTCGACAGTTTTTTCAAGATGGTGGACGCAAGGGAATGGGGATGACGGAAACTTGGATTATTTACTACCTAATGGTCCTAAACAATATCCAAAAATAAAAAACGATCCCGCATCTGATGCAAGGCGAACCTCCTTTTTTTAGCCTCTATTGACTGGACTAACATGTTCCTAACGAAAAGAGTGGAACTCAGCATTTTCACAATCTTCATTTCACTGTAATGCTTCGGATTCGGAAGAGTTTTCATCTTAAGCAACGGAAACCCGTATGCCAAGTGCAAAGAGTGGATTAGCAGAGTGAAGAGTGACAGTATTTAGGAACAGGTCCCTGTATTGGTCATATTGTATGGACATATAACTGGCATTTTGTTTTATACTCAATTCAGATTTGTGAAACAAGAATGTTGATTGTTCCATCAAACATAACTGACGAAGAAGAACTCAGATCATCTACTGACGTTTTCATATTCCAGGACCCTGGTGAGTTTCCAGATCGACTTGAATTGAGATTGGCCCCACGAGTGAATATTGTATACACAGATTTTCCCTAAAGGCAAAAAAAAAAATTCTCTCTAAAAAACAATAATGAAACTGATTCCAAAATTATTTGCCTATAAAATAACTCTGAAAAGGAGCAACTGAATCACCAACTACACATCTTAAGGACTACTTTACTACACGTATTGATATGACAACGCCCTGATTGATTGGACCTCTTCCCCTAATAATTTAAAAAATAATTTTTTTTCTTGGTTGAGTCGTCGCATCTCTCATCGTACTGGGTTGGTGAGGGGGAGAAGAACCAGGCGACATGTTCTCCGATTTTTTATTTACTGGCCGAGTACTTTCGCCCCTTCGGGCATCCTCAGGGCGATGTGGAACCATAGGTTACCACAGGGCTGTGGTAACCTATGGTTCCACATCGCCCTGAGGATGCCCGAAGGGGCGAAAGTACTCGGCCAGTAAATAAAAAATCGGAGAACATGTCGCCTGGTTCTTCTCCCCCTCACCAACCCAGTAAAAAATAATTGTTTCTCATTTCCCAAATGATTGAACGACTTTCCTTTTCACCTTTCAATCACCACCAGAATAGTCAGTTTTAGGAGTCCTCTCTGGCATAATGACGACCGGATGATTACACCAATATTTTCCAATAAGTTAGTAGGTGCCTAAGTAATAAATTAGATTGAGCGAGGTTGGCCCTGGAAATGTGAATTGGCTTTTAGGAAAAGGCGTAAATGTCATGTCATATTGGCTTCTCTAAGACGCTTTAAAATGTGTACTTATTTCAATTTGAGTCTAGTTTGCACGATCAAAGTTTGGTTTGATTATACTGGAATGACATACTTTTTATGCCATACTTTTCTGAATATTTCTAAAAACAGTGGTTCTTTATTCCTTTGTTTCAATGAAGATTATCTATTTGTGATAGTAATTATTCCGAACATTAGTGAACATTCCCACCGAAAACAGCTTGGTAACTATAGGAGAAAACTCCGTAGCAACTATTGTAATTTTAATCATTTTTATTTTTCTTAATTTCCATGTTATACTTTAAATTTTTCGCTTATGGTATAGTTGGCAGAGTGTTCGACGGGTAATCCAACGAGTGTAGAACGATTTTTATAGCTCCAAGAGCTCTCGAGTTATTATAACCTTATGCCTAATTTCTGAAAATCTCCCAAATTCGACACAAAAGCTTCGATAACTCGAGAACCAATAAAGCTATCGACCCCGCGATGGTCTCATTCAATTCAGCGTCCAAAAATCTATAGGAATTGATATCAAACACACCTCTGTCCGAAAAACATTCGAAATACCTACGAATTTCCCCTCAAAACCCCCAAAATACCCTTAAAATTGAGCTAGCAATGTGGTTCAAGAATTGGGCCGTTGTGAGACCAAGATTGATTTTGTTGTAAATGTCAAGAATTTAGCTATTATAGTTTGGTCGGAAAAGTGTTGACGGCGGACGGACAGAATTTTGGTTTATTATTCAGTAATGAACCATTGTAATCGCCCAAGAAAAAAAAAAAATGTCAAGGCTTGTAGAATCCGATTACCCATCCAATTAAAAAAAATTCTGTCTGGCCGCAACATCTTTCCGGCCAAACTTCATATTTTCCGAGGTTTCTCAGAAAAAGGTGTATTTGGTACCAATTTCTATAGTTTCAGACTTTTTTAGGACGTAAATACCACCGACTTCAGTTCTATGCTTTTAACTGAAGTCGGTGGTATTTATGTCCTAAAACGGAGTTCTATGAAGTGACAACTGTTAAAGCATCTACAGTGACAATGGTCTCTACAGTTGTAAATAATGTTTAAAATTGAAAGTTTTAAACATTCATGTGTTCTGGTATCCTATTTGTGTTCATTATAAACAAATTAAAATTCATTCATTTGCAAACTTCCAAACTGTACTGTTCTCTCTTCATAAAAACACAAGTTTTTATAGATTATGGGCCCAGTAACGCTGGAACTGCCTATCTAAACTCTGTTACTTTTGAGAAACAGTTATGGAATTGTCAAAGATTCGAGTGGGACTTCTAGAAGGAAAAACTAATTGGGCTACATGGAAGTACATAATTTTTGTGGTCTTGCGAGGACTACCCAAAGCTCTGAAGGTCATTGAAGGTAAATACAAATCGCCTCTTGAACCACCACCAGCTTCGACAGCTGACGTACTCGCAAAATACGAAAAAGAATTAGAAGAATTCCAAATTGCCGACAGTGACGCACTTCTAGTCATATCCAACAAAAAAAAAAAAAAAAAAACTAAAAACCTTTGGAATGATTTGAAAGTCGAAATATCAAAAGATGGAATTGGAGCTGAACTTTCTGAACTATTCCTAATCGGCAAAATTTTAGGAACGCTGCCTGAAAATTTCTTTGCATTTGATCAAGTTGGATGTTGATGGCGAAAAATGAAAGAACAATTGAAAACCTGACAAACCAATTGTGTGCCTTTGAACGTGCTCTGAAAGGAAGAGATGGCAGACATACTTCAGACGAAATACTCACTACAATCGTCAAGAAAAATGTGAGAATGAAGAAGAAACCTAAGAAAGCTGATTTTGTATGTCACTACTGCCAAAAACCGGGGCACATTACCCGAAAATGCAAAAAGTGGATTTTGGACGGAAGACCCGCTCCTAGTTTTTCAAAAAATGCGTCTTCAAATACAACCCTTATGTCAGCACAAGAAGACAATCCAAAGGACTCTTGACAGTACAAGCTTCGTTCCTTACACTTGGCAATGATGTGGAAGAATGGTACGTTGATAATGGAGCAACAAATCACATCACTAATCGAAGAGACATTTTCCAAGATTTTGTGGAGTTTAAATCAACCCATGATGTAATTACTGCTGATGGTAATTCGGTTAAAGCTATTGGATGTGGCACAATTCCAATTGAGTCAAACGTATCTGGAAAATGGGGAAAAACTACTTCTTAAAAATGTTTGGTACATTCCCGGAATCAAGAAGAATTTATTCTCGCCACTGGCCACACAGGATCTCAACAGAGAAAGCGAATTTGTTGCTCACACTGAGAAATGTTTTTTTCAAATTGGAAAACGAAATAGTGCTTCTCAGCTACAGAAAACTTCAAGGTGGGCTTTATAAATTGGCAATCAGGCATAGACATTTGTCAAATTCCTTGGAAGTGAATTCATTGTGTAATAAAAATACACTTCAACTGTATCACGAGAGATTTGGTCACCAAAACAAACGTCATGTTAGGAAATTTCTTGAACGTGAAATGGGCATAAAAGTTTTAGTAGATGACGAACTTTGTGAGGCTTGCATCTTTGGGAAAGCTCATCGTCTCAAGTTTGGAAAAAGAGAAAAATCTACAATGCCAGGACAACTGATTCATGCGGACGTCGGAGGACCATTCTACTCATCTATCTCTGATTCTATGTTCTGTTCAAAGACGATTATTCAAAATTTCGGAAAGTTTACTCCATGAAACATAAATCAGAAGCAGCGCAACATTTAAAAACCTTCTTGAATAAAACAAAAACTCAAGGACTTATTGTACGCGAATTTCTCTCTGACAATGGAGGAGAATTTGTTTGTGCTGACGTGAAGAAAATTCTGAATGAATTTGGAATAACTCGCAGAACTTCGATGCCATTCACACCTCAACAATGCGGAGCAGCTGAGAGAGAAAACGGCACGTTAATTGAAACTGCAAGAACTCTAATGCATGCTCGTGAAGAATTGCCACAGGAACTATGGGCTGAACTGGTGAACACAGCTGCGTACATCTCGAACAGAAGAGGTTCATCTTGCGTAAATGATAAAACTCCCTATGAAGTTTGGTATGGGTAGAAACCACGAGTTCACCATTTACGCATAATTGGGACAATATGTTACGCTCACATTCCAAAACCCCAAAGAACTAAATTCCATAAGAAAGCCAGAATAGGAATTTTGATTGGATATGATGGAGATGAAGGCTACAGCATATGGTGTAAGGAAAATCTAAAATTAAATCGTTCAAGATATGTGATTTTCAATGAAGAACCCTTGACAAATAAAGATTTAATACCTTCACATAAACCTGAACCTGAAGTGAGGAATGAATCAGAGGTACCTGAATCGATTCCCCAGTCTCCACATCCTGACGAATCAACTCCTAGAACATCAGAGTCATCAAGTGACTTGTTTCCTGGCTGGGATAATAAAAATTCTTCTTCAAAAGCAGACAAAGACAACGAGAACACTGAAAACAGAAATGTACGAGTTCTACGTGACTGTTCTACCCTGAAATCACCAGATAGATACGGATACCTAGCTATGACTGCTGTTGCAGAAATTCATGATATTTGGGAACGAACAAATTATTCAGAAGCAATAAATTGCGAAAACAGAATACATTAGGAAAAAGCATTGAAAGAAAATCAAACCTCAAGACTTGAAAATTTACCTAAAGGGAAGAAAGTGATCCCTTGCAAATGGACCTTTTGTGTAAAGCTGAACCCTGATGGTAGTATCGACAAATATAAAGCTCGACTCGTAGCAAAAGGCTTCACACAAAAGAAGGGAAGCGACTACGACGAACTTTTCAGTCCTGTTGCTAGATCGGGAACCATCAGAGCTGTGTTGAGAATTGCAGCTAACAGGAGTGCGCTGCTCTCGCTAGCTATTGCAGCTACTCTCACAAAGTTGAAAGATTTTCAGACGCTGAGTCGATTGAGACAATCGCGTGGTCGATAGCTTAATTGGTCATCACAGCTGTTGTGTTGAATTTGGGTGACATTCACTATCTGGCATGAGGGTATAACTCGAGAGTTCTTGGAGCTATAAATATTGTTCTATACTCGTTGGACTTTTGAATATTGGAGTTATACTATTCCGTAAGGCAAAGATAGATAAGGCAGATTTTAATACGGCGCCGACTCCAAACGATGAGCAATCTGGATCAAGCTTTCATTATTGTGTTCTTGTCACTTACTACTAACCGTCCAAACTCAATTCATAAGTCAGTTGAACGTTGACGTTCTAAAGTATAATGATAACCTAACCATAGGTACCATAGGGCCATAGGTACCCTTGGTCCTATAATGCCCTGAAGAAGCCCGAACGGGCGAAAGTACTCGGCTGGATAATAAAAAAGAATGGAGAAGAGGTCGCCTCGTTTTTCTCCCCCTCAACCTACAAAAAGATAACCTAAATATTTTCAATGTTATTATGTTGATTGCGAGTGAGTTTGAACGTTTGGAATAATCCATCCACTGATTTGGGTCTCTTGGTCAACATACCGGATACTTTGATCCCATTGATCCACCTTACAAAACTCAAATAATTGCCTACACCAGTGTTGGTTACTGAATTGCACCAATTCACTCTTTCTTTATTTCTCTAACGATAATAGAGTGATGATTTCCTGAAGCGTATCTGCATTCACACTGAATGAGAGAATCCGAACCAAATTTCAGAAATTCGCCGAACATTTGTGCAATAAAATGAAGTTAATTGGCCTTCAAAATCATGCTATTTATTGAAAATTTAACGCTGAATTCAAATCTCGTAACGAGAATGCCAAGACTAACGTAGTTTTTTTTTCTACAAGCATAAATAGTCTAAAAAACGTGATTTTGGAACAAATTTTTTAGAAATACGGCCTAAAAAGTATCTACTTTTGTCCAATCAATACCAAATTTGGATCACGTAAACTAGACTCATCTTTGAACAAGTTAAGTTTACAAACAATTAAAAAGCAGTTTTCGTTTAGATGTTATGAGGTCTCAAACATAGGTCCATAAAAACATCGATTGCTCCCTTATTATGCCATCTAAACTTGATTTTTTACCATTGTTGGAAAGCTCTAGCTAAATGCTCGCAAGTGCAATAGTGCTCATAATTTTTTTCTCGTGGTTGGGAACGGTGCTCGAAAAACCTCAAAAAAGTGAAAATCGAAATCACGTTTTTTGTTACACTTTCTTCTCAACACGCCATATGAGAATGCCGAACGAAAAACTGGAGCTAGGCTCTCATAGGCAGATAAATTATGAACAAAATGAGACCAAAAACAAAACAATCGAGCAATTATTCTAGAAGTTATAAGCTTGCAAAGTCAAAACTTCCTTTTTTCGCCAAAATCACGTTTTCCGGCGTTTCTCCGCGTCTGGGGACGTAACTACAGGATGGAATCAATTGAAAAAATTATGGGACCTACCTGGATCGTAACCCTTTTAAACAAAAAAAAACGTAACCCGATCGGACGTACAGGAGCTGAACGCCATGGGACAACACATACCGCAAAAAAAACCGGCAAGTCAACTATAGTGACCTCTTCCTTTTTTGAAGTCGGTTAAATAAATCCACTTTCATTCTCCACAAAACGTTTTCGGTATGTTGGATTAGTTCAAATCAAGATGAAAACCCATTGTAATACTACGTTATACTATGTACTAGACCTTGAGTGTTCATACAATTTTTGTGGCCAAAAAGCATTTTAGATGCAAACAATATTTTAATAACCCGGAATTACAACAAGGTTTGTGAACGAGGTCAAAGTTGGTTATAATTAAAGCAAAGAGACCCAAAAACTACGACGAAATCACTGAAAATGCGTTTTACGGGGAAGTACTGCATGTGACCCCCAAAATAAAAATGAAGCGATATTCAGCTGTCATATAGAAACATTCAAAGTCCCCCAGCGTTCAAATTTATTCATTTTTGCAGTCTGTGAAAAACTATATATAGCTAATAATATGCAAATAACGCGGAAGTACTGTACGTGACCCACTTGATAAAAATCAGGCATCATTCAATCGCTGGCCTCAACATTTTAGGACCTTGAACGTTCAAATACATTGAGTTTTGCCGCCTGTAAAAATCAAAATACAAAACATGCACTGGTGAAATTGTGAAAAAGGCTCATAACGTGGAGGCACTGTAAGTAACCCAATATACAAAAAATCTGGTGTTTTCTGCTTGCCATAACCGACATTTCAAGCCCACGAACGCAGAAAAATATTGACTCTTATAGCCTGTAAAAATCCAAACAGAAAAAACTTTGAACCCTTATATTTCAAATATTGAAAAAACCTAATTTTGCTCATTCACTAGGAAAAATTTCCTGAAAATGTCTTTGAATTTCATTAATTTTTCAGGAAGTTGTGGCCATTTATGTCATTTTGTTACCACGGACAGACTGACACACAGACACTTGTTCAGAAAGTGATTCTTAGGATAGTAATAGGAAAACTTCTTCCAATAAGACATCGGTTCCAAATTCGACTTTACTGCGCCGACCCCAAAAAGTGGGCAATCTGGAGGCGATTCAGATGTGAAAGGAAAGTCTTTCAATCATTTGGGAAATAAAAAATAGTAATTTTTATATTATTAGAGGAGGTGATCCAATCAATCAGGAAGTGGTCAGGTACATACCAGTTGTAAAGTAGTTCCTAAAATGTTTAGTTGGTGAATGAGTTGCTATGAAGTTGGGACATTTTTGTTATTTTTTCTTTTTCAAAGTTTATAGGCAAATAATTTTGAAGTTGGTTTTATAATTTAGGGGTGTCCACATTATAACGTTGGGCAGCAATCGCAACGCCTTCCTCACTGTACTTGGTTGCCGGTTGGCATAAGCCCGTATCACACGACAGACACTTCTCCCCAACAGCCCCCAAACCGGCACGTCGACATGGACGCGGTTGAGAGAGGGGCGAACGGATCAGCCAATCAGAGTGGCTCGAGTTGTACTCGGCTCTCCCACCAACTGCAACGTACAAAAGATCTCTCGGAGGAATCTTTTTGCTGTGCCGGCGTAACGGGGGGAAGTGTCTGTCGTGTGATACGGCCTATAGTGATACCGTCCGTCTATCGAGTTCTCATTTTGAAGTTTCTAGTGGTATCCATGGTCGGTGTCGAGAGAACGAGATGTCGAGAACCGCGCGTACCATGAAGATCCTCCCAGTGAAGCCCGTGTCGAGATCGAGAAATGGCCTCACCTATTAAGGCCTCCATGGCCGAATACAAACCGAATGAATTTGGTTTCTGCCTATTCGGTGACAATTCCTTTCGTTTTTGGTCACACAAATCATGAACATCACGAACGCTAATCAAGATAACGGTTAAATTTTTGGAATCTGAAGAAAGATTCGTCGAATAGCCGTCGTTCAGGTTGTTGTTTACATCGACATTTGGCGAGAACACGAATCTCGACTTCTCGACAGATTTCTCGACGCTTTTTTGGATCAAATTCGATTTCACAATCGAGATGTGAAATGAAGTACTGCGCATGTCCGGTCGAGAAAGTTTCCATGGCAACCTTATCAATCTCGACGTCTCGACACCGACCATGAATACCCCTCTAGTTTTTGGTGCTTCATACTTTTAATGTCCCATTAGCAACCGTGAATTCTGGATCATACTTGTTAGCTAAATCATCTGAATAGATTAGGAAAACTTTTACTTTTATTTACAAGCCGTCTATTTTATTACAGAGGAAGAATCCACTAATTCCATTCAAATACAAAGGAAAGTTGGATTTGATGAAGATTCAGAAATTATAAATTCTTAATGGAATATGGAATTATTTATATAATTATTGGTTCAGCCATTTACATTTGCCTATATTTTTTTCATAATGCATTCGAAAAATGCGTAAATGCAGTTAGTTGGCAAATGGTGTGAATGAGAGATTCAAGAGAAATGACTGCGAATTCCAGACAGTTCGTCAGACCACCAGTAGTTTATTATTAGAGGAGCTTTAGTGGAAGAATCAGAAAGCACTGTCGAAAAAGAAATGACTGGAGAACTTTAAATAAAAGAATATAATACGCAGAGCAAAAACAAAAAAATATAAATACTCGAACGAGAAAGAACATGGAATGTAGAACGCATCAAGTCTTCAGCACGCGTAAAGGTAAGGCTTGACACAACAATGAGTACAGTGAAAAAACTTTAAAAAAAAAAAAATAAAACCTGCTTCAAAAATATTTGCCAGTACCTAAATTAAACTCTGAAAAGGAAAAAATAACAAAAATGTCCCAACTTCGCAGCAACTCATTCGCCAACTACACATTTTAAGGACTACTTTACTACTCGTATTGACCTGACCACTTCCTGATTGATTGGATCACCTTCCCTAATAATATAAAAACTACTATTTCTCATTTCCCAAATGATTAAAAGATTTTCCTTTCACCTCTGATTTGCCTCCAGATTTATCATCTTTTGGAGTCGGCGCCCTAATTCGGAATCTTTAGGCTTCTCCAATACAATATAAGAGAGGCGCCGACTCCAAAAGATGATAAATCTGGAGGCAAATGAGAGGTGAAAGGAAAATCTTTTAATCATTTGGGAAATGAGAAATAGTAATTTTTATATTATTAGGGAAGGTGATCCAATCAATCAGGAAGTGGTCAGGTCAATACGAGTAGTAAAGTAGTCCTTAAAATGTGTAGTTGGCGAATGAGTTGCAGCGAAGTTGGGACATTTTTGTTATTTTTTCCTTTTCAGCGTGTATTTTATTGACAACGTTTTTGAAGTCGGTTTTATTATTTTTTTTTAAAGTTTTTTTTTATTTTTCTCTTTTTAGTGACTTACACTTATGGACAGCTCTCTTTACAGAATTTTCCCAAGCTTTCATTATTGTGTTCTTGTCACTTACCACTAACCGTCCAAACTCAATTCATAAGTCCGTTGAACGTTGAAGTTCTAAAGTATAATGATTACCTAACTATTTTCAATGTTATTATGTTGATTGAGAGTGAGTTTGAACGTTTGGAATAATCCATCCACCGATTTGGGTCTCTTGGTCAACATACCGGATACTTTGATCCCATTAATACACCTTACAAAACTCAAATAATTGTCTACACCATTGCTGGTTACTAAATTGCACCAATTCACTCGTTCTTTATTTATCTAACGATAATAGAGTGATAATTTTCTCAAGCGTACCTACCCGCAATCGCACTGAATGAGAGAATCCGAACAAAATTTCAGAAATTCGCCAAACGTTTGTGCATTACAATGGAGTTATTTGGCCTTCAAAACCATGTTATTTATTGAAAATTTAACGCTAAATTCAAATCTTCTAACGAGAATGCTATGACTAACGTAGTTTTTTTTTCTACAAGCATAAATAGTCCAAAAAACGTGATTTTGAAACAATTTTTTTAGAAATACGGCCTAAAAAGTATCTACTTTTGTCCAATCAATACCAAATTTGGATCACGTAAACTAGACTCATCTTTGAACAAGTTAAGTTTACAAACAATTAAAAAGCAGTTTTCGTTTAGATGTTATGAGGTCTCAAACATAGGTCCATAAAAACATCGATTGCTCCCTTATTATGCCATCTAAACTTGATTTTTTACCATCGTTAGAAAGCTCCAGCTAAGTGCTTTCAAGTGCGATAGTGTTCATATTTTTTTTCTCGACGTGGTTGGGAACGGTGCCCGAAAAACCTCAAAAAAGTGAAAATCGGCATCACGTTTTTTGTTACACTTTCTTCTCTACACGCTATATTAGAATGCCGAACGAAAAATTGAAGCTAGGCCCTTGTAGGCAGATAAATTATGAACAAAATGACACCAGAAACAAAACAATCGAGAAAGTATTCTAGAAGTTATAAGCTTGCAAAGTCAAAACTCCCTTTTTTCGCGAAAATCACGTTTTCCGGCGTTTCTCCGCGTCTGGAGACGTAACTACTGGATGGACTCAATTGAAAAAATTATGGGACCTACCTGGATAGTAACCCTTTCAAACAAAAAAAAAAGTAACCCGATCGGACGTACAGGAGCTGAACGCCGGTGGACAACACATACCGAAAAAAAAAATCCCGCATGACGACCATAGTAACCTCCTCCTTGTTTGAAGTCGGTTAATGAGTGGTTTCATAATTCAGAAGAATGAAGAAATTCAATCAAATCTGGATAAAAAACACAAGAAAATTCAAGTTCCAACCTTTACAGCCGTACAAATACTTATCTTTTGATACACTTTTAGTTAGAAATCAGCCAACATTGAGTTTGTTGACAAATTAACAACTTGGACACACATTCTTTCAACGAATGTTTTGTAACGTAGTTCAACACTGTTTTATTATGGAACAAAAAATTATCGAGAGTGGAATTTTTTCACCGAAGTCTTCTTGCAAATAGAAGAGTTTTCCTCCAAAAAGGAAGAAAACTGTTATTTTGGGTCTTGTCGGAGCTTGACCCGTATGAGATTACCTCCCTGTTTCTCCAGCCTCTATGGTACGTTCCGTGATGATTTGAGCGCTCTCTAGGCTACTTTGTGGTGCCTGTCGACTCTCTAGCCAGCAAGTTGTGCTTCTGCTAATCAGATAGCGCCATTTCATCCGGCAAGGGCTTGAAAGCATGGGTCAAGCTCCGGCAAGACCCAAAATAACAGTTTTCTTCCTTTTAGGGGGAAAACTCTTCTATTTCGGGGTCTGCGCCTTTGCTTGACCCATATGAGAGATGTTTGATTTCTGCCGGCTAGAGGAAAGCGCCAAGGCGTACTGTGAAAATAAACCAACTAAGAACATTTCTATGGAACAAAAAAAGAAAGAATTCACATGTAGAGGAACGAAACACAAAACCGGTTTTAATAAGAAACCAAAAATTTTAAACTACATGCTGGAAAGTGTCGGTAAAACAAGGTATAGGAGAAACTTTCGAATGGTGAGCTATGACAGGCTTATAATAATGTGTGAAAAAATGTTGCTCGTGTCTCCAATTTCCTAAACGAAGAATGGTATCAACTGGTACGTCCAAGTTATAACGGCTGGTACCATCTGCAGAGGGAATACTTCCAGGAGGATAAGGTATCCCCGCTGCTAAAAGGGCAGACCTCACCCAACCTCCAATAACCGTTCGCGAAGCCGGGGCTACTTTTCCCCGAGTTGTGATGAAGAGGGGCTGCATGGAATGGGAACCCGAACGCTGCCGAGAGAGGATCATCAGCGTCTTCACCCAGCGAACGACGTCGAGCACTGGGTCCTCCATATTTGCTGAAAATTTCCACCCCTGACTGCTGGCGGTGAAAGGAATCCGTCTTAGAACGGAACGCAACTGAAACGGACAGAGCCGGTGAAAGTGGGAAGTGCAAGTATGGCCAACAAGGCACATGAAAATGAATAATTATTTTTCCCAACAGATCGAACGTTAATTCTAGACCGTTGATGGTTGATGATCATGCAGTAAAAATCAGCTTGTAAAGATGTGCGAAGAATCCATTTAATTTGATCGATATATTCTTTTACTCTCAAGGAAATTTGTCCCAAACGATGAAAATGGTCGCTTTTGGTATCGATTGAAAATTAGTGCGTACAGGTCAATGGAGATTCTTAGATGATTCAATTGAATCCATTGAAGTTTACCTCGTCGCCAATTTGTTGTATTTTTAATAGATGTAAACACTCGTCGAAGTCGACACATTACTATTTATTGGAAAGAAAATCATTGTGAACGATTGAATGCGATAAAAGTTACATCACATCGAGGAATTAATTTCCATGCAACCTGAATAGTTCCACGTGCTGACCTGTGGACCTCATCAGTAGGAGAGTAACCATGGAGTAGGTAGGTACTATGGCGGTACCTACCTACAACGGCGGTACTGAATAGTTATCTTGTTTCAAAGCTAGGATCTATGCGTAAAAACCTGAATTTTTGCTATATTAATGCCGAATCAATAGTAGCGCACATCGATGAATTACGGGAAATCTCTAAATGTCAATTATTCGATGTAATAGCTATTTCCGAAACGTTTAGGAGGATATTTAGTCTGATAAAAATCAACTGAATTTTTGAGATGTACGATTGGTCGTTTACTATGTATTTTCCACCGACAAATAGATCCCATTTGAATCAATGATCAATGGCGTTGAGGCTGCTATTGGTACAAAAATGACAGGTACTTACATGGAAAGGTTCATTCAACTTTTTTGTTCATTATTGTTTTATGTTCATAACTGTTAGAAAATATTTTTAGAATGTTGCATAAATATATTCTTGGAGCATAAATATCAAAATCTTAAGTTCAACAAATGTAGAAGAACATGTTTTGAAGAACAAAAAACGTTATTAAAAAATAAATTACTAGAAAAAAAGCTAAAATAAAAAATGTATGTATAAATGTGTATATAAAAATGAGTATATAAATTGCTAGATTGATCATTTTTCCAATTTTCTTTGGGGTTTTGTTGTAAGAAGAAAATCTTTTTCTTTTATGTCCTCTTCTTTGATCTGGTTAAGATACCCCATCCTAGTTATACACCTTTAAGTAAATCTTGTTCGAAATTTTCTGCAGCAAAATGCTCGGAGCAAATAAATCCTACTGGTATTGGGATTCCAATCGTCATGTTCTCCGGCTCTTAGCGATCCATTGCTTCCTAATGGATTTATCGGTAGGAAATCTGACAAAATAGCAATTAATTAAGTAATACACAAACATATTTAAATACAAAAGTTGAGAGAAAAATACGCTGACAAACTTGTCGAGGCATGTTTAGGATTCAGAGTTTTCCACAATTAATATTACAGCCAATACATTCTTCAAATAATTTAATAACGGTAATCATGATACTACATAATTATAAATTTTAGAATGGATCTACGGGCAATAAATAATTAAAATAGTAAACTTACCGGTGAAAAGAAAGATTATTGCGAAGAGAAGACGTATCACGGCATTCCGCAATCGCACACACTACTTACACTACACCTGGTTTTCCCATTTTTTCTTATTAAAAATGATTTTAAAAACCTTGAGGAAACTCTCTATTACAACTAATAAAACTGTAATAATAAAACTTGGCGTACACAAAACATTCTCATTGAAAGGAAAGCGGAGAAGTAATGATTTTTCAATGAAATTCGTATGCGGCTATGAGGAAGGTTTATACCAGTGACGTCAGAGAAAGCTGCCCCACCTTGTCATTTACCCACCAGAGAACCCAGAACCCAGAGAAAGCTGATCGAGCCCACCTTGTCATTTACCCACCTTGGGCCATATCCGTCTTCATTCTAGTACAAACGCTCGTTTTTTTTCCTCCCTCCCCATTCAGAGTCGATTATTTATATTATACCAAAATTGTTGTAGTTTCAGTCATTTTAATCGTTGTTATTTAGTAATAAATCGAGTTAAAATTAGCCGTTTCGGTTATCAGTTAACTACAACCTAAACATCAGCTTAAAACCTTTATTATTATCCGGGGGTCGTGAGAGGGAGAAAAATCAGACGACTCATTCTCCAATTCTTTATTGGCTGGCCGAACCCTTTGACCATTCGGGCATCTCCATGGCAACATGGAGCCATAGGGTCCACAAAAAAACCTTAACTAATGTGCGGCTTCCTTAATCAAGTGGCGGGAGTCTGACATCTACCAACAGGTGAAATCCCAGCCGATGTCCAAACCAAAGGATTACTGAGGGAGCATGAAACCTTCGTCAAGGAACTTGGTGTCTGGACGGACACAGTTTTGAGGGGACGTGTTGAATATCAAATACAAATAGCACCTTCATCTTGTTGCCTTATGTTCCCAATGCTGGTTGTCCCTTGGTATACAAGGATCCATATTATGTTGAAATTTGGTAAAATGTATTAGACTAATTTCTCTTGATGAACAGTTACTGTGAGTGGTGTTACTACACTGCATCTGCACAAGAATTCTATTTTCCATCGTCTGCCCATCTGAATGAGGCCATTCATAAACAATTATTTACGCAAAGCGTCAACTGATATCATGCTGAGCGACTGATGAAAAGTTTTCAGCAATACTCTTTCGTTGTTATCAACAATTGGTCGAAGCCAGGAGCATATCCTCAGTGTGGGAAAATATTAAATGAAAGTAATTGGATGCGTTGCATTTGAAGCAAAAACCACGCCAACCTCGAAATTTTAGCTACCTATCAGTGGTTTGCCACAGTACTACCATCAAGAACACTTTTTGAATAACTGTCAGCGTTTAAGTCTGCCTTTGGTCAAAAAGTGAAATCAATGAAATTGTCATAAAATATTCTCCAAAAATAAAATGTGAAAAATCAGACATTACTCAGTTTTTGATAATTCACAGTACTTCTGAGATCATATCGTTCTATGTTCTTTTTGTTTCAATTTTCACAGACCATTAAAATCAATATGATTGAACGGTCCAGGTCTTAAAATGTTCGTTATGACGAGGAGACGACGCTTGATTATTATAGTTACGCTCACAATCCGTTATCGTAACAATTCCTTATTTTATTAGTGCGTATTTTGATTTTTACAGACTGAGAAAATCAATATATTCTATTGCTTGTGGAAATCAATATATTTGAACGCTTGAAGTCTTGAGATATTTGTTACAGTGAGTGAATGACGCACATGTTACTTAGAGGTGGAAGAGTTGTCCAAATGCTGTAACGGGTGGTCCATTGTTATCATTCTTGAAGTACATAGAACCGATTTCGAATGGTTATTAGGATGAAAGTTGTAATTACATTGTCGTTGCATAAAGTTCATAACCATTCCATTAATATCATGCATAAGGACTTCTCGATCCAGCTCAGGAAGCTTTCTCAATTTTTTCGCAAGCATTTTTCCAAACAAGTCATACTCATCATCTTGTTCATGTTCTCTTTTGCTTGTACTATTAGATATTCTGCATCCTTTAACTTTGTGTTCCGCTTCTCGCAACTTCAATGGCTGATTGACTATCTGTGCACATTCAATTGCCGTCGAGCTAGACGACATAGTAGCTGATATCTCTGGCGAGACTCCATTGTTATTACCTACCCAGCTAATATTGGAATTCCCGACTGTTTCATGAGCCTGGCCAGTTGAATCACCGGACTTAAGCTGGAATCAGGAGAAAAAAAAAACACATTAAAATGTACTGTTATTGAAAAATAAATTTATATCAAGCGGGGTTCACAGGTTTCCGGCACAGCATGAAGGAGACACGTACGCTCGGCCCATATGAACATGCAATTTATAAGCAATAATCCAATAAAAGTGGCAGCCAGTAATTGCTATGCGACAGTAGTGCTATGGAAAAAGGGTTTTCGTGATATAAAAGAAGCCAGATCCAATTGGGTTGTTTTTTGGTTTATTATCAATAATAAACCATTGTAATCACCCAAGAAAAAAAAAATGCCAGATCCCTCAAAATTTGATGTTTCACAATTCAAGGCATGTAGAATCAGAATATCCAATGAAAAAAAAAATTCAGTCTGTCCGCCGTACGCCATCAACACTTTTCTGACGAAACTATGAAAGCTACATCCTTGACATTTTCAACAAAAGCAATCTTGGCCTCACAATGAGAAGACAGAAAATTCGTATTTTCCAACGTTTTTCAGAAACAGGGTGTAATTCTTCAGTTTCAACTTCTAGGTTTTTGGACGCTGAATCGAATGAGACCATTGCAGGGTCGACAGCTTCATCGGTTCTCAAGTTATTTTAGCTTTTTTGTTGAATTCGGGAGACTCAGAAATTTGGCATGAGAGCATAGCTCTAGAGATCTTGGACTTTAATAAAAAAAACTTTTAAAAAACCGACTTCAAAAATACACTCTGAAAAGGAAAAAATAACAAAATGTCCCAACTTCGCAGCAACTCATTCGCCAACTACACATTTTAAGGACTACTTTACTACTCGTATTGACCTGACCACTTCCTGATTGATTGGATCACCTTCCCTAATAATATAAAAACTACTATTTCTCATTTCCCAAATGATTAAAAGATTTTCCTTTCACCTCTGAATTGCCTCCAGATTGATCATCTTTTGGAGTCGGCGCCTCTCTTATATTGTATTGGAGAAGCCTATAGATTCCGAATTAGTAAGAATATAAATATCATGAGTTTCACGATTCTTGAACAGAGCAAATCAGCATTTATGAGAACTGATTATTAACAATATCGATTTGAAGGTGACTATTCACGCCTTTTCCTAAAAACCATTTCAGATTTCTCTAAGAATCTTCACGTCCAGACCCAGACTAAAGTATAGTGATTACCTAACCTAGTGATAATGATTACTACTTTCAATGTTATTATGTTGATTGAGAGTGAGTTTGAACGTTCGGAATAATCCATCCACTGATTTGGGTCTCTTGGTCAACATACCGGATACTTTGATCCCATTGATCCACCTTACAAAACTCAAATAATTGCCTACACCAGTGTTGGTTACTGAATTGCACCAATTCACTCTTTCTTTATTTCTCTAACGATAATAGAGTGATGATTTCCTGAAGCGTATCTGCATTCACACTGAATGAGAGAATCCGAACCAAATTTCAGAAATTCGCCAATATTTGTGCAATAAAATGAAGTTAATTGGCCTTCAAAACCATGCTATTTATTGAAAATTTAACGCTGAATTCAAATCTTCTAACGAGAATGCTATGACCAACGTAGTTTTTTTTTTACAAGCATAAATAGTCCAAAAAACGTGATTTTGAAACAACTTTTTTAGAAATACGGCCTAAAAAGTATCTAATTTTAGTCCAATCAATACCAAATTTGAATCACATAAACTAGACTCAAATTTGAACTATTTAAGTTTAAAAACTATGGAACAACAGTTTTTGTTTGGAAGTTATGAGGTCTCAAACATAGGTCCATAAAAACATCGATTGCTCCCTTATTATGCCACCTAAACTTGATTTTTTACCATCGTTAGAAAGCTCCAGCTAAGTGCTTTCAAGTGCGATAGTGTCCATTTTTTTTTCTCGACGTGGTTGGGAACGGTGCCCGAAAAACCTCAAAAAAGTGAAAATCGGCATCACGTTTTTTGTTACACTTTCTTCTCTACACGCCATATGAGAATGCCGAATGAAAAATTGGAGCTGGGCCCTTGTAGGCAGGTAAATTATGAACAAAATGACACCAAAAACAAAACAATCGAGCAAGTATTCTAGAAGTTATAAGCTTGCAAAGTAAAAACTTCATTTTTTTCGCCAAATCACGTTTTCCGGCGTTTCTACTATCACAAATGGATAGTTTATTTAAATCATTATTGAAGCGAAGGAATGATAAACCACTGTACAATCATTAAGAGCCGGTTTCTCGCACCACGATTAACTTTGACAGCAAAAAAAAAGCAAAGTAAACAAGGAGTTTCACCTTGGATTTTCGTCCAACTGGGATTTCCCGTCGTGGACGTCGTCAGCTTTTCCCATAGGGGAATCAGAAGATTATCCATCAATTCTGCACTTATTAATTCTGACGATTTCGCTCGTGGCTACTCATTGCCTCACCCCCCTGAGTGTGGAGGACGAAAGGGCGAGCCAAATATGAGTTTGACCCCAGCCGGATTCGAACCCGGCTCCACCGTGTAGAGAGCTAACGCTCCATACCACTACACCACAGGTGGCCTCTTTAACTTTGACAGTGGTGTCAGCTGATAAGGGCTCGGAAAAGCGTTTGACCACGGGTCAGTTTGCCCTAACTGTAATCGGCCAAGGACCAACGATTACCAATTTGACGAGGCCTCCAAGATAGATCAGATCCCTCAGCCCTAGGCTAGAGATATCGTTCCCCCCCAGCTCCCGTCTCCCTCTCTTTGTAGTTGTTGGCCACACCAGCTCTGTGGCCTGGGTTCGAACCCAAACCTTCTGGAGCCGAAACAGATGCCTCAACTGTTTCGTCCATGGAAGCCGGCATTGCTCTCATTTGATTCAATGTCCCAAAATTTATTGCAATAATTATCAAACACATTTTTTTCTGAAAAGCGATGGAAAATGTACATTTACACCCCCACGAAACCCTCTAAAAATACTCTTAAAATTGAGGTAGTGATCTGCTTAAAGGATTGAGCCGCGTGAGGTTTAGCATGTTTGTTTGGCACTTGTTGGCTTTATTAGCATTATTACTCGTAATTTTAGTTTAGAACCAACGGGATGTAGTTAGATTCTGCTGACTCAGCTCATCGTCGCAGCAGCAAGCATCAGAATCGTCATATCAGATCAAAGTCACTCCATTGCAGATGACTGTGAACCCTGCTTTAAGGTCGATCCACTCATATCCGTGACGTGACGTACCGTACAGGGACCTTCAGAAAAAAATATCGGCAGACGAAATTCTTAGTAAACTAAAGAAGGAAAGACGAAGCGTGTTCAGACGTGAACGGCACAGTGACGCTCTGCCGCTCACAGTGCTCTTCCGGCATCGCCCGTGTTTGCAAGAAATACGGCCTCGCCGATATTTTTCTGCTATACCGGACGTGAAAACGAGTTCGCTCTCTGAAAACTAAGCTCACTCGAGCAAACATGCTTGATCACTGAAGAACACTGACACGGAAAGGTACGGTACTGTGTGAATGGCAGTGAAAAATTTATCACGGATGTCACTGGAGGGTACTGAACATGGAGGGCAAAGGTGCCGTCACGTCACGGATATGTGTGGATCGACCTATAAACGTACTATTTAAACATACTAAGGTTAAGTTTTAGTAGGTAACTGATTCTACTTATACGTAAACTCGTCCATGAGCAGGACTCCCGGTTTGAGTAACTTTGAACCAATATAAATCGAAAATTGCAGAGGGCTGGTTCGTAGAGATCACTGTCTACATATTAAAGAAGACTGAAAATGAAGTTCTGGGACAAACTTAAAAAGTCACATACCTCCTCCATCCAATTTCTTTCGTTTTTCATGTGTTTATCCCTAGTAGCGTGTATTTCAACATTGCTGAGGCCAGCACCTAAGCTCAGGTCTTTTTGACAACAGCAGCAATAATAGTGTTTCTTTCCCTGCTTGCTTGCCTTTAACCAACGGTATGTTAAGGCCCATTTGGGATTGTAAACGTGTCGAGATTTCAGCGACATAGGTACCGACGAACAGACGGTAATACCAAATAACTGCGGCGTCAGGAAACATGAATAGTCGATACGTAGCAAAGAGAGCTAATCACTGAATTCAGTAAAACAAGTAACGTCCACAAACTTCTTCATAAATATTTGTCAAATCAACAAATGAATGAAGTACCAGCGCACACACCACACAATGCCAAGCATCAACAAACAACTTTTGAACTTTTACTTACTGTTGTCGTTGATAAAAATCTGATACTGATAGAGGTAGTGCTGTTCCCAAGGTAGATAGATATAGGAGGTACGCTGGTAACTAAGGGCGACCCCCTCTCCAAATCCGTTGCTAAGGACGCTATTACGTCACATTGAATCCCTCTTACGGGCGATAGTCTATTGCTGAACCTATTATTCGTTATTTTTCTATTGTGTATTAATTTATATGTTTTATGTTGCTGAATAAATTTGTCTTAAATCCTTAATTCTTAAATCCTCTCACTGACAAGTACATTTTGAACCCCGAGAGCACAGACCCGAGGTCCCTACCCTTTACAAAATTGAACCCTTCTTCTACCTTTCTCTTTTATTTGGAGGGTTGAAATTCTACCTGTTGAAGGGAGAAGTCTTTCCTACCATAATACACTCGTCAGTCTTTCTTGAATTCCCCTCAAGCAAACTACGAAACTACTTATTAATTTACGAGTTTAAACTCTTTTTCATTGTTTGTGCGTGTTTTGTACTTTTTTCTCTTTATTTTCTGGTAAAAAACAACTTTTCTGAAAACTGCAGGTTTTTATCTGTACTTATAGGGGAGTAAAAAATCAACAACTGATAAGTTATAAAAAATTGCAGAGGTACCCCTTGATTTTTTTGTGAAACATTTTTTGATTCCGATTTTGTTCAAATTTAGCATAATGATTGATTATGGTGTGTATTTCCATGATTATATGCTTAATTCTTTTGCCCTAGGTACATGAATGAAGAGAATGTGTAAAGTTGGAGAATGAGATTTTTTGGTGTACATTTATTTTTACCAATGTTGTTGAATACCGCATAAAATTTTGAAAAATGGATAGGTGCACTACTCGGAGGAAATCTGAAGTTAAATTACCGTTCGTTCGGTCTATTAAAAAATCTGAACTAACGACTTTTGGTGAAGTAATCCACGATGAAAGTTACAAATCTTGAAGAACATCGAAAGTTGGAATGGTCATGTCGGCTATGACTTAGTCGAAAATTACAAACCTACTTTATGATACAAAAGATGAAATACCCACCAACTGCAAAAAAAAAACAACGGAATACGTTACATCAAAAGTTGCATCTCTTCAAATTGACAACAAGTTGATAAAATCTTTTTGCAAAATGCGCATACTGCTGAGGATAAAATATTTAAATGCACAAAGGGCACAGCAAAAATCCCTCGAACGATCCACTAATTTTCCAGATAGGAAGTATGAAAAAAAAGAAAAATAATTTAGTGTTAAAATAATAAAAGTTTATAATGAGTTTTCAAAAACAATTTTATTTATTTCCCACGTCACAATTATGTTTTGTTTCAATATTCCTAATATGTTTTAATAATAATTATTAATAATAATGTTCAAGAGTGAACTAGTTTAAACTAGCATTGTTGTTTACCTAATTTTTTTTGGAAATTCTGGTAAGTCTGACCATCTTGATTCATTTTTTGAAGGTTTATATCACCCTAACGTTATTTACCAATTATTATTTACGTAAATAACCAAAACGAGCATTAAAAGTTAAATTAAAATGCTCACAAAAATCAATAATCAGTTTTACTTCTGTATTAAGTAGGTGAAATCAATCCCATCTTCATTACCAAGTGGGACTTGGGATTCATTATGACGTCATACCCACTCGCACTTCTCATTGGCTACAGAGTTACCAGCGTACCTCCTATATCTATCTACCTTGGACTTTACCCAAGGTAGGGTAAATTCCAAGGTAGATAGATATCTATCTAGATAGATATCTATCTACCTTGGACTTTACCCACCTTGGGCGCTGTTCGCCTGTATAGCATAGAGGAAGGGCCAACTGATAGGAGGGGAAGAAGCAAGGTGACTAGAACACCTTGTCTTTTACCCTTGGGGAAGAAGGTCCAAGGTAGATAGATATAGATAGATACCTTGAAGAAGGTCGTACCTTATAGCTGCAACCTCCTCTAACTGCTACGGTCAATCACCTGCCTCAAAACCTTTCACAACCTTAAAAGATTCAAACATAATATTGACTTTGGGGACTGCGATGAATTCATAATACACGAGATAACCGAATAGCTAGGATGTACAGTATGTGGCCTTAGCGTAATAGGAGTGGAAAACCGCATATTTAAGCGGCATTATGGTGTGATCCAAGCGATACAGACATGTTTCGAGAAATGGGGTAATTTTTGATAGCAAATAGAATAACCAAAAAATACGAATTGTAAGTGCCGTGTATGACACCATTAATATTTTTAAGTGAAACCGATTTCAAAATTATTTGGCTAAAAAACTGAAAAGGGAAAAATAATAAATGTCCCAATCGCAGTAACTCATCACTAACTACACATTTTGAGGACTATTATACACCTCAACTTTCAGAACTGTGAAACCCGGAGTTTCACAAAAGAACGAAGCACATCGAAATCCGTCACTACTTTGTGCGGGAGAAATACCAAGAAGGTGTTTTGGACGTAAACACATTGAAGGTGCAAACCAAATCCCAGACATTTCAATGAAACTTCTTGGTAAAGTTCGCTACTTTACGAACCAAACTTGGAGTTGTCCCTAAAAGCAGAGCTGAGGAGAGCTAAATTTAATAGCTACATAATTGTGTGCCACCTCCAGCTATACAATTGTTGCTATTGTTTTATTTTCAATTAATAAAAATTATTCGTTCACGGAATATCAAACAGGTCGTATATCCCTCGTAAATCTTACAAGTGCTCACACTGTTGCTTTGATTTTTAAAACATTGACCTGACCATTTCCTGATTAATTGGACCACCTCCCGAAGTAATACTGTAACTGTGGTACGGACGGGCGAGCCTTTCAAATCAAAAATATTACAACAATTCAACCTTATTCATGTGATCCTGTCGTAGGTAGGTGACGAGCAGCAAGCTCCCCGTCTATACCCCAGTTCCCAGTGGGTTGTTTGATTTGTTTGGACCTGGGATGTGACAATCCATCTACTCTTATTTCAACTGGATTTATTAGAAATGACGAAAAAAAAAGGAGTATTATTACAGTTTTCCCACGGCAGTTGTCTATGATACACAAAAAGGTACTCACGTCCAAGTTCGCGCAACAATAGGTCCCAGTGAATGGTTCAAGTCGAATATCGGTCCGGGGTCCGCCTACAAATCCACTCACCGGTCCGAACAGGTCTAGGCGAAGACGACACAGTCCACCGATTCGATCGATTCGGATCGATGCGATGTTGGTTCGATGCCGGTTCCCCGTCGCTCGAATCGAAGTGCAACCGGTTCGATAGCAATTTCACTCGACCGATCGATCGCCCGGGTAACCGGTCCAAGGATCGATTCACTGTAACCGGTCCAATCACGCGCGTACCGTTCCGAAGTAATTATGTTCGCCACTACCGAAGTCCGTCGGTCGGTCGAAATACACCACCGCTCGGTTATGTTCGATTTGCTCGATCACTAATCGATTAATATCGGTCTGTTCGATCTCCCACACACACGAATCCGTCAGTACTCTTTGAACTCTTGACTCCAACTCTCCTGTCGCTTGTCCGCCGCTTCAGACCATCCGAAAAGTAGGGGAAGCGGCTAAGGTAGGCCACGCCTCCGGCCAGCGGCCCAAGGGTTCTCGTTACAATTCCTCCCACTGTGCAAGCCGACGCCCTCGTCGGTGACTTCCGGGTGACGGGGGATTGGCAGAGGCTTTTTAGCAAAGTGCAAATGAGCTCTTTCATATCCTCGTCGTCTACAGCCACGACATTTGTTGGGTTGATACTTGGAGTTTGGGTGCTTGCATGATGGCAGGATGCTGGTAGCTGGTAGCCCTGAACCTTGTTTCCTTGACCAATCGCTACGAAGACGGCCATAAAACGAGTGACAGGCCGTGCAGACCCATCTGTGAGCGGGATCCGGTGCTCCGCACACCTGACATTTACTTTGTGTCCTGGCAGCGGACGTCGAGGGTACTCCGGCTCGTCCTGTCCACACAGAGGGGAACACGGGGTACTGAACAGACTGTTTAGCAGTCCCCGTGATGCAAGAAGGATCTTCGTCCGGCGGGGTCCACCCTTGCGGATTGGATGGCCTTACTTCGGCGATCATTGGTTGCATGCTTTCGGTCATGGCTTCTTGATTATGAACGACGCCAGTGAGCTCCCCAGGCTGCGGCCGATAATCCGCTGTCAAAACACCACCAACCACTGCGGAAGCTGGGTCTTTTGGGGCTCCCTCATGAAGCTGCTCCATGCGCTGAGTCGCCTCCTGAACAGCCATAGTCAGTTGATTCACCTTAGTTTCCAGCAGAGACAACGCCGGAATTAACGTATCGACGACATCATGGGTAACACCATCTGCCGGTCCAATATCTTCTTCGTCCGACGAGTCCTCTCCATAGGCATCCACAAAAGCGTCCTCCCCCATGAATACCACCGCCAGCTGACAAGCCTGCTGGATTATGGTTCGGACATTCTTGGTTCGCTGTCTTCTGGTAGTGAGTTGTAAGCTCCTCTCAGCCGTACGAAGAAGCTGCCTTAGCACTCGTTGCCCTACTACCACCTTGGCACGACTAAGGTCAAAAGGAGCTCCACCCGTAGCAAAAGGGGGCACGATAGGGGAGATAGCACGGTCCACCACCGACACTCCGGACGATGATGATGAGCTACTTGATGATCTTGTTTTTTTCTGAGCACCACCGGACTCCTCAGATGATGAGTCTCCCGTTGATGACGCCATGGCCGATCACCTATTCCTGCTAGAACCCAAGACAATGAGCATCCCCAGCCACAGCACACACAGACAAAACCAATGGGAAAACAAATTTAACGATCTTTACATTGACATACCTCTATTCCCTTTTATCATTATTATTATTTTTTTTTCTTTACCTATATCTATATATATATTTTTTTGTTATTTATCATTACCTTTTTTTTTTTCTTAAACTATTTTATTTAAACTTTTTTTTTTTTTTTTTTCTTGACCACAGAGATGTCATTTGTGGGCGGCTTTCACACTTAGATACTATAGTATGAGGACCAGGTTTTGAGTACTTAGCAATTTTTATGCCCGATACTAAGGTCCTTGTAGTTGAGCCTTTTTGTCCGTCTCAACTCATAGGGACCACTGCGTTCAGACATGTCTGCTGGATACTGGCCGGTTTCTTGTTTGCGGTTGTTTGATGATGGTACACCTTGTGGTAAACTTTCATTGTTTCCCAGTTCGACGACCTTGTTTGACAGCCTTTCCTCCGTTGGGGCAGCTATGGCGAAATCCTCGTCATCCTCCTCCCACCAACTATGGTTAGTCTCTGCACTATTGGTTACCATTGTTGGTGCTACCTCCAGCTGGTGGTCTTCTTTCAGCATGTAGGGCTGGGAAACCGGTTCTACAAACTCTGCAGCATCTTGTATTATCCCTTCAAAGGCGGGTTTGATCCTACTCAGATGCACTACCTGTCGTTTACCAATGGTATCCAAGATCTCGTAGGTCACGTCACTAAGCTTTCTGGTAATTAGATGTGGGCCGACCCAAGGGCACCAGAACTTTTTCAGAACCTCTTGAGGAGGTTGGATTTGCTTCACATAAACCCGTTGTCCTATCTCCAATATCCTAGGGGTCTTCCTTCGATTTGCGGTTTTGGTGCGTATCTCCCAGGATCGCCTGAGTTCATTAGCCGCCAGACGATGGACCTGCTGTAGATCCTCTAACAACTTTTTCATGCTAGGAGTCTTGATTGTCTCAACTGGGGCAGGATCGGGTAGTCGGATTTCTCGTCCAAAGTGGAGAAAGTTTGGGGAGTACCCCGTGCTGTGATGCGGATGGTTGCGGTACACAGCTAGGGCCACTGGCAACAGAGTTTCCCAATCCAGCCCTTGTTTGCGACTCATTTTCGCTATCAGATTTTCCAAGGTTCGATGGAATCTTTCAACCACCCCATTGCTTTGCGGGTGGTAGGCCGTGGTTTGGATCTTTCGTACATTCCAATACTTGCAGAGGTTCCGTATGATTTCAGATGTGAAATTGGCACCTCGGTCGGACAGCAACGATTGAGGTACTCCATGAGTGGGGATAAATTTCTGTAATAATATTCTGGCTGTAGTTTCTGCCGTGCAGTCAGTGATTACATAAGCCTCCGCGTATTTGGTGAAATGGTCCACGGCGGTAAGGATATACCGCTTTCCTGAAGGAGATGGCAACGGACCAACAATGTCCACTCCAACAATTTGCATCGGTCGAGTCGGCAGATAGGGCTTCTGGAGGGGCGGGGTCAGCTTTGGTGGACTATCCCGTTCCTGGCATACCCGGCAGGACTTCACAAAGTTTCTTACGTCAGCAGCCAGTTTTGGCCACGTTCCATGTTGTCTGACAAGCTTTTCTGTGGTATCAATCCCTGGGTGACCAGACCAAGGTCCCTCATGACATTCTCTCAACAGCCATTGACGTAAGGTTGTGGGAATGAGAGGCACCCATTCGATATTGCTGGAATTAACCAGACATTTTCCCCAAATATCGTCCCGTTGACTCATGCCCTCTGGTGGTTCCTTCTTTAACTGAGAAATCCATGGGTCTATATCCTGTGCTGCTTTCAAGAGATCCCGGTTGACTCCCAGGGCTTGAACTCCTGCAACGGTAATTCTGCTGAATCCATCCGCGTGACCCATTTTTTTTCCTGTGCGATACTTGGGAGTGAATTCGTATTCTGATAATTTCAGAATCCAGCGGCCAATACGTGAAGTCGGGTCTCTTAACCGCATTGCGGCTGTGATCGCAACATGATCCGTTTCTAAGGTAAACGGTTTTCCCAGCAGATACCCTTGAAAGTGCGACGTGGCCCATACAACCGCTAGCAGTTCTCGCTCGGTAACAGAATATCGTCGTTCTGCAGTGTTAAGTGTGCGGCTCGCATAGGCAATTGGATGCTCTAGACCATCATCTATCTGGGAAAGTACAGCGCCCAACGCAGTCCCTGAAGCATCAGTTGCTAACACAAAAGGCAGGTCAAAACGTGGGTAGGCAAGAATTGGTTCTGACATCAGGCACTTCTTCAGTTGGTTGAAAGCTTTCTCCTGTGATTCTGACCACATGAAGGGTTCATTTTTCCTGAGGAGCTGCGTGAGAGGCGCACTTATCCTTGAGAATTCCGGTACAAAACGACGGTAGTACCCCGCCAGTCCTAGGAACGCCCGCACACCAGTTGCGTCCTCAGGACGAGGGAAATGGGCCACAGCTGACAGTTTCTGTGGGTCCATACGAACTCCTTCTGAAGTTACCAGATGCCCCAAATACTCAACCTCCCTCTTGAGAAAGTGACATTTCTGGAGATTAATGCGCAGTCTAGCTGCGTCAAGACGTTGAAACACTACATTCAGGTGATGGATGTGCTCTTCCAGGCTGTCGCTGAAGATGATGATGTCATCCAAGTAGACAAACACGAAGCTACCAATCAAGTCCTCAAAGAGATTGTTCATAGTTCTTTGGAAAGTCGATGGTGCGTTCTTGAGTCCAAACGGCATTCTTGTAAACTGGTAGTGACGTCCCAGAGTGGTGAAAGCTGTCTTTTCCTTAGACTCCTGGTCTAATGGAATCTGGTGATATCCGGCGGTAAGGTCGAGAGTTGTGAAACAAGTTTTTCCACCAAGCAATTCAAGCGTTTCCTGGATGTTGGGCAGCGGATAAACATCGGATTTTGTAAGTTTGTTCAGTTCTCGATAATCCACGCAGAACCGATACCCTTGTACTTGGCCCTCAACTGTTTTTTTCTTCACCAGGACTATCGGAGCGGACCACGGACTTTCAGATGGTTCAATTATGCCTTGGTTTAATAACTCTTGTAGTTGAGATTCTACTACGGTTCGAAGGGCATGCGGCACATTATACTGCCTTTTGTGCACCGGTGTTTCGTTACTGGTGACGATTCGGTGGAACACCTCCAGTCGACATCCCCGTGGATCCGGCGGACCACATATATTGGAGAACTGGCTCAAGCTTTTAAGAGCGTATGCTTTTGACGCGTCATCGAGATGTTCAAATTTACGAGCCAGTACTTCCTTCTCCTTTCCTTCCTTTATATCCCAATTTTCAGTTGGTATTAAGTCACATTCAACTTCACCGTCGGCGTTAGGTTCTGCTGTCTGGATAACCTCCGTTGTCATGCAATCCATGCTGGGGTGGTCACGGGTTTCCTTAATCGTTCTGAATGCCGGCATACTTAGGACCACAGGGTCACCTTGAAAGTTTGTTGAAGACGCTTCGGTTCGTAGAATCAACGGCATTTTTCTTAACAAGTCCAAACCCAATAAATCCAGTCCACCATCTTCTTTGGCAAATATCAAAAAGGTGTGTTGTAGCTGATGATCCCCAATCTTCACTCTCAACGTCTGTTGTCCTTTCACTGAAATTGCTCTCCCGTCCGCGGCGAGAATCCGGATACTTGATGGAACCAGCAGGCTCCCGGCTATGGGTTTAGCGAGTACCGACACCTGAGCACCGGTATCCACGATCATCTTAGTCACTTTGTCGTTCAGCTCGACGGTTAGGTATATCATGGGCTCTCTTCCTGAGGTGGCAATCATAGGTATGTGGCGCACTGGGTCCACATTTGCTGCAGGCCTGGCTTCAGAGTTAACTGTTGTCTGTTTGTAAGAAGCCAACTCCTCCGTGGGGTGTGATGTTGCAGCTGGACTCTGTGGAACTGATGGACCTGGTTGAGGTAGGGTTGTGTCTCTCCAGTTTCTGCCAAACTCACGTTTTGGTCTGTCAATGTTGACCCTATTTCCCCGAAATTTTTGATACACCTCACACTGCTCTCCGGAATGCCTTTCTGATCCACAATATCCACAGTGAGGCGGAGCAGCGGTCCACTTGGGACAATTTGCGAGATAATGATCCCAGCTTTGGCAGCACACACAGGCTTGGGGTGGTCGTACTTCCTGCAAAGGATAACCGGGTCGAGGAAATGCAGCACGCGGCGGGGCCCATTCTTGCTGTAGGTTTGTTCCTCTCGTAGGACATCGGGCAGCAAAATGATCGTAGCCTCCACAGGTGTAACAAGCTCGTCTGCCTCCACGAGCATCTTGCACAGCTCCAAGCCTCCAGGGATCATCTTCTTTGGCTGGGTCATCCTCGAACGCATCTTGAAGATCTTCAGCTTTCTTGAGCGCATCTTCCAAAGTGCTGGGGGCACTAGCCATCAAGTGCGGTCGCAAGGTAGCAGGAAGTCCCTTGCTGAAGGCATACACTGCTTTTGTGGCCACAGCTGAGTTCCTGGAAGACGTATCCAAATCAGGGTGTTCAATACGAACCATCTGTCTGGCCAATCGATGTACTCTTTCGGCGAACTGGCGTAAATTTTCTGAGTCCATTTTTCTTGCAGACCATAGTCTCTGGGCAACTTCGTTGGCATCGTCCCTTTCATACCAGCTGATCATTGCATTTTTCACAGCTTGATAGGGATTAGCCTCCTTCTTCAGCGATGAATGCTCCACCAGCCATCGTTGTGCTTCTCCTTTCATCTTTAAGACAAGGAGTTGAAGTTTTTGACGTTCGTTGAGTCCCCCCGTATTCTCATCAAACATTTCGAAGTAGTACGAAATGGGGTATTCTTCTAATATCTTCGGGTCCCATTCGTCCACTAATGCAACATAGGCCCTTGGTATCTCAATCATTTCTCCCTCCTGGCGAGGCCGCGGCAACTGCACCTCTGACAGCAACCGCTTGCATTCCAGCATCAACTCCCCAAAGGCATGCATGGGATCTGGATCCGCCATACCGGTTTATTTATTTATTTATTTTATTTTTATTTTTTTAATTAATTTATGTGAACAAAACAAGTAAACAATGGAACATGATCTGAACAATAGCTACATATATATTTGTTTTAAATATAATTTAAACGATTACCCAAGAAATATTTTGCCAGATAAAAATTGAAAAAGTCCGTGAAACGATGAGAATAAACATACAGAAATAGGTATACTGATAAATGGCCGCTCACCAATGAACTCTCTGCAATACATCCTATCAAAGCAACAACTCCTTCTTTTTTTTTTTTTTTTAAATCAATACATACTTACATAACTACAAAAAAATGATTATTTATTTTTATTTTTATTTTTATTTTTTTTTTTATTATTCCTTTCCAATTACCAAATTTTGAGAGAGAAAATTCCCGGATCAACACAATTTTTCAGGTCCAATAGGAAAATAACATTCCTTTGTCAATGTTTTTAGTGTAGCCTATTAAAAAAATTTTTAAATTATTTGTCCAAATTGAAACAAATCCCCAGCGCTAGCCACCATTTTTGTAACTGTGGTACGGACGGGCGAGCCTTTCAAATCAAAAATATTACAACAATTCAACCTTATTCATGTGATCCTGTCGTAGGTAGGTGACGAGCAGCAAGCTCCCCGTCTATACCCCAGTTCCCAGTGGGTTGTTTGATTTGTTTGGACCTGGGATGTGACAATCCATCTACTCTTATTTCAACTGGATTTATTAGAAATGACGAAAAAAAAAGGAGTATTATTACAGTTTTCCCACGGCAGTTGTCTATGATACACAAAAAGGTACTCACGTCCAAGTTCGCGCAACAATAGGTCCCAGTGAATGGTTCAAGTCGAATATCGGTCCGGGGTCCGCCTACAAATCCACTCACCGGTCCGAACAGGTCTAGGCGAAGACGACACAGTCCACCGATTCGATCGATTCGGATCGATGCGATGTTGGTTCGATGCCGGTTCCCCGTCGCTCGAATCGAAGTGCAACCGGTTCGATAGCAATTTCACTCGACCGATCGATCGCCCGGGTAACCGGTCCAAGGATCGATTCACTGTAACCGGTCCAATCACGCGCGTACCGTTCCGAAGTAATTATGTTCGCCACTACCGAAGTCCGTCGGTCGGTCGAAATACACCACCGCTCGGTTATGTTCGATTTGCTCGATCACTAATCGATTAATATCGGTCTGTTCGATCTCCCACACACACGAATCCGTCAGTACTCTTTGAACTCTTGACTCCAACTCTCCTGTCGCTTGTCCGCCGCTTCAGACCATCCGAAAAGTAGGGGAAGCGGCTAAGGTAGGCCACGCCTCCGGCCAGCGGCCCAAGGGTTCTCGTTACAATACATTAAAAAAATAACTATTTCTATAATTTTTTTAGCGCTCATTGATAAAAAAGAAAAAACCACTGGTGCGTATATCACTCAGTACTTGCTTGTTTGAGTTGGTAACAGATATAACCAATTATAAAATTAAGAAAAAAGGACGCAGCATTAATTTACACAAACTGTTATTGAAAAACGAGCCAAGAGCCGAGCATTATGGCCCCGATCGCCCTGAAGATGCCCGAACGAGCAAGAGTGCTCGGCCAGCAGTAATGAATCGGAGAATGAGTGGCCTAGTTCATTTCCCCCTCACATCCGCTGAATATTTATAGCGTTTAAAAAAGTTACTACTAAAGAACCTACATAAAATCAACTTTCGCCAGTGCAATTTCAAGATATATCTACTCTACTAGATAGCGCTCTCTGAAGGGGCGCTTCAGTAGAGTAGGGTTGGGACATCGAAGCTTCAACATCGATTTTCAATATTTCTAACCTCGAAAGTCGACAACATCGATAGTACCAATATATCGACCAAAAAAACATCGATGTTTTAAACACAACAACAATAAATCGATAAAAAATAATACCGATATTTTCGTTTATTACTAAATTACAGGCATTAACTTCAGGTATCAACTCAAAAGGTGAAACTGAAACCAGTGTTATCAAAGCCTTGCACCTGGTCCCCACTGAAACAAAAATAAAAAATTCCCACAATTTATTTACTGATTGTTTTAATAATCCCTCGAATGTTCTATACACAAGAAAAAACAGAGTCTCTATTAAAGAAAAAAAAATAGGATTACTACGTTGAATTAAAAAAATTCGAAGCATAGACATCGATGTCCGAAAAACATCGAAGCCTTGACATCGATGGTAAACATCGATGTCTTTAGTCCGAAACATCGATGTCGATGTCCCAACCCTACTTCAGAGACTCCCGCGAGAGCCGAGACTCATTCACTCATTCTTTTGAAGTCCAGTTGTAAATAAAAACACAACTAGATCACAAGTTCTCTACTTAATTCATATTCATAGCAGTTATGGGAATGCTTTAGTTGCGTGGTTTCAATCTTGTTCGATTTCTTCGTACTGTTTTATGTCTTGGATTTTGAAGATGTATCAACTGCCGAAATCTGTGAACTGATCTGTGTCGGTTTGTCACTATGGGGTTTCCGAGTGTGGACTTGGAGCTGTGCCGACTATGCGCTCTCGAAAAGGATAACCTATTAGGCATCTATGACTCTGAAGGATTGCGGCTTACTCTGGACGCCAAGATAAAGAAGTGCCTGAATATCGAGGTGATCATCATTTTTGCAACAAGAAGCTTACATTAATTTATGCTTGTTGAGTTTCGGACTGGAATTTGGATACCACTGTAAGTAGGCGAGGTATACCTAATGCATTGTTCAACAAAGCGCATCAAAACTGAAAGGGATTTTGAGTTAGCCCATGCAATAGCAGTTAGGTAAATGAAATTGTTGTGTTGATATCACAGTAGGGGTACTTTTATGTTTTAGTCATCCAACTCGTCTAATCATAATCAAGTATGGTATCGTTATCAAATCAAATACTGTTATTTAAACTTCGTTATCATTGAAGAAGAAAAGAGATTAACGAATAACGATGTGAGCTTTCTTCTAACCTTCAAATTTTAATGGTCGTGAGATAAACAGTAATAACCACATTTTTCGCGTAAATACAATTTAAAGGCGTAAGATTTTAAATAACGTACTGAACTGGTTCAGTACCGACGCGAAAGCCTGCGTTGAAAGACATTTCATGGGTGGGAAGGGGTTTGTTACAAAGGTTAATTATAAAGTGTCAAACAAAACAAAGTTGCAGGGAAACTTACGTACTAACCTATCACTACCCAATCATTCTATAATAGTTACCCACGATTGACTGTGCTTATTGTACAGCTGAATAGGTGTTAAACATCAACACGATGTACTTATTTTGATTCGAAAATTTAGTTTTAGAGTACACACAAGAGACTCCACTCTCCGCTCACTCCCAACCAAAATTCCTGGGCTCTACAGGCATATATTTGGTTATTTTGGGACAAATCTAGTGCAAATCGTACCATAATTGGGGTCAAAGAATAGGGAAACGTAGAACATTTCTAATTAACGTGGGATTATAGTGTGCGAGTCATTATATTTTATGGACTCTAGAGCTATAATCTGGTTATTTCCACTGAGCAATCACGATTAATTCTGAGATATCTGGTATTGGATAGAACTTGTCTCTGTTGCGTTTAGTCCGAAGCTGCATTAAAAACGCTGCGAATGATTGTACAGTGGTTTATTATTCCTTTGCTTCGATAATGATTTAAGAAGATTATCCATTAGTGATAGTAATTACTTATTCCGAAAATTTCCCACCAAAAAACAGATTGGTAACTATAGGAGAAAAACTCCGTAGCAACTATAATTGTAATTTAAATCATTTTTATTTTTCTTAATTTCCTAATTAAAATCTGAATTTTTCGCCTTACGGTATAGTTGAAGAGAGTGTGATTCCAATGAGTATAGAACGATTTTTATAGCGCCAAGAACTCTCGAGTTTTATCCTCAGGTAAAATTTCTGATAATTTCCGAAATTCGACACAAAAGCTGCGATAGCTCGAGAACTAATAAAGCTATCGACCTCGCGATGGTCTCATTCGATTCAGGGTCCAAAAATCTATAGAAATTGATACCAAATACACCTTTTTCTGAAAAACCTTGGAAATTATGAATTTTCTCCCCCTCAAAACCCCCAAAAATGCCCTTAAAATTGAGCCAGCAATGAGGTTCAAGAATTGGGCCGTTGTGAGGCCGAGGTTGGTTTTTGATGAAGATTTCAACAATGTAGCATTACAGTAAGGCCGGAAAAGTGTTTACGGCGTGCGACAGACAGACAGCATTTTTTTTATTGGATATTCGGATTCTACATGCCTTGAAACGTAAAACATCAAATTTTGAGGGGGGTTAGACAATTTTTTCTTGGGCGATTACAATGGTTTATTATCGAATAATAAACCAAAAGGGAGGTCCCCATTCGGAAAATCAATGTCTTCGTTGGGCAATGCGGAATTTGGCCCTTTTTGAATTCTTTGCAATAAATATGTAGAATAGCTTGATGTGTAGGGGTGTGAGGGGGAGAAAAACTAGGTGACTCATTCTCTTATTCTTTATTTGCTGGCCGAGCACTTTCGCCTGTTTGGACATTTTCAGGGAGGTGTGGAGCCATTGGGTCCACAGTCGCTGGACTCCAAAAAATGTGAAGATAAGGAAAAGTAGAATAGCTTGGTTCTAAGGGATTAGTAGGATGGATCTATTTGTCGACCATTGTGTATACTATATTTCATGATAAACAGTCTTAATTCAATCTGACCATTTTTTATTTCAGGTTTCAGAGAAAGAAAATTACCCTAAGGCAATATGTTTGGACTGTTGCTCAAAGTTGGACGCATTCAACGAATTTTTGGATAGTTCATTAACTGCTCAAGCCACGTTGAGTATATTGTACCCAGATAAAACTGAATGGATCAGTGGGCTCGACTATTCTGACTTGGAGGTACTGCAGTTCATATTATTTTAGCAGACGAAGTATCTTGTTTATCAACTTCCCTGCCTCCACTGGAAGTCAGTCCTAGACTCCCTCACCTGCCTGCTAGATGATTGATAGCTATTGTGGAGGCTCTGACATGCAGCATCTCTATTATAGTTATTCTTATCACCATTGTGAATTAATAGGGTATTCATGGTTTTATATTCGAGAAATCAAACGTTGTATAAATCGAGCATGATGGGATTGTGTTCACGTCATCTGTTTAACACATTCAGTGCGGCTGTGTCAGATCCGGTATCTATGTTGTCTGCAGGCATTCAGCCGCTCTAAGTCCGATTCAGTTGAGTGTTTTTTTATGAAGAGGTAACTATTCAGGTAGGTCCTGATTGATCTGACCCTAACTATGTTGAACAATTTTCTTTCTACTATTTCCCAGGTAATTGAACGAAATTCCTTTTCACCTCCCTCGCCCACTTTCTGGAGTGAACGTCTTCTTACACAAGTCGTCTTAATAAAGCTAATTGCTAGAAGATAGTATAAGTTTTTGTGATACTTGAACTTGCTTCTCAAACCGCATGATTTTCAATAGGTACCTGCAATTTGAAGATGACTATTAGTGCCTTTTTTTAAAAACCATTTCCGATTTGTCTATGAATATTTACTTCTACTTACAGAGCTGATCGTAACAGTTATTTGTTAACTCATACAAGTTTTTAGACAAAACTATTTCGGGTGGTAGAAGACTCTCAAGTAACTCACTCTAAATGTTGTTTCTCAGTTTCAGGATGCGATTGTATAGGACCCAACCTTGTGCTATCTTGTCCATTACTTATTGTTATGTATTTAATTGTTGTTAACTGTCATTTGAGTGTATCCATCTGGCTGTCAGTGGAAATAAATTGGCTAAGCCTATCTGCAATAAGAACGAACATTTGGAGTCATTCTGTTGGACAAGCGCCAACTCTAATAAGTGTGAAAAGGACAGCTGTTTAGTAATTCGGGAAATGGTCGACAGAACTGTTTTTTAAGTATTATTTGTGGAGATGATCAAATCAATCAGGTGTTCAGGTCGTTACGAGTACTCAAATGTATAATAACGTCTCCATTATTATCATTATAATAGGAAGTCCTT